>OY992889.1:1859097-2494097 GCA_963921405.1 Cepaea hortensis | reverse complement strand
GACGCAATAGTACACACTAACAGTTTGGTGCATCGTGGAATGAAATCTTGTTGGGAGATTAGCACCTGGAGCCATGAGTCTTCTACAAGGTCGACTAATGAATAGCTGGCCCGGGTGGCATGGTATTCTAATTAAATACAGAGAAATGCGACAATGTAAAACACAAGATGGAGATGGGGGTGAAAATAACACGAAGAAATGACAGCGGTCAGAAGTAAGTAATATCATAATCATCAAGTGCCATGCCGGCTGGCTTATGCGTTCATGTCTCTCAACTCTGCTGCTGATAATCCTCCATGTCACTGTCTCATTCTATCCAGCATCATTTCTCTTGGTCGGTCTTTACCTTTCTCTTCCCCTGGATCTTTCCAGTTGTCACGATGTTCTTCAATGCCTCTCTTCTCATAACATGACCAAAGAAAGCTGTTTGTCTCTTTCTTATTGTTGTATAAAATGGCCTACTTTCATGAGCCTCTTTCAGGAAATCGTCGTTAGCTAATCCGGCTGTCCAAGGAATTCGCAACATTTGTCTCATGAACCACATCTCTGTTGCTTCCAAGTTCTTCCTATTATGTGTCAGTAATATAGAGGGGGTACATGGGTGAAGTGTTTTGATGAGTGATGAGAAGGTATAATATTAAGCTGAAGATTAAACTTTTGAATAAAACTATGCTAATGCTGAGGACACGAGGACTTCAGCAATCCATGGCCAAGATTAATTTGTATTTCATTTGGCTACGAGCTGCATAGTTGGCCTATCATTGAATGTTCATGTGACAACACTGGCCTGGTTCTCGGTGGTTGCCGATATATTTTAATTGGGGTTCGTGATTATCTTCTGTCTTCCCTTTTACTAGATCGTCCCCAGGACGGTTCACGGATGATACTACCCATATGAAGACTGTTGATACAAGAAGACACCTAACTGACTATAGGAGAACACTCTTATAAAAGGCGAATCTAGAATCTTTATTGGAGATTCCGACTCTGACCAATAGACAGACAACCAACGGACAAACAGACATGAACAATTAGCTGGGTGAGAGTAGTCGGCTGGACATTCTCATCATCCCACTCGACAGAGGTCAATGTCCTTAGTGTCTGTATGTAAACAAGGTGATAAGAGTACTTTCACCTGCACCCGTATGATGCCGCCTGGAACCTTGGGACTTGAGCCTGGCAAGTTTCAACTGTCACTTGACACTTGGCTTCAGCACCATATGGCTTCGCAGCAAACAGTCACTCGCTCATAGCCACCAGAAAAGGATGCCACCTCACACAGCAAAGGCCCACAGCACACCGCACAGGTCCACAGCACACAGCACAGGTCCACAGCACACCGCACAGGTCAACAGCACACAGTCAACAGCACAGGAATCAGCAGCCGCAAAGGGCAGTCGCCCACCTCCCCCAGTTAACAGCACAGCGGTTCCTGTAAGCAAGAACAGGCCAGGTGAATATATCCATCACACCCTTGCGTAATACATAACTACACCAAACATCCACACTGACTCCATCGATGGCTTGTGGTCAGGCCCTTGAGCTCAGACCGCATCGTATGTCTGAACTCCCAGACATATCTCACGGACAGATTAGGTTACAACTCCTAGTAATCCTAACTAAGTCCTGTAGCTTTTCAGCCACACGTCTCATCCCTAGTAAATAGTAAATAGGATGACACATTCCCTACCATCTCATACCTAGTAGATAATAGATATAGTGACAGGGTCATTCCTGATGATGGTAATGTTCCATACCTCCTATGGCGATCATCAAGGTTTATGGTCTAAATCATCTTTCTTAATCACAATTTGTCTCATCAGAAAAGTAGATATTTCAGGTCAGTACTCTATGACACCTCCAAGATCAGTAGAAGATGCTCAGGCCACAATGTTAACTAACCTGAAATACTGAATTAAAGACCAGACAAACAACAGAAGAGTTTCATGTACTTGTGTTTGTCGCTTTCCACCTTTCTTCCTCGGATACCTGGATTTCTGTTGTGTGTGGGTGTATGAATATAGATAGACACTCATCACATAAATACATTCCTTAGGCTACCTAGGAACTGTGTCGAATCATCCCACTCAAACACTCTGGTTCCGATGACAGTATATAGACAATAGAATGATAGACCCGCCTGACCATTATTCCTTTCTCATCAAAGGCAGAATGGAGTCAGAAAACACTGATGAAATATCCACGCGTTACATGAGTGGGTGTCTCTCCACCGCTATACTAGCCGAAGGTTAAATCCCTAGTAGGTGTGAAGATATCTTTCCCCATTCTGACTAAGCCTAGTTAAATAACAACAGGCCTGGGTGGCGATATTCACTTTATAGCTTATAGCCTCCAACATATTTGGATTTTACCTTAACGAGAAACGCATGTGGTTCTCGCGCGTCACATGAGTGCTTGACAAGTACTGGTTTCAACCACGCCACCAGATGATGATTGAACCATACTAATGTCAACATATTCATTAAGGGAATCAAATTAAAGCTCTGTTCAAGAGGAATTCTTCCCAGAACCATAATTCCCTCAAATACCCCATTATTGAGAATGTATTGTTAATATGCTTCAACCAAACTGCTCCACTAAGCAGTAAGCAATACATTCCGTCGTGTCTGTTGAACACTGGCCTCAGCTTAATCTAGATCATAGTACACACACAGGCTTGCTACTCTGCTTGGCCTGCATGGTCAATACTTACAGCTGGTGTCCGCTGACCCGATGTCAACGTGTACATCTCGGTCAGAACACAGGCTGCGGCACAACCGCCCGGCCTGGTTGATAATTGACCCACAACTGTAGTACAAACTTTATTTAAACGACGCCAAATATAAAAGTGTGTTACCTTTAAAACTTAGGAACAATTATTCAACAGACAGCGACTCGGTAGGTTCATCAAGCCCTGGGCTGTAGGTCCACTCTGGAACCCCAAAAGGTACATCATGATATAGATGGTCAAAGACACGACCTCTCGTCTCAGGGACAACAATGCCACCACTGTAGATCAATCTTTGATTCCATAAGAGTTGCATAGATTACAGCTGGTGGACACGGCCGTGAAAGGATAGCTCCAACAACAACAACCTCTGCTGTAGAACATTCTCCGGCTCCTCGTGATGCCACTGATACAGCTGGCTATAGAAGCGGCCTCCTTTCTTGATGACTGGCTACCGAATGGCCTCTTCGTGTCACGTCCGGAAGAACACAACCCCGGAACCTGCCGAAGATCTCCAAGCATTACCTCACGAAAGTGAAGGCAACTAAGCATTCCCGGGTTTTAGCAGAGTGTGCGATTTACAACAGAAAAAATCTACGCACACTCAAAGAGTGGAGCTATGATTCTCGGGAATCGTGAAGTTCATGACAATCCCGATACATAACATCTCAAGGACTCAGAAGACGGTCCTAACTCTTTTGTTTACTCGGAAATCCCCTCACACGCCTTAAAATAAGGCCTAGTCACCTAGACGAGGGTGGGACAGAGTGGGTACTGTGTTGTCCCGTCTGAGAAACACGTGCGTTTCGCGACAATAGCCCCTCACACCAACAAAAGTGAGGTATACCGAACTTTTGTCTCGAAGTGGTCTTAGCACGGGCAACCCCCAACTCATAATCAGGTTAGAATATCCCAGCCGGGAATACTCTTCCTTCAACGCAACTCCCTATAAATCCGTAAGGGTGCGTGTAATCTTGACCAATAGTCCCTAGACAATACCCCAGCGCCCTCGTAAGGATGCGTACTGTAAACTATGGTCACGCCTGAGTTAACAGGACTTCCGATATTTTCCACTGCCAAATAGCTTTTCAGAACCATTTCCCCGAACCTCTTTGGGAAAATAAAGCTTAGAATCAGGCAGGGGTCCTACCTGGGATTCAGTCAATCGATTTGATGGACCTCCGTCGACCCACCGACGGTGTCTTCTCCTCAGAGGTCTGAGTGAGATATCAGAGGCAATACCTACAAAGGAAGACGGAGGCGTCCTCTCGTCCTGAATACCTCTCTGAATCCTCTTCTCTGGTGCTTTCCCGTCCGGGAACGACACACGATAGCTCTTCTTGTAGTGGTGTCCTCTCCTCGGAGGATCACTACTGTCAGAGTATTGAGAGTGTGGATATAGGACATAGAGAGGACAAAGGACAGAATAGAGTTAGAACGACATAGATAGAGACATACAGGATATAGATAAGGACATCTACAGTATAGCCGATAGAGTAGAGACAGGACATAAGTCAAGACATAGAGTGGTCATAAGACAGGACATCTACAGGGCAGTAGATGAAGTAGAGACAGGACTTAAGTGGGGACACCAATGTGTCATAGACAGGACACCGGCAGGACCAAACCGGGTGATAGGAGGGGACACCAGTTCACGGGACACTGGCCTGAACGGACTAGACGTCAGTACACTGAATAACCTATCCTAGCACGGACAGACTGCAGTACAACGAGACTGCTAAGACAGCACGGGGTTTACGGACGGCACGGGGTCCAGTACGACAAGTCCAGCCAACCAGCTTGAGAACGCCAGACGGGACTCAGGACAGTTTCAGAGGAGGACGCTTGTGTTTTCAAGAGCGAATGCTTAGCTTTGCGAGAGTGCTGGGTTGACGATACGAGTGTAGGATTGGTGTAATTGACTGTGTGCTGTAAGCGTATGTAAGGCGGCATTTATGTAATGATGTGATGAAGTCACCGCATGTGTATACCTAGTAATTATATCAGGTTCGCCTGAAATAAATGATAAAAGTACCATATGCACGACTGATGTTTCTTTGGGAGCGTATGAAGGAGTTGGAGTGCCTGTGTGCGATGTGAGACGCTGACAGGCAGCTTAACTGGTGTCAGAAGGTTTTGAATCTTTAGAACAATTAGAAAAGAAAGGTTCAGCTTATTTTTTTCCAATAGAAACATCTTTAGTTCTAACAGCGACGAAAATAATATAGTGGCAGCAGCAAGTACTAAACCACAGAAACCATTCAAATACAGAGAGAAACAAATATCCAATGCACCACAGTGTCCTTACTGTAAAGTCTCTCATTTTCAATTTCAAATGTGTGATGCAAACCCAGGTTATCCAGCTCATCTGGATATGATGGTGAAAAAGCAGCAGGGTAAAAGAGAAACTTACCGGCGTGCTGTTAAATGCTATTTTTGCAAAGCTTACGGCCACTATAGCTCACGTTGTCAAGGTCTCCAAAGATTAAGAAATGTGAATGCAGTACTCATTGACTCGTCGTCAGAAAGCGAGTGTGAGGAAGAAGGAATGAAAGATTGTGAAGAGAATGCACTAGCAGCAATTGATATTCTTAATTATGATAGATGTCAAACTTGCCATAAGTTTCACGAGCATGGGGTATTGAAATGCGGCCATACAGTTCCGTTTTCAGGAGAAAACACAAACGCAGCAGTTTCCTCCAGAGGAAATTGACTGTGTGCTGTAAGCGTATGTAAAGCGGCATTTATGTAATGATGCGATGAAGTCACCGCATGTGTATACCTTGTAATTATATCAGGTTCGCCTGAAATAAATGATAAAAGTACCATATGCACGACTGATGTTTCTTTGGGTACGTATGTAGGAGTGGGAGTGCCTGTGTGCGATGTGAGACGCTGACAACTACCCTTGGCCATCAGATCAAAACAAGTATGCATGGTCGCATCTTGTTGTCGAGCCTCTCTCATCTCCCCATTGACGGGGTGGGAGACATTGGCCAGCTGCTGATCTATACCTCCCTATGATCTGAATTGTGTGGCTCCTACCACCACAGGTCTAATAGGTTCTCCTAGGACCACGTGTTTGGACCCTAAAATCATGGGAAAGATCGGTTCACTTAAGACTGCAGCTCGGACTGTCCCGGTGACATACTCACACTTGATGTCTACCTTGGTCACTGGTACGCGCATAGCCTGGGAACTTTTCATGGCCAATTGCAATTCCATGGTCTCCCCCGTGAGAGACTCTGGACTTACCAGGTGTGCAGAGGTGATTCCCTCATCCTGGAGCTCTCAATCGTACAGGCACTCCACCTGTTGTCCATTTACCGGGATAACCTCGACCACCTTTGGTCGGTTATCCTCAGGAATCCGCCGTTCCTGAGTGGTCATCCCAGTTACAGACATGCACGCTGCATACTCGGTTTCTGTTGCTTGGTCCCTACAATCCTCAGTCTGACAATAACTAGTTCTGAGATCCTTGCAAAACTTTTTCAACCCCTCAGTTTTTGCGGGTCGTCGTTTACTAGGATTCTCCGGGGATTTAACCGGAGTCTGGTTAAAGGACCCCCCCCCCCTTTGTTTTCGGTTGTGCTTTCCTGCTGGATGTGTATCGGTATACTTACCATTAAGCTTACCATTAACTTTATCATATGGTGATAGTGTTTTGTGTGAGGGATTACTGGAGTCTCCATGTACTGTCTCGTAGCGTTCCACCCACATAACAATGTCGTCCATTGGCTCTGCTCCCTGTTCTCCCAAGAAAACCTGGAGCGGCTTATCCATGTGGGACTTCATTTGCTCTACAATTATCATCTCCTCAAGACTGTCATAGTCTTTTTGGAACCCCGCAAGGGACCTCCATTGTGAGAGATAATGCTTTAGTCGT
Source organism: Cepaea hortensis (assembly GCA_963921405.1). NCBI lineage: Eukaryota > Metazoa > Mollusca > Gastropoda > Stylommatophora > Helicidae > Cepaea > Cepaea hortensis. The sequence goes on along the minus strand of OY992889.1, from coordinate 2,487,483 downwards.
TCATCATATATTGAGTACATCTCCCCTTTCTCCTTTGTAGCAGCATGGAACATAGTTCGGTATCTCTGCGCAGTCATCTGAAATCTTTGGAGCAGGGCTATTTTTAAGACTTCATAGTCACTCTCCTGCCAAGGAGATAATTGAGAGTAGACCTCAGAAGCCACCCCGCTGAGTGCTTGCGATATCTTAAGAGCCCATCTTTCTCTCCCTAGTCTAATCGCGGTTGCGATCGCTTCAAATTTACAATTAAACTGATCAATCCGTTCCCTAAGTGGATCAAATGGCGTCAGTGGGAACATCAAGGCCTTATATTGGTTAACACCATATCCTAGGTTCCCCGCCTTCGAGGACTCTCCTACTGAAGACACCTATACACTCACTGTCTGCGTCTTAAGCTCCAGCTTTTTCATCCGGAACTCATGCTCGAGCTCAGTATTCCGAGCTTCATGCTCAAGTCTCTTCGCTTCTTGCTCAAGTCTCTTATTCTTTTGCTCGAACTCAGCCCGACGTCTCTCTCTCGTTCCGCTTGACGATATTCTCCATCTACTTCTAGGACATATTTCTTCAACTCCTCTCCACTCAACCCTATCTCGATTCCCATCTCCCATATTTCTGTAATGGTGGGACGTTTATCCGCCATCTCTCCTGCTGTTTCTGCAACAGAGGTTAAGTTACCACAATATGCAAACAACTTATCAATCAACAGAAAAATTGATAATGTGATTAAGTGGTTGTAATGTGTGGTTCTCGTTGAATAATCATATTGTAAACAATCCAACACCAACTGTAATGCTGTGTTCAGAGACGGTGGAAAGAACGCAGGCAATGAATTACCTGGGGATACGGTTTGATCGAAGCCTTGCTTATAATGTGCACATAGACCAGGTGATAACAAAGGCCAAGCGGGGTTTGGCAGCGATGCGGGTGATGGCGGCAGCAAACTGTGAGCAGCGCCATCTATGTCTTCTGTACGAGGGGCTGGTCATGTCTGTTTTGGAGTATGCAATGGCAATCTTGACTCTCAGCCATAAGCAGATAGAAAGTATGGAAAGGATACAGAATGAAGCTATGCGCATTATTCTTGGATGTACAAGAGATACAGCATGCAGGGCGATGCGCTACCTTCTTGATTTTCCAACCATTGAAGAGAGAATACAAGTTTGCAGGGCACGCGCCTACCTCAGAATTAACGCAAGCACACAACATCCACTGCATAGTGAAATTAGGAAGGTGAAGGGCAGCAGGTTAATAAGAGGACGGTCGTGGATGGGTCAAGCCGAAGACATTCTTCAACAGGTGTGTTCACTTGAGGACTTAGAACCTGGCGAGGAGTGGGTGCAAGTGCCAACAGACTTCTGCACATCCTTTTCAGTTTGCATCCAACTAGATAGAAAATGAAGACAAGAAAATCCGGCTGCTGTTGAGGCTGAAGTACAAGCGTTGATTTTCGAGAATTCGCTAGACGGTGACGCGGTCATCTACACAGATGGGTCGGTCGTCCGACATGTGAGAAGCTCATGGGCCTTTACAGCTCGGGCCGGAGGGAGAATTGTGAAGGAGGACTCTGGTGCTTTCACTGAAACCACAAGTAGCCTGACCATGGAAGTCATGGCAGTAAGTAAAGCAATAACATGGCTCGAGACACAGACATTGACTAGGGCTTGTTTCCTTAGCGACTCAATGAACATGATCAAGAGAAGGGTCGATCCGAAGAGAATGGTTGCTGCCTCTGAAGCGGTCTCGGCTGGCAAAGATTAGTTTCATCTTCGTGCCAGGGCATGCGGGGGTACAAGGAAATGAGCGGTCTGACAAGCTCGCAGGTGAGGCTACTGTGGAGGGCGGACGCGCCATGGACCAGGCTGACATTCTGAATGCTCTACGTGAAGTAAGACTCTTGCGTGAACCAAGTGATGACTGTGAATCTACAACAATGGCCAGACTGCGAGAGCAGCAAATTAAAAGAGGGGTGGCCAAACAAGAACACTACGCAGGAAGCCAAAGAAGATTGATAAACCAACACAGAACTGGCGTCGTTAGCCGCTACACGCTGCGGGATTTGCTGAGGAGGGGATCCGAACACTTATGGACTGAATGGTTCGATGTGCAACGAGGATGATCTGTCGACTAACTAAGACTAATGTGTGTGTTTGGCAATATCAGTTGACGGGGCCAGTTAGTTGCCGTTTCCCTGACAATCAAAGTATAGACAGAAAATTCAACTGAGAGCTGATCCCGACAGGACAGACTGTTCCAACAGATCTATACTATCTAGACCGGATCACAGACCTATAGAACTATATCTCACAGAACTATATTCTCCCAGAATTATACGCTTACAGAACTATAATCTCCTAGAACTGTAATCGCATAGAACTATAATCTTCTCCCTATTCATAGGACTAGAATTGATCTAATTCCCATACAGGTAGAATGTATCTATTCCCCATATTCAATGGACTAGATTTGATCTAGTCCCCATACTGGCCACCATTTATATCTTGTGACAACACCGGCCTGGTTCTCGATGGTTGCCGATATATTTTAATTGGGGTTCGTGATTACCTTCTGTCTTCCCTTTTACTAGATCGTCCCCAGGACGGTTCACGGATGACACTACCCATATGAAGACTGTTGATACAAGAAGACACCTAACTGACTATAAGAGAACACTCTTATAAAAGGCGAATCTATAATCTTTATTGGAGATTCCGACTCTGACCAATAGACAGACAACCAACGGACAAACAGACATGAACAATTAGCTGGGTGAGAGTAGTCGGCTGGACATTCTCATCATCCCACTCGACAGAGGTCAATGTCTTTAGTGTCTGTATGTAAACAAAGTGATAAGGGTACTTTCACCTCCACCCGTATGATGCCGCCTGGAACCTTGGGACTTGAGCCTGGCAAGTTTCAATTGTCACTTGACACTTGGCTTCAGCACCATATAGCTTCACCACGAACAGTCACTTGCCCATATCCACCAGAAAAGGGTGCCACATCACACAGCAAAGGCCCACAGCACACCGCACAGGTCCACAGCACACAGCCAACAGCACAGGAATCAGCAGCCGCAAAGGGCAGTCGCCCCCCCCCCCAAGTTAACAGCACAGGGGTTCCTGTAAGAAAGAACAGGCCAGGTGTACATATCCATCACATACTTGTGTGACGAAACGCCATGACAAAACAAGAATGTTTCTATCATTCTCTAAGTAAAAGAATAATTGTCCACCAGAAAATAATCTGAGTCCCCAACTAAGGAATAAGGAAAAACTAACAGAGATTGAGAACAAAAGAAAAATACATTGTGACCCTGTGCCACGCGATCATTTCTATAACTCTAGTCTGAGGAAGCTTTGATGTCCAGATCAAACGTAAATCCAGACACCACGGCACCATTACGTGGCCCTATCATCGGTTGAGAACTCATTGTTTTCAGTAGTAGGGAAGAGAAAGACGGCAAAGTGTGAAATCTGCGCTGTGGACGACGTTGATACATGGTGGTGCCACTCAGGGAAAAACCCGTTTGATCTAAAGACGGCAATATAACACCTCACCGCAATACGGCGGAAAGTAGGAACACATGGCTGACGCATTATTGCCAGCAACCCAGGAAGGCTGGTGTTAACAACAGATTGGAATGTAATGACGCAACTGCATCACCGCCTTAGCATGTTTCATTGTTTCAGACCGTGGCGGGGCATCGGTCAATTTGATTGGCAGAGATAACTACAGTCCATGGGGAAAATAGGTGGAGTTAATGAATATGGGACATATTAATTAGCCCGCGTGGAAACTAGCCAGGAACAGATAGAATAAAACTATGAGCAGTGACAACAATCTTCAGACGCAAACTCACGTATAGCAAAAGGATACCTACCGGAGAAATACTATCATTTCGTTCTGTTTGACTTCTGTACGAAGTTTTATTATGGACTTTCCAAAGCTATAACCTCAGGTAATACCATTATTCTGATCGGTTTGTCTGCTAGTCTGAAGGCCTGTATAGTTTCCTGTTTCTGTTTATTCTCCCAAACTTTACACTCGTGGAATTTCTTTGTACTTAACGTTCCAGTTCTAGCTTTACGATTTCACTGAGAACTATTTTCTTCTTTCATTCACTACTTGGTTGTCTGATTTGTTGTGTGTGATAATTTGGAGAAATCCATTATCCAAGCTACATGAGTGTCTGGCTTATTCATGTACAGGAGATACATTTAGATTCATCCTGTTTGATGTTAAACATTGGGAAGACTGACTACTTAGGAGAAATTCATGAGAGCTACCAGTCTCTTGATAGCATCCAAATTAACGTTGATTGTTTGGACCAACAATTTGAATGCCTACCAAGATTCGAGTGAAACCACTTGGAGGGAGAAATGTCACTTGTTCACCTTGTCTGCGTGATGTCTGCGTGATGACAGATATGACTTAGGACATTCAACATTCTAGACAGATTCAGGGAAGGCATTTTAATGTTCGACAGGGACAGTGCGACCAGCCCTTCCGACAAGACAGTATGAATGAATTAGAAAGGGGGAGAGTAAGTGAGGTGAACTTATATGAGAAACACTTCATTACATAAATGTATGTGAATATGTGTTTTGAGCTATAGATGTTCTAAATGGTTGTATGAATATATACATATATATTTATTTATTTAGAACTGATATATGTTTATGTAACATGCCACCATATAACATCATACCATCATATATTATGGCTTGAATGTATGTTTATCTGAATGTATAGACATATGTGTTTCTAGATGTGCAGACGTTGATACTACCCATCTCCGTTCGTTTCATTCCAGTCTCTTAGGAGTAATGGACAGTCAACAACTCATTTCAGGAAGTGACTTAGCCTAGTGAAGGGACCAATTTGGACCCAATTCAGTCCGACAGTGAACTGCGTCTCACCGGGGGAAGCATGACCTATGTGCCCTCTTAAGTTATGTATACCATAATAAAATCATCATCATCATATTATCATCAAGAACATAATAATAAACACAGTTGTATTTTAAAACTCAATTTGTCCGTATAAATTCTAAATGTTTATAAATGTTTGTGTAGCTTAAATAATCTAGTGCACACATTATTATATCATTTAGTGGGGGTTCGAACACGTATTCCAGAAGTAGATTTATGTCAGGGAGGGACTTTGCCTATGCAGCCAGATTAGTTTGCATATCTTAACTCCTCCTGTCTTCTTCTGGTGATACCAAGTACAGCTCAATCAATCTATATTTTCAACGAGCCACTTCTTGGCTGTTTTCTCGTGTATCAGGGACAGTGTCTTAAATCAGCATAATATACACTTTCCCCACGTTTTCTCTCTGGGATCTGGGGTGGTAATTAGTCTCTTCTGACAGAGTTAGGGGATCTCAAACTGCATCCAGAACTAAACACCAGTAGAAGAAAATGATTTTGGCTGAGTGGTTGCCCATCTGGGATCTAACCCCAGCCAGTTGATGACATATTGGTCCGCTCGTCCGCGATAGAATCAGGGAGTAAACCCTAGAAAACTTTGGTTCACTCGCAAGGAACGAACCTATTTCAAATCTTTTACTCTGGTATTATTCTGGTTTTGCCCGGGGATAGAACCTAAGTCATTCTCACTTACATTCTTAGCAGCATTAGTTAGTTATTATTTATTTCTAACGTATTAGCTTGCTCGGTCGTAAGCAAGATTTTGACATATTAGGACTTCTCGTCCATGAGAGAATCAGGGAATACATTCTAGACTATTGATTTTCATAAACCATTCTTTCATTCTTCACCCATTACATTTGCTAAGTATTAACTTAGGAATTTGGTACTAGGGAAGTTTGCAGAATTTAATTAACTTGTTAAAAAGTTAATAATGGATAATATCATATGAGTTAATTTACATCATTCACCACTGTAGAATTAATAATCACATTAATTAGTGATATTAATTAGTTTATTGATGATTTACTTGATGGTTTTTTTTTTATTACATGCTTTATCATTTGATTTAATCATGAATAATTTGATAATGCTTAGTTAATTCAGTGTATGACAGACTGCTGTGCATCAACTTTCTCACTCAAATTCACTACTATCATTCTCATAGCAGTGTCAGTTCCTCTTGTCACTATCCTGCTTTAGTATAAATCTGACTAGCTCTGTGTAGGGTAATAATATAATTACTTGCCTGAGTTTAAGCTGAGAAGAGATCATGGATGCACGCAAAGATTTCTTAGAGTCCGCTAGAGGATGCGGCAAAATGCTCGGCTTAATAGGAGAGAAGCTAGAACTATTTATCAGAGATGAAATGGATTGGTGGGACAAAGAAGATGAACAGATGATGAAAAGACTTGCATAATTGGAAGCAGATATGCGTCACGAAGCTGAAGAAGATGAGATGAAGAAGAAGCATATAGAAACCTTGAACGTGGAGGAATCTACCAGCTCGACTGAGGAAAAGCCAATCACTCACGCCGAAACTCTGATAGAAAGCGGGGAAGCTAACCATCACAAAGAAGAGGCATGCATTTCTTCGCAAATCCCCATGGCTCAGAAAAACAAAAACTTGGGCACAGAAAGGCAGATGCTCCCCCCTTCAATTCCGAAAGAGAAACGGAATAGTAGTAAATGTACCAAGAGTACAGTAAACAGTCACAAAAGTGAAAAATGTTTACACCGCAATAAAAGCGGATTAACTGGCTTGGCAACCCAGCAACCTCAAGAGACTTGCCAAAGGAGAAAAATCCAGGAGGAGAAGGATGACCTGGGGAAAACTATTAAAGAGATCGAAGGCGAAACCTTACCCGACTCTTTTATTCCCTTCAGTTCAGAGAAACTAGGAGTGGGAATGAATTCAACTGAGACAGGAATTGATGTAAAACGGGATTCCATTGTTTCTCTCGGTGTGGCCACACAAGATGAAATCATTATCAGTTTGAATTACTTATCTCATGTGAGAGATGGCATTGAAAATGACACCCCACAACATTCACTTCTATTGGATTTGGCACAAGAAAACCAGACCAGGGAGAGAATACCTCAATTGGACTTGGCACAAGAGAGCCCGACCAGGGAGGAAAAACAAGACATGGAGGAAAATTCTTACGATGTCAGAATATTGGAGTATTTCGAAAAGGAAATTCAAGATATACAAAGCATTCATATAGGTTATACTACGGACTCTGATTCAGGGACGATAAACATGTCTGCTACCAACAAAGAAGAAAATACTTCTTTAGACAGGATGAAGGTAATACCTATCATCAACACAGCTGAAGCTACCAGGGGATCATAGTTGATTGGCTCTGCAGCGGAACAAGCCAGGAGCAGTTGGTATACTCAACACTCGGGACCTTGTTTACCTTTCACTTCAACCAATGTTGGATGTGTAGAACAGCTTTTTATGTATACTTCTACAAGGAGTGATACAAATTCACAGCTCTTGGGGAACAACAGGATTTCTCAAAGCTGGACAACTTCTACTAGCCTAATACTTTCAAACACAGATTCAAAATGGAACTCTGCTGGAGAGAAACTCACCTGGATAAAGAATTATCAGGGGAAGAAAGCTCTTAAATCAGGAGGGAGTAAACAGACGCCCTGCCAAGAAAGAGGCAAGTACGAGTGTGATGCACATCATAAAATTATGATGTTTAGCAAATTTCCTGCCAAAAGGAGGAGATTGAAGGATTGTATTATGATCAATTGCCGACGGAGGAAAAGAAATTGGAGCAACATTACTGCAACTAATTCTTTTCAGAAAACACTGATGGCACTTCCTCTACTTATAGGACAAGGGTCAGAAATAGAGTGGACAATAACAGTCTCTCTGCGGCGCAGGAGAATCTTGTTACCATACATTTTGCAATTTACCGGCTGGGAAAAAGTAAAACCTCCAGAGGACAAGACATTAACGAGCAATAGTCCGGAAATCCTACATAAAACCAGGAGCAAAGATTTGCAAGATTTATCCTGGAATTATGGACATGGGATTTCTATTTTGACTCAAAGGACAACCCACTGCCACAAGGAATATTGGGAACCCAGATTTGGAGGCAGTTCTGGAATGGAGAGCACTTAGATAATTCTTTAATGTTGCCGAGGCTCTGTTATAGGCTTCATTGCTGAACCTACTTAAATTGGGGAGCTATGTGACGAAACGCCATGACAGCACAAGAATATTTCTATCATTCTCTAAGTAAAAGAAGGCTAGGACAAAATCTGAATCGCAGGCTGTAAAACCAATGCACCAGGTACAAACAAAAATAACAATAGAAACCTCAAGCTACGGCTTGCAACCTGGAACGTGAGAACCATGTGTCCAGGATTTTCCACTGACTTGACCAATATTGACGATGTGAGAAAAATGGCTGTGATTGACGCCGAACTCAATCGTCTTAACATTAATATTGCTGGCCTGCAGGAGACTCGCCTCGCTGAGGAAGGGTCACTCAGGGAAAACAATTACATCTATTTTTGGAAGGGTAGAGGGCAGGCAGAAAAAAGGCAACACGGTGTGGGCTTTGCAGTGAAGAATTCGCTACTGGGAATGATTGAAATTCCAGCAGGAGGAAAGGAAAGACTATTATCCCTGCGCTTGGCAACCTCTTGTGGTTTTGCCACCATTATTACTGCATATGCACCGACACTCGATTCCCCTGATGATGTGAAGGATTCGTTCTATGAGGAGTTAGACTCCGTAACCAAGGCAGTTCCAAAATCTAACTACATTTATATGCTCGGTGATTTTAATGCTCTTGTGGACAAGGACTCGAGTTCATGGCCAGTGTGCCTTTGAAATTACAACATCGGTCGCATGAATGAAAATGGGCAAAGGCTGCTGGAGCATTGCACCAGTAATGACCTATGTATTACAAACTCCTTTTTTAAAACAAAAGAGATGCATAAGGTCACATGGAAACATCCAAGATCCAGCCATTGGCACCAGCTGGACTTCATCATCACACGGAGACAACATATGAACCATATATCATTGACTCGAAGTTACCACAGTGCTGACTGTGATACGGATCATTCTTTGGTTGTTGCAAGGGTTAAACTGAGACCAAAGAGAATCTACACAGCTGTCAACAACTCATGTTTCAGGCATCATCGGATTACTTCTCCCACACCATACAAGAAACTTGCAAGTCGTGTGCGAGGAATGAAATGGTACATTTTATTGCCGTTGGCTCTTTACAATTGCAAAACAGTCGCTATCTAATCACACATAAAGTCACAATATTCTCTATCACTAGTTTTCCTAAACCCTATGGCTAATCTCTATCTACTAGGCTATACGAAAACTATCTCTATTCTACACGATGTGAACACTACAGAGTCAGTCCCCAGTCTGACTTCCTTCACTCGCGTCGCTACACGCCCCGCGGAAGGACCTTCATGCGCCCTTCGGCTCTTTGCGTGCTAGGTCAGTTAGCACGCTTCTATTAGCTGGCTTTGGTTTGAGTGGCAATCGTAGCGATCACGCAGGCGTGATTCCGTCGTGATCAGTAGTGCTAACTATCTGGTCAACGCCTTCGTGTGAGGACTAGTTAATAGTCCCCCTTTTCTATCATCTATCCTGCCCTGATCCCGGGCACTCTGTTCCCTCTAATCTATCTGAGGTTGACCCCACGTCCCGGTGGTGTTCTATCATGAGGCAGGCTTCCTGCCTCCTGTTTCAGTCTTTGACACACACCCTCCCCTCCTGTGTTGCGTCATCAACTTTGACTCATTGGTTGTGACGCAAGAGGTTTCTAAAAAATTAGTGTGTCTAATTTTTTTGTCAAAGACTGTAGATAACCTGGCTTTGGGCTACTCAATAGACCTACTGACTAATGTCACAATGTAGCATCACTTTACTTGGCTACTGGCAATCGCCACAAACTTGTCTGGTTGGCGTGAGCCCTCTTCTCAATCGCAATATTATATTAATTAGAGGTATGTCTGAACCGGACCGTTGTCTTATAAGACCTGCCCTCAAATAGTAAATTAACTCACTACCCATACAAAGTTGACTTTCTGAAGGTCAACACATGAATTGCTTCATGTCCCCCATATAATATTAAACAACCATTACACAAGCTGTGAGCGACAGGCTTTACCTATCTCGCTTCCGCGTGTAAAGTCATATTTCACTGTTAAGTTAGTGTTTCGTTGTCTATTATGTCCCCTGACCCGGAGTTATCTCCCGTTGATCTAATAAAAGTGTATGCAATTTATATGTTTGTTTTTCTGGTTGTTTGTGTGTTTGGATGTAATTAAACGTATAATCTACCCTCTAACATGTGTATCTAACTATCATGTGTATGTAAGTTAGTTTTTCAAGTGCCATAAATCATTTAACTGTGGTCACAAACATGTGTATAATACAAATCTGTGACTACGTTTCTGTCTTATGAGACTCAAAATACTTTCACTAAGATCCTAAACTAAACTACACAAAATACATTCATTACAACACATTTCCAACATTGAAACCAACATTTGACGGCAACAAAAATAAAAAGTTTTGTTGAGCGGCAGAAAAAATCCGCTGACTGTTCTCACTCTCTCCTGTATATTTTACATTTGTTCTCACTTTCACACTTCTGTCACACATCTTTCACCTTCCCTTATGTCACACTTCTTTTACCCTCACTATTGGCACACATCTTTTACCCTCATTTCTGTCACACATCTTTCATCCTCCTTTCTGTCACACATCTTTTACCTTCACTATTGGCACACATCTGTTACCCTCATTTCTGTCACACATCTTTCATCCTCCTTTCTGTCACACATCTTTTACCCTCACTATTGGCACACATCTGTTACCCTCATTTCTGTCACACCTCTTTTACCCTCACTTTTGTCACACATCTTTCATCCTCACCTTTGTCACACATCTTTTACCTTCATTTCTGTCACATAACTTTCACTCTCATTTTTGTCACACATCTTTCACCCTCATAGTTATTTAAAAACCTTGAAGTGACACTGTACAAGTTTGGCTCAGTTTGACAGAGTTGAGCCTAATGACTGTGCATCAACCGTTGCACACGTCAAGTATTTACAACATATTTACATGTAAGAAAAAAGGGTTAATGGTTTGTACCCTGGTATTCTTCACCACTGTATTCTACAGAAATATTACTCTAAATACTGACATACTAATACTAGTTCTATAAATATACATTTAATGCGTTGCCTATTTTAATCTATCTGTCACATTAATCCTAACATAAGCTTACATTACTCCTAATATTTATCTAATTTAAGGGATGCAATTTACCTATGTGAAATGAAATTGATGTGAGATGAGTTATGTCCCTTTGTGAAATGGGTAATGTGAAATGTAATAAGTTACGTCCCTTTCTAAAATGGGTGATATTCTAACTAATGTTTTTAAATGAAAAAACCTATATGATTGATCTTCTTATTCTATATGGTGTAAATGATGTATCTTTACGTGTATAATATTTCTATTCTATTATGGTGTAACCTAATCATGCTACTAAATGATAACGTTTGTTAAATGGATTGGTTAAGATGGAATGAAATCAAATGAAATGAAACAAAGTGAAATATAATAAACTGAATGATACTATTCATATCTAAACTTCTTATAATTAGTTGTCGTGTTTGAATTACTATCCTAATCTAATTTTAAAGCTAAATAAATGGGCAAATTAATAATCTATCTAAATTAAAATGAAACAGTATTATATTGTCTAAATCTAACTATAAATTAAAATGACATAATCTATCTATATTTTATCACTATATTAAAACATTATGATACATATCACATTAAGTTTATATATACATGGTCTTTAAATACCTCAGGTTAGTCGTTGCCATTAATGTTCAGAAACATGCTTTCATTGGCATAATATCTATACAATTGTTCTGGGTATTTTAAATCCATTACACAGTCATATTTGTTCTATGGGTATTGCACCTGTAGAGTTCGTTTGTAAAGTAGACCACTGTTTTCGTGTCTGTATGTATATAATCATCTGACACTGTTTTTCTCTGTTTAACACAACTCATTCACTGGAACATATATGGAGCTTAGCAAGTAATAAGCTGTCCTAGTTCACAAGGTGATATATCTGTTCCCAGAGTAAAGTTCTTACTTTTGATGTCTACGGACACACAGCAGGTCAATGTTTTTGGTACTTAGTTCAGCACATAATATCCATGTATTTCTAACATATTTCACATATAATATTTGACTGTACTAAATTAACATCTATTACTCTACACTCTTATGTGGAAATTTCCGGTATTGCTACATCAGATGGTCGACTAAGGGTATCAGCCAAGATGTTATCTTTCCCCTTAATATGCTCTATACTAAAGGTGTAATTTTGTAGTATTAGCGACCACCTGTATATTCGGTCATTTCGATGTACACCACTCTGTATGACCGTTATTGGGGAGTTGTCAGTCTGGACAATGAAGTGCACACCCGCCAGAAATCGATGCAGCTTTCTCACCGCATAGATGACGCTTAAGGCTTCCAACTCGGATATGGAATATCTGGACTCGGTGGGTGTGATCTTACGGCTCACGTAGCAAATCGGATGGAAGATGCCCTCATAAAATTGGCCTAGTACTGCAGCGATGGAGATCCTGCTGGCATCTGTCCTAAGATAATAAACGAGCCTCGGATTAGGCAAGCGGAGGATTGGAACATTACTAAACAAGATTTTCAATTTTGACAATGCAGAAATTAATAATGCATCTTTGACATCCAATTTTACAGAAGCTTTTAAAACATTGGAAAATACACTTGTAATCTCCGCTAAATTTGGAATAAATTTACTGTAGTAATTCACTAACCCCAAAAGGCTTCTGACCTGTTTCTTGGTGGTAGGCATGGTCAGATTCATAATTTTGGTAATAATTTTCTGGTCAGTCTTTAGTTGACCTTGAGAAATGACATGACCCAAAAAATCAATTTCTTTTAGGCCCAATTCGACTTTGCTCGGTTTGACAGTGAGCCCGAAGAGTCGCAACCTATTAAAGACATGTCTCAGTTTCAGTAGGTGTGTTGTCCAGTCATCAGTATGGACACATATATCATCTATATAGGTCACTGTATTCGTCACTCGATGAAGTAGATCTCTAGTCAAGCGTACGAAAGTGGCAGGAGCGTTTCGAAGTCCGAAAGGAAGAAAACGCCACTCGTAAAGTCCTAAAGGTGTTGAAAAAGCAGTAAGATGGATGGATTGAGACTTCATAGGGACTTGCCAATATCCCTTAGTGAGATCTAATTTAGAAAAGATTTTGGGGGTGGACATGTCAAGAATAAGATCTTCGCAGGAAGGAATTGGCTCTGCGTCGATCTTGGTGACGTTGTTGAGCTTTCGATAGTCCACGCACAGACGAATTGTAGAATCTTTCTTCTTAACTAGAACAATTGGAAAAGAGTACTCCGAGGTGGATTTCTGGATGATCCCACTAGCCTCTAAATTCAGAATTTCCTTATTTAGATTTTCCCTATAGCTTAGTGGGATTGAGTACGGCCTGCATTTAATAGGCTTAGAGTCCGAAAGAAGAATGGAGTGTTCGATTCTGTCCGTCCTACCTGGAATGTCAGAGAATATGTCTTTGTATTCCGTCACTAATTCTACTAATTGTCGTCGTTGACTGTCTGTTAGTCCCTGTTCTATATGTATGCTATCTAATGTAGCAGTCTTGTCTACAATAGGAACTGGTAGTTCCATTCCGTCGTCGTCTACCTGATTCAGGACGGTGGTGGTGCTAAGTGTGTATTCTGTATTCTCGCTAAGTGTATGCTCGTCGGATATGCCAGTCTCGCTAACTAGTGTAGTTGCGTTGTGTATGTCTGTCGTCTGATCACTAGGTGTGGGTGCACTGTGTTCGTCTGTCTCTACTTCTGTCTCTTGTCGTGAATAGTAAGGTTTCAACATGTTGACATGGAATATCTTTAAGTTTCCGTTTATTGATATTTCATAGTCAACATCTGAAATTTTACGTACCACCTTGAATGGCCCTTGCCATGAAGTCAATAATAAATTTCGTTTGTCAGGAAGCAAGAGAAGTATGTCTTGATCTGGTTCAAGTTCAATTGTTCTCGCCCCTTTGTTGGCATATTGGCGGTAGATTTGACCCTTCCTCTCCAAAGCTGCCTTAGCTATAATACACGATTTCATGATTTTATCTCGTGTTTCAGTCACCATTTCATAAGGTGTTTTTGGTTCGGGAATTTGAATAGAATTCGTTATTGCCTGATGATAAATGGTTAGGGGTCCACGTGGGTTAGCCCCGTACACTAATTCGAACGGTGAGAAACCCGTGCTTGAATGGGGAATCTCCCGATAGGCGAACAGCACTGTTGGTAACAGTGTATCCCAATCAGCTGGGTTTTCTGCTGTTACCTTAGCCAGCATATGTTTAAGATCTCCATTAATTTTTTCTACTATCCCATTGCTGGCTGGATGGTACGCTGTCGTGAAATGTTGTTTAATCCCTAACATTTTTGTAAGGGCTTGCGTTGCAGCCGATATGAATTGAGTTCCACGATCGGATAAAATGGTCCGTGGAAATCCGAATCGTGAGAACAGGTGTAGAAATACATTGGCAACATCTTTGGAGGTGATGTACTTCAAAGCTACTGCCTCAACCCACCTTGTACATAGGTCGACCATCGTCAATATGAAGCGATTTCCTTTGCTGGACACCTGATTCAGGGGTCCAACAATATCTACCGCCACACTCTCAAATGGCCTAGAAGCCAGTGTAGAAGGTTGTACTTCAGCTGTAGCATGTTTACCCTTTCGTACTAACTGTTGACAGACATTACACGAACGACAAAATAATTTAATACCATTGCAAAAACCTGGCCAATAAAAATGAGCCTGAATTCTGGCCCTGGTTTTGTCATATGCAAGATGGCCAGCAAACGGTGACTCATGTGCAATCTTTAGCACAGTTATGCGATGTTGTACAGGTAACACCGTTTGCTGAATCTCATGGTTACCAGTAGTATAATATCTAGTAAGAATGCCATTATTTAATCTGAAGAACCATGATGCGTTCTTTGTCACTTTTGCTCGTTCTTTCAATACTTTTAAATAAGGAGACAAACTAGGATCAGCTTTCTGCTGTTCTATGAATTTTTGTCTGTTGGTATCATCAGTGCTAGATGGAGAAAGCACCAGCAGTCTCTCATCTTGAAGCGTGTCTTGATGTTTTATAGTGTCTGCTCTGGTTGTTGCATTAACTGCATTCAGTTGGTTCCATGCAGTTATTTCATCGCTAGTACATTGTTTTAGTTGGGGTAAGCAACCCAGAATTAAATCAGTACAAGGGTTGTCAAGTACAGCACAAGTAAATGTACCCGAAAGGAAAGGAGTGTTAATACGGGCTTTGGCCAAAGGGTAAATTTCAATGTTACCCGAAAAGGTTCGGCATTTGACAGAGTCACCTGTATAATCCTCTTGACTCACCAGTTCCTTTCTGAGACCAATAAGGGTACTACCGCTGTCCAGCAAACATTGGCATGGTCTATCATTGACCATTGCATTGTGGAACTCTAAATTGCCTCTGGAGGCTAAGGCTGCATTCACACTCTCAGATGAGAATGGAACTGTATGTCCACATTCTAATTTTCCGTCAGCATGAAATTGGTGACATCGCTCACAACTGTCAAAACTCAACATATCGTTTACACAACACACCTCTTCCGTTTGGTTAACAGGTAATTCATTTTCAACATCACACTCAGTCTCACTACCACTATCAGAAGATGTATCAAGTAAAATAGCATTGTTGGCTTTCATACGTTGGCGGCCTAGGCACTTATTTGAATAATGGCCGTAGCTGGAACAAAAAAACATTTAATGGCACGCCGGTATGCAGATCTCTTGTTCTGTTGCTTCTTAATAACATTTTCAAGATGTGCCGGATAACTCGGCGATTTGTCACACATTGAATAAGTGTCATGTAAAAGTTGACAGTGGATACATTTTGAAATTTTTCTATCTTTCTTGTCAAATTTATTAAATGGTTTTCTATTGTTCTGATAGTTTTTAGATTGATCTTTTGCAAAGGAAACTATTTCAGAGTCATTTGAAGTCTTAAAAATATTTCTGTTTGAAGAAAAATATGCCGACCCTTTCTTTTCAAACTGTTCTATGGTTTCAATGTCTGACTGCTGCAAAAATTTAGCAAAAGAGGATGGTATCGTGGATATTACTTTGTCCATAGTTATTAAGTTTTTCAATCTATCAAAGTCTTTTCCTATGTTAGCTGCTTTAAGCCACCTATTTAGTACACTTTGAACATTTGAGACGTAGTCAATGAAAGTCTCAGTAGGTTTAGGTTTTAAAGTTGAGAACTGAACCTGATACCCAGGGGCATCAAGTAAAAAGTGTTGCATAATCCTATCACGGATGTATTGGTAGTCAGATCTAAGATCGGTTGGTATAGATTCTATCACTTTAAGGGGCTCACCACTCAAGTTCTTCATATAAATCATAGCCCACATCTCTAAAGGAACTTGGTGATATTTAAACTGATACTCGACATTTTCTGTCCAAGCAGATATTGAATCGTCTTTACAATATGGTTTGATAATATTTTTGTATTTGTTGAACTTATTTTCTTCTTGTTGACTTTTAAGTTTAGTGGCAGAGATCTCTGCGTGTGAGTCTACATCCATCTCTTTCATCTTTAGCTGTGTCTCTGATTCTACTTGTATTTGTTTTTCCTTACCTCTTGCCATTTCATCTATCTCCTTTTGCTTTAGATCTAATTCTCTTTGTTTTAATTCTAATTCCTTCTGTTTAATTTCCTTATCTTGTTCTAATTGTTGTTGCTTAACATTCTTATCATGTTCTAATTGTTGTTGCTTAATTTGCATTTCTTTTTGTTTTGTTATCTCAGCTAGTTGTATCTGGTGTTGTCTTTCCTGTGCGCGTTCATCTCTCTCTGCATCCTTTGCTTCTTTAAATTTTTGATCCGCATATTGTTCTAGCTCTTTACCTGTGTATTGCAATTCTTTGCCTGCTTTAATGAAGTCAGCTAGATTAGCCATGTTGTTGGGTAATTGGCTCGCGTTGACCTGACCTGACTGCTTCACTCAGTTATTTTTCTTTAATATGCTATGTTATTTAATATCTGAGCACTACAAATTGTACTCTTTGTTTACAATCTGGAAAATTGTATTCTCCAAAAAATTAGAGCACAAAGTCTGTTCATACAATACACGCTGAAAAAGAGATGCACTATTAATCACAATGCATGCCAAAAACGTAGGTTTTACTCATCTTAATGTTCCCGAGAACAAGGTACAACACGTCAGCAACACCGGTCCCGTTGTTTGGCACCCCGGAATACACACGAGTTTTCTACTCAGGTCACCTTGTTTGGCACATCGGCATACACTCACGTTATCTATCAGCTGTTGTTCGCCCTGTTTTACAGAGCAGCAACAATTAACAACTCGTAAACGAAAAATAGGTTTTTGACAAATTGGTACAATGACACTGACATGCCCACAAACAAACAGAATATCGATTAATTAATATTTAATGTCAATGTCCTGTCTTCGTTCTACAGTAATATGTCTTTCGTTACTAACCTAGTTTAATCTATGGAAGTATGGTGCAGACAAAATCTAATTTGCATAGCCGAAAGTAGTGCCCTCGTGACGGTAAACAAATAGAAAAGTACGAAAAAAATTCAATAACTGCTTTTAAATAAATATAAATATAATAATAATGTGTAAATAAATAAATATATTCATTCTCTAACTTAAATAAACAAATAATAGTTAATATATCGTAAAGATTCAGGCAGGCAGTAGCTTGGCAGTTTGTAAACACTGAAGTGCTGATTCCAAGTGGCGAGGCCCAACTGCTTGTCAATCGTGCCACGTCACAGGCGCAGCGCTATTTTTAGCTTGCAAAAATCAATACTGTCGCTGACCTCTGTATTGCTCCGCCACGAATCATTTTTGACAATTATTCAAAAACAAATAAATAATTACATAAATAAATGAAAGAAGAACATAATATGAATACTTACAACTTTGAAAAACACATTACTTAAATATATAACATTCTAATAAGCACAAATAAACATTATTTCATCACGATAGGCACAATTCTGCTGGCAACTCGATCTAGTCTGCATACGTCATCGTCACTGACACAAATTAAACATTTAATCTTTGTATTATCCTATCCGTAAACCTAGTCTAGAGCCGTGGGTAAGTGTTATAGCTTGAACTCAGGTTCAAGCCGCACTTCTGACACCACATTTACTCCTATTGCCTGTCAACAACTCATGTTTCAGGCATCATCGGATTACTTCTCCCACACCATACAAGAAACTTGCAAGTCGTGTGCGAGGAATGAAATGGTACATTTTATTGCCGTTGGCTCTTTACAATTGCAAAACAGTCGCTATCTAATCACACATAAAGTCACAATATTCTCTATCACTAGTTTTCCTACACCCTATGGCTAATCTCTATCTACTAGGCTATACGAAAACTATCTCTATTCTACACGATGTGAACACTACAGAGTCAGTCCCCAGTCTGACTTCCTTCACTCGCGTCGCTACACGCCCCGCGGAAGGACCTTCATGCGCCCTTCGGCTCTTTGCGTGCTAGGTCAGTTAGCACGCTTCTATTAGCTGGCTTTGGTTTGAGTGGCAATCGTAGCGATCACGCAGGCGTGATTCCGTCGTGATCAGTAGTGCTAACTATCTGATCAACGCCTTCGTGTGAGGACTAGTTAATAGTCCCCCTTTTCTATCATTTATCCTGCCCTGATCCCGGGCACTCTGTTCCCTCTAATCTATCTGAGGTTGACCCCACGTCCCGGTGGTGTTCTATCATGAGGCAGGCTTCCTGCCTCCTGTTTCAGTCTTTGACAACAGCTAAACACAAATCTAGCCCCAGGATTAATATTATTAAAACTCACGATCTTGAAAAGTGCTTTCAGTTTCAACAGCAACTTGAAGACGCTTTCACTGATACACCAGAAAATTGTATAGTAAATGATAAATGGAGTAAACTTAAGGAAACTATTTATAAAACTGCCGTAGGGGTTTACGGCACCGTGGATCATAAGAGGCAGGACTAGTTTGCGGCAAACAGCGAGACTCTGCAGCCCTTGATTGATAAGAAGAAGAAAGCTCTCTTAAGAAACAAGGAAAGACCAACGCGTAACACTCTGAGTGAACTAAGGCAAGCTAGGAAGGATGTGCAAAAGGCTGCCAGGCAGTGTGCAAATGATTATTGGATCAAGTTATGTGAGTCAATTCAAATCGCAAGTGATAAGGGAAACATAAGAAGCATGTATGAAGGAATAAAGAAAGCCTGTGGTCCAGTGATCAAAAGAAGTGCACCATTGAAAACCTTGACTGGAGAAGTCATCACTGACAAGAAACAGCAGATGGACAGATGGATAAAGCACTATTTGGAGCTTTACTCAAGTGAGACCAAACTACCGGATGATGCCCTCAACGCCATAGAGGCTCTGCCAACTCTTGACCACCTGGACACACTTCCCACCATAACAGAAATTAATTGTGCTATAAATGAACTTGCATCTGGCAAGGCTCCAGGTAAGGATGGGATTCCAATAGAGGTTATAAGGAGTGGACAAGACACACTCACTCTACAGATCCACCAGCTAATAGAGCTATGCTGGCGAGAAGGACAAGTCCCACGGGATTTCAAAGATTCAGGCATCATAACACTGTACAAGAACAAGGGCGATCGGAGCGACTGCAACAACTATAAGGGTATCTCACTTCTGTGTATTGTTGGAAAATTATTTGTCAGAATTGTTCTGCGCAGACTTCAAGTCCTAGGAGATCAAGTCTACCCCGAATCACAGTGTGGCTTTCGACAGAACCGGTCTACCATTGATATGATATTCTCATTGCGACAAATGCAAGAAAAATGCCGTGAACAGAATCAACCACTGTTTATTGCCTTCATCGACCTCACACAGGCATTTGATTTGGTCAGTCGTGAGGGTCTATTCAAGGCACTAAAGAAGATTGGCTGCCCACCAACTCTTCTGTCCATTGTGGAATCGTTCCACACAGGCATGAAGGGTATAATCAAGTTTGATGGTGCAACTTCTGAAGAATTTGAAATTAAGAGTGGAGTTAAGCAAGGTTGTGTACTAGTTCCCACCCTCTTTGGAATATACTTTTCACTTCTACTGAAATATGCCTTTCGTGATCAGGATGGTGGTATATACATTCACTCACGCTCAGATGGCGGCCTTTACAATGCTCAAAGATTGAAGGCCAATACCAAAATTAGGAGGGTACTGATCAGAGAGTTGCCTTTTGCAGATGATGCTGCAGTTACGACCCACTCTGAAGAAGAATTGCAATGTCTACTATCTGCATTCTCCAATGATTGTTCTGAATTTGGTAAAACAATTAGCAAAAAGAAGACACAGATTATGTCACAAGGTGCACATGGCGTACCATCCATCTTTATTGACGACGCCGAACTAGAGATGGTAGACCATTTTACATATCTAGGATCAGTGGTAAATAGCAAATTATCCCTAGATCAGGAAATAAACATCCGGATTGGTAAGGCAGCAACAACAATGAACAGGTTAAGAAAAAGAGCCTGGGAGAACAGGAAGCTTACTGCAAAAACAAAAGTCCTTGTCTATCAAGCCTGTGTCCTTAGTACTCTTCTCTATGGCAGTGAAATCTGGACAACTTACTTACACCAAGAGAAACATTTAAACAGCTTTCATATGCGATATCTGCGAAGAATTCTTGGTATTAAGTGGCAAGACAAAATCACAAATACTGAAGTATTGGAAAGATCAGGTTGTGTGACAGTTTATTCCATGCTCAGTCTTCGTAGACTTAGATGGATATGACATCTTATGAGGATGGATGATGGTAGAATACCAAATGACATCTTTTTTGGTGAATTACAGATGGGTAAGAGATCTCAGGGTCGGCCTCTACTACGATACAAAGATGTGTGTAAGCGGGACATGATTGATACAGGCATTGATACAGAACGTGTTGCATGGAGGGCAAACATCAGAAATGGAATAAAGACAAAGGAGAAAATTATTGCAGAAAAGTCACACACCGAGCGTTTGAGACGTAAGATGGTGCATGATGGTGGAAATAACCACGTGTTCACATGCACCCACTGTGAACGGACATTTACAGCGCGAATTAGCCTTATCAGTGACATTCGCTACCGCCATAGGTAAAAGTTATTATGCCTTTTTAAAGCTCAAACTATCGTCTGTCAAGACGGCAAGGTGCCTATATATATATATATATATATATATATATATATATATATATATATATATATATATATATATATATATATATATATATATATATATATATATACACACACACACGTTTAGTTTATACAAAACAATGTCTTTTTACATTAACAATTAAAGCATATACATCTTATGCAAGTTTGTCAGCATTATAGTCTTGGCATGGTGTAACCACCTACATATGGTGGTTGAGTAATCATTCGTTTTCATTCAAACCAAACCATTTAATAGAAAACCTTTGACACTTTGGTTTTTACATGTACGAAGGATTTATTTTCCCGTTCGCTGGGCCGGGAGAAGGTCAGTACAAAGGACTTACCTGTGTCGGCTAAGCAAGGATCAAAACCTCGATTGACAACGAACACTGATTCGCATAGAATGTGTATGCTTGTGTGTGACAAGGTGAGAGAGAGAGAGAGAGAGAGAGAGAGAGAGAGAGAGAGAGAGAGAGAGAGAGAGAGAGAGAGAGAGAGAGAGAGAGAGAGAGAGAGAGAGAGAGAGAGAGGATCAAGAGAGCAGGGGGGAGGGTGTCACACAATGAATCACAAAGGATGTATTCTGAGTTAGCGGGATGAGAAGTTTAAAACCGGAAAGCTGCCGTAACCCAAGGTGATTCCAAAGATTGAAGTTTCCACGGAAAAAAAACTTTAATCTAGATCTACACGTGGTGAATCCGCGGGGGAACGTGAGAAGGAGAAGCTGAGAAAGAGGGTAAGGAGGGGGAGGGGGCGGCGGTTGCCAGGATATCATCCGCAGCAGAGGCAATAGAGGATAAGGAAAAGAATTCTTTTTTTCTGTTAAGACAGACTCTCAATGGTAGTACGATCGCAGGGCAAAAAGAACACGAACACATTAGAATATTGTCAGATCAATCCTTTCAAGGACTGAAATGGATGATACTGCCTTAGTTCACAATGGAGAATTAAACATAAATGTGAGACGCTAAAAGTTGATTATAAAATGTAATTAAGTACAAACTAAACACATTTTCTGCATGCAAACTAATAGTGTTATTATTGACGTTATAAAATCTGACTAAACAATTGACTATTTTATTTAGTAAGGAATACTACAGAGATTTTAAAGTTAGTTAATGATATTATTCTAGGTATACAATTTCCTTTGTCTAAATTCCAGTAATCTCCCTTGTAACAATATTAGATGTTTATGTAGTAATAATAGAATGTTGGTAATTCCGCAGAATGCTTGAATATAAGTATTAATAAGTGTAGTGATCAATCAAGGCATTACTATCGTGTTATTTATATTTTACATATTCTCTATGCAAACGTAATTGCACCAGCATTTGGCAGAGAGAGAGAGAGAGAGAGAGAGAGAGAGAGAGAGAGAGGGGGGGGGGGGGAGAGAGAGAGTGAGAGACAGAGCGAATGAGAGAGATGGAGAGAGATGGGGGAGGGGGAGGAGAACTATTTATTCAAAATGAATAAAATTTACAAACATAAATGACATTTCCTCTAAACATAATATTTGTCAACATAAACCCCATAAACTTGCACGACTTTTCACCAGTGCGAAAGTAAGTGCATGCAGACCTTGACAGTGCCAGACCAGGTTTTGTCCTGCTCACTTCGCCTATTAATCGTCATCTCTCCCACTCCTATCACCTAGGCCATAGCCACCAGTCACACCACTCACCTTCTCGTTGCTACTTTGGCGTTGAAATCCCCGAGGATGACAGTCATTTCAAAATTGTTACACTGGTCCTCGGCCATGTCTAATTCGTTATACCATTCAAGAAGCCCAGGGCAAGGAAACGTGAGGGGAAGAAATTCATTGACATTGAGAATCTTTCGCATTTATTGAACCCTTGGCTTCTACAAGTCCACATTGTTATTCTCCTATTTATATCATCATCATCAAGTGCCATGCCGACCGGCGTAGGCGTTCATGACTCCCCGCAGATCTCTGTCTGTGGTTTTCTGGATCAACTCTGCCCTTGAAATCCCCCCATGCCACAGTCGCAATCCACCCTGTATCACTTCTCTTCCCCTCGATCTGTCCAGTTGTCACGATGTTCTCTATTGCCTCTCTTCCCCTCGATCTGTCCAGTTGTCACGATGTACTCTAATGCCTCTCATCACATGACCAAAAAAAGCTGTTTGCCTCTTTTTTATTGTTGTATGTAATGTTCTAGTTTCATTAGCTTCTTTCAGGCATTCGTCGTTAGTTTTACATCCATTATAATTGAAAGGCACTGTTCTAAATGGGTACAAAACTCTGTAGTGTAAAAAGTATCCCTTACAGAGCCTCATTGGGTGATATTGTCAGCAACCGATGCTTCAGGCATTACGGGATACTTCTCTCGCACCACACAAAAGATTTGTCAGTCGTACGAGAGGTATTGATTATACATTTTATTGCCACAGGCTCTTTACATTACATCAATGCACAAAAACGGTCGCTACTAAATCACACATGAATACACCACAGAATTGCCTATCACTAGTCGTTCCTAACCCTATTGCTAATTCTATCTACTGGCTAAAGAATACGCATCGACGCTAAGCGATGCGCTCACTACAAAGTCAGTCCCCTGTCTGAGGAAATCTCCGCGTGCTGATTACACGGTACGCGGAGTGACCTTGTGCGTACTTCGGCTTCTGCGTGCTGCATTACTCAGCACGCTTGGAGTCGTGGTCTCTCTTGAGTCTAGTTCTCTGTATCTGTCACGCTGGCGTGATTACGCCGTGACCAGAGTGCTTACTCTCTGGTTGACACCTCCGTGTCTCATGAGAGAACTGTTTGATAGTTCCCCTTCCTATTTACCACCTACACCTACCCTGCCCTCATGTAGGGGCACTGGGTTACCTCTATTCTGCTTGAGGTAGACCACTCATTCAGGGTGGTCTTCCCTAAGTCTTTGACACACACCCTCCCCTCCTGTGTTGCGTTACAAATTTTGACTCATGGTTGTGACGCAAGAGGTTTCTAAAAAAATTAGTGTCTCTAATTTTTGTCAAAGACTAACTTGGTTCTGGATAACTCATTAGACTTCTACTGACTATTGTCACAATGTAGTCTGACTTTACTTGGCTACTGGTGATCGCCACAAACTTGTCTGGTTGGCGTGAGCTCTCTTCTCAATCGCAATATTATATTAATTAGAGGTTTGTCTGAACCGGACCATTGTCTTATAAGACCTGCCCTCAAATAGCAAATTAACTCACTACCCATACAAAGTTGACTTTCTTAGGGTCAACACATGAATTGCTTCATGTCCCCCATATAATATTAAACAACCCTTGCACAAGTTGTGTGCGACAGGCTTTACCTATCTCGCTTCCGCGTGTAAAGTTATCTTCCACTGTTAAGTTAGTGTTTCGTTGTCTATTGTGTCCCCTGACCCGAAGTTCCCTCCCTTTGTTATAAAAATGTATGTCATTTACCTGTTTGTTTTTCTGGTTGTTTGCGTGTTTGGATCTACCTAATAATATCCTTTACCTTCTAACCTGTGTGTCTGTCTATAATATGTAAGTAAGTTAGTTTTCAAGTGCCATAATTCGGTTAAATGTGGCCACAAACAAGTGTATAACACTAATTCGTGACTACGTTCCCGTCTTATGAGACTTAAAATACTTTTCTAAGGTCTACACTAAACTACATGTAACACATTCAAGACGGCACATCCCAACACCGAAAGCAAACGCCCGACGCAGACAAACAATAAAAAGTCGCGCTGAGCGGCAGAAAAAATCCGCTAGTCGTCCTCACTCTCCCTTGTATATTTTCCCTCTTCTCTCACTTTCACACTTCTGTCACACATCTTTCATCCTCCTATTCTCTCACTTTCACATTTTTGTAATACATCTTTCATTCTAATATTTTAAAAAACCTTGAAGTGACACTGTACAAGTTTGGCTCAGTTTGAAAAGAGTTGAGCTTCATGACTGTGCGTAACTTACTGCACGAGTCATATATTTACAAAATATTTACATGGATGAAATAGGGTTGATATTTTGCACCCTGATGTTATTAAACACTATATTTTCCTGAAACACTATTACTACTTCTATAAATATTTATATCCTAATTTGTTGTACACATTTAATCTAATTTAAGGGAAGTAATCTAACTATCTAAAAAATGAAAATGATGTGAGATGAGTTATGTACCTTTCTGAAATGGGAAATGTAACAAAATTATAAATAATGTTTTAATGTTTAAATAAAATAAATAAATAAATACATAAAATAAAATAAAATAAATAAAATATGATTAATATTTTAACTATACATGGTGTAAATGATGTATGTTAAATGTACACTCCTTTTATCCTATACTACTTTATCCTATAAATTATAACTAATTTTAATTTTAAATGATGAGGTTGTTAAATGCTCATCAAGATGGAATGAAATCAAGTGAAATGAAATGAACTAAATGGTACTGTTCCTATCTAAACTAAATGGTGTTGTTGTTATCTAAACTAAATGGTGCTGATGCTCTCTAATCTTTTTATCCTAGAGTTTAATGAGCTGTTAATAAATTTATAGTCCTATCCTAATCTACTTTTCTGCTAAGTAACTGGGTACATTAATGTTTTATCTAAGCTACAAAAAAATGAAAATCTATTATATTAACTAATTCTATTCTAAATATATAGTAAAGTAGCTAATCTAACTATAATTTATCCCTATATTAAAAACGTTATAATACATATCACATTACTAAATATATATACATGGTATTTATTTACCTCAGGTTAGTGGTTGCCATAACGTACAGAAATTGCTTTCTTTGGCATAGTTTATATATACACAATTGTCCTGGGTATCTTAAATACACTACACAGTCATACTTGTGTCATATGGGTCTTCTTCCACTCGCAGAGTCCGCTGGTGTCGTAGACGAGTATATTCGTGTCTGTTCTTTATGCATTGTTCTGACACTGTTCTTCCACATTAACACAGGTGATTCACCGGCACACAAATGGAGCATAGTAAGTAACGAGCTGTCTATGCACACACGGTGATCAACTTGTTCTTGGAGCACAGTTCTTACTCTGCTGACTACGGACACATGGTAGTTCACTGTTCTTAGCACACAGTCCTGATCCTGATGTCTATGTAATACATATGATATTTTACACAGGATATTTTAAGTGTACTAACTTAACATTTCTTACACTACCTTTTCATGTGTAATATCAGGTATTTCTACCTCAGATGGTCGACTAAGGGTATCAGCAAGAATGTTATCCCTACCCTTAATATGTTCTATACTAAAAGTATAATTCTGTAATATTAATGACCACCTGTAGATGCGGTCGTTGCGATGCACCCCACTTTGTATGACCGTGATAGGGGAATTATCGGTCTGGACTACGAAGTGATTACCCGCTAGAAATCGATGCAACTTCCTCACCGAATAGATGACGCTTAGGGCTTCCAACTCTGATATGGAATATCTGGACTCAGCAGGTGTGATCTTGCGGCTCACGTAGCAAATGGGATGGAAAATGCCATCATAAAACTGGCCTAGTACTGCAGCGATGGAAATCCTGCTGGCATCTGTCCTAAGATAATAAATGAGCCTAGGATTAGGCAAGCGGAGGATTGGTACATTACTAAATAGGATTTTCAATTTTGACAATGCAGAAATTAATAATGCATCTTTGACATCTAATTTTACTGATGCTTTTAAAACATTTGAAAATACACTTGTAATTTCAGCTAAGTTCTGTATGAACTTACTATAATAATTTACTAAACCCAAAAGGCTCCTGACCTGCTTTTTTGTTGTTGGCATGGTCAGGTTCATAATTTTAGTAATAATTCTATTGTCAGTTTTCAGTTGTCCATGTGAAATTACATGACCCAAAAAATCAATTTCTTGTAGGCCCAATTCAACTTTGCTCGGTTTGACCATGAGACCGAAGAGTCGCAACCTATCGAAGACATGTCTGAGTTTCAGTAAGTGTGTTGTCCAGTCTTCTGTATGGACACAAATATCATCTATATATGTCACAGTATTCATCACTCCATGTAGTAAATCTCTAGTTAAGCGTACGAAAGTGGCAGGAGCGTTACGAAGTCCGAAAGGAAGAAACCGCCACTCGTAAAGACCTAAAGGTGTTGAGAATGCAGTAAGATGGATGGATTGAGTCTGCATAGGGACCTGCCAATATCCCTTAGTAAGATCTAATTTAGAAAAGATTTTGGAGGTGGACATATCCAAAATGAGATCTTCGCAGGAAGGAATTGGTTCTGCGTCGATCTTAGTGACATTGTTAAGTTTTCTATAGTCCACACAAAGACGAATTGTGGAGTCTTTTTTCTTGACCAAGACGATTGGAAAGGAGTACTCAGATGTAGATTTTTGAATAATTCCACTAGCTTCTAAATTCAGAATTTCTTTATTTAAACTTTCTCTATAGCTAAGTGGGATAGAGTACGGCCTGCATTTGATAGGCTTAGAGTCCGAAAGAAGGATGGAGTGCGCGATTCTGTCCGTCCTACCTGGAATGTCGGAAAATATGTCCTTATATTCTGTTATTAATTCTATTGTCTGTCGTCGTTGGTCGTCTGTCAGTCCCTGTTCTAACCGTATAGAATCTAAGGTCGCAGTCTTCTCTACAATTGGAACAGGTAGTTCCATCCCGTCGTCGTCTACCTGATTCAGTACGGTTGTGGTGCTAAGTGCGTTTTCTGTAAACTCACTAAGTGTATGCATCTCGTCGGATTTGCCAGTCTCGCTAACTAGTGTAGTTGCGTTGTGTACGTCTGTCATCTCATCCATAGGTGTGGGTGCATTGTGTTCGTCTGTCTCTAAATCTGTCTCTTGTCGTGAAAAGTAAGGTTTCAACATGTTGATATGAAATATCTTTAAGTGTCCGTTTATCGATATTTCATAATCGACATCCGAAAGTTTTTGTATCACCTTGAAAGGCCCTTGCCATGTAGTTAACATGTTATTACGTTTGTCAGGTAGTAATAGCAATACATCTTGACTAGGTTCAAGACTTATGGGTCTAGCACTTTTGTCGGGATTGTGATTGGGGATATCTGCACTGTTCACTGGAGTGAGTCTATTCTTCTCCTCCCAGGCAGCTATTTCTTCATCTGTGCAGTGTCTTAATTGGGGTAGACACCCAAGAATTAACTCAGTACAAGGGTTGTCTAGTATTGCACATGTAAAGGTACCAGAAAGGAATGGGGTGTTTATCCGGACTCTTGCCAGAGGATAGGTTTCTATATTTCCTGAAAAAGTACGGCATTTTACAGAGTCACCAGTATAATATTTTGGATCAACCAGTTCCTTTTTTACACCAATAATAGAGCTACCACTGTCAAGCAAACATCGGCATGGCTTATCATTGACCAGTGCAGTGTGAAACATCAAATTGCCTCTGGAGGCTACAGCTGCGTTTGCATTCTCTAAGGGGGATGTTACAATGTGTCCACATGTGAGTTTGCCGTCTGCATGAAATTGGTGACATCGTTCACAACTGTCAAAGCTTAATATATCGTTTACACAACAAACATCTTCAGATTGGTTAACAGGTAATTCATTCTCGACTTCACACTCAGTCTCACTTCCACTATCAGACGATGTATCAATCAAAATTGCATTGTTGGCCTTTATTCTTTGGCGGCCCAGGCACTTATTAGAATAAGCTAGAACAGAAGAAGCATTTGACTGCACGCCTGTATGCAGTTCTCTTGTTTTGTTGTTTCTTAATGACCATCTCAAGATGTGTCGGATAGTTTGGTGATTTATCGCACATAGAATAAGTATCATGAAAAAGTTGGCAATATACACATTTTGACACTTTCTGATCTTTCTTGTCGACTCTCTGAAATGGTTTTTTTACTGCTACGATAGCTTTTTGGTTGGTCCTTAACAAAAGAGACTATTTCAGAGTCGATATTAGATGTTTTAAAAATATCCCTATTTGAGCAAAAATATGCTGAGCCTTTCTTCTCAAATTGTTCTATGGTTTCTATGTCTGACTGCTGTAGAAATTTAGCGAAAGGAGATGGTATTGTGGATATGACTTTATCCATGGCTATTAAATTTTTAAGTTTTTCAAAGTCCTTTCCTATATTTGCTGCGTTAAGCCATCTATTTAGTACGCTTTGGACATTCGAGACATAATCAATGAAAGTCTCACTTGGTTTCGGTTTTAAATTTGAAAATTGCACTTGATACCCAGGGGCATCAAGTAAGAAATGTTGCATTATCCTATCGTGGATGTATTGATAGTTAGATCTAAGATCAGTTGGAATAGATTCTATAACTTTAAGGGGCTCACCACTGAGGTTCTTCATGTAAATCATGGCCCACATATCTATTGGTACTTGGTGATATTTCAGCTGATATTCTACATTTTCTGTCCAAGCTGATATGGAATCTTCTTTACAGAATGGTTTAATAATATTTTTGTATTTGTTAAATTTATTCTCTTCTTGCTGACTCTTTAGTTTTGTAATGGAAATATCTAAGTGTGAGTCTACTTCCATACCTTTCATCTTTAACTGTGTCTCTGATTCAGTCTGTATTTGTTTTTCTTTCACTCTTGCCATTTCATCTATCTCTCTTTGCTTTAACTCTGGGTCTTTTTGTTTTAATTCTTTCTCCTGATCTAATTGTTTTTGCTTAAACTCCTTATCTTGTTCTAATTGCTTTTGTTTTATTTCTTTGTCTTGATCTAACTGTTTCTGTTTAGTTTCTTCAGCTAATTGTGCCTCTTTGTGTTTTATTTCTAATTCCTTTTGTTTAATTTCTTTGTCTTGATCTAACTGTTTCTGTTTAGTTTCTTCAGCTAATTGTGCCTCTTTGTGTTTTATTTCTAATTCCTTCTGTTTAGTTTCTAATTCTTTTTGTTTTGTTATTTCAGCTAGTTCTACCATCTCCTTTTGGTGTTGTCTTTCTTGTTCTGCAATCTCCTTCTGATGTTGTCTTTCTCGTGCACGTTCATCTCTCTCAGCATCTTTTGCTTCTCTAAATTTTTGATCAGCATATTGCTCTAATTCCTTTCCTGTGTATTCTAATTCTTTGCCTGCTTTTATGAAATCAGCTAAAGTTGCCATGTTGTTGGGTACTTAGCTAGTATTGATAGGCACTTAAATATCTACTTTGGTTTATTAGATATGTTAAGTTTTTTAAATCTCTGTGTATAACAATACACCCTTAGGTTGACCTTGAAAAATAGATCACACAAAATGTACTAATAGATCACACCCTGAAAAAGAGATGCATTATTAATCATATTGCATTGAAAATAGTTTGGGTACACTCATCTTAACATTCCAGAGAATCAGGTATACTCGTTCGGCACTTCAGGTCTAATCGTTCGGTACTCCGACAAACAGCGTGAGTTATTCTCATACACAGCTCTTGTTACATCTGGTTTACAAGAGCATCAACAATTAACAATTTGTAAACGACATATGACTTTAGACAATTTGGTACAATCACATGCCCCCGCGGACTAAACAATGTGGTTAATTAATATTAAATGTCAATGTCCTGTCGTGTTCTAACGTCAACTGCCTTCCCTAACTATGTCGTTTAATTTATGGGAGTGATGTGCAGACCGAGTCTTATTTGCATAGCAAAAGTAGTGCCATCGTGACGGTAACAAATAGAAACATTCTTCAAATAAATAAATAAATGCTTTGAAATAAATATAAAAGTAATAATAATGTTTAAATAACTAAATATATTCAATAAATAACTCGTATAAATAAATAATATTCAATATAAGTCACAGATTTAGGTGAGCAGCCGCTTGGCGATTTGTAAACAATCCTTCGCTGCATGCAAATGGCGTAGGGCAGCTGTTTGTCAGTCGCGATACGTCATAGGCGCAGCGCTATTTTTAGATTGGAAAAATCAATACTGTCGCCGGCTCATTCTTGTGTATTGCTCCGCCGTAAATCATTTTTGACAAATATTCATAAACAAATAAGTAATTATAGAAATAAATGATACAAAACAATAATAATAATACTTACAAATCAGAAGAAAACATGTTCATAAGCACAAAATATTCTAATAAGCATAAATAAACATAACTTGGTCACGATGGGCACAGCTCGCACTTTGTTCTGTCTGCACACGTCATTGTCACTAACATAAACTAAACCCTGTGATTATCTAGCCGTAATATTATTTTAGAGCCGTGGGTGAGTGTTTTAGCTTGAACAATTGTCCAAGCCACACTTCTGACACCACTTTATCCTAGCCTGTCAGCAACCGATGCTTCAGGCATTTCGGGATACTTCTCTCGCACCACACAAAAGATTTGTCAGTCGTACGAGAGGTATTGATTATACATTTTATTGCCACAGGCTCTTTACATTACATCAATGCACAAAAACGGTCGCTACTAAATCACACATGAATACACCACAGAATTGCCTATCACTAGTCGTTCCTAACCCTATTGCTAATTCTATCTACTGGCTAAAGAATACGCATCGACGCTAAGCGATGCGCTCACTACAAAGTCAGTCCCCTGTCTGAGGAAATCTCTGCGTGCTGATTACACGGTACGTGGAGTGACCTTGTGCGTACTTCGACTTCTGCGTGCTGCATTACTCAGCACGCTTGGAGTCGTGGTCTCTCTTGAGTCTAGTTCTCTGTATCTGTCACGCTGGCGTGATTACGCCGTGACCAGAGTGCTTACTCTCTGGTTGACACCTCCGTGTCTCATGAGAGAACTGTTTGATAGTTCCCCTTCCTATTTACCACCTACACCTACCCTGCCCTCATGTAGGGGCACTGGGTTACCTCTATTCTGCTTGAGGTAGACCACTCATTCAGGGTGGTCTTCCCTAAGTCTTTGACAGATATAAAAACAATATTAAATGCTACGAACTAAAATATCGAAATACGTACCAATAATAATAATCATCATCATCAATCAGGAGCCGTCTCCAAAATGAAGGTTGGCTGCAATGAATCTCCAACACTATCTGTCATTAAGCTACGAACAAAATTATAGCTACGAACTAAACTATCGAAATACGTACCAATAATAATCATCATCATCATCAATCAGGAGCCGTCTCCACAATGAAGGTTGGCTACAATGGATTTCCAACACTGTCTGTCTCTCGCCTTGAGTGTACATTATGTCAGGCTGATGTTCGTCCATCTCTTGATGGTATCTTCCCACTTGTATCGTTGTCTACCTCTTGCTCGCTTGCCCTCAACCTTGCCTTGCTTGCCTGCGTTCACTGGCTGTGAGTTCCAGCACGAAGTCCTGTATGTCGGATGAAGACATCCTGTTGTCCAACATCAGAGTGATGTCATACAGGACCTGAGGTTCGCGTGAGTATCCGTTGTCCCATGTCTGGTTTATTGGTGTGCAGACTGGTGGTTCCTCGCTATGCAGGCAGATACTCTCCGACTTCGGAAGAATCAGCGATCCTACTACGTTAGCCAGGACCCCGAAGGGACCTGGTGCCCAGGACGCACCACTAGGACGTGTTAGTAGGTCTTGTCCAGTAAAGATCCCGACCCTGGTGCCTTGGAAACACTTCTGCGTCCCATTTAGTCCAGCTAACTTGTATCTATCTACTGGCACTCAGGTGTGAAAGGCAACGAGCGAACACACCGATTGGTGAATATCGAAGTGGGAAGAGCAATAGAAGGGTCAGACATCATAAACACCATCAGAGACTGACGAACAGATGAGTTTACTAGCAGACCTGTCCGGAGTGCGATGACCAAGACACTCGCTAATCACCAGGCTCTCCGATGGGGAGTAAAACAGACACAAACATCTGGGGAGATGACTGCGACTTCAAACCTGTATTTGTTGTTTCTTTGAACTGTTAATACCTTTTTGTATCATTATATATTGTTATATCACGTGGCAGTCACGGCCTTTCTTCTTCTTCTTCTTCTTCTTTCTTCTTCTTCTTCTTCTTTCTTCTTCTTCTTCTTCTTCTGCGTTCATCCGGGGTTTTTTGTTTTTGGACGTGATTACGTTGTGCCTGTTAACAGCAGAGCTGCGTTCTTGCGCCGTTAGGCCGACACATCCGACTTCTGCGGGCATTTGTTGACCGGGTAACCTTCCCGGGGGTTTCTTAGGACGTTTGACTCTCACTGTTGTGGTATTATCCCCCATCCCAGTTGGCCCATTTAGAACAGCCAAAGACATCCTGGTCAGCCTTCAAGGGAAGGCAGGGCCAGACCATGGGTATTCCACGCCATCCAAAGAAGCTCCCATAATTGCAGATCCGATACATGGCGCTCTGATATTGGGCTCACCCAAGGAATTGTGAAGTCCTGCATTGGCTGCTTAGCCTTACTTATGTATATTGGGCCTTCCGTTCACCATAGGCTGTTCCTCCGGAAATCAATCAATTATGTGCCATGCCGGAAAGCGTGGGCGGTCATGACTCGCCATTTCACTCGATCACAAGAGTCGTGGATCAGCTCAGTGTTCCTGTATCGACCATGCCATGTGGCCAAGCCATCCAGGTATTTTCTTCTCAGTCTTCCCCTTGGTCTGTTCCCTCCGATCTTGCCAGTTGTCACTAAGTTCGCCAATCCATTTATTCTCATAATATGACCAAAAAATAATTTCTATACGTCTAATTTCTCTAATCAATTTACAATTTTCATTTGTCTCCTGTAGTACTTTGTCATTGGTTTTTATGTCTGTCCATGGTATTCTTTACATTTTCCTCAGAAACCACATTTCTGCAGCCATCAGATGTTTTTCAGCTTGACTGCTCATTGTTAAAGTTTCACATCCATACACAAGAACAGGCTCTATGTAGCCCCTCAAAACTCTTTTTCTCATTTCAATTGACATCTTTTTATTGGTCAGTATGTTTTTAATCTTGCTAAAGGCTACTTTCGCCATAGCGATCTTGTTCTAATCTCTTCAAGGCATCTCCCATCAGATATTATGACTGTTCCGAGATAATTGTACCGATTCACTTGTTGAAGAATATTCCCATTTTCTTGTATATTACATTGTGGTATTTCGTTCTTCCTAGTGACGACCATAATCTGTATCTTATACAATTTAATTCTTCTTCTTCTTCTTTCGTTCGCTTGAAATATGTCTGTAACTGCAATGTTGTCTCTTGTAGGAATATAACTGTCTTTTTTAGTTCACACAGCGGTCCATAGAGTTTATCTTCCACTGTCGTCTCTCTAGGCCAGAAGGTTTGCCTAGATATGTTATATTTGGGCAGTCTTGGAGTATGTGTTCTGCTGTCTGCGACGCCAATCCACATATGCACATGGTTGTTTCACCAATCTTGAATTTTGTTTACATGTGGTAATCTATTGTGTCCTCTTTTGAGGCGCAGAATAATGACCTGTTCTGGTCTGTCCATAGCGTGGTAGTCATATTGAGCAGGTTTTGGTAGCTTTCTGACTGATTTGATCATTTTTTTCTTTTGGTGGTATGTAACGAGCACATCAGACTGTTCTTCTTTGGCTCCTTCCTTAGCCAATTGATCAGCTCTGTCGTTTCCGGGTACTCCACAGTGGGATGGTATCCACTGTATGGTGACTTTATGCTGACTGCTAAGTTCAGAAAGTAGTGTCCTTAGTACTGGCAATTTCCCAGACAGGAGCGCCTCGAGCACTGATTTTGCATCTGTCAATAGCACCACAGGTTGTGTACCATTGCTGGTATTTAGTAATTTCTCTGTTACTATCTTGATTGCCTCAATTTCAGCATCATAGTTATGGCAGTACTTTCCTGTCGGTACTCTGGCTGTGTCGCTAGTATTATTTGGGTATTCTATGTACACTCCCGCTCCTCCATTTCGAACAGCATTTTGTGCTGACCCATCTGTGTATACTCGGATCCAGAGGTCCTGTGGGTATTCTTCATCAAGGAAGCTGAGAGTGGCTGTTCCGCGCTGCACACTGCTCTGTTCTTCCTTGTCAAATATTCCTCTCACTTTTGTCTGGAGTTGTAATGAAAGTCTGTGTTATTCTTTCCATGGAGTTCGCTCTGGAATAGTTGTTAGGGGGATACCAACTGTGGGCAGATCGGTGGTTTCTCTGCAGAGTCGTTTGGCCTGGTGGATAAAACTATTTCTTTTCAACCACCCCATAGCTATGTTTTCAAATCTGTTCTTCATAGGGTGGCCTGGCAAGCTTAGGAACTTTTCTGCTTGTATTAGAGTTTTCGTATCTCTGCGCTCACTCAGTGCTTGTGTCCTCCCCATCTTCTCCATTTCCACTATAGGGATTGATCTCATCCCTCCTGTGGTGACGCTAAGTGCATGATTTTGCACCTTGTCCAGCTCTTGTAGTGTGGTTTTTGATGCCGAACAAGACGCAATTGACCCATATTCCAGGTGTGTTCGTATGCTCTGTTGATAAACTTTGCTAAGTCTTTTCCCACTGGCTCCCCATGTGGTTCCACTTAGCTTTCTCAGGGTGGCTATTTTCATTCTGGCTTTTGCTACTGCTATGTTGGTGTGCTTTCTCCATGTCAGCCTGCCAATAAATGTTACTCCAAGGTATGTTTGTTCTTTATCTTCTCTTAGGGGCGTTCCATTTATCTCGATGATACTTGCCTTTTGTTTTTGGAGAGAGGGTAAATAGAGTGGTGCTGCACTTGTCAGTGTTTATGCTGACACACCATCTATTTGCCCATGCAACAAATGTGTCTACAACTCTTTGTAGCAATCTGGTGACCACTGAGGCATGTTCATTTGTGCTATAGAACCAGGTCATCGGCGTTCATTGCCGCTTTAATTCTATGCGGTAGATTAGCAACGAGATCATTGATGAAGATTTAAAAAAGTGTTGGGGTGTGACAGGTTCGCCTTGGGTATTGAGAGTTAACCAAGCCCGAGATGTCCTTAGCGCTCCCATGTATTCTAACCCCAGGGGTGGACAGGTAGATACACTGTTTTCTCTGCGGTTGACCTCAGTTGGTTTAAATATGTCTACAAACCCCTCCCAGATTCTAGACCCCCACTCACTACCCTCTCCCTTGGAACAAATCAAATCAAATCAAATCAACTTATTAGGGTTACAAATTGGGCGCACAGGCCCGTCTTACATTCGGCCCTTCCAATCACTCGTCTTTCATTCATCAAGAGCATTATACATTTACATAGGAAGAAAAATAAACATTGTGAAATGAATGTTGTAAACATAAACAAGGCAAATTACCATGTTATGAGGCCCATCTCCCACCTACCCATACATCACCCCACCCACACACACACCCCCACCTACCCACACACACGCACAGCAAGGGACACATACATACCCCACCAACCGACCCATCCTCCTTCCGCACATCCCCCACCCACACACTCTCCCCTCACCTGTTCCCCCAACCAAAACACACTCGCCACCCACAAACATTCCCCCACCAACCCACACATCCCACCCACATACACACCCTAACCCACACATCATCTCCCCATCCACACCTCAATCCACCCATTCCCAGCCACATCTCCATTGACCACATATTCACTACCCACTGTCAGAAGTCGGGGTGCCCCACCGGCTAGGTGAAAGTATTAGTTACTGGCGAGCAACCCCAAATAGTCAGAAACTGACTTGGGACAAAATCTATATGGCTGAACTATAGATTAGGCCCATGAATATCCAACGTACAGCTCCAAGTGGCTCGTTACAAAATGAAATGAACTGTGCTGAATATTCGCCAAGGAATGGGAAAGAGAAGGTTAGCTAAGATAGATTTTTACGTCTGAATTAAAGTTTAAGGACAACTATCCTAGTACAGGTTTTTCTCCCTGACTGCTCCTTTCCTTGGTGTGTAAGTGAACCCCCACCAATGTACACACACAACACGTATGCACAATTGGAATTAAAATATAACGACCGAACTATGAGTTACAATACTACAACATTTATTTATTAATCATAATCATAGACATCTGATGGTTCAATATGAGGATGATGAAATCATATACATATTGATATTGGTGACAAACATTACATAACTTTTACTTGAACTATCTGGATCTGTGGTCCAGATCCCCACTCTCCAGTAGCAACAAAAAGAAAAAGAAAACAGCTTGCCGGTATTCTGACGTCTGCCAGTCCTGGCTCTACCTAGTCATAACTCGTTCTTGAGATCTATAACATAGGTGCTCCTTGTGAGAGCTTGAAAGAAAGTCAAGAATGTGTTATATCAGTTCTACTTCAGCGCAATCCTAATTAAACCATATCATAACACAAACATATACAATGACCAGTCTGGCCAAGTTTATCTTCCAGCTCTACTGCGTTCACCATCCTTCTTCTCCCTCCTACTGTCTTAGTCGGGGACGGGCTTTTCAATTGTCTTACACGCCTGTAATGATTACATTTTTGCCGCCCATGTCCATGTCGCTAATACAGAAATTCTGTGTCGTACAGCCGCTCCGTCCAAAGTTGGTTTAGCAGCTCACAGGATCGGTAATGGTATTATAATAATGCCTGATAATCCGGGCTTACAAGCCGTGACCAGTAGCTGTGCCAGGTTTCCATGCATTACCGTGGACGCACGCCCACCATACACTGAGAAAGTTTAGCACCATATACCCTATACCAAGTGTGGGTAATGTCTGTACCATTACACCTCTGTTTCCAACACAATCATTGGCCAATGTGCCAATGCACAGACAATAGCATAACACTTCATATTGGTAGGTTTGCATATGACAAATCAATATATCAAACATCCAATACACATAAACATATTGATTAAACTAGACATATTATGATACTTTAACATCATAGCATAATGCACTAGTTAAGTTTGTATGTATACGAAATGAGATTTATATACACAAAAAGAATATGTACGAAGCATATTCCTAGCATCGTATATTCATATGAAATTACACATACATACATCCAACATATCCGTAACCATTATATTACTTCAAGATGGACATCTAATGATACTCAACATAATAGCATCAGGCATTATTAATGAGTACTAATATTGTATAGCTACAAAATGAGATATACAACAAGTCTAATTGAAGTGACCACACAGACCAGCCATATTTGCTGAGCTGCCCGGTTTAATCAACACTTAGTTACTGCTGTTGTAAGAATTAAATAAATAGTCAGTTGACTATATTCTGTACAACAAATGCACACACCAAAAAGGCAACTAGGATAGTGTACAAAGAAATGACAAGCATCTACCAAGACACCTAAAAGTATATCTAGACAAGATCTCCTTCCATAAGTTTCTACTTCTCATAAGAGTAACACTTAAAGCACAATGATATTGAACACAGAACTTAGAAAAAACACTCAAGTAACCTATGACAATGATAGTTCTTGCAATAACCTAGATCAGATATAGACTGAAAGTTCATATGTCTAAAAGACTGTTGCATAGTTACTAAGAAATCCTTCCTAGAAGCCAACATAATAATCATGCATATGACTACAAACATTGAGCTGGCTGCCTACCTGTTCTGAAGTCAGACTTAATCTAAAGGGAAAAAGTCTAGCAGGGGTTTTTATACCTAGCCTAGCAGTAGACACTTATCTCCCAGGAATTCCATTCCTAAATTCTTCTTATCTCCCCCTGACGTTAATTGCAATTAACACTGCAACCTGTCCAGTCATAAAAATTCTTTCTGTGTGCACACTAGCCTTCACACCTGTGGGTCTGACCATTATTAGCCCTCTGAGTCTTATCAGTGATTTCACACCTTGCACCTCTAGTATTCCTGCTTCAGTTTCAATAGCCAACATTTACTTTGTGTGGCCAGTCTTGACACTTCACAGCTGACCGGTTTTACAAGGTCTGTTTTCACACTCTACTGAGTCTGCCGATCTGAGTTGACTTGGCTTGTTTACCGCCCTATGGCTATTATCTCCATCTGGCGTTAATTGCCTTTATTCAACCAATGGCCCAGTTCATTGTTGATTCAGCCAGGGTCTACCTGGGCAAGAAGGTGCCAATGTGTCTGTGTGGTGTCATAGCCCGTCTGGGTCAGCAGTTTTCCAAGGTGTAGACTAATTTAAATTATCTAGTTGTGTCCATCTCAAGTATCCCATTTTACTTGCCATCTGCAAGCTTACGTCATGCTAGAGGCTTTTTGTGAATCATCTTACCTCACGACTAGATAGCCGTGGAGTAGCGTGATTAATTCATTCTTTCTCAATTTGGCCTCTCAAATTTGGAGACCGAGAAAAATTTTCTGGGATGTTAAGGCGGCATTCCATGACACCCACGCACACAATCCCCCACCAACCCACACATCACACATCCACTCACACATCCCCAAACCATACACACACATCCCCACCAACTGACATCTCCCTACCATCCCCCCCCACACACACACATCTCCCTAACCACCCATACATCTCCAATCCACTCACACACACACCCCACCACCCATACATACATCCTCCACCCACCCATACATGCCTTAACCCAATCCCCCACTACACAATCCCCCATCCGCACATCACATACATCCCCTACTACGCAATATTCCCAACCCACGCATCACACACACACATATCCCTCACCAACACATCCCACACCCACATACCACCACACCTCCCCACCTACACACCACACACATATCCCCCACCCACATACCGCACAGTATTCCCACCCACACCCACACAGATACCCTTACCCATCCACCCCACATACCCCCACCCACACACCACAAAAATCCCCCATCCACACACACATACCTCACCCACACAATATCCCTAACCAACACACCACACACCTCTCTCCACCCACACACGCATTCCCTACCCGTCCACCAACACACACTCACTCACGCACACATCCTCCACTAAGCACCCACACACCCCACCCACCCACCCCCAACCAAACATCTCTCGATCACAATACCCCTACCCACACACATCCTTCACCCACTCACGCATCCCACCCCGACACATACACATCCCTCACCCACCTGCACATCCCTAAGCCACTCACACAGCCCCACCCACACATTCCCCATCCACGCACACATCTCCCACCCACACACCCCCACATACTTCCCCCAAACCACCCCACCCATACACACATTCCCCGCACCCATCACACACATCCCCCACACCACATACTAACCCCCACCCACACACATATCCTCACCCATACCACCACACCCCCCAACCACACACCATGCACACATCCCCCACCAACACACCGCACACATATCTCAAACCCACACACTATACACTTCTCACTACCCGCCATTGCATCCCCAATCCACCCAACACAATCCCCTACCCACACAACCCCGCCACCCACACATACTTCCTCAAACCACCCACACATCACCACCCACATAAACACACACACACCCCACACCCGTCCCACACCCCTACTTTCACCCCCACACATCCATCCACACATCCCACCAACACCCACAAATATCACTACCCACAAAAACCCACACACCCCAACCCATCCAAACGCATACCCCCACCCACACATCCCCCACCCACACATATCCCCACACTCATACACATCCTCCACACACAATCACACCTCCTCACATCTAGACACATACAAAATGTCTCACGTGAGCATTGAAACTAGTATGAACAAACTCCCACACTTTACTCACACACATACACTGACACTTGTCTGAGCATTCTCATAAAAATGTTAAACATGGAGAAAAATGTGTACATGAACAACAGTGTGTGACGTAAAAATAGTGATGCTCCTGTCAGGGTCCTGTATGTAAGCAATAGTGTAATTGCCTGTATGTAAGCAATAGTCAGTGTAAGCATAGCTGAGGTCAAGGGCAGTAGGAGACATCACGGCTTGACTAACGGATGGTCAAGCAAGAAGCCCGTGAACAGACCCACGTGATGTGGGAAGGTCAAGGAGGAGAGAGCCAGTGTGTGTGAGACAGCGAATAGAGACGGACGTGTGGAGATCTAGCGAGTGATAGAACGATCGAACGAGAGAGTTGTGACGGATAGCTGAGATGAACGTTGTGTATTGATATTCGAGGAATGTACTAACTGTGATATGTGCGGGATGATGTGAGACTGTGATTGCGAATGGTCATACGGGCGACAGTGTAAATATCGCCCATGTGGACGTGAGCGAGCGTTTGGCTGCCTGTGTAGAATGGTTGCTTAATCGTACGCGAGTTAACGGTGGAGTGAGACCATAACGTTATCCTGTAATATAATGTAATAAAGGTTGTTCGGGAGACAGCTCCTGTGAGTTACCGATTGCAGTCATTGTTATTGGTATATGTGTCGTAGATGTTGTAATTTGCCTGTCCAAGTGCAGTGAGCTAGAAGGAGAAGATAGTTAGGACTCTGACACTCCCACACACAGAGATACACACAGAGAAGGCACACACACACACACACACACACACACATTCACTCTCACGCTCACTCATTCTGTCTCTCATTCACACTCACTGACTCTCTCACTCAAACTACAGTAATGTACATAAGTTTATATTATACATGATAAAATCAAATGGTATTTAACTGTTAATATGACAGATGAGAATACACAAACATATGGATTCGCGTGTTACCAGCTCTCTCTCTCTCTCTCTCTCTCTCTCTCTCTCTCTCTCTCTCTCTCTCTCTCTCTCTCTCTGTATTCTTTCATATACACACACTCACACACATGTGCGCGCTCACACACACACACACACACACACACACACTAACACATCAACTTTCGAACTGACTCACTCTCTCACACACAATCCTTCTTCTTCTTCTTCTTCTTCTTCTTCTTCTTCTTCTTCTTCTTCTTCTTCTTCTTCTTCTTCTTCTTCTTCTTCTTCGTCCTCTTCTTCTTCTTCTTCTTCTTCTTCTTCTTCTTCTTCTTCTTCTTCTTCTTCTTCTTCTTCTTCTTCTTCTTCTTCTTCGTCTTCTTCTTCTTCTTCGTCTTCGTCTTCTTCTTCTTTTCTTCTTCTTCTTCGTCTTCTTCTTCTTCTTCTTCGTCTTCTTCTTCGTCTTCTTCGTCCTCTTCTTCTTCTTCTTCTTCTTCTTCTTCTTCTTCGTCTTCTTCTTCTTTTATTCTTCTTCTTCGTCTTCTTCTTCTTCTTCTTCTTCTTCTTCTTCTTCTTCTTCTTCTTCTTCTTCTTCTTCTTCTTCTTCTTCTTCTTCTTCTTCGTCTTCTTCTTCTTCTTCTTCTTCTTCGTCCTCTTCTTCTTCTTCTTCGTCTTCTTCTTCGTCTTCTTCTTCTTCTTCTTCTTCTTCTTCTTCTTCTTCTTCTTCTTCTTCTTCTTCTTCTTCTTCTTCTTCTTCTTCTTCGTCTTCTTCGTCCTCTTCTTCTTCTTCTTCTTCTTCTTCTTCTTCTTCTTCTTCTTCTTCTTCTTCTTTTTCTTTTTCTTTTTCTTCTTCTTCTTCTTCTTCTTCGTCTTCTTCTTCTTCTTCGTCTTCGTCTTCTTCTTCTTTTCTTCTTCTTCTTCTTCTTCTTCTTCTTCTTCGTCTTCTTCTTCGTCTTCTTCGTCCTCTTCTTCTTCTTCTTCTTCTTCTTCTTCTTCGTCTTCTTCGTCCTCTTCTTCTTCTTCTTCTTCTTCTTCTTCTTCTTCTTCTTCTTCGTCTTCTTCTTCTTCTTCTTCTTCTTCTTCTTCTTCTTCTTCTTCGTCTTCTTCTTCGTCTTCTTCTTCTTCTTCTTCTTCTTCTTCTTCTTCTTCTTCTTTTTCTTCTTCTTCTTCTTCTTCTTCTTCTTCGTGTTCTTCTTCTTTTCTTCTTCTTCTTCTTCTTCTTCGTCTTCTTCGTCCTCTTCTTCTTCTTCTTCTTCTTCTTCTTCTTCTTCTTCTTCTTCTTCTTCTTCTTCGTCTTCTTCTTCGTCTTCTTCGTCCTCTTCTTCTTCTTCTTCTTCGTCTTCTTCTTCGTCTTCTTCTTCTTCTTCTTCTTCTTCTTCTTCTTCTTCTTCTTCTTCTTCTTCTTCTTCTTCTTCTTCTTCTTCGTCTTCTTCTTCTTTTTCTTCTTCGTCTTCTCCTTCTTCTTCGTCTTCTTCTTCTTCTTCTTCTCTTCTTCTTATTCTTCTTCTGCGTTCATCCGGGGTTTTTTGTTTTCGGACGTGATTGCATTGTGCCTGTTAACAGCAGAGCTGCGTTTTTGCGCCGTTAGGTCGACACATCCGACTTCTGCGGGCATTTGTTGACCGGGTAACCTTCCCGGGGGTTTCTTAGGACGTTTGACGCTCACTGTTGTGGTGTTATCCCCCATCCCAGTTGGCCTATTTAGAACAGCCAAAGACATTCTGGTCAGCCTTCAAGGGAAGGTAGGGGCAGACCATGGGTATTCCCCGCCATCCAAAGAAACTCCCATAATTGCAGAGCCGACACATGGCGCTCTGGTACTAGGCTCACCCAAGGAATCGTCACGTCCTGCACATGGCTGCTTAGCCTCACTTCCGTATATTGGGCCTTCCGATCACCGTAGGCTG
Organism: Cepaea hortensis; assembly: GCA_963921405.1. NCBI lineage: Eukaryota > Metazoa > Mollusca > Gastropoda > Stylommatophora > Helicidae > Cepaea > Cepaea hortensis. The sequence goes on along the minus strand of OY992889.1, from coordinate 2,443,804 downwards.
TTCCTCCGGAAATCAATCAATCAAGTGCCATGCCGGAAAGCGTGGGCGGTCATGACTCGCCATTTCACTCGATCACAAGAGTCGTGGATCAGCTCAGTGTTCCTGTATCGACCATGTCATTTGGCCAAGCCATCCAGGTATTTTCTTCTCGGTCTTCCCCTTGGTCTGTTCCCTTCGATCTTGCCAGTTGTCACTAAGTTCGCCAATCCATTTATTCTCATAACATGACCAAAAAATAATTTCTATACGTCTAATTTCTCTAATCAATTTACGATTTTCATTTGTCTCCTGTAGTACTTGGTCATTGGTTTTTCTGTCTGTCCATGGTATTCTTTACATTTTCCTCAGAAACCACATTTCTGCAGCCATCAGATGTTTTTCAGCTTGACTACTCTTGTCCAAGTTTCACATCCATACAAAAGAACAGGCTCTATGTAGCCCCTCAAAACTCTTTTTCTCATTTCAATTGACATCTTTTTATTGGTCAGTGTGTTTTTCATCTTGCTAAAGGCTACTTTCACCATAGCGATTCTTATTCTAATCTCTTCAAGGCATCTCCAATTAGATATTATGACTGTTCCGAGATAATTGTACTGATTCACTTGTTGAAGAATATTCCCATTTTCTTGTATATTACATTGTGGTATTTCGTTCTTCCTAGTGACGACCATAATCTGTATCTTTTACAATTTAATTCTTCCTCTTCTTCTTTCGTTCGCTTGAAATATGTCTGTAACTGCAATGGTGTCTCTTGTAGGAATATAACTGTCTTTTTTAGTTCACAAAGCGGTCCATAGAGTTTATCTTCCACTGTCGTCTCTCTAGGCCAGAAGGTTTGCCTAGATATGTTATATTTGGGCAGTCTTGGAGTATGTGTTCTGCTGTCTGCGACGCCAATCCACATATGCACATGGCTGTTTCACCAATCTTGAATTTTGTTTACATGTGGTAATCTGTTGTGTCCTCTTTTGAGGTGAAGAATAATGATTTGTTCTGGTCTGTCCATAACGTGGTAGTCATCTTGAGCAGGTTTTGGTGGCTTTCTGACTGATTTGATCATTCTTTTCTTTTGGTGGTATGTAACGGGCACATCAGACTGTTCTTCTTTGGCTCCTTCCTTAGCCAATTGATCAGCTCTGTCGTTTCCGGGCACTCCACAGTGGGATGGTATCCACTGTATGGTGACATGCTGACTGCTAAGTTCAGAAAGTAGTGTCCTTAGTACTGGCAATTTCCCAGACAGGAGCGCCTCGAGTACTGATTTTGCATCTGTCAGTAGCAGCACAGGTTGTGTACCATTGCTGGTATTTAGTAATTTCTCTGTTGCTATCTTGATTGCCTCAATTTCAGCATCATAGTTATGGCAGTACTTTCCTGTCGGTACTCTGGCTGTGTCCCAAGTATTATTTGGGTATTCTATGTACACTCCCGCTCTTCCATTTCGAACAGCATTTTGTGCTGACCCATCTGTGTATACTCGGATCCAGAGGTCCTGTGGGTATTCTTCATCAAGGAAGCTTAGAGTGTCTGTTCTGCGCTGCACACTGTTCTGTCCTTCTTTGTCAAATATTCCTCTCACTTTTGTCTGGAGTTGCAATGATAGTCTATGTTCTTCTTTCCATGGAGTTCGCTCTGGAATAGTTGTTAGGGGGATACCAACTGTGGGCAGATCGGTGGTTTCTCTTCAGAATCGTTTGGCCTGGTGGATAAAACTACTTCTTTTCAACCGCCCCATAGCTAGGTTTTCAAATCTGTTCTTCATAGGGTGGCCTGGCAAGCTGAGGAACTTTTCTGCTTGTATTACCGTTTTCGTATTTCTGCGCTCTCTCAGTGCTTGTGTCCTCCCCATCTTCTCCATTTCCACTATAGGGATTGATCTCATCCTTCCTGTGGTGACTCTAAGTGCTTGATTTTGCACTCCGGCAACAAATGTTTACCTGTTAACTTGTGGCATAGTTCTGTCTATCCGGCATATTTTAGACACCCCTGCAACAAATGTTTACCTGTTAACTTGTGGCATAGTTTTGTCTATCCGGCATATTTTAGACACTCCTGCAACAAATGTTTACCTGTTAACTTGTGGCATAGTTTTGTCTATCCGGCATATTTTATACACTCCTGCAACAAATGTTTACCTGTTAACTTGTGGCATAGTTTTGTCTATCCGGCATATTTTATACACTCCTGCAACAAATGTTTACCTGTTAACTTGTGGCATAGTTTTGTCTATCCGGCATATTTTATACACTCCTGCAACAAATGTTTACCTGTTAACTTGTGGCATAGTTTTGTCTATCCGGCATATTTTATACACTCCTGCAACAAATGTTTACCTGTTAACTTGTGGCATAGTTTTGTCTATCCGGCATATTTTATACACTCCTGCAACAAATGTTTACCTGTTAACTTGTGGCATAGTTTTGTCTATCCGGCATATTTTATACACTCCTGCAACAAATGTTTACCTGTTAACTTGTGGCATAGTTTTGTCTATCCGGCATATTTTATACACTCCTGCAACAAATGTTTACCTGTTAACTTGTGGCATAGTTTTGTCTATCCGGCATATTTTATACACTCCTGCAACAAATGTTTACCTGTTAACTTGTGGCATAGTTTTGTCTATCCGGCATATTTTATACACTCCTGCAACAAATGTTTACCTGTTAACTTGTGGCATAGTTTTGTCTATCCGGCATATTTTATACACTCCTGCAACAAATGTTTACCTGTTAACTTGTGGCATAGTTTTGTCTATCCGGCATATTTTATACACTCCTGCAACAAATGTTTACCTGTTAACTTGTGGCATAGTTTTGTCTATCCGGCATATTTTATACACTCCTGCAACAAATGTTTACCTGTTAACTTGTGGCATAGTTTTGTCTATCCGGCATATTTTATACACTCCTGCAACAAATGTTTACCTGTTAACTTGTGGCATAGTTTTGTCTATCCGGCATATTTTATACACTCCTGCAACAAATGTTTACCTGTTAACTTGTGGCATAGTTTTGTCTATCCGGCATATTTTATACACTCCTGCAACAAATGTTTACCTGTTAACTTGTGGCATAGTTTTGTCTATCCGGCATATTTTATACACTCCTGCAACAAATGTTTACCTGTTAACTTGTGGCATAGTTTTGTCTATCCGGCATATTTTATACACTCCTGCAACAAATGTTTACCTGTTAACTTGTGGCATAGTTTTGTCTATCCGGCATATTTTATACACTCCTGCAACAAATGTTTACCTGTTAACTTGTGGCATAGTTTTGTCTATCCGGCATATTTTATACACTCCTGCAACAAATGTTTACCTGTTAACTTGTGGCATAGTTTTGTCTATCCGGCATATTTTATACACTCCTGCAACAAATGTTTACCTGTTAACTTGTGGCATAGTTTTGTCTATCCGGCATATTTTATACACTCCTGCAACAAATGTTTACCTGTTAACTTGTGGCATAGTTTTGTCTATCCGGCATATTTTATACACTCCTGCAACAAATGTTTACCTGTTAACTTGTGGCATAGTTTTGTCTATCTGGCATATTTTAGACACTCCGGCAACAAATGTTTACCTGTTAACTTGTGGCATAGTTTTGTCTATCCGGCATATTTTATACACTCCTGCAACAAATGTTTACCTGTTAACTTGTGGCATAGTTTTGTCTATCCGGCATATTTTATACACTCCTGCAACAAATGTTTACCTGTTAACTTGTGGCATAGTTTTGTCTATCCGGCATATTTTAGACACTCCGGCAACAAATGTTTACCTGTTAACTTGTGGCATAGTTTTGTCTATCCGGCATATTTTATACACTCCTGCAACAAATGTTTACCTGTTAACTTGTGGCATAGTTTTGTCTATCCGGCATATTTTATACACTCCTGCAACAAATGTTTACCTGTTAACTTGTGGCATAGTTTTGTCTATCCGGCATATTTTATACACTCCTGCAACAAATGTTTACCTGTTAACTTGTGGCATAGTTTTGTCTATCAGGCATATTTTATACACTCCTGCAACAAATGTTTACCTGTTAACTTGTGGCATAGTTTTGTCTATCCGGCATATTTTATACACTCCTGCAACAAATGTTTACCTGTTAACTTGTGGCATAGTTTTGTCTATCCGGCATATTTTATACACTCCTGCAACAAATGTTTACCTGTTAACTTGTGGCATAGTTTTGTCTATCCGGCATATTTTATACACTCCTGCAACAAATGTTTACCTGTTAACTTGTGGCATAGTTTTGTCTATCCGGCATATTTTATACACTCCGGCAACAAATGTTTACCTGTTAACTTGTGGCATAGTTTTGTCTATCCGGCATATTTTATACACTCCTGCAACAAATGTTTACCTGTTAACTTGTGGCATAGTTTTGTCTATCCGGCATATTTTATACACTCCTGCAACAAATGTTTACCTGTTAACTTGTGGCATAGTTTTGTCTATCCGGCATATTTTATACACTCCTGCAACAAATGTTTACCTGTTAACTTGTGGCATAGTTTTGTCTATCCGGCATATTTTATACACTCCTGCAACAAATGTTTACCTGTTAACTTGTGGCATAGTTTTGTCTATCCGGCATATTTTATACACTCCTGCAACAAATGTTTACCTGTTAACTTGTGGCATAGTTTTGTCTATCCGGCATATTTTATACACTCCTGCAACAAATGTTTACCTGTTAACTTGTGGCATAGTTTTGTCTATCCGGCATATTTTATACACTCCTGCAACAAATGTTTACCTGTTAACTTGTGGCATAGTTTTGTCTATCCGGCATATTTTATACACTCCTGCAACAAATGTTTACCTGTTAACTTGTGGCATAGTTTTGTCTATCTGGCATATTTTAGACACTCCGGCAACAAATGTTTACCTGTTAACTTGTGGCATAGTTTTGTCTATCCGGCATATTTTATACACTCCTGCAACAAATGTTTACCTGTTAACTTGTGGCATAGTTTTGTCTATCCGGCATATTTTATACACTCCTGCAACAAATGTTTACCTGTTAACTTGTGGCATAGTTTTGTCTATCCGGCATATTTTAGACACTCCGGCAACAAATGTTTACCTGTTAACTTGTGGCATAGTTTTGTCTATCCGGCATATTTTATACACTCCTGCAACAAATGTTTACCTGTTAACTTGTGGCATAGTTTTGTCTATCCGGCATATTTTAGACACTCCGGCAACAAATGTTTACCTGTTAACTTGTGGCATAGTTTTGTCTATCCGGCATATTTTATACACTCCTGCAACAAATGTTTACCTGTCAACTTGTGGCATAGTTTTGTCTATCCGGCATATTTTATACACTCCTGCAACAAATGTTTACCTGTTAACTTGTGGCATAGTTTTGTCTATCCGGCATATTTTATACACTCCTGCAACAAATGTTTACCTGTTAACTTGTTGCATAGTTTTGTCTATCCGGCATATTTTATACACTCCTGCAACAAATGTTTACCTGTTAACTTGTGGCATAGTTTTGTCTATCCGGCATATTTTATACACTCCTGCAACAAATGTTTACCTGTTAACTTGTGGCATAGTTTTGTCTATCCGGCATATTTTATACACTCCTGCAACAAATGTTTACCTGTTAACTTGTGGCATAGTTTTGTCTATCTGGCATATTTTAGACACTCCGGCAACAAATGTTTACCTGTTAACTTGTGGCATAGTTTTGTCTATCCGGCATATTTTATACACTCCTGCAACAAATGTTTACCTGTTAACTTGTGGCATAGTTTTGTCTATCTGGCATATTTTAGACACTCCGGCAACAAATGTTTACCTGTTAACTTGTGGCATAGTTTTGTCTATCTGGCATATTTTAGACACTCCGGCAACAAATGTTTACCTGTTAACTTGTGGCATAGTTTTGTCTATCTGGCATATTTTAGACACTCCGGCAACAAATGTTTACCTGTTAACTTGTGGCATAGTTTTGTCTATCCGGCATATTTTATACACTCCTGCAACAAATGTTTACCTGTTAACTTGTGGCATAGTTTTGTCTATCCGGCATATTTTATACACTCCTGCAACAAATGTTTACCTGTTAACTTGTGGCATAGTTTTGTCTATCCGGCATATTTTATACACTCCTGCAACAAATGTTTACCTGTTAACTTGTGGCATAGTTTTGTCTATCCGGCATATTTTATACACTCCTGCAACAAATGTTTACCTGTTAACTTGTGGCATAGTTTTGTCTATCCGGCATATTTTATACACTCCTGCAACAAATGTTTACCTGTTAACTTGTGGCATAGTTTTGTCTATCCGGCATATTTTATACACTCCTGCAACAAATGTTTACCTGTTAACTTGTGGCATAGTTTTGTCTATCCGGCATATTTTATACACTCCTGCAACAAATGTTTACCTGTTAACTTGTGGCATAGTTTTGTCTATCCGGCATCTTTTATACACTCCTGCAACAAATGTTTACCTGTTAACTTGTGGCATAGTTTTGTCTATCCGGCATATTTTATACACTCCTGCAACAAATGTTTACCTGTTAACTTATGGCCAAAAAATGAATTAGAAGTGAGCAATTAGGTGTATGAAACCTGGGTTGTGCAGACAAATAAACTTACCGTGGGGACAACAAACCTGGGTTGTGCAGACAAATAAACTTACCGTGGGGACAACAAACCTGGGTTGTGCAGACAAATAAACTTACCGTGGGGACAACAAACCTGGGTTGTGCAGACAAATAAACTTACCGTGGGGACAACAAACCTGGGTTGTGCAGACAAATAAACTTACCGTGGGGACAACAAACCTGGGTTGTGCAGACAAATAAACTTACCGTGGGGACAACAAACCTGGGTTGTGCAGACAAATAAACTTACCGTGGGGACAACAAACCTGGGTTGTGCAGACAAATAAACTTACCGTGGGGACAACAAACCTGGGTTGTGCAGACAAATAAACTTACCGTAGGGACAACAAACCTGGGTTGTGCAGACAAATAAACTTACCGTGGGGACAACAAACCTGGGTTGTGCAGACAAATAAACTTACCGTAGGGACAACAAACCTGGGTTGTGCAGACAAATAAACTTACCGTGGGGACAACAAACCTGGGTTGTGCAGACAAATAAACTTACCGTAGGGACAACAAACCTGGGTTGTGCAGACAAATAAACTTACCGTAGGGACAACAAACCTGGGTTGTGCAGACAAATAAACTTACCGTGGGGACAACAAACCTGGGTTGTGCAGACAAATAAACTTACCGTGGGGACAACAAACCTGGGTTGTGCAGACAAATAAACTTACCGTGGGGACAACAAACCTGGGTTGTGCAGACAAATAAACTTACCGTGGGGACAACAAACCTGGGTTGTGCAGACAAATAAACTTACCGTGGGGACAACAAACCTGGGTTGTGCAGACAAATAAACTTACCGTGGGGACAACAAACCTGGGTTGTGCAGACAAATAAACTTACCGTAGGGACAACAAACCTGGGTTGTGCAGACAAATAAACTTACCGTGGGGACAACAAACCTGGGTTGTGGAGACAAATAAACTTACCGTGGGGACAACAAACCTGGGTTGTGCAGACAAATAAACTTACCGTGGGGACAACAAACCTGGGTTGTGCAGACAAATAAACTTACCGTGGGGACAACAAAAGCTCCACATTCGAGCAGTATTAGTTACTGTTTGCGTTATGTAGTTCAGTCGAAATATGATTCATATATTCACTTTATTATATAAATAATTCTGCAGTGCGCACCTGAATAGATACAACGAAATAAGCCTGGCAATAAATTATGCAACTTATTGTTGTGGTTTCTGTTTTTAAATGTTTCCATGTCGTTTTACCAGTTCCACAATTACATTCATTAGCATCGCCAGTGTTTCTGATCAGACCAGTTGTGCTGTATGGCTCTGAAACCTGGAGTACAACGAAAGGAGACGAAGCCTTGTTACAAACCTTTGAGAACAAAATTTTAAGACGCATCTTTGGACCCATTAGGGATATACAAAGTGGAGAGTGGAAAAGAAGAAATAACAAAGACATTTATGATCTGTTTAAGTCCCCGCTAATCACTGGTATCATGAAGGCTAATAGACTACAATGGCTGGGGTATATAGAAAGAATGGAAGATAATAGAGAAACAAAACTCGCTTACACTCAGGAAATAAATGACCGTAGACCCCGAGGTAGACCAAGAAGGCGGTGGAGAGATAATACATGTACAGACCTACAAGCACTTGGAATCAACGACTGGCAAGAGAAGGTCCACCAGAGAGACGAATGGAGACGGATTGTATCTGCAGCAAAGAACCTCAATGGCTCGGAACGCTGAAGAAGAAGAAGAAGCCAGTGTTTAGTTTTATTTACTTGTGTTTGTACAACTGCTATGTCCTTTGCGAAGTGTGAAGATATGTCCTCTTTAGTGGCGTTTGTAATATGCATCATTTATTTATTGGAGTACCTGAAACTTATAGTTACCTCAATTCACTGAAAAATTGAGGAGGATCACACACAGCAGAAGAAGAAGAGCGTTAGAAAGAATAAGAGGACTCATAGATGACAGATGGGCCGGCTTGTCCATGGGACATATTTTTCAGTCCCATCCCATCCCACGGTACCTTTCCCAAGGAATTCCCATGGGAACATTCATACATCTAAGCCCTCAAACCTGTGTTTGTCCACTTTAACTTTTGTGATCATTCAATGATAGGCCAACTATGCAGCTCGTACCCAAATGAAATATAAATTAATCTTGGCCATGGATTGCTGAAGTCCTCGTTTCCTCGACATTAGCATAGTTTTATTCAAAAGTTTAATCTTCAGCTTAATATTATACCTTCTCACCACCCATCAAAACACTTCACCCATGTACCCCCTCTATATTACTGACACACATTAGGGAAAAGTTCGAAGCAACAGAGATGTGGTTCCTGAGAAAAATGTTGCGAATTCCTTGGACAGCCGGATTAGCTAACGACGATTTCCCGAAAGAGGCTAATGGAAGTAGGCCATTTTATACAACAATAAGAAAGAGACAAACATCTTTCTTTGGACATGTTATGAGAAAAGAGGCATTGTAGAACATCGTCACATGAGGAAAGGTCCAGGGGAAGAGAAAGTTACAGGCCGACTAAGAGAAATGATGCTGGATAGAATGAGACAATGACATGGAGGATTATCAGCAGCAGAGCAGAGAGACACGAACGCCTAAGCCAGCCGGCATGGCACTTGATGATTATGATATTACTTACTTCTGACCGCTGTCATTTCTTCGTGTTCTTTTTACCCCCATCTCCATCTTGTGTTTTACATTGTCGCATTTCTCTGTATTTAATTAGAATGTCATGCCACCCGGGCCAGCTATTCATTAGCCGACCTTGTAGAAGACTCATGGCTCCAGGTGCTAATCTCCTAACAAGATTTAACTGATTCAATGCCAACCGCCACTCGGTTGACAAAATCTTTTTTGCCCCTTCGTCACTGTATTGACAAAATCTTGGCAATTCGTTTGTTTGTTTCGTTTGCGTACTTGGCTTACGCAGGAATAAGGTTTTTCATTTACACACAGGCCACGAGAGACCGAAAATGGCTGAATTTTGTTGGGTTAAAGTTGTGGTTACTCTCTTCTGATTTTTGGAATGACCACAGCCTTGATTTTCGCACATATTTACATTAGATAACAGTTTTAAACAATGTTTACAAAAAATGTTTGCATATCCTTTACAGGACATCGCTGTCAACATCAGCATCTTCCAACTTATTGATGATTTCTTGACAAGATTACGCTCAGTAGTTTGTCATTGCTTTCTGAGCGACCGGCTCACATACCCCGTACGTTACCGACGCGGTTAGAACCGCTACCGATTCTCGCCGAAGTCACGTTACTTAACGAGAGTACACAGGATTACGGAGAAAGTCATGTAACCCCTAGACCAGAGACACTTAAACAATGTTAGATTGTAGCTATTCTGATTTAAAAGACTTTGTGAACGATTCTAAACTGATAGCACATGTTAAATGCAGTTGTTCGGTTAAAATTAATTATTTACAAAATTTTATCCAAACAAAACCGGCTAACGTAGCCAGTTAGACGCTAACTGTGAAGGTTTGTCATCATGTCCCAACTTTTTACACTACAGAGTTATGTCCCCATTTAGAACCGTTATTCGGAAGAGTGCCTTTCAATTATAATGGATATAAAACTAACGACGAATGCCTGAAAGAGGCTAATGAAACTAGAACATTACATACAACCATAAAACAGAGGCAAACAGCTTTTTTGGTCATGTGATGAGAAGAGAGGCATTAGAGAACATCGTGACAACTGGACAGATCGAGGGGAAGAGAAGCAGACCAAGAGAAATTATACAGGGTGGATTGCGACAGTGGCATGGGGGGATTTCAACGGCAGAGTTCATCCAGAAAACCAAAGACAGAGGTCTGTGGGGAATATGAACGCCTACGCCGGTAGGCATGGCATTTGATGATGATGATATAAATAGGAGTCGAACAATGTGGACTTGTAAAAGGCAAGGGGTCAGTAAATACGAAAGATTCTCAATGCCAATGAATTTTTTCGCCTCACGTTTCCTTGCCTAGGGCTTCTTGAACGACATAACGAATTCGATATGGCCGAGGACCAGTGTAACAATTTTGAAATGACTGTCATCATCGGGGATTGATTGATTGATTGATTGATTTAGGAACCGACATCACAGCATTCGGAACATTCCCATAAGCGCTCCGTCCCCATCCTCAGCAGCCAGCGAAGAGTTCCAACACTAATAGTTCCAGTAGCAATCTGATTATATGCCCGTCTCGCCTTTCCTCTGAGCATCGATCGTCGGTCAGATCCCTTCGTCACACCTCGCTGCCTCATTCTTACCAGACTATGGTGATCCATTTGCTCCTCCGAGGTGTACACGTACACATCGGGGGATTTCAACGCCAAAGTAGCAACGAGAAGGTGAGTGGTGTGACTGGTGGCTATGGCCTAGGTGATAGGAGTGGGAGAGATGACGATTAATAGGCGAAGTGAGCAGGACAAAACCTGGTCTGGCACAGTCAAGGCCTGCATGCACTCACTTTCGCACTGGCGAAAGGCCGTGCAAGTTTATGGGGTTTATGTAGACAAATATTATGCTTAGAGGAGTGTCATTTATATTTGTAAATTGCATTCATTTTGAACAAATAGTTACATGCATTCCGCTTGTGAAAGTGGAAATGAATCATATGCAAGGCATGTGTGTTTACATGCACTATGCCATAAATGTCATATTATAACTGTATATATGTATGTATTTGCTTTGTTCACACATGTGACACCTAACACTAACAAACGGCAACGCTCTGTAATATACACAAACAAAAGAAACACACATTACACCTTGTAAATATACGTTGCTTTGTATGAAATAAACGTTCCGAAAAAAAAAAAAAAAAAATATTCTATAAAAGTGCCTCTTTTCTTGAATGTCCCGAATGCTGAGATGTCGGTTCCTAGATCAATCAATCAATCAATCAATACTTTGCCTTCGTCAATGGCTCTTTTTAAAGCTAATTTTGTGTTCTTTCTGATGTCCTTTTTGTCTTCTCCGTTTGGTAACATCTGGGGGAAAAGCGGGCGAGCATGCGGAACGTGATTCCTGGCATTGTTGCTATGTATTTGATAGCTTCCAATATTTTGTCCGGCGTTATTTCAGAATCTAGGCCTTCCATGTTGAATGGCAGAGATGTTGTGACCTAAATCTAGGCAGTGATGATTCTCTTCACGTTTTATCCAGCTTTCTCTGCAGCCGCCGTGATTTTATGTTTAGTGGGCTCGCCTGGCAAAACAATCGTCTATATTCAAATCCAAGATTATGTTTTTATGATCACTGCAGTCCTGAAGTTGATGAAGTCTCATAGAATGAGTACCTGGCAAATTCTCAGATATTCCTGCCAACTGTCTGGATATTCACAACAATATGTTCCCGTAGTGAATGTAAACACAGAAGCTACAAACAAAATATTGCACGATTTATTGCCTGACATATTTCGCTGCATTTCGTCGGGTGCATACTGCAGAGTTATAATCGTATGAAGTTGGAAATAACGAATAATACTGTGGCTGAAATACTAAATACATAGTCATTGATATTGTTAGAATGTGGAACATGTTTGTATATTGTCTGATGTGGAGAGGGATCGAGGAAGAACATTGATCACTGCATGTTCATTGATATTATTAGAGTGTGGAACATGTTTGTATATTGTCTGATGTGGAGAGGGATCGAGGAAGAACACTGATCACTGCATGGTCATTGATATTATTAGAGTGTGGAACATGTTTGTATATTGTCTGATGTGGAGAGGGATCGAGGAAGAACACTGATCACTGCATGGTCATTGATATTATTAGAGTGTGGAACATGTTTGTATATTGTCTGATGTGGAGAGGGATCGAGGAAGAACACTGATCACTGCATGGTCATTGATATTATTAGAGTGTGGAACATGTTTGTATATTGTCTGATGTGGAGAGGGATCGAGGAAGAACACTGATCACTGCATGGTCATTGATATTGTTAGAATGTGGAACATGTTTGTATATTGTCTGATGTGGAGAGAGATCGAGGAAGAACACTGATCACTGCATGGTCATTGATATTATTAGAGTGTGGAACATGTTTGTATATTGTCTGATGTGGAGAGGGATCGAGGAAGAACACTGATCACTGCATGGTCATTGATATTATTAGAGTGTGGAACATGTTTGTATATTGTCTGATGTGGAGAGGGATCGAGGAAGAACACTGATCACTGCGTGGTCACTGATATTGTTAGTGTGGAACATGTTTGTATATTGTCTGATGTGGAGAGGGATCGAGGAAGAACACTGATCACTGCATGGTCACTTATATTGTTAGAATGTGGAACATGTTTGTATATTGTCTGATGTGGAGAGGGATCGAGGAAGAACACTGATCACTGCATGGTCACTGATATTGTTAGAATGTGGAACATGTTTGTATATTGTCTGATGTGGAGACGGATCGAGGAAGAACACTGATCACTGCATGGTCACTGATATTGTTAGAGTGTGGAACATGTTTGTATATTGTCTGATGTGGAGAGGGATCGAGGAAGAACACTGATCATTGCATGGTCACTGATATTGTTAGAATGTGGAACATGTTTGTATATTGTCTGATGTGGAGAGGGATCGAGGAAGAACACTGATCACTGCATGGTCACTGATATTGTTAGAATGTGGAACATGTTTGTATATTGTCTGATGTGGAGAGGGATCGAGGAAGAACACTGATCACTGCATGGTCACTGATATTGTTAGAGTGTGGAACATGTTTGTATATTGTCTGATGTGGAGAGGGATCGAGGAAGAACACTGATCACTGCATGGTCACTTATATTGTTAGAATGTGGAACATGTTTGTATATTGTCTGATGTGGAGAGGGATCGAGGAAGAACACTGATCACTGCGTGGTCACTGATATTGTTAGAATGTGGAACATGTTTGTATATTGTCTGATGTGGAGAGGGATCGAGGAAGAACACTGATCACTGCATGGTCACTGATATTGTTAGAATGTGGAACATGTTTGTATATTGTCTGATGTGGAGAGGGATCGAGGAAGAACACTGATCACTGCATGGTCACTGATATTGTTAGAATGTGGAACATGTTTGTATATTGTCTGATGTGGAGAGGGATCGAGGAAGAACACTGATCACTGCATGGTCACTGATATTGTTAGAATGTGGAACATGTTTGTATATTGTCTGATGTGGAGAGGGATCGAGGAAGAACACTGATCACTGCATGGTCACTGATATTGTTAGAATGTGGAACATGTTTGTATATTGTCTGATGTGGAGAGGGATCGAGGAAGAACACTGATCACTGCATGGTCACTGATATTGTTAGAATGTGGAACATGTTTGTATATTGTCTGATGTGGAGACGGATCGAGGAAGAACACTGATCACTGCACCTCATTTTACTGTTACACAGAATATGTTAAGTCGGAACAGTTCAACGGCAATATATGGACTGGGCTACTTAATCTATATCTATAAAAGGCGATGTGTGTATATGCATGTATGTATGTGGGACCGTTCTTTATGCGTTCGCGAACGGTCCATCCGATTGAGATGAAATTTTCTACACGTCTTCTTCTCATTCCAGTGCAACCAACTGTCATAGTTTTATCTATCAGCTATCAGCTATTACCTTACTAAAATTTAATTTTGTATTTACATGACTGAACATAAGAAAATATAAAACAAGGGACATAACTTTTAGTAGCATTGTTATATCTTAAGTTAAGTCCCCTGGCTATAATAGATAGATAGAAACATAGATAGACAGACAGACAGACAGACAGACAGATCCCCGCCAGGACCTGGGCGAAGCCGGGCCGGGTCAGACAGACAGACAGACAGACAGACAGACAGACAGACAGACAGTCGGGAACGGGAACTTATATGACTACTTATATGCATTAAATGAGATGCTCCCCACCAGGGACTGGGTGAAGCCGGGCCGGGTCAGACAGACAGACAGACAGACAGACAGACAGACAGACAGACAGATAGACAGACAGACAGACGGGAACGGGAGCTTATATGACTACAATTTTACTTTAGATAGATCTCTTCCAATCATATTTTCTACTATCAATCTATCTATTCTTCTATTCTATCTATATTTTTAACGGGAACAGACAGACAGACAGACAGACAGGACAGACAGACAGGACAGACAGACAGGACGTACGGACGGACGGGAAGGGACGGGACAGGGCAAGCAGGCAGACAGACAGACAGGCAGCTAGATAGATAGATAGATAGATAGATAGATAGATAGATAGATAGATAGATAGATAGATAGATAGATAGATAGATAGATAGATAGATAGATAGATAGATAGATAGATAGATAGATAGATAGATAGATAGATAGATAGATAGATAGATAGATCGGGAACGAGAGCTTATATGACTACTTATATGAATTAAATGAGATGCTCCCCACCAGGGCCTGGGCGAAGTCGGGCCGGGTCGGACAGATAGACAGACAGACAGATAGTCGGGAACGGGAGCTTATATGACTACTTATATGAACTAAATAAATGAGATGTTCCCCACCAGGGACTGGGTGAAGCCGGGTCGGGTCAGACAGACAGACAGACAGATAGTCGGGAACGGGAGCTTATATGACTACTTATATGAATTAAATGAGATGCTCCCCACCAGGGGCTGGGCTTCGCCCGAGTCAGACAGACAGACAGCTAGACAGACAGATAGATAGATAGATTTCCGCCAGGGCCTGGGCGAAGCCGGGCCGGGGCATCTAGTCATTTAATAAATTCTCATCAACTTGTCAACAACAAAAAATATATTCTTCTTCTCCGCTAAATGGATATTAAGTGTTATAGTTGCTTCTATTGCGGATCTCTTCATGTGCGCACTGCAGAATTATTTATACAGTAAAGTGAATATTTGAATCATATTTCGTTGCATCTCTTCAGGCGCGCACTGCAGAATCTTATATATAAAAAAGACTTGTGCGTATGTATCTCTGTATGTATTTATGTATCTCTGTCCGTATGGCCTTTATTTGTTCGCGAACGGCCCATCCGATTGAGATGAAATTTTCTACACGCCTTCCTTTCATTCCAGAGCTGACAACTGTGATATTTTGTTAGTGTGAAATCGCCTGCTTACTCAGTATTATTTCATTTTTCATCATAATTTCATATATTTCAGGGGACCTAACTCTGTAAAAGTTATTTCAAGGGGCATAACTTTTCTGTATAACTTATAGTCATATTGTGGCATCGTTTTCAAAGATTTATAAACTCTTTGTCCATAGTTATGTACCGGCATATGAGTTATAATAAATAATGATACAATCTGTAAGGCATTTTCAAAGTTTTCATAAAAATGATGCACAATGCATAACATTGTAACTCATCTTTTTTTGCTTAAGAAGTTACTGTAGTCATGCAGGTGATTAGAAAGAGTTTTCATTAAAAATAATGGATGGTGTGTAGAAGAACGTTCTTTTAAGTTACTTTTTTTGTTGTATGAATTTAATGAAGCCGGACAGGGTCAGGCAGACAGATAGACAGACAGATAGACAGTCGGGAACGGGAACTTATATGACTACTTATATGAATTAAATGAGATGCTCCACATCAGGAGCTGGGAAATGCCGGGCCGGGTCAGACAGACAGACAGACAGACAGACAGACAGACAGACAGACAGACAGACAGACAGACAGTCGGTAACGGGAACGAGAACTTATATGACTACTTATATGAATTAAATGAGATGCTCCCCACCAGGGTCTGGGCGAAGCCGGGCAGGGTCAGCTAGTTATTTATATAGTAAAGTGAATATCCATCCATCCATCATGTGCCATGCCAGTAAGCGTGGGCGGTCATGTTCTGCCATCTAACTCGATCACCAGAGTCGTGGATCAGTTCCGTGTTTCTGTCTCGACCATGCCACAAGGCCAAGCCATCCAGGTACTTGCTTCTAGGTCTTCCCCTTGGTCTGTTCCCCTCGATCTTACCAGTTGTCACCAAATTCTCCAATCCATTTCTTCTCATAACATGCCCAAAAAATTTTGACTGTCTACGTCTAATTTCTCTAATCAATTTACGATCTTCATTTGTTTCTTGAAGGACTTGTTCATTGGTCTTTCTGGCTGTCCATGGTATTCTTTGCATTTTCCTCAGAAACCACATCGCTACAGCCATCAGATGTTTTTCAGCCTGACTGCTCATTGTCCACGCTTCACATCCATACAAAAGTACAGGTTCAATGTAGCATCTCAACACTCTTTTTCTCGTTTCAATTGACATCTTTTTATTGCTCAATATGTTTTTCATCTTGCTAAAGGCTACTTTTGCCATGGCGATTCTTGTTCTAATCTCTTCAAGGCATCTCCCATCAGATGTTATTACTGTTCCGAGATAATTGTACCTGCTCACCTGTTGAAGAATATTCCCATTTACTTGTATATTACATTGTGGTATTTCGTCCTTCCTAGTGACGACCATAATCTGTGTCTTTTTACAATTTAATTCTAACCCTAGTTGTTCACTGTGTGTAACAATCGCATCTACTAAATTTTGCAGGTCCTGTTCATTGTCTGCAATCAAGACTGTATCATTTGCATATCTAATGTTATTGGTGCATCGTCCCCCAATGTTGATTCCTTCCATATCTTCAATATTTTCTGACAATACTTTCACTGTACAGGGAAAACAGATCTGGAGACATTACACATCCCTGTCTCACACCCCTTTTAATAGGCTGCTATTGGCTTACTTCATTATCAACTCTTATGGCAGCTTGTTGTTTCCAATATATGTTTTTTACAAGTCTAAGATCTTTTCCATAAATTTGTAGATCTTCAAGCATCCTTATCATGTTGACATGTCTCACTTTATCAAAAGCCTTTGTGTAGTCAATAAAGCAAAGGTATAGATCTTTGTTTACTTCTATAGAACGTTCGATTATGTTTCTCAGTCTCTGATTATCGATGATTTCACACAACATGATTTTCTTGGCATGTGTA
The DNA here is from genome assembly GCA_963921405.1 of Cepaea hortensis. Taxonomy (NCBI): domain Eukaryota; kingdom Metazoa; phylum Mollusca; class Gastropoda; order Stylommatophora; family Helicidae; genus Cepaea; species Cepaea hortensis. Next base: position 2,426,174 of record OY992889.1, on the reverse strand, counting down.
AAGAAGGTAGTTTGCCACTGCTTTCCTTCCTAGCAGTGACCATACTGGTCAGTGACCGTAGCCATTGTCTCCTCAAAATAGAGATCCTCTGCCTACCGTCGTGAAGGTGAAGACCATAACCTACAACTATCTGTTGGCTGCTCTCCATCTTCATCCACCACCTGCACCCATGGCTTCACGTAACCCTGATCGGGGGGCTAAACGGGTACTCCACCTTGCCCAAGGGTGTCCCGTAGGCTAGCGGAGGGAAGGAGGCGCCTTACTTCTCCTTTGATAGGGGATACCCCTACCCCGCTACCCGCGATATATGATATATGAATCATATTTCGGTTGAAATACGTTACCCAAACAGTAACTAATACTGCTGGAATGTGGAGCGTTTGTTGTCCCCACGGTAAGTTTATTTGTTTGCACAACCCAGGTTTGTTGTCCCCACGGTAAGTTTATTTGTCTGCACAGCCCAGGTTTGTTGTCCCTACGGTAAGTTTATTTGTCTACACAACCCAGGTTTGTTGTCCTTGTTGTCCCCACGGTAAGTTTATTTGTCTACACAACCCAGGTTTGTTGTCCCCACGATAAGTTTATTTGTTTGCACAACCCAGGTTTGTTGTCCCTACGGTAAGTTTATTTGTCTGCACAGCATAGGTTTGTTGTCCCCACGATAAGTTTATTTGTTTGCACAACCCAGGTTTGTTGTCCCCACGGTAAGTTTATTTGTTTGCACAACCCAGGTTTGTTGTCCCTACGGTAAGTTTATTTGTCTGCACAGCCCAGGTTTGTTGTCCCCACGATAAGTTTATTTGTCTGCACAGCATAGGTTTGTTGTCCCTACGGTAAGTTTATTTGTCTGCACAGCCCAGGTTTGTTGTCCCCACGGTAAGTTTATTTGTCTGCACAGCATAGGTTTGTTGTCCCTACGGTAAGTTTATTTGTCTGCACAGCATAGGTTTGTTGTCCCTACGGTAAGTTTATTTGTCTGCACAGCCCAGGTTTGTTGTCCCTACGGTAAGTTTATTTGTCTGCACAACCCAGGTTTGTTGTCCCTGTTGTCCCCACGGTAAGTTTATTTGTCTGCACAACCCAGGTTTGTTGTCCCTACGGTAAGTTTATTTGTCTGCACAACCCAGGTTTGTTGTCCCCACGGTAAGTTTATTTGTCTGCATAACCCAGGTTTGTTGTCCCTGTTGTCCCAACGGTAAGTTTATTTGTCTGCACAACCCAGGTTCGTTGTCCCCACGGTAAGTTTATTTGTCTGCACAACCCAGGTTTGTTGTCCCTACGGTAAGTTTATTTGTCTGCACAACCCAGGTTTGTTGTCCCCACGGTAAGTTTATTTGTCTGCACAACCCAGGTTTGTTGTCCCCACGGTAAGTTTATTTGTCTGCACAACCCAGGTTTGTTGTCCCTACGGTAAGTTTATTTGTCTGCACAACCCAGGTTTGTTGTCCCCACGGTAAGTTTATTTGTCTGCACAACCCAGGTTTGTTGTCCCCACGGTAAGTTTATTTGTCTGCACAACCCAGGTTTGTTGTCCCTACGGTAAGTTTATTTGTCTGCACAACCCAGGTTTCAAACACCTAATTGCTCTAGTCTCGGCGTATTTGAGTAGTCGTTTATTGTTCGTGGAATAAGAAAACGCCTTTGCTTTGTTCACTTTTTGGCCACAAGTTAACAGGTAAACATTTGTTGCCGGAGTGTCTAAAATATGCCGGATAGACAAAATTATGCCATAAGTTAACATGTAAACATTTGTTGCAGGAGTGTCTAAAATATGCCGGATAGACAAAACTATACTAGAAGTTAACAGGTAAACGTCGCCCTGCTACTGAGTGAGTGCGTGGCGCGACACTGTGAGCTGTGGGTTTCGTGTGAGTGCTTTTGAATCTGCCCAAGTTTTTTTTTTTTTTTTTTTGGAACGTGACTGCATGTTCGGAGCGATGGCAGGTGGCTATGTCCCAGAGTTGACCGGTTTTTGCCTTATGCAGAAATGCGTGGCTGCTGGGCTTCTGGTTGACTGCCACTGCCGTCAGTGATGAACTGTACTTTCGTGGACTGTGTGGGTGAACATCTAGGAAACATCCAGATATGAAAATGACTGCTGATTCCATCAGAGATGAATTGGGTGTTTCGCGGGGATTGGTGTGTTGACATTCTGGCGGCGGCATTATGCACAGTGTATCTGTGCGGGCTGTTGTTCGAGACTCCTGTCTTTTCCACTTTTCACATTGGGCAGTGGGGAGCATTTTGTGTGATATTCACTGGCACAGGAACGGAGCATAATGGGGACGACCCGTTGCTGTGAAGTTGGAACTGCGACTAACTAACTAACTAACTAACTAACAGGTAAACATTTGTTGCCGGAGTGTCTAAAATATGACGGATAGACAAAACTATGCCATAAGTTAACATGTAAACATTTGTTGCCGGAGTGTCTAAAATATGCCGGATAGACAAAACTATGCCACAAGTTAACAGGTAAACATTTGTTGCCGGAGTGTCTAAAATATGCCAGATAGACAAAACTATGCCACAAGTTAACAGGTAAACATTTGTTGCCGGAGTGTCTAAAATATGCCGGATAGACAAAACTATGCCATAAGTTAACAGGTAAACATTTGTTGCCGGAGTGTCTAAAATATGCCGGATAGACAAAACTATGCCACAAGTTGACAGGTACACATTTGTTGTTGCCACAGTGTGTAAAATATGCCAGATAGACAAAACTATGCCACAAGTTAACAGGTAAACATTTGTTGCCGGAGTGTCTAAAATATGCCAGATAGACAAAACTATGCCACAAGTTAACAGGTAAACATTTGTTGCCGGAGTGTCTAAAATATGCCGGATAGACAAAACTATGCCACAAGTTAACAGGTAAACATTTGTTGCCGGAGTGTCTAAAATATGCCAGATAGACAAAACTATGCCACAAGTTAACAGGTAAACATTTGTTGCCGGAGTGTCTAAAATATGCCAGATAGACAAAACTATGCCACAAGTTAACAGGTAAACATTTATTGCAGGGGTGTCTAAAATATGCCGGATAGACAAAACTATGCCACAAGTTAACATGTAAACATTTGTTGCCGGAGTGTCTAAAATATGCCAGATAGACAAAACTATGCCACAAGTTAACAGGTAAACATTTGTTGCCGGAGTGTCTAAAATATGCCGGATATACAAAACTATGCCACAAGTTAACAGGTAAACATTTGTTGCCGGAGTGTCTAAAATATGCCAGATAGACAAAACTATGCCACAAGTTAACAGGTAAACATTTGTTGCCGGAGTGTCTAAAATATGCCAGATAGACAAAAATATGCCACAAGTTAACAGGTAAACATTTGTTGCAGGGGTGTCTAAAATATGCCGGATAGACAAAACTATGCCATAAGTTAACAGGTAAACATTTGTTGCCGGAGTGTCTAAAATATGCCGGATAGACAAAACTATGCCACAAGTTAACAGGTAAACATTTGTTGCCGGAGTGTCTAAAATATGCCGGATAGACAGAACTATGCCATAAGTTAACAGGTAAACATTTGTTGCCGGAGTGTCTAAAATATGCAGGATAGACAAAACTATGCCATAAGTTAACAGGTAAACATTTGTTGCCGGAGTGTATAAAATATGCCGGATAGACAAAACTATGCCACAAGTTAACAGGTAAACATTTGTTGCCGGAGTGTCTAAAATATGCCGGATAGACAAAACTATGCCACAAGTTAACAGGTAAACATTTGTTGCCGGAGTGTCTAAAATATGCCGGATAGACAAAACTATGCCACAAGTTAACAGGTAAACATTTGTTGCCGGAGTGTCTAAAATATGCCAGATAGACAAAACTATGCCACAAGTTAACAGGTAAACATTTGTTGCCGGAGTGTCTAAAATATGCCGGATAGACAAAACTATGCCACAAGTTAACAGGTAAACATTTGTTGCCGGAGTGTCTAAAATATGCCAGATAGACAAAACTATGCCACAAGTTAACAGGTAAACATTTGTTGCCGGAGTGTCTAAAATATGCCAGATAGACAAAACTATGCCACAAGTTAACAGGTAAACATTTGTTGCAGGGGTGTCTAAAATATGCCGGATAGACAAAACTATGCCACAAGTTAACAGGTAAACATTTGTTGCCGGAGTGTCTAAAATATGCCAGATAGACAAAACTATGCCACAAGTTAACAGGTAAACATTTGTTGCCGGAGTGTCTAAAATATGCCAGATAGACAAAACTATGCCACAAGTTAACAGGTAAACATTTGTTGCCGGAGTGTCTAAAATATGCCGGATAGACAAAACTATGCCACAAGTTAACAGGTAAACATTTGTTGCAGGGGTGTCTAAAATATGCCGGATAGACAAAACTATGCCACAAGTTAACAGGTAAACATTTGTTGCCGGAGTGTCTAAAATATGCCGGATAGACAAAACTATGCCACAAGTTAACAGGTAAACATTTGTTGCCAGAGTGTCTAAAATATGCCGGATAGACAAAACTATCGTGGGCTACGCCTGTTCCATTTAAAGACAAAGTCTATGGAGATGTCAACACAATTGAAGGTGTTGGAAACAAGATAAAGAATTCATGTAACTGGTTCAAGATTGTAATGTGTAGGGAGATTCTTATACTTACAGTTCATGTCTTGAGGCGTTGGTGATCATATATGTCCACAGTCTTCCGTCTCTTGTGCTGCCACTCATTTCGGATATCGATGTTCCTCCATGCTATCATGTCATTGTCCAGTATCTTTGCTCCTGGTGTCCCCCTATTTCTCCTCCCTTCCAACTTTCGCATTATGTCGAGATACACCAACTTTCCCCTACTCATAACATGCCTAAAGAATGTGGATTATCTATTCTGATGCTAGTATCCTGTTCTCATTGTGAGTTAACGTCTTTCATGATTTCTTCATTGGATAATGAGGACACAAACAATAGATTACACAATTACTGACATATTTCGCTGCATCACGTCTGCTGGTGGTGGTGGTGGTGGTCTTTCAGTCCTGTAGAACTATAGAGTTTTGCCTCTGGTGAGGCACCTGACAACACCGCGGGTGACTGTTAGTCCAGTACGAGAGTGACAATCTCTGTCATAGTTTCCGCATCTGGAACACGAGGAGGTCCCGCAGCAAGTGACTGCATTTTATGCTTGTGCCTCCTATCCTCAATTTGTTTAATAAGATTGTGCTTAAAGAGCACCTGTCTGTTTCGTACATCTCTTCTCCAGGAACATTTGTCTGTTGCAACTCTTTCTCACGTGTCTGGATCTATGCCAAGGGTTTTCATATCTTGTTTACTGTAATAATATTGTCATTAACTGCTTCGTACATTCACTTATCATATACAAGTGCCACATACTACAAACATGATCACAAATTCATACATTCACCTATCACATACACATGTTACATACTACAGACATGATCGCAGATTCATTCACCTATCACATATACATGTCACATACTACAGACATGATCACAGATTCATACATTCACCTATCACATACAAGTGTCACATACTACAGACATGATTCATACATTCACCTATCACATACAAGTGTCACATACTACAGACATGATGACAGATCCATACATTCACCTATCACATTGTCACTTGTTTACCCGGGAGGAATGTGGAATCAACAAGCACATCTTCAACTTTATTCTCTGTTGGGATTATTGACTGACTTCTGTCTACACTCCTCCCTTCTGTCTTCCCTTCCATATATCTATTTCTTTCACTCTCTCTCTCTTTCATAACATACCCTGACAACAGTTCCTTTCAACGATAAATAAAAGATTTATTAATAAAAACTATGTCTGGAGTATGTATTGAATGTGTATCTGTAGTTGGTAGTGTCTGCTAAGGTGACTGCAAGATAGGACATTTAGATGTTAGTCTTCGTACTCTTCTCCGGCATATTCAAAAGGCCAAAACATCAGATATCAAACACAGAATTAGAACGTTCTCACCCGGTATGATCCGTTCAGCTTGAGTCTTGACTTAATCCAATTCTTGAAAAAACAAACAATTTTTCACCACAGTAACACCGTACAGTAATGTGATCACGGTAAGTCCTTTCCGTAGACAGATTTTTCCGTTTTATGTTGTTATAATCCATCAGTGAAAACACCTCACACCTGTCCACAGTCATTTAACCGTTCTCTGAATATAGGTACACTGGTCTAGGGTTCTTCCCTGTTTCGTTTAGGTGAGTACTCAATGACAATGTTTTATCCTATTTTCTATGCTTGAATAAAGTTCCTTCTCTAAGGTTCACCAAAACCTGTTTTTTGACATTCGTTAAGTCACCCACTTTGCATTTGCTATAGTGACATACTTTCACTGCACCTGTGAAGTGCCTGATTAAATTAAAAGGTCTTTCCTGTATTATCAACACTGCTTTCTCTGTACAAGAGATGTACTGGTTGATCTTCTTTGATAGGTCAGGCTGTGTAGTAGAACCTGGGTAATAAACATTAAAGCAGGTGATTTAAGTCTGCCTCATATCCCTGTCTATGTGATTATCTTTCTCCAGCCGTAATGAAACAGCCTCCGAAAGAATAATCTGACATAAACAGCAGAATTCACTAAAGTATAAACTATTCACTAAATAGAAAGCAATAGTAAACCCTAAGCACACACACATTTCCCTATGCTAATATTACTCTAATATTAGTGTTACCTTATATATATGCACTTATGTTCCTGGAATCGAAATACACTAGCGAATAATACACTAATATCCCCTCTTCTTTAAACCATTAGGGACGTGTCTCTCTTTTCCCCCTCAGGAGCATATCTCCTTCAGCCCAGTTTGGAATACACACTAACTAGAAATCCCCTGTTCAGCTTATTATAACGAGTGTCCAATCCTACGCTGATTGTTTGATCTACAATCAATTTTGCCGTATCCTGCCCGTCAAACAGCAGAGAAATCACGTAGTGGTTAGTTGTTCGTGTCCTTCGTTGTTACGCTGTTCCCTGAGTTTCCCCGTACGCGAATACTTCAAAGCAACTTCACTCGATCGTTTTCTCCGGTCGTGTGTCCCCAGCGCGATCGTCCCGTATCTCCGTGTCCGTCAGATCGTCAAGCAATGAACTTTACGCACACCTGTATCCTATTTTCATATCTGTGTCGGTCAATGATCTTTTATTCGTCCTCCTCTCAGAATGAAGTACACGATTGTTAACCCTTCTCCTTCCTTGTATTTTAATATGTAAGTTATCAAGGAATCATTACACTGCAGTATTTTCCGTGACACACATACTACAGACATGATCACAGTTTCATACATTCACCTATCACATACTACAGACATGATCACAGATTCATACATTCACCTATCACATACAAGTGTCACATACTACTGACATTATCACAGATTCATACATTCAACTATAACATATTACAGACATGATCACGTATTCGTACATTCACCTATCACATACTACAGATATGATCCAGATTCATAATTCACCTATCACATATACATGTCACATAATATAGACATGATCACAGATTCATACATTCACCTATCACATACAAGTGCCACATACTACATACATGATCACATATTCGTACATTCACCTATCATATACTACATACATGATCACATATTCGTACATTCACCTATCACATACTACAGACATGATCACAGATTCATACATTCACCTATCACATACTACAGACATGATCACATATTCATACATTCACCTATCACACACTACAGACATGATCACAGATTCATACATTCACCTATCACATACAAGTGTCACATACTACAGACATGATCACAGATTCATACATTCACTGATCACATACAACAGGCATGATAACAGATTCATACATTCATCTATCACATACTACAGACATGATCACAGATTCATACATTCATCTATCACATACTACAGACATGATCACAGATTCATACATTCATCTATTAAATACAAGTGTCTCATACTACAGACATGATTACAGATTCATACATTCACCTATCACATACTACAGACATGATCACAGATTCATACATTCACCTACTACATACAAGTGCCACATACTACAGACATGATCATAGATTTATACATTCACCTATTACATACAAGTGCCTCATACCACAAACATGATTACAGATTCATACATTCACCTATCACATACTACAGACATGTGATAGGTGAATGTATGAATCTGTGATCATGTCTGTAGTATGTGACACTTGTATGTGATAGGTGAATGTATGAATCTGTGATCATGTCTGTAGTATGTGATAGGTGAATGTATGAATCTGTGATCATGTCTGTAGTATGTGATAGGTGAATGTATGAATCTGTGATCATGTCTGTAGTATGTGATAGGTGAATGTATGAATCTGTGATCATGTCTGTAGTATGTGATAGGTGAATGTATGAATCTGTGATCATGTCTGTAGTATGTGATAGGTGAATGTATGAATCTGTGATCATGTCTGTAGTATGTGATAGGTGAATGTATGAATCTGTGATCAGCTAACTGCTGCAACCAGACACCCACCTACTAGTACAGATCTATCACTTTTGACGTAACACAGGGGACAAAACTGAAATGACTGCCATCTACAACATAGTACAGCCATGGAGCAACATACAACATAGTACAGCCATGGAGCAACATACAACATAGTACAGCCATGGAGCAACATACAACATAGTACAGCCATGGAGCAACATACAACATAGTACAGCCATGGAGCAACAAACAACAGAGAAAAAAAAAGCAACACACACACAAACAGAAAGCAACAAACACAAACAGAATGAAACCAAACAAAAAAATAAAAAAATAAAGAAAAGAAAAAAAACGCCTAAACACCGAACAGTTAACATGAGCTTGTTTAATTCTGCATTATGTTTACAAACAGATGTTTCTGGCAGAGATTGCTCTCCAGTACAATCCACTCTTACTCATTTCAAGCAATCATGAATGTTCATAATCAGCCATTGACAGACACACACACACACACATACAGGCAGACACACAAACTGCTATCTCTGACAAGCCTCCTCACAAATGTCTTTGGCAAACCGCAGCAACCTTCGCTCGCTGATCTCCTCTCCATCTTCCTCATAGATCTCTTTGGCTTTCTGCAGCCAGTAGGCCTGACTCCTGCCGAAGTAGTCCAAGATTCCTTCACCTTCACGTCGATCTGGAGCATCGTCAAATGTTATCTCCATACTCTCGTCGGAATCTGTTAGAAAAATCACACATGAAACTGATCAAATTTGGTTGTTTCTACCAAAACAATCACTTTCCATATGACTTTGTTCAATATTGAATCTAGGATTTACTATGTTTAAGTGACCTTTTAGTGCAGAATCTATGATTTAGTGTGTTCATGTGACCTTTTCGTGTAGAATGTATCATTTTTGTATGTTCATGTGACCTTTAAGTGTAAAATATATGTCTATTCATGTGACTTTTAGAGTGTAGAATATATGACTATTCATATGACCTTTCAATGTAGAATCTATGACTATTCATGTGACCTTTCAATTTAGAATATATGACTCTTCATGTGATTTTTTGTGTGTGTAGAATATATGACTATTCATGTGACATTTTAGCTTATAATCTATGACTATTATGATTTAGACAGATGAAAACAAATTATTCTGTGCCTCAGACAATAGATTATGCAACCACATGTATACACAATTCAAGATAGGTGAATCAGCCATGTGCACATGTGGACTGGCATCACAGACAGCAGAGCACGTACTCCAAGACTGTCCAAAATACAACATATCCAGGCAAACCTTCTGGCCTAGAGAGACGACAGTGGAAGATAAACTCTATGGACCACTGACTGAACTAAAACAGATAGTGAAGCTCATACAAGAGACAAAATTGCAGATATAAACAAATATCAAGCAAACGAAAGATGACAAACAAATTGGGCATATTTCAACAGAAAAGGTGAGATCGAGAAATTAGACTTACGTAGGGAAAATACTTGACAAGCGAGGTAGAGGAAAACAGAGAAAGATGTATGTGGGGAGCTTAAGAAGCTGGACAACAAATTATAACACTAACTTCATCAATAACATTATCAGATGAGAGAGACAATTACAGACAGAAAAGACAATTACAGACAGGAGAGACAATTGTAGATAGAAAAGACCATACTTCAAGGACATGTGTGACTTCTGACCTGTGTCCTCATCTTCGTCGTCAGCTGTCACAGCAGCGGCTGCACCTTTGTCTGTAGTTGTGTCTGTGTTATCATCATCATCATCAGAGTCCTGCCAGGCTTGCAGCTTGCGATCTTCTGCTATGAGAACTGACCATTCATCCAGCTTGCTGACGTCAAGTGAGTAGAAATCATTCAGCGTGATCTGCCTATCTCCCTCCTCAAAGATCCCTCCGTACATGTACAGCAGTCCATCGCGTGCCTGTCAGCAAATCAGTCATTGAGTGACGTATACAACACACACACACCATCACCTGGTATCTATCAGCTTCTAGATTGTACCAGTCCCCACATTGTGACATACACAAGACACACATCATCAACTGGTATCTATCAGCTTCTAGGTTGTACCACTACCCACATTGTGTCACACATCAACTGGTATCTATCAGCTCCTAGGTTGTACCAGTACCCACATTGTGACATATACAAGACACACATCATCACCTGGTATCTATCAGCTCCTAGGTTGTACCAGTCCCGACATTGTGACATATACAAGACACACATCATCCCCTAGTATCTATCAGCACCTAGGTTGTACCAGTCCCCACATTGTGTCACACATCACCTGGTATCTATCAGCTCCTAGGTTGTACCAGTCCCCACATTGTGACATATACAAGACACATATCATCACCTGGTATCTATCAGCTCCTAGGTTGTACCAGTCCCCACATTGTAACACACACAAGACACACATCATCACCTGGTATCTATCAGCTCCTAGGTTGTACCAGTACCCACATTGTGACATATACAAGACACACATCATGACCTGGTATCTATCAGCTCATGGGTTGTACCAGTACCCACATTGTGACACACATCATCACCTGGTATCTATCAGCTCCTAGGTTGTACCAGTACCCACGTTGTGTCACACATCATCACCTGGTATCTATCAGCTCCTAGGTTGTACCAGTACCCACATTGTGACATACATCATCACCTGGTATCTATCAGCTCCTAGGTTGTACCAGTATCCACATTGTGACATATACAAGACACACATCATGACCTGGTATCTATCAGCTCATGGGTTGTACCAGTACCCACATTGTGACACACATCATCACCTGGTATCTATCAGCTCCTAGGTTGTACCAGTACCCACGTTGTGTCACACATCATCACCTGGTATCTATCAGCTCCTAGGTTGTACCAGTACCCACATTGTGACATACATCATCACCTGGTATCTATCAGCTACTAGGTTGTACCAGTATCCACATTGTGACATACATCATCACCTGGTATCTATCAGCTCCTAGGTTGTACCAGTACCCACATTGTGACATATAAAAGACACACATCATCACCTGGTATCTATCAGCTCCTAGGTTGTACCAGTCCCCACATTGTGACATACACAAGACACACATCATCACCTGGTATCTATCAGCTCCTAGGTTGTACCAGTACCCACATTGTGACATACACAAGACACACATCATCACCTGGTATCTATCAGCTCCTAGGTTGTACCAGTTCCCACATTGTGACATACACAAGACACACATCATCACCTGGTATCTATCAGCTCCTAGGTTGTACCAGTACCCACATTGTGACATACACAAGTCACACATCATCACCTGGTATCTATCAGCTCCTAGGTTGTACCAGTCCCCACATTGTGACATACACAAGACACACATCATCACCTGGTATCTATCAGCTCCTAGGCTGTACCAGTCCCCACATTGTGACATATACAAGACACACATCATCACCTGGTATCTATCAGCTCCTAGGTTGTACCAGTACCCACATTGTGTCACACATCACCTGGTATCTATAAGCTCCTAGGTTGTACCGGTCCCCACATTGTGACATACACAAGACACACATCATCACCTGGTATCTATCAGCTCCTAGGTTGTACCAGTACCCACATTGTGACATATACAAGACACACATCATCACCTGGTATCTATCAGCTCCTAGGTTGTACCAGTCCCCACATACCAGTCCCCACATTGTGACATACACAAGACACACATCATCACCTGGTATCTATCAGCTCCTAGGTTGTACCAGTACCCACATTGTGACATACACAAGACACACATCATCACCTGGTATCTATCAGCTCCTAGGTTGTACCAGTACCCACATTGTGACATACACAAGACACACATCATCACCTGGTATCTATCAGCTCCTAAGTTGTACCAGTACCCACACTGTGACATATACAAGACACACATCATCATCTGGTATCTATCAGCTCCTAGGTTGTACCAGTACCCATATTGTGTCACACATCACCTGGTATCTATCAGCTCCTAGGTTGTACCAGTACCCACATTGTGTCACACATCATGACCTGGTATCTATCAGCTCCTAGGTTGTACCAGTCCCCACATTGTGACATACACAAGACACACATCATCACCTGGTATCTATCAGCTCCTAGGCTGTACCAGTCCCCACATTGTGACATATACAAGACACATCATCACCTGGTATCTATCAGCTCCTAGGTTGTACCAGTCCCCACATTGTGTCACACATCACCTGGTATCTATCAGCTCTTAGGTTGTACCAGTCCCCACATTGTGTCACACATCACCTGGTATCTATCAGCTCCTAGGTTGTACCAGTCCCCACATTGTGACACACATCATGACCTGGTATCTATCAGCTCCTAGGTTGTACCAGTACCCACATTGTGTCACACATCATGACCTGGTATCTATCAGCTCCTAGGTTGTACTAGTCCCCACATTGTGACACACATCACCTGGTATCTATCAGCTCCTAGGTTGTACCAGTCCCCACATTGTGACATACACAAGACACACATCATCACCTGGTATCTATCAGCTCCTAGGCTGTACCAGTCCCCACATTGTGACATATACAAGACACACATCATCACCTGGTATCTATCAGCTCCTAGGTTGTACCAGTCCCCACATTGTGTCACACATCACCTGGTATCTATCAGCTCCTAGGTTGTACCAGTCCCCACATTGTGACATACACAAGACACAAATCATCACCTGGTATCTATCAGCTCCTAGGTTGTACCAGTCCCAACATTGTGACATACACAAGACACACATCATCACCTGGTATCTATCAGCTCCTAGGTTGTACCAGTCCCGACATTGTGACATACACAAGACACACATCATCACCTGGTATCTATCAGCTCCTAGGTTGTACCAGTACCCACATTGTGACATACACAAGACACACATCATCACCTGGTATCAGCTCCTAGGTTGTACCAGTACCCACATTGTGACATACACAAGACACACATCATCACCTGGTATCTATCAGCTCCTAGGTTGTACCAGTCCCCACATTGTGACATACACAAGACACACATCATCACCTGGTATCTATCAGCTCCTAGGTTGTACCAGTCCCCACATTGTGACATATACAAGACACACATCATCCCCTAGTATCTATCAGCTCCTAGGTTGTACCAGTCCCCACATTGTGACATATACAAGACACACATCATCACCTGGTATCTATCAGCTCCTAGGTTGTACCAGTCCCCACATTGTGACATATACAAGACACACATCATCCCCTAGTATCTATCAGCTCCTAGGTTGTACCAGTACCCATATTGTGTCACTCATCACCTGGTATCTATCAGCTCCTAGGTTGTACCAGTCCCCACATTGTGACATATACAAGACACACATCATCATCTGGTATCTATCAGCTCCTAGGTTGTACCAGTACCCATATTGTGTCACACATCACCTGGTATCTATCAGCTCCTAGGTTGTACCAGTACCCACATTGTGTCACACATCATGACCTGGTATCTATCAGCTCCTAGGTTGTACCAGTCCCCACATTGTGACATACACAAGACACACATCATCACCTGGTATCTATCAGCTCCTAGGCTGTACCAGTCCCCACATTGTGACATATACAAGACACATCATCACCTGGTATCTATCAGCTCCTAGGTTGTACCAGTCCCCACATTGTGTCACACATCACCTGGTATCTATCAGCTCTTAGGTTGTACCAGTCCCCACATTGTGTCACACATCACCTGGTATCTATCAGCTCCTAGGTTGTACCAGTCCCCACATTGTGACACACATCATGACCTGGTATCTATCAGCTCCTAGGTTGTACCAGTACCCACATTGTGTCACACATCATGACCTGGTATCTATCAGCTCCTAGGTTGTACTAGTCCCCACATTGTGACACACATCACCTGGTATCTATCAGCTCCTAGGTTGTACCAGTCCCCACATTGTGACATACACAAGACACACATCATCACCTGGTATCTATCAGCTCCTAGGCTGTACCAGTCCCCACATTGTGACATATACAAGACACACATCATCACCTGGTATCTATCAGCTCCTAGGTTGTACCAGTCCCCACATTGTGTCACACATCACCTGGTATCTATCAGCTCCTAGGTTGTACCAGTCCCCACATTGTGACATACACAAGACACAAATCATCACCTGGTATCTATCAGCTCCTAGGTTGTACCAGTCCCAACATTGTGACATACACAAGACACACATCATCACCTGGTATCTATCAGCTCCTAGGTTGTACCAGTCCCGACATTGTGACATACACAAGACACACATCATCACCTGGTATCTATCAGCTCCTAGGTTGTACCAGTACCCACATTGTGACATACACAAGACACACATCATCACCTGGTATCAGCTCCTAGGTTGTACCAGTACCCACATTGTGACATACACAAGACACACATCATCACCTGGTATCTATCAGCTCCTAGGTTGTACCAGTACCCACATTGTGACATACACAAGACACACATCATCACCTGGTATCTATCAGCTCCTAAGTTGTACCAGTACCCACACTGTGACATATACAAGACACACATCATCATCTGGTATCTATCAGCTCCTAGGTTGTACCAGTACCCATATTGTGTCACACATCACCTGGTATCTATCAGCTCCTAGGTTGTACCAGTACCCACATTGTGTCACACATCATGACCTGGTATCTATCAGCTCCTAGGTTGTACCAGTCCCCACATTGTGACATACACAAGACACACATCATCACCTGGTATCTATCAGCTCCTAGGCTGTACCAGTCCCCACATTGTGACATATACAAGACACATCATCACCTGGTATCTATCAGCTCCTAGGTTGTACCAGTCCCCACATTGTGTCACACATCACCTGGTATCTATCAGCTCTTAGGTTGTACCAGTCCCCACATTGTGTCACACATCACCTGGTATCTATCAGCTCCTAGGTTGTACCAGTCCCCACATTGTGACACACATCATGACCTGGTATCTATCAGCTCCTAGGTTGTACCAGTACCCACATTGTGTCACACATCATGACCTGGTATCTATCAGCTCCTAGGTTGTACTAGTCCCCACATTGTGACACACATCACCTGGTATCTATCAGCTCCTAGGTTGTACCAGTCCCCACATTGTGACATACACAAGACACACATCATCACCTGGTATCTATCAGCTCCTAGGCTGTACCAGTCCCCACATTGTGACATATACAAGACACACATCATCACCTGGTATCTATCAGCTCCTAGGTTGTACCAGTCCCCACATTGTGTCACACATCACCTGGTATCTATCAGCTCCTAGGTTGTACCAGTCCCCACATTGTGACATACACAAGACACAAATCATCACCTGGTATCTATCAGCTCCTAGGTTGTACCAGTCCCAACATTGTGACATACACAAGACACACATCATCACCTGGTATCTATCAGCTCCTAGGTTGTACCAGTCCCGACATTGTGACATACACAAGACACACATCATCACCTGGTATCTATCAGCTCCTAGGTTGTACCAGTACCCACATTGTGACATACACAAGACACACATCATCACCTGGTATCAGCTCCTAGGTTGTACCAGTACCCACATTGTGACATACACAAGACACACATCATCACCTGGTATCTATCAGCTCCTAGGTTGTACCAGTCCCCACATTGTGACATACACAAGACACACATCATCACCTGGTATCTATCAGCTCCTAGGTTGTACCAGTCCCCACATTGTGACATATACAAGACACACATCATCCCCTAGTATCTATCAGCTCCTAGGTTGTACCAGTCCCCACATTGTGACATATACAAGACACACATCATCACCTGGTATCTATCAGCTCCTAGGTTGTACCAGTCCCCACATTGTGACATATACAAGACACACATCATCCCCTAGTATCTATCAGCTCCTAGGTTGTACCAGTACCCATATTGTGTCACTCATCACCTGGTATCTATCAGCTCCTAGGTTGTACCAGTCCCCACATTGTGACATATACAAGACACACATCATCATCTGGTATCTATCAGCTCCTAGGTTGTACCAGTACCCATATTGTGTCACACATCACCTGGTATCTATCAGCTCCTAGGTTGTACCAGTACCCACATTGTGTCACACATCATGACCTGGTATCTATCAGCTCCTAGGTTGTACCAGTCCCCACATTGTGACATACACAAGACACACATCATCACCTGGTATCTATCAGCTCCTAGGCTGTACCAGTCCCCACATTGTGACATATACAAGACACATCATCACCTGGTATCTATCAGCTCCTAGGTTGTACCAGTCCCCACATTGTGTCACACATCACCTGGTATCTATCAGCTCTTAGGTTGTACCAGTCCCCACATTGTGTCACACATCACCTGGTATCTATCAGCTCCTAGGTTGTACCAGTCCCCACATTGTGACACACATCATGACCTGGTATCTATCAGCTCCTAGGTTGTACCAGTACCCACATTGTGTCACACATCATGACCTGGTATCTATCAGCTCCTAGGTTGTACTAGTCCCCACATTGTGACACACATCACCTGGTATCTATCAGCTCCTAGGTTGTACCAGTCCCCACATTGTGACATACACAAGACACACATCATCACCTGGTATCTATCAGCTCCTAGGCTGTACCAGTCCCCACATTGTGACATATACAAGACACACATCATCACCTGGTATCTATCAGCTCCTAGGTTGTACCAGTCCCCACATTGTGTCACACATCACCTGGTATCTATCAGCTCCTAGGTTGTACCAGTCCCCACATTGTGACATACACAAGACACAAATCATCACCTGGTATCTATCAGCTCCTAGGTTGTACCAGTCCCAACATTGTGACATACACAAGACACACATCATCACCTGGTATCTATCAGCTCCTAGGTTGTACCAGTCCCGACATTGTGACATACACAAGACACACATCATCACCTGGTATCTATCAGCTCCTAGGTTGTACCAGTACCCACATTGTGACATACACAAGACACACATCATCACCTGGTATCAGCTCCTAGGTTGTACCAGTACCCACATTGTGACATACACAAGACACACATCATCACCTGGTATCTATCAGCTCCTAGGTTGTACCAGTCCCCACATTGTGACATACACAAGACACACATCATCACCTGGTATCTATCAGCTCCTAGGTTGTACCAGTCCCCACATTGTGACATATACAAGACACACATCATCCCCTAGTATCTATCAGCTCCTAGGTTGTACCAGTCCCCACATTGTGACATATACAAGACACACATCATCACCTGGTATCTATCAGCTCCTAGGTTGTACCAGTCCCGACATTGTGTCACACATCACCTGGTATCTATCAGCTCCTAGGTTGTACCAGTCCCCACATTGTGTCACACATCACCTGGTATCTATCAGGTCCTAGGTTGTACCAGTCTCCACATTGTGACATATACAAGACACACATCATCACCTGGTATCTATCAGCTCCTAGGTTGTACCAGTACCCACATTGTGACATACACAAGACACACATCATCACCTGGTATCTATCAGCTCCTAGGTTGTACCAGTCCCCACATTGTGACATATACAAGACACACATCATCCCCTAGTATCTATCAGCTCCTAGGTTGTACCAGTCCCCACATTGTGACATATACAAGACACACATCATCACCTGGTATCTATCAGCTCCTAGGTTATACCAGTCCCCACATTGTGTCACACATCACCTGGTATCTATCAGCTCCTAGGTTGTACCAGTCCCCACATTGTGTCACACATCACCTGGTATCTATCAGCTCCTAGGTTGTACCAGTCTCCACATTGTGACATATACAAGACACACATCATCACCTGGTATCTATCAGCTCCTAGGTTGTACCAGTACCCACATTGTGACATACACAAGACACACATCATCACCTGGTATCTATCAGCTCCTAGGTTGTACCAGTACCCACATTGTGACATACACAAGACACACGTCATCACCTGGTATATATCAGCTCCTAGGTTGTACCAGTACCCACATTGTGACATATACAAGACAAACATCATCACCTGGTATCTATCAGCTCCTAGGTTGTACCAGTACCCACATTGTGACATATACAAGACACACATCATCACCTGGTAGCTATCAGCTCCTAGGTTGTACCAGTACCCACATTGTGACATATACAAGACACACATCATCACCTGGTATCTATCAACTCCTAGGTTGTACCAGTACCCACATTGTGACATACACAAGTCACACATCATCACTTGGTATCTATCAGCTCCTAGGTTGTACCAGTACCCACATTGTGACATATACAAGTCACACATCATCCCCTAGTATCTATCAGCTCCTAGGTTGTACCAGTCCCCACATTGTGACATATACAAGACACACATCATCCCCTAGTATCTATCAGCTCCTAGGTTGTACCAGTCCCCACATTGTGACATATACAAGACACACATCATCCCCTAGTATCTATCAGCTCCTAGGTTGTACCAGTCCCCACATTGTGACATATACAAGACACACATCATCCCCTAGTATCTATCAGCTCCTAGGTTGTACCAGTCCACACATTGTGACATATACAAGTCACACATCATCACCTGGAATCTATCAGCTCCTAGGTTGTACCAGTCCCCACATTGTGACATACACAAGACACACATCATCCCCTAGTATCTATCAGCTCCTAGGTTGTACCAGTACCCACATTGTGACATATACAAGACACACATCATGACCTGGTATCTATCAGCTCCTAGGTTGTACCAGTACCCACATTGTGACATACACAAGACACACATCATGACCTGGTATCTATCAGCTCCTAGGTTGTACCAGTACCCACATTGTGACATACACAAGTCACACATCATCACCTGGTATCTATCAGCTCCTAGGTTGTACCAGTCCCCACATTGTGACATACACAAGACACACATCATCATCTGGTATCTATCAGCTCCTAGGTTGTACCAGTACCCATATTGTGTCACTCATCACCTTGTATCTATCAGCTCCTAGGTTGTACCAGTCCCCACATTGTGTCACACATCACCTGGTATCTATCAGCTCCTAGGTTGTACCAGTCTCCACATTGTGACATATACAAGACACACATCATCACCTGGTATCTATCAGCTCCTAGGTTGTACCAGTACCCACATTGTGACATACACAAGACACACATCATCACCTGGTATCTATCAGCTCCTAGGTTGTACCAGTACCCACATTGTGACATACACAAGACACACGTCATCACCTGGTATATATCAGCTCCTAGGTTGTACCAGTACCCACATTGTGACATATACAAGACAAACATCATCACCTGGTATCTATCAGCTCCTAGGTTGTACCAGTACCCACATTGTGACATATACAAGACACACATCATCACCTGGTAGCTATCAGCTCCTAGGTTGTACCAGTACCCACATTGTGACATATACAAGACACACATCATCACCTGGTATCTATCAACTCCTAGGTTGTACCAGTACCCACATTGTGACATACACAAGTCACACATCATCACTTGGTATCTATCAGCTCCTAGGTTGTACCAGTACCCACATTGTGACATATACAAGTCACACATCATCCCCTAGTATCTATCAGCTCCTAGGTTGTACCAGTCCCCACATTGTGACATATACAAGACACACATCATCCCCTAGTATCTATCAGCTCCTAGGTTGTACCAGTCCCCACATTGTGACATATACAAGACACACATCATCCCCTAGTATCTATCAGCTCCTAGGTTGTACCAGTCCCCACATTGTGACATATACAAGACACACATCATCCCCTAGTATCTATCAGCTCCTAGGTTGTACCAGTCCACACATTGTGACATATACAAGTCACACATCATCACCTGGAATCTATCAGCTCCTAGGTTGTACCAGTCCCCACATTGTGACATACACAAGACACACATCATCCCCTAGTATCTATCAGCTCCTAGGTTGTACCAGTACCCACATTGTGACATATACAAGACACACATCATGACCTGGTATCTATCAGCTCCTAGGTTGTACCAGTACCCACATTGTGACATACACAAGACACACATCATGACCTGGTATCTATCAGCTCCTAGGTTGTACCAGTACCCACATTGTGACATACACAAGTCACACATCATCACCTGGTATCTATCAGCTCCTAGGTTGTACCAGTCCCCACATTGTGACATACACAAGACACACATCATCATCTGGTATCTATCAGCTCCTAGGTTGTACCAGTACCCATATTGTGTCACTCATCACCTTGTATCTATCAGCTCCTAGGTTGTACCAGTCCCCACATTGTGCACACCTCATAAGTATACTCAGACCATGAGTGCTGCTTGTCTAATCATCATCATCATGTTCCATGCTGGTAAGCATTGGCTGTGATGTCTCGCCGTCTCACTTGATCAACAGAATCATGGATCAGCTCAGTGTTCTTGTCCTGACCATGCCACACGGTCAAGCCATCCAGGTATTTACTTCTCTGCCCTTCTCTTGCTCTTTTCCCCTCAATCTTGCCAGTTGTCATCAAGTTCTCCAATTTATTTCTTCTCATAACGTCACCAAAATATGTTGACTGTCTCGGTCTAATTTCCTTAATAATAGAAATAATAATAACAAAACCCTAGTATAACAGCCAGTCCCCTTTTGGTAGGCCAGTACATTCCACATACCTAATAATAAGTGTCCCACCATTATCTAATATTACTGAGTCGTATGGTATTGATGTTCGCATTTTGCCCATGCCTTTATAATGCAAATCTTTTATATTGTTGCTGTTCTCTGTTAGCCTTGAATGATGTGTGAATGAAATAATGTATGAAAGAGAGTGATAGAAGGGCAGAATGTTAGACGGGCCTGCGTGCCCAATTCTTAACCCTTTGAAAATAAATTGGAAGAGAGAGAGAGAGAGAGAGAGAGAGAGAGAGAGAGAGAGAGAGAGAGAGAGAGAGAGACTGGTGGCAACACAGGAATGGAAGTATGATGAGGGTCAACGAAGGGAAACATTGGAAGAGAAAGACTGGTGACAACACAGAAAAGGAAGTATGATGAGGGTCAACGAAGGGAAACATTGGAAGAGAGAGAGAGACTTGTGACAACACAGGAAGGGAAGTATGATGAAGGGAAACATTGGAAGAGAGAGAGAGAGAGACTGGTGACAACACAGGAAGGGAAGTATGAGGAGGGTCAATGAAGGGAAACATTGGAAGAGAGAGACTGGTGACAACACAGGAAGGGAAGTATGAGGAGAGTCAATGAAGGGAAACATTGAAAGAGAGAGACTGGTGACAACACAGGAAGGGAAGTATGAGGAGGGTCAATGAAGGGAAACATTGGAAGAGAGAGATTGGTGACAAGACAGGAAGGGAAGTATGATGAGGGTCAATGAAGGGAAACATTGGAAGAGAGAGAGAGAGAGAGAGAGAGAGAGAGAGAGAGAGAGAGAGAGAGAGAGAGAGAGAGAGAGAGAGAGAGAGAGAGAGAGAGAGAGAGAGAGAGAGAGAGAGAGAGAGAGAGAGAGAGACTGGTTACAACACAGGAAGGGAAGTATGATGATGGGAAACATTGGAAGAGAGAGACTGGTGACAAGACAGGAAGGGAAGTATGATGACGGGAAACATTGGAAGAGAGAGAGAGACTGGTGACAACACAGGAAGGGAAGTATGAGGAGGGTCAATGAAGAGAAACATTGGAAGAGAGAGAATGGTGACAACACAGGAAGGGAAGTATGAGGAGGGTCAACGAAGAGAAACATTGGAAGAGAGAGACTGGTGACAATACAGGAAGGGAAGTATGATGAAGGGAAACATTGGAAGAGAGAGACTGGTGACAACACAGGAAGGGAATTATGAGAAGTGTCAACAAAGAGAAACATTGGAAGAGAGAGAGAGAGACTGGTGACAACCCAGGAAGGGAAGTCTGATGAAGGGAAACATTGGAAGAGAGAGACTGGTGACAACACAGGAAGGGAAGTATGAGGAGGGTCAACAAAGAGAAACATTGGAAGAGAGAGACTGGTGACAACACAGGAAGGGAAGTATGAGGAGGGTCAACGAAGAGAAACATTGGAAGAGAGAGACTGGTGACAACACAGGAAGGGAAGTATGAGGAGGGTCAACGAAGAGAAACATTGGAAGAGAGAGACTGGTGACAACACAGGAATGGAAGTATGATGAAGGGAAACATTGGAAGAGAGAGACCGGTGACAACACAGGAAGGGAAGTATGAGGGTCAATGAAGGGAAACATTGGAAGAGAGAGACTGGTGACAACACAGGAAGGGAAGTATGAGGAGGGTCAACGAATGGAAACATTGGAAGAGAGAGACGGATGACAACACAGGAAGGGAAGTATGAGGAGGGTCAACGAAGGGAAACATTGGAAGAGAGAGAGACTGGTGACAATACAGGAAGGGAAGTATGATGAGGGTCAACGAAGGTAAACATTGGACGAGAGAGAGAGAGACTGGTGACAACACAGGAAGGAAAGTATGAGGAGGGTCAACGAAGGGAAACATTGGCAGAGAGAGAGAGAGAGAGACTGGTGACAATACAGGAAGGGAAGTATGATAAGGGTCAACGAAGGTAAACATTGGACGAGAGAGAGAGAGACTGGTGACAACACAGGAAGGGAAGTATGAGGAGGGTCAACGAAGGGAAACATTGGCAGAGAGAGAGAGAGAGAGAGAGAGAGAGAGAGAGAGAGAGAGAGAGAGAGAGAGAGAGAGAGAGAGAGAGAGAGAGAGACTGGTGACAAAACAAGAAGGGAAGTATGAGGAGGGTCAACGAAGGAAAACATTGGAAGAGAGAGAGAGAGAGACTGGTGACAACACAGGAAGGGAAGTATGATGAGGGTCAACGAAGGGAAACATTGGAAGAGAGAGAGAGAGAGAGAGAGAGACTGGTAACAACACAGGAAGGGAAGTATGAGAAGGGTCAATGAAGGGAAACATTGGAAGAGAGAGAGAGAGAGAGAGAGAGACTGGTAACAACACAGGAAGGGAAGTATGAGAAGGGTCAACGAAGGGAAACATTGGAAGAGAGAGACTGGTGACAACACAGGAAGGGAAGTATGAGGAGGGTCAACGAAGGGAAACATTGGAAGAGAGAGACTGATGACAACACAGGAAGGGAAGTATGAGGAGGGTCAACAAAGGGAAACATTGGAAGAGAGAGAGACTAGTGACAATACAGGAAGGGAAGTATGATGAGGGTCAACAAAGAGAAACATTGGAAGAGAGAGACTGGTGACAACACAGGAAGGGAAGTATGAGGAGGGTCAACAAAGAGAAACATTGGAAGAGAGAGACTGGTGACAACACAGGAAGGGAAGTATGAGGAGGGTCAACGAAGGGAAACATTGGAAGAGAGAGACTGGTGACAACACAGGAAGGGAAGTATGAGGAGGGTCAACGAAGGGAAACATTGGAAGAGAGAGACTGGTGACAACACAGGAAGGGAAGTATGAGGAGGGTCAACGAAGGGAAACATTGGAAGAGAGAGACTGGTGACAACACAGGAAGGGAAGTATGAGGAGGGTCAACGAAGGGAAACATTGGAAGAGAGAGACTGGTGACAACACAGGAAGGGAAGTATGAGGAGGGTCAACGAAGGGAAACATTGGAAGAGAGAGACTGGTGACAACACAGGAAGGGAAGTATGAGGAGGGTCAACGAAGGGAAACATTGGAAGAGAGAGACTGGTGACAGCACAGGAAGGGAAGTATGATGAGGGTCAACGAAGGGAAACATTGGAAGAGAGAGATTGGTGAGAACACAGGAACGTAAGCATAGAGCATGAAAACAGGAACAAGAAGACAGTGAAAAGAAAGAAAACATGGGTTGACAACAAGGGAAGCATGCGGCATGTACTCACTGCTAAAGCCGTGTTCATCCGTCTGGATGGCCAGAACTGATCCACGTCCATGGAGCTGTCCTCAGCGTCTGCAGACCCACCACCAGGTGTCTCTGTTGCCTGGGCAACAGTCACTTTAAACACACCATCAACTTCCTGTGCAGAGTGAGCTGATGCTTCAATCTCTAGAACATTCTCGACCGCTTCTTGTAACACATCCATTTCATAATCATCTTCTTCACAATCCTTGCCTTCATCAGCAACATTTTCATCGCCTTCATTATCTAGTTTCTGTTTTCGTCTTTTCTTCTTCTCAGCACCTGCAGATCTCTTGCCCCTGAAATAATGACCATGAAATGAGTAACCTGAAATGATGACCATGAAATGAGTAACCTGAAATGATGAAATGAGTTCAACACTGAAATCATCAGTACATTCTGTCTTAAATTATAAGCTGTGTCAGTTTTGTTTTCCTTCAACGTTCAGATCTTGTATAATTTTGGTTAATTTCTTCTTCTTGTTCCTGGATATTCTGAGAACTCTAAGCTCATGAGAGAGAGAGAGATAGACAGACATATAGGCAGAGAGAGAGAGAGAGAGAGAGAGATAGAGAGAGAGAGAGAGAGAGAGAGGAGAGAGAGAGAGAGAGAGAGAGAGAGAGAGAGAGAGAGAGAGAGAGAGACAGACAGACAGACAGACAGACAGACAGACAGGCAGTGACAGAGAGAGAAATAATGAGACAAGAGAGAGAGAGAGAGAGAGAGAGAGAGAGAGAGAGAGAGAGAGAGAGAGAGAGAGAGAGAGAGAGAGAGAGAGAGAGAGAGAGAGAGAGAGAGAGAGAGAGAGAGAGAGAGAGAGAGAGAGAGAGAGAGAGAGAGAGAGAGAAAGGTTATGTCAGAATGAAATAACCCTCATCCCCAGGATGAGAAAAGACCTCACAAAGGAAGGATCACATCATCCAAGTCATGACACACGCAACAGGCAGCTCATGTTGTCACAACTGCCTTCAGTACACCAAAGGTAACATTCCCGAGCACCCACAAGCACAGTCCCGAGCAACCAATAGAACTGCCTCAAGCACCCGCTAGCAATGCCCCAAGCACCCACTAGGACTGTCCCAGGCACCCACTAGGACTGTCCCAAGCACCCACCAGAACTGTCCCAAGTACCCACCAGAACTGTCCCAAGCACCCCCAGCACTGTCCCAAGCACCCACTAGAATGTCCCAAGCACACACTAGAATGTCCCAAGCACCCACCAGAGCTGTCCCAAGCGCCCACCAGAACTCTTCAAAGCACCCACGAGCACTGTCCCAAGCACCCACTAGCACTGTCCCAAGCACCCACCAGAACTGTCCCAAGCACCCACCAGAACTGTCCCAAGCACCCACTAGAATGTCCCAAGCACCCACCAGAACTGTCCCAAGCACCCACTAGAATGTCCCAAGCACCCACCAGCACTGTCACAAGCACCCACTAGAATGTCTCAAGCACCCACTAGAATGTCCCAAGCACCCACTAGAATGTCCCAAGCACCCACCAGAACTGTCCCAAGCACCCACCAGAACTGTCCCAAGCACCCACCAGAATTGTCTCAAGCACCCACTAGCACTGTCCCAAGCACCCACCAGAACTGTCCCAAGCACCCACTAGAATGTCCCAAGCACCCACTAGCAGTGTCCCAAGCACCCACTGCCAATGTTGTAGACTTACCTCAGATGTACAGGAAACCACTTCCCTTTGTCTACATCCAGGGACCATAACTCATTGTAGAAAACCGATTCCAGTTCTTCCTCATCTTCTTCCTGTGGAGCACACAAGTCATAAACAACAACTGTCATCAACATATGTCATAAACAACACAAGTTATAAACAATATATGTCATAAACAACACAAGTTATAAACAATATATGTCATCAACAATGTGTGGGTATGTTACAACAGAAATCTTAGACAATGTACAAGTACATTACAACATTCACAATGCAGATGGGTACATTACAACATTCACAATGCATATAAGTACTGTCAGAGTCCAGAAAGGGTACAGTGATGCAGTGACATCGTTACGCCCGCCAGGCGACTTAGCTCCCAGCAGGGATGCAGCAACTTCGTTACGCCGCCAGGCGAGTGGTAGTTACCGGCCTGCAAGATTGCTGGCTGACGAGCGACCAGCGGTCAGGCCAGGACGACGCTAAACGCACGCATGCCTCGTGATGCCACCTGAGGTGGGAGGCGAGTGGCGAACTAGCGGCAGACAGCTCTGGGACACGGACTTGGACGGACGCATGATGAGAGAAAGGCGTTGTGTGGTTTTCTGTGCTGAAAGTCGAGTGTCTGGACATCTTGAATGTTAGACTTGTGAGCTGTATGGTAGATGTAAGTGTATTGAAGTATTACATATATATTGTTGTGATCATCGTTCTGTATTAGATGTGTGAATAAATCCATTGAACGGTGTGTCGTTGAGTCTTACGTCAAATCACGTTGTACTTGTACTGTCTCACATGTGTTAGGTTAGCGAGCCAAGTTTAAGACCCTGACATGTGTGGACGTGGTGGCACTCGTCCGGCTTTGAAATGAACGTGTTTATGTGATTAACGATTTAAAACTAGAGTTTGTGAACTTATAATTTTTGTCAAACTTTATAGTACATGTAAATGTGATCGTGAAAGGCTCATTTTGATAATTTACTACATTGTTTAAACATGTGTAAGACTATTTGTAAACGTACAGTGCATACATATTGTTTGATCTTGTAAGCGTGTAAAACATTTGTGATTTGTGAAACTTGTCACCGTTTTGACCTTGTCGACATTGTGATCTTGTTGCCATTTTGACCTTGTCGCCATCTTGTAAACTCGATGTCTATGTCCTCACTGAATGTCATCTTGATGTAAGTGATGTGTCATCGATGTTGTAGAGTGTTGAGATACATGTAGATTGTCTTTGTGCATTGAGTTGTGGAAAGCAGAAAGTTTTCGAAAGAAAGTGACGTGTTTTGAAAAAAAAAATTGTTGACAGACAAACTTACGACCTACAATTACACTCAACGCCATACAAACCTAATCAATACTTAGTGACAAGCAGGCACACACCAACAAATAGACGCTAATTTATTTTCCTCCAAAAACAAAGCAGGTTTTCCGTACCATCCGAAACCTTGCCGTAGAGGTCATTTGTGTTTCGAAGTAGCGACCCTACAGTTCCTAGCCCGATTTCCAACCATTCTTCACCGCATCCGGGGCACTTAAGTATATTTTTCTTTTCATATACTTTAAGGATGCAATTTTAGGCACATATTGTCAATAGAAGTCAATTGTAAATTGTTCTTTACTAACCACTTATAACATATTTTGTGTGGCTGGTATTTCATTGACATTTTTCATCATGTCTTCATTATTTGATTTCATCGATATGGGGATAAAATTACAGTTGACAGGTGATGAATTAACAAAGTGGAGTGAGAAGAAATACTCTGAATACCTACTAGTACAGGAGAAAGCTAATGAACGTGAAGAAAGAGCAGCTGAAAGAGCCGCCAAGCAAGCTCAGATAGATAGTGAACTTAAGAAAGCTGAAGTAGATAGTGCACTAAAAAAGGCCGAGATCGAAACAGAAACAGAACTGAAGAAGGCAGAAATAGCAGCTCAGAGTAAGAGAGAAGAACTGGAGTTACAGTTGAAAATGAAACAACTTGACACTGAGACTGCCATTAACAAAGAGTCTAAGAAATCTGAGAGACTGGAGAAAGAAAACCAGTACAAGAAATATCAAGGGATTGTACGTAATTATACCTCGGGTGACTGCATCGCAGCCTTTACCCAAAATTTTGAAACTTTAATGGAACATTACCAAGTTCCACTGTCTGAATGGAATATTGTTTATATGAGGAGTTTATCAGGGGAACCTCTTAAAGTCATTGAAACTATCCCCAAAGACCTCAGAAAAGATTACCATTATCTCAAATCTAAGATTATGGCACATTTTATGTTAGATGAGGCAGGTTACAGAGAACAATTCAGTAAGTTGTGCCCAAAACCGACTCAAACGTTCTCTGATTACCTCTGCTTAGTCCGAGATATATTTACCAAATGGACTTCAGCAGCTAAAATTGACAAAAATTATCAGAGACTAGAAGATCTGATCATTAGAGATAAAATCATTTCATCCATTCCATCAGCATTTTCAAAATTTTTGCAAGAGTACAATAACATCCTCCATCCCGTGTACTTCGTATCCAGGAAACTAAAGCCCAGAGAACGGGCGTGGTCTATACCTCAATTGGAAGCCCTAGCTTTAGTGGTGGGTATAACAAAATTGTCCAGATTTCTTCTAGGACGCCATTTCATCGTGGAATCTGACAGCAGCCCGTTACGATTTATAAATTCAGGTGTACCTTCAAACCATATGGTAGCGCGCTGGTCTCTTAAACTTCAAGATTATAGCTTTGAGGTTCGACATATCCCAGGCAGAACCAATGCAATTGCCGATCTTTTGTCCCGTTGTCCGACCGACCCAGTAAGCACCAATGTCTGAGTGCAGTGTGTACAAATACACTCAGACCGACACAGCCATTTATAAGTGAATATTTTTTTCCATTCACAAAAAGCTGTGTAATGTCTACAATATTGTGATAGGGATTACTCCCAATATATATATAGTGTTCTTATTTTACTAATTCATGTAGTGATTGTCGTGTTTAACTGTGTAGTGTGTGGTAGAAAGCGAACTTTATTAATTGTATATACCAAGAACAAGAACAGTGTCACATTCGCTCAAAAACTTACCGTAAGCGAACTATCCAATTTGACAGTGACATCTGCGTGTGGAACATTCCAGGGATATTTTAAAGACGTGTGTGAACGTGTAAACTAAACATTAACAGCTACACCATTGCAGTGAACCGAAATCCATAATGTTCGGTAGTGAAACATCCAACACATGAACTCAATCGTAATCCAGAAGGTTTTGTAGTGAAACATCCAACACATGAACTGTGAGAACATTGTACTTTCCGTAACTACATCAGACCGGAACAAGTGTGTTCTGCAAGCTTAAACATCAGCTGATTTTAGTGTTCGTGTGTACTTCCGGATTAGTTAGAAATTTAGAGCAAAATTAGCAGGCGACAAATAAAAATTTAAATATCGATGACGATTCTAAAATCTTTAGGAATTGTAGCATGATGGAACAGAATTCCACATTTCCAGTCCTACACATTTCATAAAGATACTTAGTCTTAACGGGGACCATCCCAAATATAAGGGCTATTCTTAGATCGTAAGTTCTAGAACGAGTTGGGGGAGGCGGCGGTATGCACTTGTCTTTTGATTGGTTCATAAATAATGAGCCCACGCTATTCCTGGGCCATATTTTAAAATCTAATTAGTAGGAGCGGGAATTTCACCAGGAGCGGTCGCTAGTGTGATGTGATGACCCAAAAATGCCCTTAAAGATTCAATAATATATTGTTCTCTGGACAGCAGGTACCACTTTAAAACATACTTTAATGTTGTAGTTGTGCCTGATAAACGAATGAGAATAATGTATGAGTATTTTATGAATAAAATGTGAAAGTGGAAAACCTAACTTCTGTGCGCCAGAATTCTGAACACCGCATCTTCCACCTTGACACGTCTTTCACGCTGTATACTCCAAATGCATATCAATCCCTTGATGTGACTGGTTGCGTATGCTTGATGAATGTATGACACACTCATGCAGATTCGCAAACCAAAACCCCCTGTGCATTCTTAATGCCTAGGATGACTTATTCTTAAATCAACTGTACCTTTGCTCTCGTGCGAGTTAACAAATGGCAGTTTGAATCGGAATGAGTGATGAAACATGTACACGTTCCTTTGTAAAACGCTGAAAATGATGGAGTGAGTGAGTTGGTGATTTAATAAATAGCCTCTCACATCTAGTGGAAGGAAAGATGCTTCAAATATCCATATGTAAACAGGTTGTGTGTGGCACGCCAGAATTGCTAAGTTCATGTGATACCTGGTGGCAAATTAAGCTCACGAGAATACCATTTCTCTCTGCAGCATTACACTGTTACCTTTACTGTTGGATGGTTCATATAAACTAGTTCCTAAGAGAACCATAGGTGTGTGAACCTGTGTCTTAGTTGGCTGAATATAAAGTATGGCTCATGCAAATTTACAAGGACTAAACATGTTTTTCCACATATGTGCTTGGTGCATATGTGAACAATTGTGTATGCAATTGAGCTTCTGTTACCTACTGAAGTAGACATGAAAATTACTCAGTGGGGAAAGAGCACATGATGATGATGATGTACCTGTGAGACAAGTCTGGTGAAAAGGGGGTGAGGTCTGGCATTGCTGTGTGAAGATGGAATAGGACATTCAAGCACCATCACAGCCATAAGAATGGATGTCTGGTCTGCTAATTTGGTAAATGCCATTAGTTAATACATATTGCATATTGCAGTTGTAAATGCCTATTTTCCATTTCCCTTCACAATGCCTGTCCCATGTTGCTATGTCACAATGATTGCTGTACTGTGTCTGGTCCTCCTTGTGCCCAGGTCTACTGTGGTTCAAACATGGTGGAACTTAGACCACATAAATGCTTGTAATTGTGTTAAGCTACCCCTGTCTCAACATATGGTCTTGTGATTACCACAGTACATCAGAGTGAAATACACTGCATCATCAAAATAGGAGAGGTGTGTTTAGACCACACCCATCCTTTTCCTCCCATCCCCAATCTGTGTCTGTTGATGTATACTAACATTATCTTTTAACATATGTAAAGAGATGTTGTGCTATTTTATGTCAACAGAGAACAGTATGGTGGAGAGGCAATCCATATATCATCTGGGACAACTAAACAGAAGTCCTAGACCCAGATGTGACTCCCTATCAAAATGTGGGAATATCAAGAAGAGTTTTCTCTCAGCTCAACAGCTGAATGCATAAATGGGAGCATAACACCATCTGAAGCACTGCAAATGTGGTGAACTGGACAGTGATCTTTGATTCAATCAAATGTCCACTGAGAACAACATCAAGGAACATTCAGAGTCAACTGGTGCAGTGACTTGCAGTGTTTGTTTATCTAAGACTCAACTTAGAAAATATCCAGCATGGTACTCACACAGTGATTGAAGAATGTGACTTTAAGTGTAGGTGAGATTAGACTGACTGAGGGGCTGTAGTATATTGGATTTTGTTCCTATCTCTGGGTTTCTTCAGCAAGTCATGTTCTGCATGTACCGAGTATACATCTCCCAATGTCAGGAGAGTGTTATCCTCAACTTTTGAAGTATCCCAGTATCAGCATTCACAGACAGTCTGGTCAATGGTGAGAGACAGTATCATATCATCCTACCAAATCTTGTCTTCAAGAGGAATGAATCTGCCATGAAGCTTATTCTGGGGAAGCTGCTAACTGGAGCTAGTCCAACATCCATGCTGATGATAAAAGGAGTCAACAGACCCAGAACAGTAGTTTCTTCCTTGAGTTGCCCATGGATAGGATTTCCTAAATTCCCAAGAGACAGGAAATGATGATAGATACAGATACTGTAACGGAATGGTGGTGGTAATGAGAGAGGAGAGGTGGAGGAGAGTTATTAGCTGGTGGAGTAAATAAGTGTTGTATCTTGTTTATCAATCTGCATGTGTGACATATTTTATGCATTTTCTATGCAATGATTGAAATGTTGACATGACAGGTGATGAGGCAATGGTCACCACTCTACTCACCAACTCAATAAATTGTGTATTTTATGAATCAGTTTAAGTACATGTCCCCAGTGAATTTCTTGTACAGTTGCTGTCAAGTGTTGTCTCTGGTGACTGTCTTAAGTGCTGTGGTTGGTTATACATATTGTGAAAAGTCCTGTATAGATGTTGTCAAGTATCACATGATGTCTATCTTGTACACTTGTGGTGTAAACAATTCCTTGTGAATGTATGTTCCACTTTTGTCAAGAAACTGTCATGTAGATATCTTGTCCAACAGATGTAATGTACCGTTATTGTTGAAGTTTGTTTGTCTACAAATAAATAAGAGTCCTAAAGTCCTAAAGACTAATTGAACTGATATAGGTCATACTGACAAAATATATAGAAGATCTATGTGACGGACGAACAGCACACTGGCAACATTATGTTGAGTGAGAGGGATCCTCAGTTGTACAGGCGCTAACAGTTCAGATCTTCTCTGGCCTTGGGTGAACTATTTTACTTCTTATATAAATTTCTGTGTAGATACATAGTGGTCTCACAGTGGGGGTTTGAGCCAAAAGAAGAAAAATGTTCTCCAAAAACAGGCTATTGCGGGAATGATTAGCTCATTTGAGTGACCTCTAGACAAAACGTGCTAAATCATAACTTTATCTTGTTATTATTATTCAAGATATATCTCCAGAGAACACTACAAACTAGGTCCTCTGTCAATCATCAAATAATATGTCACAGGAATCAACAAACTTAAATACACGAATTGTGTGTTTATATATTTCTGTAGTGTAATCTTAGAATCATATCTTGATTAATGTATTCATATTACCGACTTTTTCTCGTTAATATGAATAAACGTCAAGCAATGACGCTAAGAAATAGAATAATGATTGTAAATTATTGTATTTCATTAATGTGAAAATTATTTCCCTTTCATTTATTTGTTATTACATCAATTCACAAAGGGCCATAATTTGAAATGTATATTCTAATGTGTTGTGTATAAATAGCCAAGTGTTGCCAGATTATTGACACAACAGGTAGCCATCTACTGGGCATGGCAGAGGGTTGCCGACATTGCAGACCAACACAAGAGCTACTAGCCAAATAAGGTCAGGGTTTGAGCGTTTTATGCGACTTGTAAACAGCCGCATTTCAGTCTAGCTAGATGGTTTTTGTTTCAAGAACCATATTATTACGTTTTTTTTTTAATGCTGCGAGGTAGATGCGTGAAGCTGGTACTACCGATCTGACTGGGTCATTAATGCAATTAAGGTAATCAGCCATCGAGAGGATGAAACCTGACATGTGTTAAAGATTGAACACCACATGTCGTTGAATGCAACTTCCATTTCTTATATATTTCTATGGCATATGTGTATATTTGTATGTTGATACCAATGTATATAACAATAGAAAGGTAGACTCTGACAAGGTTAGAATATTAACCCAGTATGTACATATATTATACATGAAAGATGACATCTTTCATGAATTTGCCGGGGGAGCGTGTCAGAGTCCAGAAAGGGTACAGTGATGCAGTGACATCGTTACGCCCGCCAGGCGACTTAGCTCCCAGCAGGGATGCAGCAACTTCGTTACGCCGCCAGG
Source organism: Cepaea hortensis (assembly GCA_963921405.1). Classification (NCBI taxonomy): domain Eukaryota; kingdom Metazoa; phylum Mollusca; class Gastropoda; order Stylommatophora; family Helicidae; genus Cepaea; species Cepaea hortensis. The sequence goes on along the minus strand of OY992889.1, from coordinate 2,392,382 downwards.
CGAGTGGTAGCTACCAGCCTGCAAGATTGCTGGCTGACGAGCGACCAGCGGTCAGGCCAGGACGACGCTAAACGCACGCATGCCTCGTGACGCCACCTGAGGTGGGAGGCGAGTGGCGAACTAGCGGCAGACAGCTCTGGGACACGGACTTGGACGGACGCATGATGAGAGAAAGGCGTTGTGTGGTTTTCTGTGCTGAAAGTCGAGTGTCTGGACATCTTGAATGTTAGACTTGTGAGCTGTATGGTAGATGTAAGTGTATTGAAGTATTACATATATATTGTTGTGACCATCGTTCTGTATTAGATATGTGAATAAATCCATTGAACGGTGTGTCGTTGAGTCTTACGTCAAATCACGTTGTACTTGTACTGTCTCACATGTGTTAGGTTAGCGAGCCAAGTTTAAGACCCTGACAAGTACATTACAACATTCACAATGCAGATGGGTACATTACAACATTCACAATGCAGATGGGTACATTACAACATTCACAATGCAGATGGGTACATTACAATATTCACAATGCAGATGGGTACATTACAACATTCACAATGCATATAAGTACATTACAACATTCACAATGCAGATGGGTACATTACAACATTCACAATGCAGATGGGTACATTACAACATTCACAATGCAGATGGGTACATTACAATATTCACAATGCAGATGGGTACATTACAACATTCACAATGCATATAAGTACATTACAACATTCACAATGCAGATGGGTACATTACAACATTGACAATGCAGATTGGTACATTACAACATTCACAATGCAGATGGGTACATTACAACATTCACAATGCATATAAGTACATTACAACATTCACAATGCAGATGGGTACATTACAACATTCACAATGCAGATGGGTACATTACAACATTCACAATGCAGATGGGTACATTACAACATTCACAATGCAGATGGGTACATTACAACATTCACAATGTATATAAGTACATTACAACATTCACAATGCAGATAGGTACATTACAACATTCACAATGCATATAAGTACATTACAACATTCACAATGCAGATGGGTACATTACAACATTCACAATGCATATAAGTACATTACAACATTCACAATGCAGATGGGTACATTACAACATTCACAATGCAGATGGGTACATTACAACATTCACAATGCAGATGGGTACATTACAATATTCACAATGCATACGGGTACATTTCAACATTCACAATGTATATGGGTACATTAAACAAATTCAAGAGCTGAATATTGAAGAAGGTTGGCTATTAACCCTTTACAGGGCATAGCGGCCATTACCGGCCGATCGCTTAAAACGAGCGTAGCGGCCGATTGCGCCCGATACTATTATGCATTGTAAAAATGCGACCTCTCGGCTTTACGACACTTCCGACGGCTACTTTCACTTTCGCTGATAGCTTGACAACGTGGCCGCCATTTGTAAACGCGCTACAATGAATTTGAACGGACTTTTTTGGATAGTTTTCGGGATTTTTACGCTGTTTTTCAAAATGGATTTCGGCGATTCTTCAAGTGATAGCCGAGATTTCGCTCTGTTCAATTTAAATGACATTAAAGGGTACGAAGTTGATTATTAATCGGAGCTAGATATCAGTGCAAAGCGTTACTTTGCATTAGCAGTCGTGAGTCGGACTTTAAAGAAAGTGATTATGATTCTGAAAATGTGTTTGTAAATTACCGTATAGGTGACGAAAAATCACAAACAACATGCCGTATTTCGTAAATATTTGTGTTCATATATGGATTACTGGCAACAATCACGTGAGTAACATATTCTGCATGCTTTTCCCTTCATTGTGTTGTTTATTTAACTAAAATCGGTTGACTAACACCTTATTTGTGATGTTTTTACTAACGCGACCCGAAATTTTACAGAACCTGAAAAAATCTTGCCCGTTCAGGGCTACAAAACGGACAAGCGTCTGCCCTGTAGAGGGTTAAAGACGATAAAACAAAGAAAATTGAAATATTTTGGTCACTTGAAATGTCACGAAAGTTTGGAGAGAACAATAATGGAGGGGTATATGCCTGGGAAGAGAGGAAGAGGAAGGCCAAAGAGAAGATGGGTGCAGGATGTGGCGGATGATCTCCAGATGGGTGTATCGGACGCGGGACATCTTGCTTATGATCGAGAGGTTTTCCGGAAGGTTGTTATGGAGGCGAGGTTCTGTAAAGGACATGCTACTGAATTAATGGACATTACAACATTCACAATGCATAAGGGTATATTACCACATTCACAAAACATATGAGTACAATACAACATTCACAAAACATATGAGTACATTACAACATTCACAAAACATGGGTACATTACAACAGCTACTGTACATATGGGTACATTACAAAGAATCCCATAACATATATTGCAACCAAACATGATACTGTTTCAATGGTCAACAGCCAGCTCACTCCCTCCATCTAGACACTGCCAAACAACAAACCTCATCACAAACGCTACTCTCTCCATCTAGACACTGCCAAACAACAAACCTCATCACAAACGCTACTCTCTCCATCTAGACACTGTCAAACAACAAACCTCATCACAAACGCTGCTCTCTCCATCTAGACACTGTCAAACAACAAACCTCGTCATAGACACCACTCTCTCCATCTAGACACAGTCAAACAACAACCCTCAACATAGACGCCACTCTCTCCATCTAGACACTGTCAAACAACAAACCTTAACACAGATGACACTCTCTCCATCCAGACACTGTTACACAACAAACCTCGTCACAGATGCCACTCTCTCCATCCAGACACTGTCAAACAACAAACCTCGTCATAGACTCCACTCTCTCCATCCAGACACTGTTACACAACAAACCTCGTCATAGACACCACTCTCTCCATCCAGACACTGTTACACAACAAACCTCATCATAGACTCCACTCTCTCCATCCAGATAGTTACACAACAAACCTCATCATAGACTCCACTCTCTCCATCCAGACACTGTTACACAACAAACCTCGTCATAGACGCCACTCTCTCCATCCAGACACTGTTACACAACAAACCTCATCATAGACTCCACTCTCTCCATCCAGACACTGTTACACAACAAACCTCGTCATAGACGCCACTCTCTCCATCCAGGCACTATCAAACAACAAACCTCATCATAGACGCCACTCTCTCCATCCAGACACTGTCACACAACAAACCTCGTCATAGACGCCACTCTCTCCATCCAGACACTGTTACACAACAAACCTCGTCATAGACGCCACTCTCTCCATCCAGACACTATCAAACAACAAACCTCGTCATAGACTCCTCTCTCTCCATCCAGACACTATCAAACAACAAACCTCATCATAGACGCCACTCTCTCCATCTAGACACTGTCACACAACAAACCTTGTCATAGACGCCACTCTCTCCATCTAGACACTGTCACACAACAAACCTCGTCATAGACGCCACTTTCTCTATCTAGACACTATCAAACAACAAACCTCATCATAGACTCCACTCTCTCCATCCAGACACTGTTACACAACAAACCTCGTCACAGATGCCACTCTCTCCATCCAGACACTGTTACACAACAAACCTCATCATAGACTCCACTCTCTCCATCCAGACAGTTACACAACAAACCTCGTCATAGACGCCACTCTCTCCATCCAGACACTGTCACACAACAAACCTCATCATAGACGCCACTCTCTCCATCCAGACACTGTTACACAACAAACCTCGTCATAGACACCACTCTCTCCATCCAGACACTATCAAACAACAAACCTCGTCATAGACTCCTCTCTCTCAATCCAGACACTATCAAACAACAAACCTCGTCATAGACGCCACTCTCTCCATCTAGACACTGTCACACAACAAACCTTGTCATAGACGCCACTCTCTCCATCTAGACACTGTCACACAACAAACCTCGTCATAGACGCCACTTTCTCCATCTAGACACTATCAAACAACAAACCTCATCATAGACTCCACTCTCTCCATCCAGACACTGTTACACAACAAACCTCGTCACAGATGCCACTCTCTCCATCCAGACACTGTTACACAACAAACCTCATCATAGACTCCACTCTCTCCATCCAGACAGTTACACAACAAACCTCGTCATAGACGCCACTCTCTCCATCCAGACACTGTCACACAACAAACCTCATCATAGACGCCACTCTCTCCATCCAAAGACTATCAAACAAACCTCATCATAGACGCCACCGAACAGCCAGGCTTTGTTGCCAGTCACAAGAGCCACCGACATCCCTGACCTTGGAGAAGGCCGTCCTCCGCTCTGTTTGATTGGCTGCCACTTCCACTTGGTGGCGCTGTCAGTCGAACCCTCCCTTTTCTCTGGGAAACAGTTTGGAATGTGATGACATTGTAGGACTTACATGTAGTTGTCTCCCCCGATGGTGTTTCCACCTTGTCGTGGTGGGGGAGCTTGAGTTTCTCAATGACCCTGAGAGCTATGCCGGCGGTAGCGTAGCTACCAGCAGGGCCTCCCAAGCCGGACAGGTCAAAGGGTAGAGAACAGACAAAGAGAAACACCCTGGTCCTCCAGGTTGGGGGTTGAAGCGTGGGGTTAACATCCCCACCTTTGTAAAAACCTTTCTTTGTTACGAAACAAATACATGAGCCTCGATATCGGACTGACTTATCTGGACAACGACCTTGGAACGTTAAAGGACTTTTGAGATTTGGAACATGGAATGTACGGACACTATATCGAGCTGGAGCGGCCGAAGAACTAACCCGGGAGCTGATTGAATATCAAATGGATATAACAGCAATTCAAGAAATAAGGTGGCCAGGAGAGGGTACTTTAGAGCAAAATGGAATGATTATAATATATGGAGGAAACACCCAAAATAAACATGAGTTAGGAACAGGATTTGACATCAAAAAAGAGTTATGGGGGAACGTTTTAAACTTTAAAGCTTTTAATGACAGGATTAGTAAATTACGAATAAAAGGTAAATGGAAAAATATAACGATGATTAATGTACATGCACCTACTGAAGAGAAAGAAGATGATATTAAAGAAGACTTTTATAATGATCTGGAAGATGTCATAGAAGAAACCCCCAAACAGGACATCCTGATTGTGCTGGGAGACTTCAATGCAAAAATAGGTAGAGAGCAAACTCATAAAAAAGTGGCCGGTATGGAAAGCCTACATACAACTTCAAATGATAATGGATGGAGAGTCATCAACCTGGCAGAAGCCAAAGGACTGCAGGTTAGCAGTACCAGACTACAAAGAAAGGATATACACAAACAAACTTGGAAATCATGTGACAAGAGAACCTATAATCAAATAGATCACATTTTAATTAACAACAGAAATGCATCAAACATACAGCAAGTCAGAAGTTATAGAGGAGCTGAGTGCCACAGTGACCACTTCCTCGTTGGAGCAAAATTTAAAATAAAACTTAAGAGAGCTTTCTATACTAAATTACAAAGATTACACCCAACATATAACAGAGAAAAACTGCAAGACATTACAGTCAAAGAGAAATTTACAGATGAAATAAAATGTAAACTTGAAACTTTGCAAAACCCTTTGGAGGAAAGCATTGACCAAACTTGGTTGAACATCAAGAATACAATTCAGTCTACCGCAGAAGAATGTCTCGGTGTGTTAACCACGCATAGAAAGAACAGATGGTTCAATCAAAAATGTGAAGAAGCAGTCATTAGGAAGAAGAATGCCAGACATGTATGGTTAAATGACATCAATAACATCCAAAAGGAAGAGCATTATAGAAATGAATGTAAAGAGGCTACAAAAATAGTCAGACAGCAGAAGCGAGAATATATGAGTAATATAATCAAAGATATGGAAACTAATCACCAGAAAAATGAATCCAGAAAATTTTTTAAAGAACTGAAGTCAATGAAACGAGGGCACCAACAAAACACATATGGTTTAAAAGACAAAAATGGGAATATGATAAATACCAATGAGGAAATGTGCAACACATGGAAAGAATATTTTATTGAATTACTAAATTGTGAAGCTCCAAGTAACATTTTCTCACAGGAAGAGGTTCTAACATGCGAACCACAAATTGAAGAACCTACATTTGAAGAAATCCATATGTAATCACACGACTTAAAAACAATAAGGCAACTGGGACTGATGGAATTGCTGCTGAATTTATAAAGGCAGGTGGCCATGCATTACATCTAAAGCTATACGAACTAATAATAAAAATCTGGAGGACAGAAGAATTACCCCAGGACTGGAAAGAGTCATTATTGATACCTATCTTTAAGAAAGGAGACAAGTTCCAATGTGGAAATTATAGAGGAATATCACTACTGTCCACAAGCTATAAGATACTATCCGCAGTATTACTAAATAGACTAAAACCATATTCAGAAGACATATTAGGTGACTACCAGGCGGGTTTTAGACAAAACAGATCAACAATAGATCAGATATTTATCTTACGACAAATAGCCGAGAAACATTGGGAATATAAAAGAGATCTCCATAACATTTTTGTGGATTTTAAAAAGGCTTATGATAGTGTCCATAGGAATAGTCTATGGAATGCTATGCAGGAATTTGGAATACCAAGGAAGTTAATCAACATGACCAGACTATGCATGGAAGATACTTATAATATAGTAACATATAAAGGCAGGAAATCAGACCCCTTCCAAATAACATCTGGCTTGAAACAGGGTGATGCACTATCGCTGCTACTCTTTAATCTGGCTCTAGAGAAAGTTGTAAGGAAGGTAAAGGAGGAATGTGATATTGGAGGAACATCCAAGCTGCTTGGTTATGCAGATGATATAGATATTATAGGGCAAAATGAACAAAAGACATTGGAAATATTGACTCACTTAAAGGAAAAAGCCCAACAGATGGGGCTGGTTATCAACCAAGATAAGACAGAATATATGGTAATTTCAAGAGACGGAATGGCTAGAAACTCTGGCCACATACAAATAGATAATATGACCATTAAAAGAACGGAAACATACAAATACCTGGGTACGATCTTCAACTGCTCCAACATCATAAGGGAAGAAATACAAACTAGAATCAACTCTGGAAATAAGATATACTATGCACTACAACATCTACTAAAATCAAAGGCGCTATCTCGTAACACCAAAATCACAATATACAAAACACTGATCAGACCAGTTGTGCTGTATGGCTCTGAAACCTGGAGTACAACGAAAGGAGACGAAGCCTTGTTACAAACCTTTGAGAACAAAATTTTAAGACGCATCTTTGGACCCATTAGGGATACACAAAGTGGAGAGTGGAAAAGAAGAAGTAACAAAGACATTTATGATCTGTTTAAGTCCCCGCTAATCACTGGTATCATGAAGGCTAATAGACTACAATGGCTGGGGCATATAGAAAGAATGGAAGATAATAGGGAAACAAAACTCGCTTACACTCAGGAAATAAATGGCCGTAGACCCCGAGGTAGACCAAGAAGACGGTGGAGAGATAATACATGTACAGACCTACAAGCACTTGGAATCAACGACTGGCAAGAGAAGGTCCACCAGAGAGACGAATGGAGACGGATTGTATTTGCAGCAAAGAACCTCAATGGCTCGGAACGCTGAAGAAGAAGAAGATACATGTAGTTGTGATGTCATGTGTGATGACATGGCAGGATTTACATGTGACATGTCATGTGTGATGACACTGCAGAACTTACATGTGACATGTCATGTGTGATGACATTCAGGACTTACATGTGACATGTCATGTGTGATGACATGCAGGACTAACATATGGCTGTGATGACACTGCAGAACATACATGTGACATGTCATGTGTTATGACATGCAGGACTAACATATGGCTGTGATGGCATATGTGATGACACTGCAGAACTTACATGTGGCTGTCATGTGTGGTGACACTGCAGGACTTACATGTGGCTGTCATGTGTGATGACACTGCAGGACTTACATGTGACATGCCATGTGTGATGACACTGCAGGACTTACATGTGGCTGTCATGTGTGATGACATTGCAGGACTTACATGTGACATGTCATGTGTGGTGACATGCAGGACTTACATGTGACATGTCATGTGTGATGACACTGCAGGACTTACATGTGATATGTCATGTGTGATGACACTGCAAGACCTACATGTGACATGTCATGTGTGATGACACTGCAGGACTTACATGTGACATGTCATGTGTGATGACACTGCAGGACTTACATGTGACATGTCATGTGTGGTGACACTGCAGGACTTACATGTGACATGTCATGTGTGATGACACTGCAGGACTTACATGTGACTCCAAATAGAGGCAAGGGTGTCATTAGTTATAACAAGCTCATGAGGCACAAAATGATTTTTTCTTACGCCATTATTAGTCTGCTGGTCTCCGTGGCCAAAGGCTTGCGAACGCGGTTCGTGAGCTGCTTACCAGACGTTCGAAGTGTAGCCGCCACCGATTTGTGCAGCAGACCGTGTCGAGTTGTGTTATAACATGTTGGTATGGGAGCCGGTCGTTCAGAAAGCAATGGCAAACTACTGAACATAAAAACTTGCCTTGTACATCAACAGCAGCTGAAAAATGCTGGTGTTGACTGCAACGTCCTGCTAGGGATATGCGACATTTAAGTCTTCTTTTAACTTTTATACAGAGAGCAGAGATTTCTTCTTCTTCTTCTTTGCATTCATCTGGAGTGTTTTTTTCAGATGTGATTGCGGTGTGTCTGGTTAGGCACCCTTGGATCGAAACCTTTAGGCCAACACATCCGACTTTTAGCGTGCATTTTTGACCAGGTTAGCATTCCTGGGAGACTCTCACTTTTGTGGTACTGTCCACCTCCCAGCTGGTCAAGTTGGAACAGTCGGAGACTGCACGGTCATCCCTCAAATGAAGGCAGGGACAGTCCATAGCATTTTCCGCCATCCTGGGTGGCTTCCATAATTGCAGGGCCGGCACATAGCGCCCTGGTGCTGGGCTCACAGAGGGAATCGTCACGTCCTGCTCATGGCTGCTTTAATTCCTCACTTCAATATATTGGGCATTTCGTTCACCCCGGGCCTTTCCCGCACAAACCAAGCTGGTCTGCAGTCAGTATCCACTCAGCGAGTTTTTCGGACATGTGCTTGTCGTTGTGTCTGTCAGAACTGTTCCAAACACATCGGACATTCGGAAAACTACCTAGTCAGAGCTGTTCCGAACAAGAGCGGCATTCGGAAACTAAGTAGCTGTTCCTAGCACGAGGGAAGACTAGTTAGAGCTTTTCCGGTCACGAAAGACATTTCACTCGGACGTAATTGCATAGTGCCATTTTTATTTTGCCGCCCGTAGGCTGGCACTTCCGGCTTCAGCAGGCATTTTTAATGAGGTTAGCCTTCCTCGGAGACAGTTAGACTCCTTTGACTTTACTCACTCCACGAGTACGGTTACAGACTATCTTCGGAACACGCGCCCGAAGTGTTTTTCCACCTTTAGTACTCTCTCACGAGGTAGGCTACAAGTGCTGCCGGCTCAGCACCTTACCTCAGTGCGTCTGTGTGCGAATGACGGCCAAGCCCTCTCATCCGGGGATCCCTCATATCCCCCAGCTAAGAGCCATCGAACGAGTATCTGCACCAAGCATGTAGCGTGCTCAGCACCTTACCTCAATTTTGATGTAGGTTTGTATCGGCCAGGCTCTCACTTCGAGACGTTCAGCCATTCACCTCGGCTGGGAACCTTAGAGGTTATGTCCGAACTGTGATTATTGGCATCGTTTGCCTGATTTAGACTGCTATCCTCAGTCTACGTGCAGAGCAGCAGGTTGTGTCTCTCTTAGTCTGGTCCCTATCCCAAGAGCTGTCCAATATGTAGTTAATATCCATCGGCACAGCGCTTTGGGTCAGTGGGACACTCAAGCTCCCCCACCACGGCAAGGTGGAGACACTTCGGGGGAGGAGCTGAGATTTTACAACAGCAAGATTATGAGACAAGAAAATGACTCTATGACACCAGTAGACTACACAACACGGAACAGACGTGCACTCACTCTCCTGTGCCAGCACAAACATGTCTACACAACATGGAACAGACGTGCACTCACTCTCCTGTGCCAGCACAAACATGTCTACACAACACGGAACAGATGTGCACTCACTCTCCCGTGCCAGCACAAACACAGACGTGCACTCACTCTCCTGTGCCAGCACAAACACAGACGTGCACTCACTCTCCTGTGCCAGCACAAACATGTCTACACAACATGGAACAGACGTGCACTCACTCTCCTGTGCCAGCACAAACATGTCTATACAACATGGAACAGACGTGCACTCACTCTCCTGTGCCAGCACAAACATGTCTACACAACACAGAACAGACGTGCACTCACTCTCCTGTGCCAGCACAAACACAGATGTGCACTCACTCTCCTGTGCCAGCACAAACACAGACGTGCACTCACTCTCCTGTGCCAGCACAAACATGTCTACACAACACAGAACAGACGTGCACTCACTCTCCTGTGCCAGCACAAACATGTCTACACAACAAAGAACAGACGTGCACTCACTCTCCTGTGCCAGCACAAACATGTCTACACAACACGGAACAGACGTGCACTCACTCTCCTGTGCCAGCACAAACATGTCTACACAACACGGAACAGATGTGCACTCACTCTCCTGTGCCAGCACAAACACAGACGTGCACTCACTCTCCTGTGCCAGCACTAACATGTCTACACAACACAGAACAGACGTGCACTCACTCTCCTGTGCCAGCACAAACATGTCTACACAACACAGAACAGACGTGCACTCACTCTCCTGTGCCAGCACAAACATGTCTACACAACACAGAACAGACGTGCACTCACTCTCCTGTGCCAGCACAAACATGTCTACACAACACAGAACAGACGTGCACTCACCCTCCTGTGCCAGCACAAACATGTCTACACAACACGGAACAGATGTGCACTCACTCTCCTGTGCCAGCACAAACACAGACGTGCACTCACTCTCCTGTGCCAGCACAAACATGTCTACACAACACAGAACACACGTGCACTCACTCTCCTGTGCCAGCACAAACATGTCTACACAACACGGAACAGATGTGCACTCACTCTCCTGTGCCAGCACAAACACAGACGTGCACTCACTCTCCTGTGCCAGCACAAACATGTCTACACAACACAGAACAGACGTGCACTCACTCTCCTGTGCCAGCACAAACATGTCTACACAACACAGAACAGACGTGCACTCACTCTCCTGTGCCAGCACAAACACAGACGTGCACTCACTCTCCTGTGCCAGCACAAACATGTCTACACACAGAACAGACGTGCACTCACTCTCCTGTGCCAGCACAAACATGTCTACACAACACAGAACAGACGTGCACTCACTCTCCTGTGCCAGCACAAACATGTCTACACAACACGGAACAGATGCGCACTCACTCTCCTGTGCCAGCACAAACACAGACGTGCACTCACTCTCCTGTGCCAGCACAAACACAGACGTGCACTCACTCTCCTGTGCCAGCACAAACATGTCTACACAACATGGAACTGATGTGCACTCACTCTCCTGTGCCAGCACAAACACAGACGTGCACTCACTCTCCTGTGCCAGCACAAACACAGACGTGCACTCACTCTCCTGTGCCAGCACAAACATGTCTACACAACACAGAACAGACATGCACTCACTCTCCTGTGCCAGCACAAACACAGACGTGCACTCACTCTCCTGTGCCAGCACAAACATTTCTACACAACACAGAACAGACGTGCACTCACTCTCCTGTGCCAGCACAAACACAGACGTGCACTCACTCTCCTGTGCCAGCACAAACACAGACGTGCACTCACTCTCCTGTGCCAGCACAAACATGTCTACACAACATGGAACAGACGTGCACTCACTCTCCTGTGCCAGCACAAACATGTCTATACAACATGGAACAGACGTGCACTCACTCTCCTGTGCCAGCACAAACATGTCTACACAACATGGAACAGACGTGCACTCACTCTCCTGTGCCAGCACAAACACAGACGTGCACTCACTCTCCTGTGCCAGCACAAACACAGACGTGCACTCACTCTCCTGTGCCAGCACAAACACAGACGTGCACTCACTCTCCTGTGCCAGCACAAACATGTCTGTATGTGTGTTGCCCTTGTCCACATCCCTCTTGATCTTCTCCTTGCTGTAGCCGCCATAAACAACAATTTTGTTGGCATCCGGCACCGGCACAAACACACACCCTGATCTGTGACGTGACAGGACAATGGCAGAGATATTAACCAATACAACATTCTGTCTGATTTGTAAATATATTAATTACAATACAAAATACTGTCTGATTTGGAAAACAATATTACAATACAACACACTGTTAGGTCTCATCGTTCACTCATAATGAAATCTTGGTACCCGACAATGGCTATATTCCATGTCTTGAAGTGAGGTTTCACCAAGGAAGATCTGGTCAGCATCTGCTTGATTTATTCTCACTGTGACTTTCCCATATGAATAAAGATCTCATTGCTGTGACCTTCCATCAAGTGTGTATAATTTATCTGACATCGCACTTGGGGCAGGAGGGCAATGTCGTCTGTGAAGCCAACATCACGAGCTGCTCTACAGAACTGCATATCTTGTGGTAGTTATTCTTTTCTTTATAACCCAGCCTATAGTCAGTCAGAATTATACAGACTACAAAAGGTATCCTGTTATTATTTTTAACACATCTGTTAAGTTTTCCCTCATGAAGAACTCTACATTTCATGACTTATATTGACTTATCAAGTTCACAATTTTCTCTGCAATCCCATAATGCCTCATCAATTTCCTCTGCAATCCCAAAATGCCTCATCAATTTCCAAAGGAATTTTCTATCAAACCTAACCTATTCATAATCAACAAATCCTGTATAAAGTGGTGAGTTCAGTTCGACACTTGGCTATTATTATGCATCATGTGACCATGCGATCTGTGGAGGATCTGCTTGGTCAACAGCCTGTTCACTTGTCGTTGTTTGTCAATGGCATCTCTGATTGTCTCAAGAACCATTCTGCTAATTATTCCCCACGGGACTGACAACAAACATCCTTCCTGAAGTGAACTGTTACAACATTTTTCCACCTGAGACCTGATGTTCAACAAAATGATTCAACAATCTGCCTACCTATAACCTGATGTTCAACAAACTGCCTACCTGTGACCTGACATTCAACAAAATGATTCAACAAACTGCCTACCTCGGGGAAGGACCTGTGCCGGACGGAGCCAGGAGTGTCCAGGTGTAGGTCTCTAGATCAAAACTGTAGAGGTCATTGAAGTACTTGTAGTCCCTGAAATCAAAATGTTCCTTTGTCAAAGAAGTCTGCAGGCATTCATGAACTCCGAGAGCAACATGAGAATATGAAACAACATTCAGGACACACTAGAAAACAGGAAGACTTCAAGCATTCGTGGGCTCTGAGAGCAATGTAAGGATAACAGATCAAGATATAAGACAACAGATCAAGATATAAGACAACAGATCAAGATAATAATCTCCTAAAGCATATATAATTCTCCCAAGATCTCCTCCTATAAAAGATACATAATTCTCCTACAGATCTCCTCCTGCAAAACATATATAAATCTCCTACAGATCTCATCCTATAAAACATAGATAATTCTCCTACAGATCTCCTCCTATAAAACAGATAATTATACTACAAATCTCCTGTATCACATATATAATTGTACTGTGAATCTCCTATATCACACACATAATTTTGCAGTGAATCACTTAATAACTATACAGTGAATCATGTATACAATTGTATCGTAAATCACCTATATAACATATACAATTTTGCATTGAATAACCTATATAACATATAATTGTACTGTAAATCTCCTATATCACATATACAATTTTGCAGTGAATCACCTATATAACATATAATTGTACTGTAAATCTCCTATATCACATATACAATTTTGCATTGAATAACCTATATAACATATAATTGTACTGTAAATCTCCTATATCACATATACAATTTTGCATTGAATAACCTATATAACATATAATTATACTGTAAATCTCCTATATCACATATACAATTTTGCATTGAATAACCTATATAACATATAATTGTACTGTAAATCTCCTATATCACATATACAATTTTGCAGTGAATCACCTATATAACATATAATTATACTGTAAATCTCCTATATCACATATACAATTTTGCATTGAATAACCTATATAACATATAATTGTACTGTAAATCTCCTATATCACATATACAATTTTGCAGTGAATCACCTATATAACATATAATTGTACTGTAAATCTCCTATATCACATATACAATTTTGCATTGAATAACCTATATAACATATAATTATACTGTAAATCTCCTATATCACATATACAATTTTGCAGTAAATCACCTATATAACATATAATTGTACTGTAAATCTCCTATATCACATATACAATTTTGCATTGAATAACCTATATAACATATAATTGTACTGTAAATCTCCTATATCACATATACAATTTTGCAGTGAATAATCTATATAACATATACAGTTGTGCAGTGAATCACCTATTATAACACATCATTCTCCTGTGAATCACCTATTATAACACATCATTCTCCTGTGAATCTCCGATGTAACATTTATGAACCAACAACAAACAAATCTGGTGAGGTACCTGTTGTTGTCATGGAAACCACCAAAAACAAACAGCTGTTTCTTGACGGCAACCATCCTGTGTCCACTGCGAGCTGAAGGACCCCCGGGCGCCCTGGAGACCATAGGCAGTATTGTTTTCATATAATACAAAACAACAAGAAAGTTATCCACATAACAAGAAAGTTATCCATGTACCAAGAAAGTTACCCATGTACCAAGAAAGTTATCCATGTAACAAGAAAGTTATCCACACAACAAGAAAGTTATCCACGTCACAAGAAAGTTATCCACACAAGAAAGTTATCCATGTAACAAGAAAGTTATCCACACAACAAGAAAGTTATCCATGTAACAAGTTATCCATATAACAAGAAAGTTATCCACATAACAAGAAAGTTACCCATGTAACAAGAAAGTTATCCATGTAACAAGAAAGTTATCCATGTAACAAGAAAGTTATCCACGTAACAAGAAAGTTATCCATGTAACAAGAAAGTTATCCATGTAACAAGAAAGTTATCCATGTAACAAGAAAGTTATCCATGCAACAAGAAAGTTATCCACATACAAATGCTGGAGCATGGCTAGTGTGCTCAAGGACAGGTCAAACAAGATTCCAGCCTAGCAATGTGCAGGCCTTGTGGTTGCTGTCCCTCTCCTGTCCCCGTCAGTTATCAGTTGGGGTATCTTCATTGCACTCCGGACAGGTCCATAGGTGCTCAGATCCTCCCCCCAGCATATGCATCAGCGTCCGGTGGCTAATAGTGCCAGTTCTGTGTTGGTTGACGAGGCACCTTGTTTTCCCGATGTACATCTCGTGTCTGGCCGTGCCAATTCTTACTCCCAAGTCTTTCATCCTGGACAGCGATGTGGATTCACGACATCAAAGTCCTCTGTTCTTGACATATCTTTAAGGACGTTAATAACATTGGCACAATCCATGGGCTGGCCATCTACAGGGGGTGCAGAGCCAGCCAGTTTATCAGCTCGTTCATTTCCCTCGACTCCCGCATGTCCCGGAACGAAGATGAAGATGACTTTACGGACAACAGACTTCCGCAGCGACTCAGTCCACTGTCTACGTACAGATCCAGCTTCGACCTTCCGAATCATGCTGATTGAATCACTTAGTACACACACGTTGGTATAATGCTGTGATTCTCCAACCAGACGAAGCAAGACTGATGTGGTGACTTCAGTCGAAGGCTTGGGGAAAGGTTAAGGCCGTTATGTGTTTACAGCCGTGGTTTACTTACACTTAAACAAGTAGTGAAGTACCAGCAGCCCTACGTTACCGATCCTGCCAGCAGCAGTGAAGCATGGACAACACTGAGTTACTGATCCTGCCAGCAGCAGTGAAGCATGGACAACACTGAGTTACTGATCCTGCCAGCAGCAGTGAAGCATGGAAAACCCTGAGTTACTGATCCTGCCAGCAGCAGTGAAGCATGGAAAACCCTGAGTTACTGATCCTGCCAGCAGCAGTGAAGCGAGAGATAATGACTGCATTTATTTCTCTTCCAGAAATTTCTGGTAGGCAACAATGAGTCAACTGGTTACTTCATCTGACATCACAGGGGAGAGAGGTAGGGTGGTATGATTGTTGCCTCTGTCTCACCTCATCTTACAACACAGGGGAGAGAGGCAGGGTGGTATGATTGTTGTCTGTCTCACCTCATCTTACAACACAGGGGAGAGAGGCAGGGTGGTATGATTGTTGTCTCTGTCTCACCTCATCTTACAACACAGAGGAGAGAGGCAGGGTGGTATGATTGTTGTCTCTGTCTCACCTCATCTTACACAGAGGAGAGAGGCAGGGTGGTATGATTGTTGCCTCTGTCTCACCTCATCTTACAACACAGAGGAGAGAGGCAGGGTGGTATGATTGTTGTCTCTGTCTCACCTCATCTTACACAGAGGAGAGAGGCAGGGTGGTATGATTGTTGCCTCTGTCTCACCTCATCTTACACAGAGGAGAAAGGCAGGGTGGTATGATTGTTGTCTCTGTCTCACCTCATCTTACAACACAGAGGAGAGAGGCAGGGTGGTATGATTGTTGCCTCTGTCTCACCTCATCTTACACAGAGGAGAGAGGCAGGGTGGTATGATTGTTGTCTCTGTCTCACCTCATCTTACAACACAGGGGAGAGAGGCAGGGTGGTATGATTGTTGCCTCTGTCTCACCTCATCTTACAACACAGAGGAGAGAGGCAGGGTGGTATGATTGTTGTCTCTGTCTCACCTCATCTTACAACACAGAGGAGAGAGGCAGGGTGGTATGATTGTTGTCTCTGTCTCACCTCATCTTACACAGAGGAGAGAGGCAGGGTGGTATGATTGTTGTCTCTGTCTCACCTCATCTTACAACACAGGGGAGAGAGGCAGGGTGGTATGATTGTTGTCTGTCTCACCTCATCTTACAACACAGGGGAGAGAGGCAGGGTGGTATGATTGTTGCCTCTGTCTCACCTCATCTTACACAGAGGAGAGAGGCAGGGTGGTGTGATTGTTGCCTCTGTCTCACCTCATCTTACACAGAGGAGAGAGGCAGGGTGGTATGATTGTTGTCTCTGTCTCACCTCATCTTACAACACAGAGGAGAGAGGCAGGGTGGTATGATTGTTGTCTCTGTCTCACCTCATCTTACAACACAGAGGAGAGAGGCAGGGTGGTATGATTGTTGTCTCTGTCTCACCTCATCTTACAACACAGAGGAGAGAGGCAGGGTGGTATGATTGTTGTCTCTGTCTCACCTCATCTTACAACACAGAGGAGAGAGGCAGGGTGGTATGATTGTTGCCTCTGTCTCACCTCATCTTACAACACAGAGGAGAGAGGCAGGGTGGTATGATTGTTGCCTCTGTCTCACCTCATCTTACAACACAGAGGAGAAAGGCAGGGTGGTATGATTGTTGTCTCTGTCTCACCTCATCTTACACAGAGGAGAGAGGCAGGGTGGTATGATTGTTGTCTCTGTCTCACCTCATCTTACACAGAGGAGAGAGGCAGGGTGGTATGATTGTTGCCTCTGTCTCACCTCATCTTACACAGAGGAGAAAGGCAGGGTGGTATGATTGTTGTCTCTGTCTCACCTCATCTTACAACACAGAGGAGAGAGGCAGGGTGGTATGATTGTTGTCTCTGTCTCACCTCATCTTACACAGAGGAGAGAGGCAGGGTGGTATGATTGTTGTCTCTGTCTCACCTCATCTTACAACACAGGGGAGAGAGGCAGGGTGGTATGATTGTTGTCTCTGTCTCACCTCATCTTACAACACAGAGGAGAGAGGCAGGGTGGTATGATTGTTGTCTCTGTCTCACCTCATCTTACAACACAGAGGAGAGAGGCAGGGTGGTATGATTGTTGCCTCTGTCTCACCTCATCTTACAACACAGAGGAGAGAGGCAGGGTGGTATGATTGTTGCCTCTGTCTCACCTCATCTTACACAGAGGAGAGAGGCAGGGTGGTATGATTGTTGTCTCTGTCTCACCTCATCTTACACAGAGGAGAGAGGCAGGGTGGTATGATTGTTGCCTCTGTCTCACCTCATCTTACACAGAGGAGAGAGGCAGGGTGGTATGATTGTTGTCTCTGTCTCACCTCATCTTACAACACAGAGGAGAGAGGCAGGGTGGTATGATTGTTGTCTCTGTCTCACCTCATCTTACACAGAGGAGAGAGGCAGGGTGGTATGATTGTTGTCTCTGTCTCACCTCATCTTACAACACAGGGGAGAGAGGCAGGGTGGTATGATTGTTGTCTCTGTCTCACCTCATCTTACAACACAGGGGAGAGAGGCAGGGTGGTATGATTGTTGCCTCTGTCTCACCTCATCTTACAACACAGAGGAGAGAGGCAGGGTGGTATGATTGTTGCCTCTGTCTCACCTCATCTTACAACACAGAGGAGAGAGGCAGGGTGGTATGATTGTTGTCTCTGTCTCACCTCATCTTACACAGAGGAGAGAGGCAGGGTGGTATGATTGTTGTCTCTGTCTCACCTAATCTTACACAGAGGAGAGAGGCAGGGTGGTATGATTGTTGCCTGTCTCACCTCATCTTACAACACAGAGGAGAGAGGCAGGGTGGTATGATTGTTGCCTCTGTCTCACCTCATCTTACAACACAGAGGAGAGAGGCAGGGTGGTATGATTGTTGTCTCTGTCTCACCTCATCTTACACAGAGGAGAGAGGCAGGGTGGTATGATTGTTGTCTCTGTCTCACCTCATCTTACACAGAGGAGAGAGGGAGGGTGGTATGATTGTTGCCTCTGTCTCACCTCATCTTACAACACAGAGGAGAGAGGCAGGGTGGTATGATTGTTGTCTCTGTCTCACCTCATCTTACACAGAGGAGAGAGGCAGGGTGGTATGATTGTTGCCTCTGTCTCACCTCATCTTACAACACAGGGGAGAGAGGCAGGGTGGTATGATTGTTGTCTGTCTCACCTCATCTTACACAGAGGAGAGAGGCAGGGTGGTATGATTGTTGCCTCTGTCTCACCTCATCTTACAACACAGAGGAGAGAGGCAGGGTGGTATGATTGTTGCCTCTGTCTCACCTCATCTTACAACACAGGGGAGAGAGGCAGGGTGGTATGATTGTTGTCTGTCTCACCTCATCTTACACAGAGGAGAGAGGCAGGGTGGTATGATTGTTGCCTCTGTCCAAACTGAGCGATGACCCATGGTGTGGGAGGTATGTGGATTTACAACATAAGGAAGTAGAGGACGGTATACCGGACAATGATCCTGGGGTAGTGGAACAATCACCTAACCGTCTCAGATAAGGTTAAAATATTATGAGGAGCAATGTGCACAGTGCCAACTCTAACACCACAGTTGAAATACGCATCCCTCAAAGGCAGTTTCCTAGACTAATTTGTTTCAAGACGTAAAAACCTATCTAATGAGAGACTATTTATATCATACGTGATTCTGGTATACACACACTGAGGTTCTCTATCTAATGAGAGATTATTTATAACATGTGTGATTCTGGTATACACACACTGAGATTCTCGTACGTGATATGGAGTTTGTGCAGTGCTGAGATTATCCTGGTTTGATCTATGAATTCTGATGAGCATTGATGTTGATGTGCAGTTAAAGTTATCCTTTAGAAACCAAATCAGTCTTGACAAGACAATGTCTTGAGTTATCTTCTGTACATTCAGTCATTTGTTGGAGAACACAATAGATAATGGAGAGAAGTAGAAATTAGAGGATACACTAGACAACGGGAGAGAAGTAGAAATTAGAGGACAATTAGACAACGGGAGAGAAGTAGAAATTAGAGGACAATTAGACAACGGGAGAGAAGTAGAAATTAGAGGACAATTAGACAACGGGAGAGAAGTAGAAATTAGAGGACAATTAGACAACGGGAGAGAAGTAGAAATTAGAGGACAATTAGACAACGGGAGAGAAGTAGAAATTAGAGGACAATTAGACAACGGGAGAGAAGTAGAAATTAGAGGACAATTAGACAACGGGAGAGAAGTAGAAATTAGAGGACTAGGCAATAGAAGTAGCAGACACATTAGACAACAGAAAGACAACATTCAAGCTGCAGACAGACAGAAATGCATTAAATTCAGAAATGCATTAAATTAACACAGAAATTGTGCGGACATACTTGATTTGTTCCCACTTCTTGTCGCGAAGATGCAGCACCCACAGATCCTTATAGTGATAGAATTGGTTCTGTGTGTGGCTGGAGAACTCCCCGCCAAATATCCACATCTGTCCGCCCTGATGAGCCACAGCCACCGCCTGGGGACGAGAAAACAACCATCAGACCATCACTCACTCAACACATGCAGCAAACTTTTGTTCTGGCACCAACCGTCACATCAACACACACACTAAATGTCACATCAACACACACTAAATGTCACATCAACACACACACTAAATGTCCCATCAGCAGGTAGTGAGTTCTCTCCCTTCTGGTGCTTATTCTCCAATCTTCTTTGCTGCCTGGTCCGAGGCAGATGTTGAGTGGTCCTGACTATCCACTTCTTTCTGTCACTTTCATGAAAATGTTGCGTATATTATTATCTGCTGTTTGTGGGATATCCCCTAGGCCCATCTTATGTCCCAATGATAGGTGCTTTGGAAACTAGCATATCTGCTCTCTCATTTTTGCGACCCTTGACTAGAGAGAGATATGTATGACTTGGAATAACATCTGAAACAATTAGGCATAACTTGAAATAACATCAAAAATAATAGATAGAATATGGAATAATATCAGAAGCAATTAGATGTAGCTTGAAATAACATCAGACATGAGTAGATTACCTTGAAATAACATCAGACATGAGTAGATTACCTTGAAATAAAATCAGAAATTAGTAGATTATCTTGAAATAAAATCAGAAATGAGTAGATTACGTTGAAATAAAATCAGAAATAAGTAGATTACGTTGAAATAAAATCAGAAATGAGTAGATTATCTTGAAATAAAATCAGAAATAAGTAAATATGAGCAGAAATAAAACATCACTGGTTAAAGAGTAGAAAGAGACTGGAGGTAACAGCAGAGATGTTGTATCTCCGTAGAATACGAAGACATCCATAGATGGCTAAGACCTATGTGTCCCTGGAGAAAATGTTGGATAGGGTGAGAGACCAATGTGTCCCTGGAGAAAATGCTGGATAGGGTGAGAGACCAATGTGTCCCTGGAGAAAATGCTGGATAGGGTGAGAGAGCAATGTGTCCCTGGAGAAAATGCTGGATAGGGTGAGAGACCAATGTGTCCCTGGAGAAAATGCTGGATAGGGTGAGAGAGCAATGTGTCCCTGGAGAAAATGCTGGATAGGGTGAGAGAGCAATGTGTTCCTGGAGAAAATGTTGGATAGGGTGAGAGAGCAATGTGTCCCTGGAGAAATGCTGGATGGGTTGAGAGAGCAATGTGTTCCTGGAGAAAATGTTGGATAGGGTGAGAGAGCAATGTGTCCCTGGAGAAATGCTGGATGGGTTGAGAGAGCAATGTGTCTCTGGAGAAACTGCGGGATAGGGTGAAAGACCAATGTGTCCCTGGACTAAATGGTGGATGTGCTGATAGAGTAGCACAGATGATGGTTCTAACAGTTGACCTGATCAATACCACAGAAGTCATGCCAATAATGTTCATCCTTCCCAGGTCACATGACATGACACATGATGCCAATAATGTTCATCCTTCACAGGTCACATGACATGACACATGATGCCAATAATGTTCATCCTTCCCAGGTCACATGACATGACACATGATGCCAATAATGTTCATCCTTCCCAGGTCACATGACATGACACATGATGCCAATAATGTTCATCCTTCCCAGGTCACATGACATGACACATGATGCCAATAATGTTCATCCTTCCCAGGTCACATGACATGACACATGATGCCAATAATGTTCATCCTTCCCAGGTCACATGACGCCAATAATGTTCATCCTTCCCAGGTCACATGACATGACACATGATGCCAATAATGTTCATCCTTCACAGGTCACATGACATGACACATGATGCCAATAATGTTCATCCTTCCCAGGTCACATGACATGACACATGATGCCAATAATGTTCATCCTTCCCAGGTCACAGCCAATGTTTACACACAGCCACACTCAGCAGCAAGAGATGAAATCAGCAACCAGGCAAGAATTCATTGTTGTTGAAATATGATACAGACGTGTTACTGTGTATGCAACCTGACACAGGTGTGCAAGGACTATCGATAAATCGCGCCCTCAGAAACTACCAGACATGAATGACGGCAGCTGAAAGTATCTTCAAGAGTAGAAAATTCAAGTTTTCGAAGCCACCCTAATTTCATTTGGAATTTGCCTTTTATGTTGTGCAAATATCAAGGTTTTTCATTGTCCCCAGTGATTTTCATTTCCCCCAGTGATTTTCATTTCCCCCAGTTTTTTTCACTTCCCCCTGTGTTTTTCACAACCGTGAAATACTATATTGCCATTGCCAGGCTTTCCCCATTTTCAATCCAGCTACAACATGTTCTACTCAGCCTACCTGGTGAGCACTGCGAGGTGGTGGGCAATTTGGCACTGAGACACGCAGCCATTCATTCTTCTTGATCTGGTAGGCAAATAAGTCGTTATATACAAACATCTGTGGACAGAAAATCAGAATAATCACTGAACCATCCATTACACACACACACAAATGATTTTCCATTATAAAATGCAGCATAAGTTAAAAAAAACTTAAAATACGGATGTTCACACGTGAAGCATTGTGGGTATATGCTGTGAGCCCCTTATCTGTTTACACCAATCGGAAGACAACGGGTGCTGGGACTGATATTATATTGACTGCCTCTACTTCCCATAACCCACCCTGGTGCCTATTTAAGAGATTGTATCAACCCGGAACCTGGCAGCCCTGGTGCCTATTTAAGAGATTGTATCAACCTGGAACCTGGGAGCCTTGGTAGCTATTTAAGAGAGTGTGTCGGCCTGGAACCTGTGTGCCCTGGTAGCTATTTAAGAGATAATCACATCAAAGGTTGAGAGCTGTATCTGGGGTATTGAATCAACAATAACATGTAAGGTTGACAGCTATGTCTGGGATATAGAATAAACATTAACACAAAAGTGTCCTAATTACCTTATTTCCAGTAAAGTATTCTCCTCCAAACATCAACAATTCGTCCCTCTCTGGGTGAGCAACTAGAGATGCATTGCATCTAAAACAAGAAATCACACTTCAAGTTGTAAACAAGTAACAGTCAAGGATCCCTGTTGATGTCATTTGATCTAAAACAATAAATAATACTTCAAGTTGATGACATGTTGCATTGACAGCTGATGACAAGCATTTCCATTATAAATTCTGTCTGTGCCACAGGGCCAGTGACCGCAGCTTCACAATCCCAACATATCGGCTTCAAAGTTGAATTGGAAGCAGACTGCATCATGTTGATTTTCACAATAGTGTCAGCGCAACTGTTCAGATTGTCACAGTGGTGTCAGCACAACTGTTCAGATTTTCAGTGGTGTCAGCGTGACTTAGATTTTCACAGTGGTATCAGTGTGACTGTTCAGAAACAATAGTAAACTATTCAGCATAAAGTTGTCTAGAAAACTAACAAAAAGCCAAACATGGCTGGGACCGGTTGTGACGACCCAGAGGACAGGCAGCTAACTTTTAAAACACCATACAACATTTATGTTCACTGGAACCCTGGACCCCCCCCCCCCCCCAAACCTGTATGTGATGAAGGCCATAAGGATGAAGCCTCCACACCCACTGAAATCACCCAGTTATGGCCGTCCTAGACTGGAACTTGCCACACACCCACTGGAACTTGCCACACACCTACTTGATTTCCATTCCATTACACCCCTTCCCCCTTCTACCTCAGAAGGCAAGCTATATTAGTGTCCACCCCTGGCTCAGATGATTGTTTATGAGTGCTCGCGGTTCCCCCAGGGGCCAGAACTTCCCCCATGTGGTCCTACGTCCTTGTGTGTCATTTGGATGACCACCTCTGCTGGTGGCCCTGGCCAGATCAAGTGCAAATACTACACTTTGATCTTAGCAACAAGACAGAGAAGCCATTTTGTTTTGCCTTCCTTCTGGTCTGGTCTGGTACATATTGAGTGGCTCAGATTAATAACTGTCCTTGCACACAATCAGTATGGTTATTTTCCTTGCACAGAACCAGTACAGTTATTTTGCATGCATACAACCACTTTGGTTATTTTCCTTGCACACGAGTATGGTTATTTTCCTTGCACACAACCACTACGGTTATTTTCCTTGCACACAACCAGTATAGTTATTTTCCATGCACACAACCAGTGCGGTTATTTTGCATGCATACAACCACTATTGTTATTTCCTTTGCATGCACTCACTACATTTGTTTCCCTTGCATGCAGTTATTGCCTAAGAGTTAAGTGGTTGAGGCGATAGTGAGCAGCTGTTTGGCTATCATGTTAGAAGTGTCAGACACAAACGAATGTCAATACAACATGCAGGATGAGTCAATGGTCATATGCTCTGTCTCCCCAAAGAATATGTTTGTGTGTGCCGACAAAGAATATGTCTCAGCTGACAAATCCTCCAGCCACAACGTCCATTCTGTCACTTGTGACTGTATTCTTCTTCTTCTGCTTCTTTGTCATTCCTCTGTCTAGGGAAATACATCACACCCAGTTATGCATCTCAAAGGTCAGGGTGTCCAACTTCCGCATGCAAGTATGACAGGTGTGTTCCCTCTAAACAGACTCCATCCCATGATGATGAACGGGCTCCATCTCCCCATGCATAGGTTTTCTTTCAGAACAATGTTGCCAGAGCATCAACCTGAAGGCCTTCTCTCAGTTATTTCCAACCGCTGTGAGATTTTTATCTTGTGAAACTTGCACACAGACATTCATGTTTTTTGCCCTCGTCCGAAAAGGCTAGGTATCTAATCTCACTATCCAAGAGATGCAACATCATTAGATACATGAATCTTGAACGCAACAGCAACCCCTGGGATTAACCCTTTGCCTTATAAGCCTGGGTGAACACAGTCAGCTGTCAGCCATGGCTACGTTCTAGAACAGCTCTTCAATTCTACATAGTGTCAGCACAATTCTGTCAAGGTTTAACAATAATGGTTGTTTGGGGCCGCAACATATCCAGGGTGTGCATTTTTCTTTAAGCATAACCCTTCTGGACTATAATGAGGATATATGCTTGCTTGTGTTCGCTGGCTGTGAACTCCAGCGTGAAGTCCTGTATGTCAGATGAAGACATCCTGTTGCCCAACATCAGTGTGATGTCATACTGGACTGAGGTTTGCGTCAGTATCCGTTGTCCCATGTCTGGTTTATTGGTGTGCAGACTGGTGGTTCCTCGCCGTGCAGGCAGATACTCTCCGACTTCGGAAGAATCAGCGATCCTACTACGTTAGCCAGGACCCGGAAGGGACTTGTTGCCCAGGATGCACGACTAGGGCGTGTTAGTAGATTATTAGGTCTTGGCCAGTATAAAACCTGGCCCTGGTGCCTTGGAAACACTTCTGCGTCCCATGAGGATATATAATGTCTACTGCTGTTTCAGACAGTGGATTTGTTGTTTGGTGGTTTATGTTTTTTATGCAATTGTGGTATTCATACTGTGCTTTCCATTTTCTAAAGACATTATGCAAATGTTTTGTGAATTAAGGGAAACAGTTCCTATTCTTGCTGCCTTCCCCAGTCCATAGCTTCGTCAGCTATAAACTGCTGCCTGGGTTCCAAATGTTGCTGTATGTAGCCGAGGCGCGGTGTTGGGGTGAGCGCCCAACATTGCTCAAATACCTCAATGGCTCGTGAATACATAACCTATGCAGCAAAAGTCCAACTCCTGGCCTTCACGTGGCGGGCCTGTTTAAACTAACAGGAGAAGGGGCGACGGCGAGTCTCTGGCGCCGGAAAATAACCAGTATGCTCTAGATGTGTATGCACGGACATGCATGCGCAGACAGGCGTGTGCGCGCGTACACATCTACACTCGAGTGAGACCACAGTCTGCTCTAGCAAAGAAAGGTGCTGAAGACGGAGGCAACCAGCCAAGAGGCGCACCACAGAAATCAGGATGCCACGCAATCACGCAAAATGGAATATGTCGACTACTGCTAATCGTTATGGTGCTCGCCCTGCTTTGGACCCCCAGGCAGGTGCAGTGCCGGGCCCTATGTCTCGAAAGGGTCCAACCTCAACTACTGGAGGTCCTTCTCAGATGTCCTGTGGAGCTAGGGGACATGAGAATAGGACGACTGGCCATACTAAACTAAGACTTAAAATAATGCACTGGAATGCGGAGGGAGTCAGCAACAAAAAAGTTGAATTAGAAAACATCCTGGACAAAGAGAAAGTAAGCATATGTTGCTTGCAAGAAACTCACCTCAATGAAAATATAGCCTTCAAAATCAGAGGCTACCAGTGTTACCGATCTGACCGAAAGAACAGGCGAAAAGGTGGGATACTGACCCTTGTAAGAAATAACATCATGGCTTCCCAAATCAAAGTCTACATGGAAGGGGCTGAGTATCAGACACTTAAACTTAAGACAGGTAATACAGATCTACATCTGATCAATTACTACTGTCCAAGTGACCGCCCACAGGCACTGGACACTCTACCACTAAAAGAAAAAATGATTGTGTGTGGCGATTTCAACAGCCACTCGCAGAGCTGGGGCTATGATCACATGGACCAGAGAGGAGAGAGACTGGAAGACTGGCAAGATGAGAATAGATTCATGTTGATTAACAAGCCGTCCGACCCACATACTTTCTACTCGAGATCATGGCACTCTTCAACTACACCTGACCTGGCTTTTCATTCACCAGACCTGGAGTGGAACATTACACGAACTGTTGGGAAACAACTTGGTGGCAGTGACCATCGGCCAGTCTTTCTAACCGTAGAAAATGAGCTTGTAAGTGAAAGCAGCACCCTCTCGAGGTGGAACTACAAGAAAGCAGACTGGGCAATGTACAAGCATCGCACCAGCATACTGGTTA
Source organism: Cepaea hortensis (assembly GCA_963921405.1). Lineage (NCBI taxonomy): Eukaryota > Metazoa > Mollusca > Gastropoda > Stylommatophora > Helicidae > Cepaea > Cepaea hortensis. Next base: position 2,365,122 of record OY992889.1, on the reverse strand, counting down.
GAAACCTGAACACTGAGAAAGACATAAATAAAGCAGTTGAAGAGTTTGGGAAATGCATACTACAGGCAGCGCGAGAAACAGTACCAAGAGGAGCCCGTAAACAATATAAACCCTACTGGAGTAGTGAACTGGAACAGTTGCATAATGATGTTGAAGTGTGTAGAAAGCAAGCAGAGGCCACACCCAGCCAAGAGCACCACAATAAATTCCAGCATGCAAAAGCCAAATTTCAAAGGGCCAAGCTGCAGGCTAGACGGAAAAGCTGGCAGGAGAAAACGGAGTCTCTGAACTTTGAAAGAGACACAAGGAAATTGTGGAAGCTAATAAAACAGCTTAATGACGAGGGCACAGGGAGAAACTCAAAAATTGCACTACATAAAGATGGAAAAATCTTAACAAGAAAGCAAGCAGCTGACCATTTTGCGGACTCGTTCGCACAAGATAGCAATATCAAAATTAGTCCAGAGAATCAACAAGAGATTCGAGAGAAACGACAACATACAGGACAGAAGGAAATAGTACATGAGGTTCTGGAGGCACCCATCACAATCAGCGAACTGGAGCTAGCCATATCAAAACTGAAAATGAGAAAGTCACCAGGAGCTGATGGTATCTCCAATGAAATGATCAGGAACCTAGGAACAGAGGCCAAAACAAAGCTGTTGCAGATCTTCAATAACAGCTGGACCTTAGGCAGTGTTCCACAAGCCTGGAGAGAAGCAATCATGATACCCCTCCTAAAATCAGGGAAAGATGGTTCCATTGCCTCTAGCTACAGACCAATTAGCCTCACCAGCTGTCTCTGCAAAACACTGGAGCGCATCATCAATCACAGACTGCAGTGGTACATTGAAAGTAAAAACATCCTTGTGCCACAGCAGGCTGGCTTTAGGCAGTGCTACTCTACGGAAGATCAGACAACCTACCTCTCTCAAGAAATTGAGGATGCATTCCAAGAGAAGAAGCTGGTGCTTGCGGCATGGATAGATCTGAAGAAAGCCTTTGACAAAGTCTGGAAAGAAGGTCTGATGAAGAAACTGAGAAACTGCAAAGTCAATGGAAGAATGTACAAATGGGTGAAAGCATACTTGCACAACAGAAGAGCCCGAGTACAGATAGACGGACTCAAGAGCAAGAAAGTACTACTGCGTCACGGTGTCCCCCAGGGCGGAGTCTTGTCCCCCACACTTTTTCTAATCTTCATCAATGATCTTGTTGCTCACCTACCGCATGGAATTAAAGCGGCAATGTACGCTGATGACCTGGTTCTATGGAGCACAAATGAATATGCATCAGTGGCCACCAGATTGCTACAAAGAGCTGTAGATACATTTGCTGCATGGGCAAATAGATGGTGTGTCAGCATAAACACTGACAAGTGCAGCACCACCCTATTTACCCTCTCTCCAAAACAAAAGGCAGGGATCATCCAGATAAATGGAACACCCCTAAGAGAAGATAAAGAACCAACATACCTTGGAGTAACATTTGATGGCAAGCTGACATGGAGAAAGCACATCAACAAAGCAGTAGCAAAAGCCAGAAGGAAAATAGCCATCCTGAGAAAGCTAAGTGGAACCACATGGGGAGCCAGTACGAAAATACTTAGCAAAGTTTACCAACAGAGCATACGACCACACCTGGAATATGGGTCAACTGCGTGGTGTTCAGCATCAAATACCACACTACAAGAGCTGGACAAGGTGCAAAATCAAGCACTTAGAGTCACCACAGGAGGGATGAGATCAACCCCTATAGTGGAAATGGAGAAGATGGGGAGGACACAGGCACTGAGTGAGCGCAGAGATACGAAAACGCTAATACAAGCTGAAAAGTTCCTCAGCTTGCCAGGCCACCCTATGAAGAACAGATTTGAAAACCTAGCTATGGGGCGGTTGAAAAGAAGTAGTTTTATCCACCAGGCCAAACGACTCTGCAGAGAAACCACTGATCTGCCCACAGTTGGTATCCCCCTAACAACTATTCCAGAGCGAACTCCATGGAAAGATGAGCATAGACTATCATTACAAATCCAGACAAAAGTGAGAGGAATATTTGACAAGGAAGAACAGAACAGCGTGCAGCGCAGAACAGCCACTCTCAGCTTCCTTGATGAAGAATACCCACAGGACCTCTGGATCCGAGTCTACACAGATGGGTCAGCACAAAATGCTGTTCGAAATGGAGGAGCGGGAGTGTACATAGAATACCCAAATAATACTAGGGACACAGCCAGAGTACCGACAGGAAAGTACTGCCATAACTATGATGCCGAAATTGAGGCAATCAAGATAGCAACAGAGAAATTACTAAATAACAGCAATGGTACACAACCTGTGGTGCTACTAACAGATGCAAAATCAGTACTCGAGGCGCTCCTCTCTGGGAAATTGCCAGTACTAAGGACACTACTTTCTGAACTTAGCAGTCAGCATAAAGTCACCATACAGTGGATACCATCCCACTGTGGAGTACCCGGAAACGACAGAGCTGATCAATTGGCTAAGGAAGGAGCCAAAGAGGAACAGCCTGATGTGCCCGTTACATACCACCAAAAGAAAAGAATGATCAAATCAGTCAGAAAGCCACCAAAACCTGCTCAAGATGACTACCACATTATGGACAGACCAGAACAAGTCATTATTCTGCGCCTCAGAACAGGACACAATAGATTACGCAACCACATGTATACAAAATTCAAGATTGGTGAAACAGCCATGTGCACATGTGGATTGGCGTCGCAGACAGCAGAGCACATACTCCAAGACTGCCCAAAATATAACATATCTAGGCAAACCTTCTGGCCTAGAGAGACGACGGTGGAAGATAAACTCTATGGACCACTGTGTGAACTGAAAAAAACAGTTCAATTCATGCAAGAGACGACATTGCAGATATAGACATATTTCAAGCGAACGAAAGAAGAAGAAGAACTGCTGCCTTCCCCAATCCATCACATACTCAGCTATCTGTACACTTGGCTGAAACAGGCATTGCTATTATAAAACAAAACAAAGACCTCAAAGTTCTCAAGTCAACAGCCAAGTCTCTACGTGAAACTGAAGATGTTTACAATGTCTTCAAATCTCAGACAGAACACAAGTGAGAGCAACAGAAGCTCACAGCCAGGCAAGATATGTATTTGTTTGTTAAACGATATCCGGATGATACCGTGGCAGCAGGTCCAACCACTACATCAGTCAGACGGACTCAAATGTTGACTTCTCCTTCTTGCCCTTGACTTGGGGCTGTAAATTACAAGTACCTCAGAAGTCGGAGTGGGTTCGTCTGATGGCGGGAGGCACTGGTATTAGGGAAAGCTAATCCACAAGCAATATTCATTCCAGTGCACCAAAAGCAGTAACACATGTATGGACTACGCTTGAGTTCAAAGCAAGTGACGGGAAAAAAAAACTGGGTTACCTTGGTGATGGTGGAGAGCATTTATCCTCGACTACTTGTTCCTTTTTTCGATCTTGTTCCTGGAATTCAGCGATCAATTTCTCGATGTCTTCCTGAATTAGAATTGTGAAGTAGTATGTTCATTAAATAACCAGACAACACACAGTACGTACCGGACATCTCATGTCTGTCAGAACCAGCATCTGTGGCTGGGGGGGAGAGTCACATGTACAGTTTTGTATTGAGTGGGGGGTTCTTCTTCTTTTTCATCTTCTTCTGCGTTCATCCAGAGTTTTTTTCGGACGTGACTGCGTTGTGCCTGTTTACAGCAGAGCTGCATTCTTGTGCCGTTAGGCCGACACATCCGACTTCTGCGGGCATTTGTTGACCGGGTTAACCTTCCCGGTGGAGTGGGGGGGGGGGGTTCCACATTGGACGTAGGTGTGTTGGAAGCACTCCGATTTGCATAGGTCTCTATGGTATGAGATGGCCTTTCAGATAGCAATATCAAACTACTGAACTAATAAAACCCTGTAACCATAAACAGCCCATAAATGCTGGACATCCTGTAAAGGACATCCAACTAATTATTTTTAATGTCTGTATACCCACATACAACCTTGACATTTGGACACAGCAACAACAGACTTTCTGTCTATGTCTAAATACCCACATACAACCTTGACATTTGTACACAGCAACAACAGACTTTCTGTCCATGTCTAGTTTCCTATGTTTGTGACCTGATTACGCACAACTCGATATTGCGGGTATTTGGTGGTCTGGCAACTGGAGACTCCAGAGTGTATGAATATTCATCATTTTCAAAAACGAATGTTTTATGGAATCTTCTACTTTTTCGTTACCCTCTCTGTAAATATATATTCTTTCAATCATTAACTATTTGGAGAAGAAAGTCATGACATGTTTATTAAGCTTAGATTATCATCACTACCCTCTGAACACATCCATAGTTGCTCTGATCTCCTCCGAAGTAAATCCATCAGCAAACAGCGATTAACTGTCTCATCCGATGTTGACTGACAAACTTCTTTGCACACTGGTGTGCTGCTCCTTCCTGGCCACACCCATCTTCAATCTGAATCCCTGTATTCTGAAAATTGATGCCGATTCATTCAGTTGAAAGAGCTCTGTTCGGCCGGCCTCTCTAAGGGTGTTCAGCTTGATCCATTAGTTGAGCCTCTGATATAGTGGCACTGTGGGCCAACCTATCCTCTCATTGTCCACAACACCTGTATGTCCTTCATCATATCTTCCGCGGTCTCCTTGGGGAAGTGGTTCAGTCACCCGCCTTGCACTCTGAAGGTTGTGGGTTCAACTGCAGGCTTCACTGTTCAGTTAACGAGAGCAGTTTTCTCAGACTCCTGGAGGTCACTGTCGCAGCTGTGGAGTTTGTGCTCTGTGCAATGCCTTCGGCAGGCCGCCGTACAGAGACGACATATGGGGTAAAACTTGGTGCAATTAAATAGATCCTTTCACCTGTCGACCTCTGATTTATCTTTATGCCATTCTTATTTATCTTCACGCCATTCTCTGCCCTCCTCCCACATCTGCATGCACCCCCCCCCCCCTCTCTCTCACTCTCTCCGCCTGCACAATAACCCCTGGTGTTGACTAAACCTTTCCCATCCCCCTAATGACTGTTAATTCTGGCACTGCTGGCTATATCAGCTGACATCCACCATCTGTGCTGACTATATCAGCTGACATCCACCATCTGTGCTGACTATATCAGCTGACATCCACCATCTGTGCTGACTATATCAGCTGACATCCACCATCTGTGCTGGCTATATCAGCTGACATCCACCATCTGTGCTGGCTATATCAGCTGACATCCACCATCTGTGCTGGCTATATCAGCTGACATCCACCATCTGTGCTGGCTATATCAGCTGACATCCACCATCTGTGCTGGCTATATCAGCTGACATCCACCATCTGTGCTGGCTATATCAGCTGACATCCACCATCTGTGCTGGCTATATCAGCTGACATCCACCATCTGTGCTGACTATATCAGCTGACATCCACCATCTGTGCTGGCTATATCAGCTGACATCCACCATCTGTGCTGGCTATATCAGCTGACATCCACCATCTGTGCTGGCTATATCAGCTGACATCCACCATCTGTGCTGACTATATCAGCTGACATCCACCATCTGTGCTGGCTATATCAGCTGACATCCACCATCTGTGCTGACTATATCAGCTGACATCCACCATCTGTGCTGACTATATCAGCTGACATCCACCATCTGTGCTGGCTATATCAGCTGACATCCACCATCTGTGCTGACTATATCAGCTGACATCCACCATCTGTGCTGGCTATATCAGCTGACATCCACCATCTGTGCTGACTATATCAGCTGACATCCACCATCTGTGCTGGCTATATCAGCTGACATCCACCATCTGTGCTGCCTATATCAGCTGACATCCACCATCTGTGCTGCCTATATCAGCTGACATCCGCCATCTGTGCTGCCTATATCAGCTGACATCCACCATCTGTGCTGCCTATATCAGCTGACATCCACCATCTGTGCTGGCTATATCAGCTGACACCCACCATCTGTGCTGCCTATATCAGCTGACATCCACTATCTGTGCTGGCTATATCAGCTGACATCCACCATCTTTCTTATATATGTGTTGTTTCACATTTAGTGATAAGCAGAACATGCTTCTGCCATCTTCTCATTCTGTTTAGTTTAGTTTAGTTAAGTTTAGTTTAGTCGATGGATCAACATCACGGCACACGGGTGTAACCCATAAGTGCTCCGTTCTCCTCCTAACTCAAACCTGAGTCTGGAGAAACTCAGCTCAGTGCACGAACTCCGTAGCACCGGCGAAGATCCTGAAATACTTTGAGTAGATTTTTAACTCTAAATTTTGCCCGGGCAGCGCCTTTAGGCTACTTGGGGGGGGGGGGGGGGGGTGTGCGTGGTCTTGAGGTATGGTGTCCGCCTCGAGTTCTGGAGGTCCCGGATTCAAGCCTCAGTGAGGACCAGGATTTTTTTCACGTGGACTTCCAGTAATAAAATTTCCTCTGGTCTCTGGGTAGTGAGATCGGACACCAGTGTGTATTTTTGCGCACGTAAAAAATCCCGTGGCAGTTGGAAATCTGTTGACTACACTTGCATGTAGACACTGCAGTGTTTCTCTGTGGTTTACATGTGGTTGTGTTTTCTTGTGTTAGTTGATGAAGGCTGGTCATCGCAACGTCCTTTGTTTTAAATAATTGTGTTTTGTAAAGCTGTCCTATACTTCATGTTTTTATACTGTTTACATTTACACAGCTTTACCAGTGTAACCAATTCAATTCATATTGTATGTCCTTGTATGAAGATAAATATGACGTGACGAAACGTGTACCTCTGCATGGATTCAATCCAATGCCTGAGTGCAATGCCTGCCTAACTTTTCAAATCACATTCAATGAATCATTTAGTATGCAAGCATGGATGTCGTTTTGCAACACAGACCAACAAATCGCCACTATATCCATCATGTCATGCTGCATTGTTTGCCAGTACACATCTATGCAGTTTTGAACAATCATACCCCAATAACTCACGCAGAAAAAGCAAAACTTGACCCAAATTGTGTGTGTTATAATTGTATAATTAATTATCTAAATTTCAATATTTCTTTCTGTAAGGATGTACATAATTGTTAAAAGACAAATCAGTATGAGTGTGTTTCAAACAGTCAAGATCCTTCAAGGAAGGAAATCATGTGTGTCACAACGGGCAAATTCCAGACCCCTTAAGGAAGAGAATCCCGTGAGTCACAACGTGCAAATTCCAGATACGAGTTTGCAATGCTTTCTTGTACATGCTTACTTGTCTCATTTTCAGGTCTTTGAGGAATAATTAATTCACCAAACTTTTAGTATCTGTACTTATAATTCATTTAGAGACTTGAATAAGGTACTGTTTGATTCTTCTTCTTCTGCTGCTGCGTTCATCCGGAGTTTTTTTTGTGTGGACGTGATTGCATTGTGCCTGTTTACAGCAGAGCTGCGTTCTTACACCAACACATCTGACTTCTGCGGGCATTTGTTGACCGGGTTAACCTCTGTTTGATTTCAATTTCCAGTGTTATCCAACTTGTTGTTTATGTTATCAAAATACCTATCAGCTGTTACTGTGTAAACGTCTGCAGGAACACTGGACTGGGAGTGCTGGGATATGCCAGCAGGCGGCAATGAAACGATTCATTACAACTTGCAGCCAGGCGTCATTCATCTACACACTGTGCAATGAAATAAAATAAGTGCCTCAGAGCTCATAGCAATTGTAACGCATTAATGGATCATGCTGAGGAGGGTGATGACAGGCTTGCTTTGTGTAGAGTGTCATGCTTCGATTCAAGAATCAATGATAGAAAGCGTCCATTGGATATTTATTCCAGGACATGCTGGTATGTTGGGGAACGAACAGGCGGACAGAGTGGCTGAGTTTGCACTGCTGGGTGGTGTGCTGGTGCATGATAATGCAGACTTGTTAGGGCTCTTTGAGATCACGTGTACACGTGGAAGAAAAGGTAAGTCATTGTCTGCAGAAAATGGTGCCGCAAGGAGTCACCAGAGAATCTTGCCGACACTGAGGAAAGGCCAGACGGACACATAATCAGACTACTGTTGGTACGTTTAGCACTGGGACTCTTCACTGATTGTTAGAGACAAGGATGAAGCACATATGGCACTTCCCCAAGTGCTGTGATGTTAGTTCTTGACAACTTGGCTCATCTACAGGAAGCTCAACTGTCTGATAAAACTACCCCAAACCCCCAGCAGTGGATATTGTAAGCTCAACTGTCTGATAAAACTAGCCCAAGCCCCCAGCAGTGGATATTGTAAGCTCAACTGTCTGATAAAACTACCCCAAACCCCCAGCAGTGGATATGGTAAGCTCAACTGTCTGATAAAACTAGCACAATCCCCCAGCAGTGGATATTGTAAGCTCAACTGTCTGATAAAACTACCCCAAACCCCCAGCAGTGGATATGGTAAGCTCAACTGTCTGATAAAACTAGCCCAAGCCCCCAGCAGTGGATATTGTAAGCTCAACTGTCTGATAAAACTAGCGCAATCCCCCAGCAGTGGATATTGTAAGCTCAACTGTCTGATAAAACTAGCCCAAGCCCCCAGCAGTGGATATGGTAAGCTCAACTGTCTGATAAAACTAGCCCAAGCCCCCAGCAGTGGATATGGTAAGCTCAACTGTCTGATAAAACTACCCCAAGCCCCCAGCAATGGATACTGTATGTTTGGTTTTGGTCAATGATCACTTTTACAGCAAACCATCTCCGCAAATGCTCAGTCTCTGCCCTTAGGCCACACAATGAGAATCTCAGCACAGCGCATGAATTCCCTACTATTAGTAAGGATCCAAATGTCTGTAAAGCAGAATCACACATACTGTGAATATTTTTCTGGGTATGTATTCTAATTTTGACATTCTAGCTGTGAAATTTCTATTCGCAATCAAATTGTGACTGGTCACGTGATCTTCGCAATTACTGCTGGTCATGTGACATCATCGAGACATGTGTCTGACTATATTATTAAGTCTTGTTCAGTTGATGTTGTGGTATCAGTAGCATAGTGGTAAGTGTCTCTGCCTGACAAGCAAAACAGGGATTCGATTCTCCGCTGGGGAGCAATTTTTTTTTTTTTTCATTTTTATAATTTTAATATAATTTTTATAATAAACAATATTAACCCTTTACAGGGCAGACGCTTGTCCATTTTGTTGCCCTGAACGGGCAAGATTTTTTCAGGTTTGGAAAAAGTTCGGGTCGCGTTAGTAAAAACATCACAAATAAGGTGTTAGTCAACCGATTTTAGTTAAATAAACAACACAATGAAGGGAAAAGCATGCAGAATATGTTACTCACGTGATTGTTGCCGGTAATCCATACATGAACACAAATATTTACGAAATACGGCATGTTGTTTGTGATTTTCCGTCACCTATACGGCAATATACAAACACATTTTCAGAATCATAATCACTTTCTTTAAAGTCCGACTCACGACTGCTAATGCAAAGTAACGCTTTGCACTGATATCTAGCTCCGATTAATAGTCAACTTCGTGCCCTTTAATGTCATTTAAAATGAACCTAGCGAAATCTCGGCTATCACTTGAAGAATCGCCGAAATCCATTTTGAAAAACAGCGTAAAAATCCCGAAAACTATCAAAAATTGTCCTTAAAAGTCCGTTCAAATTGATACTATCGCGTTTACAAATGGCGGCCACGTTGTCAAGCTGTAGGCGAAAGCGAAAGTAGCCGTCGGAAGTGTCGGAAAGCCGAGAGATCGCGATTTTACAATGCATAATAGTATCGGCCGGAATCGGACGCTACGATCGTTTTCTCGCATCGGCCAGAATCAGACGCTATGCCTTGTAAAGGGTTAAAACAATTTCAAATCCCGAAACAACCACATAATCAATATTAAAACATTTTTTTTAAAATTTGCATATCCTTTACAGGGCATCGCTGACAACATCAGCATCTTTCAGCTGATTGTTGATTTCTTGGCAAGGTTACACTCAGTAGTTTGCCATTGCTTTATGAGCAACCGGCTCACATATCCCTAAGTTACCAGCGACGAGAACCGCAACCGATTCTTGCACAGGTTACGTTTACCACGATAATATACTGGATTACGGAGAAAGACGTTAACCCCTAGGCCAGGGAGACAGCATATTAAACATTATGAACTAACATATAGAACTCAGAAACTCGATGCTTGTGAATAAGGTTAGCTCTATGGATCTGTGGAAGCTGCCGGGGGATGGGTGCACCCCCCAGGCAGCGATGGAGTGATCGAGTGTCGGTATCGATGGATCCAATAGATGTCTTTGTTTAACGTGAATTTTATTTGCCAAATGAACTAAAATTGACTAGTGAGCGGAAGTAAACAAAGTGTCTAATCGCAATTCGATTGCAAATAAACTCTCCCTTCTAGCTGGGCAGCGGCTTATTTGGCCTGCTCTGTTTGCTCCCATGAAATGTTTCATGTGTGCTGCCTGCGGATGGCTCCTTCCAGTGTCTTCCCATTGTCCAGGAAGATCCCATTGTCCAGGAAGATCCCGTGTCCCATCTGCTATCCCATGACCAGGAGGAAGTATATCATCATTTTATTTGTAAGTTGTAAGCATCCAAACTGTAACCAGTAACTTCTCCCAGTGGCATCTTCAAGCTCAATGGAACCAGGTGTGTTTGAAATAGAGCAAGAGGTGATGTGGTACTTCTAAGCCATTCAGCCAAAAGTTCATGTTACTCCTCATCATTCCAGTACATTTTTTTTTAGCCTTTCTACATCTTTTCTAAGTTTTCTCTCATTCCCCCCCCCCCCTTTTTCGCATGAGTAATCTAGAATCTAGCTGATCTGATCTTCTGTGTTAGTGTAAACACGCGTTTTTACACACTTATAGTGCGTGTTATGTAACCGGTTCAAATAATTACCTCTCCCTTTTCAGCAAGATCTTTCTTTGAGCGTTTTTCGGCCTTCTTTTCCGCCCTTAACTCGGTTTTCTCTTTCCCCTTGCCTTTCTTCTCCTTCTTGTTTTTCTTGCCCATGTTGTCTGGAAATCGAAAGTAGAAACTCTGTACTTCCACTTCCGGCAACCCACGTGCTAGCCAACCTAGTCCCGGGCTGAATGTGCTCGCCGGAGCTCTTCTGTACATTTAGTACAGGACGGTTGACGTCCCTGGCGATTACTGTAAACCGTTCACAAAATGGGAGTCATTTTCCTCAACACCATCACCATCTCTACTGCTACTACTACTACCACCACAACAACTACTACTACTATCACAACTACAAGAACAACAACTATCACTACTACTACTACTACTACTACTACTACTACTACTACTACTACTACTACTACTACTACTACTACTAAAACTACCATAATAACCATATTATTATTAGAGAGGTAGGCGCAAGATACCTGATTTACAATTGCGCACGCGATGTGCTTAAGTTAAGTAACTTGGACAGAAATGACGGTAAAGATATTTAAATATTGAGCACAACCCACTGCTGGCAACGCTGGTCGTATTCTGGTATGAACCTAGGGCCTATCCACGTTAATTATTGGTCGCTTGATTAGCTGGGCGAGGCTGTGGAGAAAGCCTCGTGCTGGCTATGGGACAATCAGAATGATGAACTGAAGCATTTAGATGATGCACTTCTTTTTCTTTAGAGTATAGACTAGTTTGTTTCTAACACTTCAGCAAAGATTGAACAACTATTTTTAGAGTCTCGTGTCGACCAAACAAGCCACCCTGACAGTATGAACTGTCCACTTAATCAGCAAACAATACTAACTATGTGTTCGACAAACCGCAACGGAGAAGACAAAAGGGTGGAGAATTGTTCCAAGTGCCACCCACCGCGGTCTGAAGGCCACGGCAGTCTCTGGTTGTTGAACAAGACTGTACAAGGATCACTTTCCACAGCAGAGACAGGGCGATGGGAGGATGGACCAAGCCCGGAAATTGAATTGCCTAGAGCAGGGGGTCACCAAACTTTTTGTGCGTAGGGCCACATTGACAAATGTAAAACTATTGGGGGGCCGCATAATTATTGCAATTTTATTTTACTTATACACTTATACATTATATTTTACAATATGGACGAAAACTTTTACTAATTTGCTAACAAGATTTTACAATTTCTTATTACAATAAATTGTTTATTATTACTATTATCTATCAATGGCTTTAATTTGTTGTTTGTCCATCAAGAATGATGATGACCATTCATTTCATCCAGTGGGGTTGAAGGTGTGGAGCCGTGGGTTCTAAGATGGCTGATAAGGCCTATTTTGGCTCGAAATGTTCTTTGACAATGTGGGCAAAGAATGCTTGACGTCTCTGGAGGAGGATTTCCTGCAGTGGTTTTTCTGTCCTGCCTTTTCTTCACAGCTCTTGCAGTCCTGGTTGCCTCACATATGACTGCACCTTTGTGCAATGATGCACGCCACGAATTTCGGTCTCTGGCTGCAGCCTCCCAGGTGTCATGATGAATTCCAAAAGCATTCAGTGAAATTTTCAGAGTGTCTTTAAAACGTTTCCTCTGGCCACCTTGGGAGCGTTTACCACAACGCAGTTCACTGTAGAAAATTCGTTTAGGGAGCCTGTGATCTGGCATGCGATTCAAGTGACCAGCCCAGCGAATCTGATTCTTCATCAGTAGAGTGTGGATACTGGGCATGGATGCTCTTTCTAGGACTTCAGTGTCTGGAATCTTGTCTTGCCATTTAATCTTCAGTAGCTTCCTTAGGCAGACTGTGTGGAAGTGGTTTAATTTCCTAGCGTGTCGCTGATAAACAGTCCAGGTTTCACAAGCATATAGCAGTGTGGACAATACAACTGCTTTGTAGACTTTTAGCTTTGTTTGCAGGCTTATTCCAGTTCTGTCCCATACACTCCTGTACAGTGTGCCAAAGGCTGCACTGGCCTTGGAGATTCTTGCATTCACTTCGTCATCGATTGTGGCAGCTTGTGACACGGTGCTGCCAAGATAGGTGAATTTGTCCATAACACTTAGTCTATGATCATTCACTTTAATATTCGGCACAGTGTGATTATTCCCTGGAGCTGGCTGGTACATAACTACAGTCTTCTCCAAGTTGATATTGAGCCCAAAGTTGGCACAGACATGTGAGAAAGCTGAAACATTATGTTGCATGTCCGCCTCTGAGTTGGCGTATAGAGCGCAATCATCAGCAAACAGGAGCTCTCTGACGGTGCGCTGTTAATTTTGGTTTTAGCTTTCAGCCTTCTGAGATTGAATAACTTTCCATCCATACGGTAGTTGATGTCTATTCCAATGTCGTCGTTCTCGAAGGCATTCATCAACATGGCTGAAAACATGAGGCTGAACAGTGTTGGTGCCAGGACACATCCTTGCTTCGCTCCATTGGTGACAGGAAAGGGCTCAGATAGTTCACCATTTTCCTGTACTCTTGCCTGCATGCCGTCATGAAATAGCCGCACTATTTGGACAAACTTTCGTGGACAGCCATATTTTGCCATAATCTTCCACAGTCCTTCTCTGCTGACCGTATGATATGTGACGTTGGATGAAGAATGACTTGCGCGATGACTTGGATTAAAGTGAGGAAGAGTTGCGCAATTCGTCGATCTCACTCTCTCGCCTGAGTCCATCTGAGTCCAGTGGCAAGACAAGTCGAGACGATTGGAGACGAATACAGGTGCAGTGGATGACCAGCGCGCTCTACGTGCCTTGCCGTGCTCATTACATTCCACAACGCTTTGCAGGTAAACGCCGTCTTGCCCGTTGAATCGGCTTTAATTTAGACACAAGCCGACTACATTGTCTCTACAATTGTTGATTTCTAATGAGATGTATGTAACTGCTTGCAATTTTTGACAATAGGCTATTCTTGAAATCTGGAGCAAGGTTAACCTGACTAAAACATGCCCGCTGAAGTCGGATGTGCCGGCCTAAGGGTGGCAGATAAAAACTGGCACAACGCAAAACGAAAGCTCGCTGAGTGGAAGTCGTCTGCAGACTTACCGTTCCTAGTTTGTGCGGATAGTGGTCTGTGGCGATCGAAATGCCCAATACACAGAAGTGAGGATTTAAATCAGCCATGTGCAGGACGTGGCGACTCATTGGGTGAGCCCAGCACCAGAGCACTATGTATCGGCTCTGTATGTATGAAAGCCTCCTTAGATGGCGGAAAATGTCATGGACTGTCCCTGCCTTCCCTTGAGGGCTGACCGTGAAGTCTTCGACTGTTCCAACTTGACCAGCTAGGATGTAGAAAGCACCACAACAATGAGAGTCTCTGAGGAATGCTAACCTGGTAAAAAAAAAATGCACGCAAAAGTCGGATGTGTTGGCCTAAGGGTTTCGGCCCAAGGGTGCCTACCCAGGCACATCGCAATTACATCTGAAAAAACACTCCGGATGAACGAAGATAAAAGTTTAGCTCCAAAGTTTAAGTTGGGAAATGACTGTTTGCGAAAATAGAAAAATAGAACGAAATGTTACCAAAAATGTTAAAACAATCTTCACGGTATATGAAATTCTGTAAAATTCAACAAAATAACTTAAAAACGAAATACATATTTTTATTTCTAAATGCCCTCGAGGGCCGCATAATATCAGTTGCCGAGCCGCATGCGGCCCGCGGGCCGTAGTTTACCCACCCCTGACCTAGAGGATGGGTTGGCTTTCCCTGAGCGCATGCAGAATCGTGGGTCCTTCAGCGGTACAATGGGTCTGAAGTGGAAAGTTGCATATTCTTTAAAGGACGTAGCAGTCAACCACAGCATTTTGGCTGTTTGTGATATTTGGCAAATTTACGTTCAGTAGTTTGCCATTGCTTTCTGAACGATCGGCATTCATATCATCAAACCAACTCAAGGCGGCCTGCTTCCAAATCGCACGCATCTGCGTTTCGAATACGGTATGCCAGATTACGAATGGCGTCTGTAACACCTTCGGTACAGAACGTGCGAAGAAGGCAGCGTGGATAGCGGGGCATCGCCACCAGGACATGCAGGGGCGGCCACCGACACGGGACAAGGGCTAGGGAATCTGGCTTTTTCCTGGCCAAATCAATGGTGATGTAAGATGCAAACACATCATGATGCTCTGCTGTATACCTTCGCCATCCGCGGAGAGCAGTGTGGGCATTGGTCTGGCACGTTTACGGGACAAGTGTAGGCATCGGTGGACAGACAGACAGACAGACAGCCAGACAGACAGACAGACAGACAGACAGACAGACAGACAGACAGACAGACAGACAGACAGACAGACAGACAGACAGACATGTCTGGCATACAGAGTTCCGGTGTACAGAAGTGGGAAAGATACTTAGGCGGTATGACCACGGTCTGACTCTTACCCCCCCCCCCCCCCCCCCCCCCCCATCCCGCAGCCAAGAGTGTAAAGAAGATCAAGATGCCGAAATATTTATGAGAAAGTGGACATCTGACGACCAGGCCCGTGTTGTGATTGCTTCACATATGTGTATGTATTTCTGTCACCGTTGGTCACCTGTCTACGTTAGAATGGTATACATTATGTCATCACCGGTCAGATGCCACACTAGAATGGTATACATTATGTCATCTCCGGTCAGATGTCCACACTAGAATGGTATACATTATGTCATCACCGGTCTATTTCCAACACTAGAATGGTATACATTATGTCATCACCGGTCTATTTCCCACATTAGAATGGTATACATTATGTCATCACCGGTCTATTTCCCACATTAGAATGGTATACATTATGTCATCTCCGGTCAAATGCCACACTAGAATGGTACACATTATGTCATCACCGGTCAGATGCCACACTAGAATGGTATACATTATGTCATTTCCGGTCAGATGTCCACACTAGAATGGTATACATTATGTCATCACCGGTCAGATGCCACACTAGAATGGTATACATTATGTCATCTCCGGTCAGATGTCCACACTAGAATGGTATACATTATGTCATCACCGGTCTATTTCCAACACTAGAATGGTATACATTATGTCATCACCGGTCTATTTCCCACATTAGAATGGTATACATTATGTCATCACCGGTCTATTTCCCACATTAGAATGGTATACATTATGTCATCACCGGTCTATTTCCCACATTAGAATGGTATACATTATGTCATCTCCGGTCAAATGCCACACTAGAATGGTACACATTATGTCATCACCGGTCAGATGCCACACTAGAATGGTATACATTATGTCATTTCCGGTCAGATGTCCACACTAGAATGGTATACATTATGTCATCACCGGTCAGATGCCACACTAGAATGGTATACATTATGTCATCACCGGTCAGATGCCACACTAGAATGGTATACATTATGTCATCACCGGTCTATTTCCCACATTAGAATGGTATACATTATGTCATCACCGGTCTATTTCCCACACTAGAATGGAATACGTTATGTCATCACCGGTCTATTTCCCACACTAGAATGGTATACATTATGTCATCTCCAGTCAGATGTCACGCTAGAATGGTATACATTATGTCATCTCCGGCCAGGTGTCCACGCTAGAATTGCACGTAAGAGTTTTATCGGAGCACTTTAGGGAATCAATTAATAGCAATTCTGTAACCTGTCGATGAAACCAGACACACATTTCAGTAGCAATGCAGATACGATGTGAGAACAGACAGAGATAATAGAATAAAACTCTTACAGGCAAGAGGAGCTTGGACATTTGTGGAAGTGAAACAAAATCAAGTCTATTACCAAACACAGACTAATTAATTCTAACAAACTGAACTGAGTAGAATCAAGAACGTATTTCACAGCACTCGGGGCATTCCCATACGCTCACTGAACTTATCTTCAACAATAAGCGAAGAGTCTCTATAGTAATAGTATGCGCTGACCACATATGTCTTGCACAATACTACACCCAGTGGCGTAGATCCAGCCAATTAGTCCGCCTGTTCGCTACCCAACACACCAACATGCACGAGAGGGAGGGGGGAAGGATACCAACGGATACTCCCTATCTTTGATTTTTTTTACTGAAGCACGCCATTCTGCGTGTAATTTATTCTAACATCAAATTAACAACGGTGTATGAATCAGAAACACAGGCAACGACTAAACCAAATACCAATAGACTACACACATTCAATAACTGAAGAAGATCCCAAACGCTCACAGACACGTCATCATTGACGTCATCATAATCATCATCTTTATGTAGCATGTTCTTTGCCGAAGGCCGGCCTCATAACTGAACACCAAAAAGAATATGGGTCCTTTGTTTAATGTGTTGTCTTGCCCCTGGTGTCTGCTATGTCCTCTGTCCGTACTACGCACTGGTCCAAACCCTGCCTCGTGTATTGTCATGTCCGTACTACGTACTGGTCCAAACATTGCCTCGTGTATTGTCATGTCCGTACTACGTACTGGTCCAAACCCTGCCTCGTGTATTGTCATGTCCGCCTACCTGCTAGTCAAACCCTGCCTCGTGTATTGTCATGTCCGCCTACCTGCTAGTCAAACCCTGCCTCGTGTATTGTCATGTCCGCCTACCTGCTAGTCAAACCCTGCCTCGTGTATTGTCATGTCCGCCTACCTGCTAGTCAAACCCTGCCTCGTGTATTGTCATGTCCGCCTACCTGCTAGTCAAACCCTGCCTCGTATATTGTCATGTCCGCCTACCTGCTAGTCAAACCCTGCCTCGTATATTGTCATGTCCGCCTACCTGCTAGTCAAACCCTGCCTCGTGTATTGTCATGTCCCACTACCTGCTAGTCAAACCCTGCCTCGTATATTGTCATGTCCGCCTACCTGCTAGTCAAACCCTGCCTCGTGTATTGTCATGTCCGTCTACCTGCTAGTCAAACCCTGCCTCGTGTATTGTCATGTCCCAGGAGTCTGCGGTGCTCTGTGTTCGTTTACATGCTGTCAAACCCTGCCGCGTGTATTGTCGTGTTCCAGGTGTCTGCGGTGCTCTGTCTTCGTTTACATGCTGTCAAACCCTGCCTCGTATATTGTCATGTCCCAGGAGTCTGCGGTGCTCTGTGTTCGTTTACATGCTGTCAAACCCTGCCGCGTGTATTGTCGTGTTCCAGGTGTCTGCGGTGCTCTGTCTTCGTTTACATGCTGTCAAACCCTGCCTCGTGCATTGTCATGTCCGTCTACCTGCTGTCAAACCCTGCCTCGTGTATTGTCATGTCCGCCTACCTGCGAGTCAAACCCTGCCTCGTGTATTGTCATGTCCGCCTACCTGCGAGTCAAACCCTGCCTCATGTATGGTCGTTTTCCAGGTGTCTGCAGTGCTGTGTTCGTCTACGTGCTGGACGATCCCCGCCCCTGCTTCCAGGAAGTAAGTTTGCATCTTTGTTCATTCCAAGCCACTGCGATATTTATTATGGACACACAGCTTTCAGTTTCCGAGACATTCATTCATTCATTCATTCATTCATTCATTCATTCATTCATTCATTCATTCATTCATTCATTCATTCATTCATTCATTCATTCAGTAGCAAGTCCTTTGCAGAACCTCGCTCCCATAACAACCTTCCGGCAAACCTCTCGATCGTAAGCAAGATGTCTTGCTTCTGATACACCCCCTGGAGATCATCCGCCACATCCTGCACCCATCTTCTCTTTGGCCTTCCCCTTCCTCTCTCCCCAGGCATATACCCCTCCATTATTGTTCTGTCCAAACTTTCTTGACGTTTCAAGTGACCAAAATATTTCAAGTTTCTTTGTTTTATCGCGTTCAGTAGCGAACCTTATTATTATATTCAGATCTTGTCGTATGGATTCATTTGTTCTTTTCTGTATCCAAGATATTCTTAGAGCGCGTCTATAACATTTATATTCAAAGGCATTTATGCGCTGTTCAGCTTGTTTAGTAAGTGTCCAGGTCTCACAGGCGTATGTTGCAATGGGAAAGATGCATACTTTTAAAAATCTAATTTTTGTAGGTCTGTCTGTTCCACTACATAATTTATTCAGTTGTTTTAGTCTTTGAAGAGCAATTGATAGTCGTCGTTTAATTTCTTTCATTATGTCACCATTGTTGGTAATCAATGACCCAAGATATTCGAAATGTTCCACCACCTCCAATTTTTCCTCATTAACATATATTTCTTTCTCCATATTAGTTTTATCTGTGTGTATTATCTTTGTTTTTGCTATGTTAAGATATATGTTGTGATTTTCACTATTATTTTGGGTTCTTCTTCTTTTCGTTCATCCGGAGTGTTTTTTCAGATGTGATTGCGGTGTGTCTGTTAAGCGCCCTTGGTCCGAAACCCGTAGGCCAACACATCCGGCTACAGCGTGCTTTTTTGACCAGGTAGCATTCCTGGGAGACTCTCACTTTTGTGGTACCATCTACAACTCAGCTGGCCAAGTTGCAACGGTCGAAGGCAACGGTCATCCCTCAAAGGAAGGCAGGGACAGTCCATAGCATTTTCCGCCATCCAAGGCTGCTTCCATAGTTGCAGGGCCGACACATAACGCCCTGGATCTGGGCTCACCGAAGGAGATCGTCACGTCCTGCTCATGGCTGCTTTAAATCCTCACTTCAATATATTGGTCATTTCGTTTGCCCCGGGCCATTCCTGCACAAACCATACAGGTTTGCAGACGGTATCCACTCAGCGAGTTTTCGGACATGTGCTTGTCGTTGAGCCCGTCAGAGCTGTTCCAGGCACGACAGACATTCGGAAAACTACCTAGTCAGAGCTGTTCCGAACAAGAGCGGCATTCGGAAACTAGGTAGTCAGAGCTGTTCCTAGCACGAGAGACATTCGGACGAGACATTTCACTCGGACGTAATTGCGTAGTGTCAATTTTTAGTTTGCCACCCGTAGGACGACACTTCCGACTTCCGGCGGGCATTTTTTAATGAGGTTAGCCTTCCTCTGGTTTCGAGGCACGTTAGACTGTTGTGATGTCGCCCTCATCTCAGCTGGTCAAGATAGAACGATCAACGACATCGCGGTCGGCCCTCAAGGGAAGGCAGGGGCAGACCATGGGCATTCCCTCGCTATCCAAGGAGGCTTCCATAATTGCAGAGCCGGCACATATTGCTCTGTGACTGGGCTCACCCGAGGAGTTGCCACGTCCTGCTCATGGCTGCTTTAGTTCCTCACTTCCATGTGTTGGGCAACTCGTTTGCCACTGATCGCTCAAGCACACACCAGGAACGGTCAGACTGCAAGCGACACCCACTCGGTAAGCTTTTGCTTTTGACTTCGGACCACGCAATAGGTTCGCTCGCCGTGCGTTCCATTTTGCGTCATTGAGACGTTCTTCCACTTTTGTCTACACTCTCTATGAGTTAGATACAGACAGTTTTCGTAACCATTTCCTTCGACTGGAGCACTTTATTGACTTTTTGTACTCGCTCACGAGGTAGGCTACATGTGCTGCCGGCTCAGCACCTTACCTTCGCGCAGCAGTGAGCGAGAAACGGCCTGGCCCTCTCATCCGGGGATCTCTCATATCCCCCAGCTGAGAGCCTTCGAACATGTATCAGACCTGAGCATGTAGCTTGCTTAGTATCTCGGCCCTACTTTTCGGTAGGTGGGTACCGGCCCGGCTCTCAGATCCGAGGGTTTGTTGCAGCCACAGCCCTCGACAGGGAGCCTTAAGTGTTTTGTCCGGACCAAGAACTTCTGCCTTCGTGCACCTGATTTAAATTTTAGACTGCTATCCCCAGTCTCACCTGCAGAGCAGCAGGTTGTGTCTCTCTTAGTCTGGTCCCTATCCCATATGCTGTCCGATATGTAGTTTTTCATCCATCGTTAAAGTGTACTCATTCCAATTACAGGGCCTGACAGAGTCCTGTATTGTTATTTTTCGTCACTACCTCCCAGTGCCGGGAGTGGGTAAGTTGCGTGCCTGCTGCCTTCCTTGGATGTGGTAGCCGTTTCTCATGCTCCCTCTCCGGAATCGAACCCTGATTCCCCGTTACCCGTTACAAACATGGTAGGCATGTCACGTACCATCGACATTTGATAGGGCAGACATTTGAAAGATGCGTCGCCCGCACGTAAGGCCATGCGATCAGCACAAAGTTATCCAGAGTCACCAGTGGGAACGCCGCGCCCCGCGAAGGACAACGACGATTGCTTTTGAACTAATAAAAGCGCTCTTTCCGCGAGGGTCGGAGCTTTTATTTTGGGTTGAGGTTATTAGTTTTTCTATACCATTCTGTGATGTGGATAGCAATACTGTATCATCAGCATATCGAATCTCTGGTATTTCATGACCACCAATATTTAGGGCATCATTTTGCTCCTTGATTATATCATCTCTGACTTTTCTCACTATATTTTCGGCGTACTGGTTGAACAAATAAGAGGACAGCACACAGCCCTGACAGACTCCTTGCTTGATGCCAAACCAATCTGATGTCTCGCCATCTATTCTAACCGCTGCTTGTTGGTCTAGATCAGTGTTTCCCAACCTTTTTTGTACCATGCCCCACTTAAGCCTTTCTAAAATTCATATTGCCCCCCTCCCCCGCCCCACGCCCCCCCCCCCTCAACATATACATTATTTTTAATATTCAAAAATTGAAATGTTCACTAAAGAAACTTGAATGATAGGTTTTAGGATGAAATCAGTAGGAAATTATTGAGCAAACACAGTAAGTAAATTTTCAAAACATATAATGGAGAACTGAAATTCAAGTACAAAATAATTTTAATGAAAGATTTTTCTATATTATTTTAATTATTAGTAATTATTTATTATTTAAATTTAGTGAGATCCTTGCGCTTGATGCTTGCTGCAAAGAGATCTTATGTCAGGTTCCAATTTAGTTAACTTCAGTCTCAAGTCTCCCCGTTTTGTTATATTCAGCCGATTTCTTCCATTTTCGAATTGCCCCCCTTAACAGTCAAATTGCCCCCCTGTGGGGCGTGGGCCCCACGTTGGGAAACACTGGTCTAGATAGAGCATTTTAATAATTTGTACTACATATGATGGAACGCCCATTTTCCTCATGATTTCCCAAGTTTCTGATGTTGTACACATTCACGTGCCTTTGAATAATCTGCAAAACATGAAAATATGTTTACATTAACTTCTCTACACTTCTTTATTATTAAATACATGTTGAGTGTGTGATCTCTTGAACCACGTTAATCTCTTCTTCCATTTTCTTAGAAGTTTTCCCATTATGATTTTTAGTAGAATTTTACTTGCATGACTGATCAGGGCAACAGTTCTATAGTTGGTGCATAATTTCAGGTTGCCCTTTTTTGGTATTGGAATGAAGATAGTTCTCTTCCAATCTTTTGGCCATATCCCATAATTTCATATCTGTTTACATAATGCGTGATAGATGTGTATACTTTCTTCCCCTCCCGCTTTAATTAGTTCAGCTGGTATCTCATCACATCCTGGTGATTTACCATTCTTCAGGTTCTTTATTGTCCATACAAGTTCAGCTAATGAGGGTTCAGGTTCTGTCTCTGCTGTCATTGGGTCATGTATCTTATTCATGTCCCCATAGTCATTCATATCACACATTCCACTGCAGTATTCCTGCCATCTTTCTAGAATTTTTCTAGATTCTGTTAGGCTATGTTCTTTTGTTGGCTATTAAGCAAGCGCAATACGGGGTGGGACAAAGATACGCAGTAAATGATTTAACTTTGCCTGCAATGTTAGTCACCGCCTCTCAAGAAGAACAACCTCAGTAACAAACCTCTCCTGAGGATTGCCACCTCACAACGAGACCGAAACAACAGCCAACGACCGCTTAAGGTGGAGTAGTTCGTCTTGCAAGGACCACGCCCAGCAGCGATAGCGGGGGTCAACGGGTAAAATGAGCCCAGAGATAGAGCTGGCTTCCGCTGGGAGCGCGCAAGAGGCTGGATCCGTAAGCCGTGAATGGAGCACGAAGAAGGCAACACGGCAGCAATGACGTATATTGTCAGCGGCATAGCTAACCACCATTACAGAGGCAAAGACTGTAGCCAACTGCCGGGGGAAGAAGCTGGCTTTCCCAAGGCCAGTTACGGTGCAGAGTCAACGTTGGGATGCACCGGGTGCTCAACATTCGCCCTTCGAGGGTGGGATGACCCCTGGGCAGTCACACATAGCGAAGCCGACAAGAGAAACGTCTCGATAAATACGCACGGCAGGAGAAAGACGTCTGGGAGTCATGACCCAGATAGACCCCTCCCCTGAGAATGCCAGGAAGGTAAAGTGGCCGAAGCATTCGACGAGGGGGACTACTTGTTACGATCAGCAGCCTTCTGTCGTGCTTGCTCCCCGGCGGAGTTTTTACCACCAGGGTATTTCCAAACTTGTCACAGATAACCGAGGAGCGGCTGATAATCTGAGGAGCGGCTGGCCGAGTGTATATAACGCCGGACTCTCCTTTGGGAGACCTGGGTTCGATCCCTCGGTAAGGTGTAGGATGTTTTTTTTCTGTCGGGGGCAAAAAGAAACTCCTAACCAGCACAGTTCACGGCGACTGCACTAGACAGGCGACCTCAATTCCTCAGGCTCAAAGACCCCTCTGCCAGACACCCCAAGGTACTATATTGGCAATAAATGACAGTTTAAATGATAGTCACAGATAACTTTAATAGAGGTTGAACACCTCTTGTCAACAACTTCATTTCTTTGAACATTTCGTAATCTCTTCCTTTCTTATAATATTGCTCTATTTTAGTACAACAATCTTGTATATCCTGGTGTTTGTTCTTTCTTGTGTTCTTTCTTATTTCTGGCGTTAAAGAGTTATATTTCATCTTGCTGTTTTTGGTTTCTATTCCCTTTTTTGAGTTCGCTCGCTTTGAACTCAAGTGTAGTCCATACATACTACTTCCAGTAGTGCTGGACTGAATTTTGCGTGTGGATTAGCTTTCCCTATTAACAGTGTCCCTCGCCATCAGGTGAACCCACTCCGACTTCAGAGGTACTTGTAATTAACGTGTCCCAGTCAAGGACGACAAGTCAACATTTTAATCCAACTGTCCGGTGTAGGGGTTGAAGCCCTTCGTTGTTTTATTAATTATAACGTGGCTGATGTAATCCATTACTTATGTTGCTTATTTTTGGTCGGAATGAGATCAAGATATCTCTTGTTTGTACTGCCAATTCATCAGGTGTAATTTCCTCCTGCATAAACATCAAGATCCCAAAACGAATCTTCACTTCTACGTTGTATGCATCTGGTATTTTTGTGAGATCAAAACCAAGTGGCCCTGGTTCGTAGGTAAGATCTTTTGGTTTTACTTTCACATCTGCTTCTAATAACTGATAATCTGTATCACATCCTGCACTTCGTGGGGATTTTGCCGATGTTATGCTTGATCTCCATCTCTTTGTAATAAAATATAACCTATCTGTTTTTTGTTTGTTTGTTTGTGTTTTTTGTTTTTGTAGTTTTGGACTTCCATGTGAAGAGTCTCATTGGATGTTGTTTAAAAAGTGTTTTGGCTATCGTTAACTCATTTTCTGTGCAAAATGCAATTAACTTATCACCTGCATCATTTTTGTTTCCCAATTCCAATTTTCATAAAACGTGTCTCCCATTTTCAGTTCTTCCTGTAGGCCTACCTACTTTTGCATTAAAATCTCCCATTATGATTGTTATGTCACTGTGACGAATCTGATCTAATATATGTCTTGCAGTAAAAATCTTCAATGTCATCCTCCTCTGCTGTTGATGTAGGTGCATAAATATTTATGAGAGTTGTATTGGTAAGATGGCTTCTAAGTCTGATAGTGAGGATTTTATCATTAACTGGGTTATATCCAATTAAAGAGTCAATTAAAGCTTTTGCTGTTGTTTTATGTAAACAAAATGCCACTCCGCTCTGGCCTCCGATGTCTCTACCATGGACCTACTTTTACTTGTGTTTATCAGCTCGCCAATTTTGAACAACTCTGGTAGGTAGATTTTGAATAACGACGACACAAACAATAGATTGTACGATGTATTGCTGCATCTCGGCAGGTACAGAAGTCACACAATATAAAGTAATTAGATAAATTATGCCAGGCGATAAATCGTACAATCTATTGTTTGTGTCTTCGTTACTCAAATTCACTGCGGGGAAGACATTGTTTTGAACCCGTGTAGATGTTTACAGTAAAGAAGTAGAGCAGCGAATTTATGTCGTAAATACAGACACCGACAATAAAATCAGGAAGAGAACATTGATGTTTGTCACCAAGTGAAATATTTCCTACACAAATGAGCAAGACCAGGCGATATTTGTGTGTTTAAAACGGGCAGCCGGTTGTGGGCGCTGTGAGAGAAGGCATGGGAGAGCAGCAAGGACCCGGATGGATGTCTGCTCTTGTGTTTTCTAGCAAGGCGATATTTGAGAGAGACACAGCCCCAGCATGATCGTGTCACCTTTCTCTTGTAGCTAGCTCCTCGGTCAGCCCAGAAACATCGTCTCCGACATCATGGTTAGGAAAGCCAAACTGTGTGAATGGTTTAAAGCCTTGCCCGCGCACAAACGGGTGGATTATATGTGTGGCTTGTTACATATGTGCCATCCATTAGAACTCCGCTTCACTGGAACCGTGCTAGAAGATTTAGCCAAGAAAGATTTTCATTACCTCCGGGAGCAGGAATTTAAAGCTAATCAGCGAGCAGACTTGTCCAGTAATAATTCCAACGGTTTAAGTGATCAGAAACTTCGGGCGAAGATTATAACGGCGCTGGCGTTGATGAATTCCACGAACTTGCCTTGTGCCGAAGTGATATTTGAAATTCTACATCAGCAGTTTGAGAACATGTTGTCCATGTTGAATGACGCCGTGCAAGCCGCGGATCTTATTATGATTTTAACCATGGCTGTTCATCATCCAGCATTTACGTTTTATCAAAAGGATAGACTTGGGCAAATTTTAGAAAGATTGGAAGAGCGTCTGCAAGAATTATATGGGGTAAGAGTCAGAGTTACAGTTACCAACTTACACTTACACTTACAGTTACAGGGTTGTTTGGTTGTTTGTGAGTGATTCTTATACAACTATATATTATTATTATATTTATATATATATAGTACAGTATAGTGTAGTAATTGTACACAAGTACAGGATTTGGCACTCTTCCGAATAAAACAGTCCCAAATTATTTATTGTAAAATGTATCCCTTACAGGGCCTCATTATGTGATTGTGCTCGTTCTGGAGCGATATGCTAATTCAGGGGTGATGTGTTGTCAATCACTTCTGGTTGAGTGTTTGGTAGACTGCTAGACCGATCGATGGATGTAATAAATTTTTCTGGGCCCGGAGGGCCCTCACTGTCGTCAGAGTGTATATCGATATCTTGTGCTACCGCCGACAGTGAGGGCCCTCCGGACCTAGAAACATTTATTGCATCCATCGATCGGTCTAGCAATCCATCACATACTTAGCCGGAAGTGATCAACAACAGATTCAATTTTATGATTCTTTATTTCAATAAATACATTACACAAGAGCACTTGCTTGCCTTTTACTTGCGAAAGCAACTAATATTATATGTCTGTATCTGTAATTAATAAATGCAGTGTCCCCCAACATATCCCAGTTAGCATTCCTCGACTGCACAGTCTATCACCTAATGAGGCCCTGTAAGGGATACTTCCAGAGAGCCCTCTTGGCAGGATGTAGCTCAATTTAGTTTTCCAGTTGGGATGTACCTCCATGGTAGCAGACATCTCTTGGTAGGATGTAGCTCCATGTGATGTGGGAAGTCTGTACACATACTGGGGTTGGGATGTGGTATGTGTGTACACATACTGGGGTTGGGATGTGGTATGTGTGTACACATACTGATGCTGGGATGTGGTATGTGTGTACACTTACTGGGGTTGGGATGTGGTATGTGTGTACACATACTGGGGTTGGGATGTGGTATGTGTGTACACATACTGGGGTTGGGATGTGGTATGTGTGTACACATACTGGGGTTGGGATGTGGTATGTGTGTACACATACTGACGTTGGGATGTGGTATGTGTGTACACATACTGACGTTGGGATGTGGTATGTGTGTACACATAATGACGTTGGGATGTGGTATGTGTGTACACATACTGACGTTGGGATGCACTATGTACACATACTGGCGTTGGGATGCGGTATGTCCACAAAAACTAGAATTGGCTGCAAAATAAATGAAAAAGAAAAGACACATGCAAATGCAAGTGAACATTCCAAGCTTTTGTCAGCGAACGAAAGGAAAAATAAGAATTCTTAGCTAAAAAACTAAAGAAAGTGTATATTCGTAGGGCACTGTGAATAAACAAAGCGTCTATTCGCAGGGCACGGCTGGTCACGTGATTTAACGTAAGTTTGCGGCTATATTATACATTTTCGTTGATTGGAAAACGTGTTGTCAGTGGCATAGTTGATAGTGTCCCCGCCAGATGGGCGGGAGCTCGAGGTTCGTTTCCTTGCCGAACATTTTTTTTTTTAATTGTTCAGCAATTAATTGGATGAAAGTCAAATGTCAATCGTTCGTTTCCTTGCCGGACAATGTTTTTTTAAATTTTTCAGCAATTCATTGGGTGAAAGTCAATCCTTCATCTCTTTGGGTATTTAGAATTGTGTTGTTTAAAGTGAGTGTAATTTAGTTAGTACCAGTTTCTCCAGTATTGGTCCTCGTTGCTTTGCACTACGGCAATTCCAATACCCAACCCACACATTTTTGAGTCCCAAACGATCCGTTTTCCTTCTACCTCTTCTGGCTCAAGCCCTCTTCTTCCTTTTCCTTCCCCCCTCTCCCCTACCTCTTCTCCTCCGCTTCATTCTCTCCCCGCTGGCTGTTGTCAAAAGTATCAAGCACAAAGCACTTACTCCGTTGCTTCGGCGATAATTCTTTGTAATATTCATAGTTGGTTAGGTAGGTGGGTAGTTAGACACGAAATTGGTTAAGTAGGCAGGTAGGCAGGCATACAGACAGGCGGACATATAGAGAGGCATACAGACATCTCTCTCTCTCTTCTTCTCTATCTCCCTCCCCCTCTCTCTCTTTCTTGTCTTTATCACTTTTTTATGTCTTTCAACACATCTTTCTCATATCTCTGTCTCGCACACTATCTTCATTATCTATCTCTCTCTTCTCTCTTTTCAACCCGCTTCACATATATCAGGTTTTCCTGCACTTTATAGCGTCTATTCGTAGGTCCCTGTGAATAAACAAACTTACGTTAAATCACGTGATAAACTCTCCCAAAACTAAAATATCACAGTTAAGTAATCCACTTGTTTTAGTGCCTGCTCTGTGGTCAAAGGGGTTAAGGGCACAATTCGTAATCTCACACACCGCATTGGAACACAGATAAGTGCGATTTGGCAGCCTTGCATGGGTTTTTATAAAATGGTATGAATGCCAGTTGTTCAGAAAGGAATGGCAAACTACTGAATGTAAACTTGCCAAGAAATCATAAACAGTCAAAAAATTATGGGGTTGACTGTGATGTCCTGTAAAGGATATGCAACTATAGTCCGTTTACAAATGATTGCCCTCATTCACGATCAATTTTTTTAAAAACTGTCTTTTGCATCATTATAAAATTTTCCTGTCGTCTTATATTTACCCCCACCCAAGGAATATGTCTTTGATAAGTCCAAAAGCAACTTAAATCATGGAAAGCGGCGACATTTCTTTGATGTTTTGGCGAAAATGTAGTGAATTCACGCTAACAAACTTATTTTACAGTAATGCACGTTAATTCGGTTGACGACACAAGGCGTATCCAGATTCGCATGGAAGTGGGTGCATTATGTAATATTAGTAAAGACAGAGAATTTACAGATGTATGGGGTAAATAACATGGAATCGAAATGGAAATGGACAAGAAAGTAGAAGGAATATATTTCTTACCTTTTTTATTTATTTCTTGTTTCTTCAGCTGCTGGTTAATAATGTGTACACAAGGAGTCATGTTACTAGGATGCATTTAACTTTTTATATGGAGTTCGTGAAAGCTTCCAAACAGCTGTGCGCTAATGTACCTATGGAGTTATCAGAGATGAAACCGCAATTTAGTCATCATGTGTCAATTTTTAAGGATCGGTTCAGCAGTCTGTGTAATTTTTTCACATGTGCACAGGGGTGACTACTGTTTTGAGTCTTTGTGAAAGATTGTCTACTCTGCTGTTTACTGTTCAGAGATGGAACATGATTACCCGTTTTTCGCGATGAATATAGTTGTGAATGTCTCTGTAGTGAGCTTCTTAACGGCCAAGATGTTGGTCCTCTTTTAATTGAAGTTTATAGATTGATTTGTCTTTTAATTGAAGTTTATAGATTGATTTGTATGTTCGTGTGTTGTCCCCTCATTTGACAACATGTTTTTTCTCATGTTTCCTGTTATGCCACATGGGGGGGGGGGGGGGGGATTAAAACCACAGATTGGCAGACTCAAAATGGCTTCTGTCATAATATCCTGGTTTTCTATTGAGCGTTTTGTTTGATGAAGCTTAATTTTCTGGCATCCTGGTGTCATGTATTAAGTGACAGTTCTTTGACGTTTTACTACACATAAACTATGTATACACATAAACTACTATAACATTAATCTATGCATTTAAAGATTATGTACAAATATGGAAGAAAATAAGGATTTTCAGTATTATAGGCATGTTATTTTGAATGCACCTTTTGAGGCTGACAATTTTGGAAAGGGGGGAATTCTTCTTTCGTTCGTTTAAAAAGGGGGAATGAGATTCTGACATATGGTGAAAGGGTGCATGGGCCAAAAAGGGTTGAGAACCACTGTTAGGCTGTGGTATGTATGTACAAACATAGGTGTTTGGTTGTGGTATGTCTGTACTAACATTGGAATATCATAGTTTGTGTGCTGTCTACAGCTAGTGCCACAGAGTGGAATAGAATATCATAGCTTGTGTGCTGTCTACAGTTAGTGCCACAGAGTGGAATAGAATATCATAGCTTGTGTGCTGTCTACAGTTAGTGCCACAGAGTGGAATAGAATATCATAGCTTGTGTGCTGTCTACAGCTAGTGCCATAGAGTGGAATAGAATATCATAGCTTGTGTGCTGTCTACAGTTAGTGCCACACAGTGGAATAGAATATCATAGCTTGTGTGCTGTCTACAGTTAGTGCCACACAGTGGAATAGAATATCATAGCTTGTGTGCTGTCTACAGTTAGTGCCACACAGTGGAATAGAATATCATAGTTTGTATGCTGTCTACAGTTAGTGCCACAGAGTGGAATAGAATATCATAGCTTGTGTGCTGTCTACAGTTAGTGCCACACAGTGGAATAGAATATCATAGTTTGTGTGCTGTCTACAGTTAGTGCCACAGAGTGGAATAGAATATCATAGTTTGTGTGCTGTCTACAGCTAGTGCCACAGAGTGGAATAGAATATCATAGCTTGTATGCTGTCTACAGTTAGTGCCACAGAGTGGAATAGAATATCATAGTTTGTTACAGCTAGTACCACAGAGTGGAATAGAATATCATAGCTTGTTACAGCTAGTACCACAGAGTGGAATAGAATATCATAGCTTGTTACAGCTAGTACCACAGAGTGGAATAGAATATCATAGCTTGTGTGCTGTCTACAGTTAGTGCCACAGAGTGGAATAGAATATCATAGTTTGTATGCTGTCTACAGTTAGTGCCACAGAGTGGAATAGAATATCATAGTTTGTGTGCTGTCTACAGTTAGTGCCACAGAGTGGAATAGAATATCATAGCTTGTTACAGCTAGTACCACAGAATGGAATAGAATATCATAGCTTGTGTGCTGTCTACAGCTAGTGCCACAGAGTGGAATAGAATATCATAGCTTGTGTGCTGTCTACAGTTAGTGCCACAGAGTGGAATAGAATATCATAGCTTGTGTGCTGTCTACAGTTAGTGCCACAGAGTGGAATAGAATATCATAGCTTGTTACAGCTAGTACCACAGAGTGGAATAGAATGTCATAGTTTGTGTGCTGTCTACAGCTAGTGCCACAGAGTGCAATAGAATATCATAGCTTGTTACAGCTAGTACCACAGAGTGGAATAGAATATCATAGCTTGTTACAGCTAGTACCACAGAGTGGAATAGAATATCATAGCTTGTTACAGCTAGTACCACAGAGTGGTATAGAATATCATAGCTTGTGTACTGTCTACAGTTAGTGCCACAGAGTGGAATAGAATATCATAGCTTGTTACAGCTAGTACCACAGAGTAGAATAGAATATCATAGCTTGTATGCTGTCTACAGTTAGTGCCACAGAGTGGAATAGAATATCATAGCTTGTGTGCTGTCTACAGTTAGTGCTACAGAGTGGAATAGAATATCATAGCTTGTGTGCTGTCTACAGTTAGTGCTACAGAGTGGAATAGAATATCATAGCTTGTGTGCTGTCTACAGTTAGTGCCACAGAGTAGAATAGAATATCATAGCTTGTTACAGCTAGTACCACAGAGTGGAATAGAATGTCATAGCTTGTGTACTGTCTACAGCTAGTACCACAGAGTGGAGTTTTGTGTCTTCTGATATGGATTTCACAGTGTGCATTCTGTTTGCAGAGCGAAGATGAGCAAGTGAACTTGATGTTACCGTCACAGAGTGTGTCTCCAGAGATGTCAGCCCAGCTTAGCTCCTTGAACAACAATCAGTCTCCAGTGTGTCCCTCAGAGAAAGGTATGTCTCCTCATGGGCTCAGGGCTTTGTGCTGTCAGCATGTGTGGGCATGATGGGCTCAGGGGTTTGTGCGCATGTGTGGGAATGATGTCTGAGATCTGTTGTTGGGCTCAGGGGTTTGTGCTGTAAGCATGTGTGGGAATGATGGGCTCAGGGGTTTGTGCTGTAAGCATGTGTGGGAATGTCTGACATCTGTTGTTGGGCTCAAGGATTTGTGCTGTAAGCATGTGTGGAAATGATGTCTGACATCTGTTGTTGGGTTCAGGGGTTTGTGCTGTAAGCATGTGTGGGAATGATGTCTGACATCTGTTGTTGGACTCAGGGATCTGTCTCAGACGTGTCAGGGCAGTGTGATGGAGACAGAATGTAGAGATGTGACAGGGCATGAAGACATAATGTAGAGCTAATGTAGAGATGTGACAGGGCATGAAGACATAATGTAGAGCTAATATAGAGTTGTGACAGGGCATGAAGACAGTATGTAGAGATAATATAGAGATGTGGTAGGGCACGGAGACAGAATGTAGAGATAATATAGAGATGTGGTAGGGCACGGAGACAGAATGTAGAGATAATATAGAGATGTGGTAGGGCACGGAGACAGAATGTAGAGATAATATAGAGATGTGACAGGGCATGAAGACAGTATGCAGAGATAATATAGAGATGTGACAGGGCATGGAGCCAGAATGTAGAGATAATATAGAGGTGTGACAGGGCATGGAGACAGAATGTAGAGATAATATAGAGATGTGACAGGGCATGGAGACAGAATGTAGAGATAATATAGAGATGTGACAGAGCACAGAGACAGTATGTAGAGATAATATAGAGATGTGACAGGGCATGGAGACAGTATGTAGAGATAATATAGAGGTGTGACAGGACAGTGTGATGGTGTCAGTATGTAGAAATAACATAGAAGTGTTACAGGACAGTCATACTCAGATTGCTGTTTCATATTTATCTGGAGAAAAAAAACTCCAACCTAATAGATGCAATAATTAATTTGCATGGCTGCAACACATATCATGAGTGTGATCATTCATTGTCTCCACATTTTGTTTGCCAACCTCTCAGTTTGTTTACCTCTCAGTTTGTATGTTTATCCCTTGTATTTTCTGTTTGCCAATATCTCAGTTTGTCTGTTTATCCCTTGTATTTTCTGTTTTCAACCTCTCAGTCTGCCTGTTTATCCCTTGTATTTTCTGTTTTCAACCTCTCAGTCTGTCTGTTTATCCCTTGTATTTTCTGTTTTCAACCTCTCAGTCTGTCTGTTTATCCCTTGTATTTTCTGTTTTCAACCTCTCAGTCTGCCTGTTTATCCCTTGTATTTTCTGTTTTCAACCTCTCAGTCTGCCTGTTTATCCCTTGTATTTTCTGTGTGCCAACCTCTCAGTCTGCCTGTTTATCCCTTGTATTTTCTGTTTTCAACCTCTCAGTCTGCCTGTTTATCCCTTGTATTTTCTGTTTGCCAATATCTCAGTCTGCCTGTTTATCCCTTGTATTTTCTGTTTTCAACCTCTCAGTCTGCCTGTTTATCCCTTGTATTTTCTGTTTTCAACCTCTCAGTCTGCCTGTTTATCCCTTGTATTTTCTGATTGCCAATATCTCAGTCTGTCTGTTTATCCCTTGTATTTTCTGTTTGCCATCTACAAAACCTGCTGATCTGTGGTGACTGCCGTTACACACAGTTGTTATGATCATGATTGACACATACCTGTTGTTGAATGTATTTGTTGTGATTGCTGTTACACGCAGTTGTTATGATCATGATTGACACATACCTATTGTTGAATGTATTTGTTGCAGCCACAGTGGTGTCCATACGAGTGATCAGTGCCGAACCCACGCAGATGAAGAAAGGGGGTGCCAAGTACCGGATACATGTAAGAGCTTGTTGGCCAGGCTGCTGGCCTGTTTCTGTGTCTGTTGTACAGGATGTGAAGTCACTTAGACAGTGGAATCAATAGTTGGTGTGGCCTGGTTTGTTAGAGCAGTGGGTGTGAACTCTTGTGGATACACATTTCCACAGCTAATCTACCAATGTGCATTAGTTGTATATATAATTTACAGTCAAGAATTGTTAGATCAGAAATGTCAGATATCCAATTATGAGATTTTTTGCACTGCTTAGGGCATCTCTGATTAAAATTAGATAATTTAGAATGATTAGAAAATCTTTGATTGTAATAAAATAGATGGGTAGAATAGAAATAAAATCTTGAGTTGTAGTAAAATAAACTGTTAAAATTGTTACACAATCTTCGGTTGTAATAAAATAGACTGTTAGAATAGTTACACAATCTTGGGTTGTAGGAAAATACAAGGTGTGACAGGGCATGGAGACAAATGTAGAGATAATATAGCCATGTGAATAGTTACACAATCTTGTTGTAGTGAAATAGACTGCTAGAATAGTTACTCAATCTTGTTGTAGTGAAATAGACTGCTAGAATAGTTACACAATCTCGTTGTAGTGAAATAGACTGCTAGAATAGTTACACAATCTTGTAGTGAAATAGACTGCTAGAATAGTTACACAACCTTATTGTAGTGAAATATGAATAAAATTTGGTGGAACTGCGGTAAAGCTGTGAAAGTGTAAACAATATAAAATGACACAAAGTAGTGCAGCTTTACATAGCAGAATTAAGACACATACAGGACGTTGCGGCGATTAGCCTTCATCAGCAAACAAACACATTCACAAACACAACATACAGTCAAGGAGATCTCCTGTGACTACATCAGAAGGTGACGACAGGACGAAAAGAACAAGGATGAAAAAATGAAAGTAATGAAGAGAAAATGAGAATTGAAAAAAATGTTCATAGTCACCTCACATGTGTCTTAATTCTGTTATGTAAAGATTTTATATTGTAGTGAAATAGACTGCTAGAATAGTTACATAATCTTGTTATAGTGAAATAGACTGCTAGAATAGTTACATAATCTTGTTATAGTGAAATAGACTGCTAGAATAGTTACATAATCTTGTTATAGTGAAATAGACTGCTAGAATAGTTACATAATCTTGTTATAGTGAAATAGACTGCTAGAATAGTTACATAATCTTGTTATAGTGAAATAGACTGCTGGAATAGTTACATAATCTTGTTATAGTGAAATAGACTGCTAGAATAGTTACATAATCTTGTTATAGTGAAATAGACTGCTAGAATAGTTACTCAATTTTTTTGTAGTGAAATAGACTGCTAGAATAGTTACACAACCTTATTATAGTGAAATAGACTGCTAGAATAGTTACACAATCTTGTGGTAGTGAAATAGACTGCTAGAATAGTTACACAATCTTGTGGTAGTGAAATAGACTGCTAGAATAGTTACACAATCTTGTGGTAGTGAAATAGACTGCTAGAATAGTTACATAATCTTGTTATAGTGAAATAGACTGCTAGAATAGTTACTCAATTTTTTTGTAATGAAATAGACTGCTAGAATAGTTACACAACCTTATTATAGTGAAATAGACTGCTAGAATAGTTACACAATCTTGTGGTAGTGAAATAGACTGCTAGAATAGTTACACAATCTTGTGGTAGTGAAATAGACTGCTAGAATAGTTACACAATCTTGTGGTAGTGAAATAGACTGCTAGAATAGTTACACAATCTTGTTGTAGTGAAATAGACTGCTAGAATAGTTACACACATCTGGGATTGAAATTACATGGATTGTGGGTGTGGAAACACACATCTAGGATTGAAGTAATATGGATTGTGGGTTTGGGAACACACATCTAGGATTGAAGTAATATGGATTGTGGGTTTGGGAACACACATCTGGGATTGAAATAATATGGATTGTGGGTGTGGGAACACACATCTGGGATTGAAATAATATGGATTGTGGGTGTGGGAACACACATCTGGGATTGAAATAATAAGGATTGTGGGTTTGGGAACACACATCTGAGATTGAAATAATAAGGATTGTGGGTTTGGGAACACACATCTGGGATTGAAATAATATGGATTGTGGGTGTGGGAACACACATCTGGGATTGAAATAATATGGATTGTGGGTGTGGTTACATACACATTGTTTTCATGTTGAAGCATTCATTGTTACTAATAATATTACTAATAATATTGATGATAAATGTAATCCTTTCTCCCTCTCTCCCACCTCCAAAGACAACCTGGTCAAACAATGAGGTCACTGAAGTGTTGTTAAAATTCAAGCAGTTGCAAGATTTGCATCATAAGGTCAGACTCTCTCTGTCTATCTTTCTCTCTCTCTCTCCTTTCTCTCTGTCTCTCCTCTCTCTCTCTCTGTGCAATAATTCTGTGCGTTCTCATGCTGTTTGCTTATGATATGTATGTGTTTCTGTCTGTTTTCAGACTCAAATCATGTCTGTAACAATGGCATTGAGATAAGTTTGTGATAATGGAGTACTCAGTTTATGATTATGAGTTCAGTCTGTGATGAGGTTGTATGTTTGTGGTCATGAGGTATTATATTTTTGATCGTGCAATCATCTATAATAGGAGAAATATTTATGATTATCATAGTTCAGTAATGTTCAGGGATAGAAAACTCCCAGTGCTGAATTTTCAGTAGTTTTCTTAACACAGTTATGCTAAAGAAATAAGTTGGCTCATGAGAAAAAGGGGCTAGTTCCTGAATCATGTTTGGTCTTTTTTCTACCTCTGGTTTATGATGAGATGTGTATGTTTGTGATAGTTAGATAATGTTTATGATAGAAAAATACCTATGTTTGTGATAGTGCAATAAGGTTTATGAAAGCGAAATATTTATGGTTGTGATAGTGCAGTAATACATACGAAGCCCATAAACGGGCACTCTCCCGCTGCTTATGCTTAACCTCGACACCGCAGGGTACAAGAAGAACAAGATGAGTTGAGTTGAGATGAGATGAGATATGTTGAGATGAGATGAGATATGTTGAGATGCTAGCACAGTAGTGTTTATGATAATCGAATATGTAGTTTGTAATTTTTTTTTTCGCATATCCTTTACAGGACATTGCAGTCAACACCAGCATTTTTCAGCTGCTGTTGATGTCTTGGCAAGTTTTAAGTTCAGTAGTTTGCCATTGCTTTCTGAACGAGCGGCTAACATACCCTCTGTAGGTAACCAACGAGATGCAATCTGCTGCTGAACCTCGCGCAGCTGTGTGTCTTACGAGAGTATACAGGATACAAACAGTGTCATTAACCCCTTC
This sequence comes from Cepaea hortensis, assembly GCA_963921405.1. Lineage (NCBI taxonomy): Eukaryota > Metazoa > Mollusca > Gastropoda > Stylommatophora > Helicidae > Cepaea > Cepaea hortensis. The sequence continues at coordinate 2,328,300 of OY992889.1, read as the reverse complement.
ACCGGGGAGACAGGTGAATAGTTAGATAATGTTTAAGATAGACAAATACAGATGTTTGTAACAATGCAATAATGTTTATGACTATATAATGTTTGTAACAATGCAATAATGTTTATGACTATATAATGTTTGTAACAATGCAATAATGTTTATGACTGTGCAGTATTTATGATAATGAAATATACTTTTTGTAGGCAATAGTTAGATGTTTATGATAATTAGATATTAACCCTTTACCGGGCAGACGCTTGTCCATTTTTTAGCCCTGAACGTTTTTTCAGGTTCGGTAAAATTTCAGGTTACGTTGGTAAAAACATCACAAATGAGATGTTAGTCAACCGATTTTAGTTAAATAAACAACACAATGAAGGGAAAAGCATGCAGAATATGTTACTCACGTGATTGTTGTCGGTAATCCATGTATGAACACAAATATTTACCAAATACAGCATGTTGTTTGTGATTTTCAGTCATCTATACGGCAATTTACAAACACATTTTCAGAATCATAATCACTTTCTTTGAAGTCTGACTCACGACTGCTAATGCAAAGTAACACTTTTCACTGATATCTAGCTCCGATTAATAGTCAACTCCATGCCTTTCAATGTCACTTAAATTGAATCTAGCGAAATCTTGGCTATCACTTGAAGAATTGCCGATCGGACGGAAATGGACGTTCCGCCCGGTAAAGGGTTAAGTGTGACTTGTGTATGTGACTGCAACTAGCACATGAACATATCTGACCTTTGCTGTTGAACATTGGTGCCTACAGATTCTGCACAGATTCCCTGAAGAGAAGAGGACCCACGCTTCAGTGCCAGTGTTCCCAGGTGAGGGTTGTGTTGTCTCAGTGTCTGTCTGTGTTCCCAGGTGAGGGTTGTGCTGTCTCAGTGTCTGTGTTCCTAGGTGAGGGTTGTGCTGTCTCAGTGTCTGTCTGTGTTCCTAGGTGAGGGTTGTTCTGTCTCAGTGTCTGTGTTCCTAGGTGATGGTTGTTCTGTCTCAGTGTCTGTGATCCTAGGTGAGGGTTCTGCTGTCTCAGTATCTGTGTTCCTAGGTGAGGGTTGTGCTGTCTCAGTGTCTGTGTTCCTAGGTGAGGGGTGTGCTGTCTCAGTGTCTGTCTGTGTTCCTAGGTGAGGGTTGTTCTGTCTCAGTGTCTGTGTTCCTAGGTGAGGGTTGTTCTGTCTCAGTCTCTGTGTTCCTAGGTGAGGGTTGTTCTGTCTCAGTGTCTGTGTTCCTAGGTGAGGGTTGTTCTGTCTCAGTGTCTGTGTTCCTAGGTGAGGGTTGTTCTGTCTGTGTCTGTCTGTGATCCTAGGTGAGGGTTCTGCTGTCTCAGTGTCTGTGTTCCTAGGTGAGGGTTGTGCTGTCTCAGTGTCTTTCTGTGTTCCCAGGTGAGGGTTGTACTGTCTCAGTGTCTGTCTGTGTTCCTAGGTGAGGGTTGTGCTGTCTCAGTGTCTGTCTGTGTTCCTAGGTGAGGGTTGTGCTGTCTCAGTGTCTTTCTGTGTTCCCAGGTGAGGATTGTACTGTCTCAGTGTCTGTCTGTGTTCCTAGGTGAGGGTTGTTCTGTCTCAGTGTCTGTGTTCCTAGGTGAGGGTTGTTCTGTCTCAGTGTCTGTCTGTGATCCTAGGTAAGGGTTCTGCTGTCTCAGTGTCTGTGTTCCTAGGTGAGGGTTGTGCTGTCTCAGTGTCTGTCTGTGTTCCTAGGTGAGGGTTGTTCTGTCTCAGTGTCTGTGTTCCTAGGTGAGGGTTGTTCTGTCTCAGTCTCTGTGTTCCTAGGTGAGGGTTGTTCTGTCTCAGTGTCTGTGTTCCTAGGTGAGGGTTGTTCTGTCTCAGTGTCTGTGTTCTTAGGTGAGGGTTGTTCTGTCTGTGTCTGTCTGTGATCCTAGGTGAGGGTTCTGCTGTCTCAGTGTCTGTGTTCCTAGGTGAGGGTTGTGCTGTCTCAGTGTCTTTCTGTGTTCCCAGGTGAGGGTTGTACTGTCTCAGTGTCTGTCTGTGTTCCTAGGTGAGGGTTGTGCTGTCGCAGTGTCTGTCTGTGTTCCTAGGTGAGGGTTGTGCTGTCTCAGTGTCTTTCTGTGTTCCCAGGTGAGGATTGTACTGTCTCAGTGTCTGTCTGTGTTCCTAGGTGAGGGTTGTTCTGTCTCAGTGTCTGTGTTCCTAGGTGAGGGTTGTTCTGTCTCAGTGTCTGTCTGTGATCCTAGGTAAGGGTTCTGCTGTCTCAGTGTCTGTGTTCCCAGGTGAGATTTGTACTGTCTCAGTGTCTGTCTGTGTTCCCAGGTGAGGGTTGTGCTGTCTCAGTGTCTGTGTTCCTAGGTGAGGGTTGTGCTGTCTCAGTGTCTGTCTGTGTTCCTAGGTGAGGGTTGTGCTGTCTCAGTGTCTGTCTGTGTTCCTAGGTGAGGGTTGTGCTGTCTCAGTGTCTGTCTGTGTTCCTAGGTGAGGGTTGTGCTGTCTCAGTGTCTGTCTGTATTCCTAGGTGAGGGTTGTGCTGTCTCAGTGTCTGTCTGTGTTCCTAGGTGAGGGTTGTGCTGTCTCAGTGTCTGTCTGTGTTCCTAGGTGAGGGTTGTGCTGTCTCAGTGTCTTTCTGTGTTCCTAGGTGAGGGTTGTGCTGTCTGTGTCTGTGTTCCTAGGTGAGGGTTGTGCTGTCTCAGTGTCTGTCTGTGTTCCTAGGTGAGGGTTGTGCTGTCTCAGTGTCTGTGTTCCTAGGTGAGGGTTGTGCTGTCTCAGTGTCTGTGTTCCTAGGTGAGGGTTGTGCTGTCTCAGTGTCTGTCTGTGTTCCTAGGTGAGGGCTGTGCTGTCTCAGTGTCTGTCTGTGTTCCTAGTTGAGGGTTGTGCTGTCTCAGTGTCTGTCTGTGTTCCTAGTTGAGGGTTGTGCTGTCTCAATGTCTGTCTGTGTTACCAGGTGAGGGTTGTACTGTCTCAGTGTCTGTCTGTGTTCCTAGGTGAGGGTTGTGTCTTGACACATTCTATGGTATTTCAATGTCAACAGCTCGTATTCAAAGTACAAACGAATTAAACCAAGCTCACCTTGAGAAAACGGGTGCAATTCAGAGATTTGAATCTTTATTCGACTTTATCCCTTTACAGAAGAATACGAAAACATGATCATCAAACGTAACCAGCCCCTGATACGGGGACGGGAAGTTACAGGTTAATAACGACCCAGTTTCTATCTCCTGTGATTGCTTGATCTTCCAAGGACTTTCGTAAGCTAGCGTAAATTGTTGTCTAGAGAGACTCCTGTCCCGGTATGTATGTAAGACAACAGCTGAACTCCTCGCACCACTAATAAGATTGCACCACTAATAAGATTGCGCCTACCAGATCATGTCCATGTAACACGAGCGCCAAGAAAACCGTTGACCTCTTGTCCTTTTTCTTGAAACCTTTTTCGTTGCTATTTCTCACGATGTCCACGTCAGTCTTGGTTACTCATGGTCAATTAATTCTATTCTGAGTCTGGGAATATCCAAACTTATGTTTGGCGGTGTGCGTGACTGTTATGTGGCAGGTTGTACTGTCTCAATGTCTGTCTGTGTTCCCAGGTGAGGGTTGTTCTGTCTCAGTGCCTGTCTGTGTTCTGAGATGAGGGTTGTGCTGTCTCAGTGTCTGTGTTCCTAGGTGAGGGTTGTTCTGTCTCAGTGTCTGTCTGTGTTCCTAAGTGAGGGTTGTGCTGCCTCAGTGTCTGTCTGTGTTCCCAGGTGGAGGGTTGTGCTGTCTCAATGTCTGTCTGTGTTCCTAGGTGAGGGTCGTGCTGTCTCAGTGTCTGTCTGTATTCCTAGGTGAGGGTTGTGCTGTCTCAGTGTCTGTGTTCCTAGGTGAGGGTTGTGCTGTCTCAGTGTCTGTGTTCCCAGTTGTCATGGTCACACCACCTCATAATGATCTGACCTTGGATCACTTTGACTGTAGACTGAACACTTCATGTAAAGGTGAATGAAAACATGAGAAGAGAGTTGGTGATAGACAGATAGAAAGCAGTGTAGTTTGATACCAGTGAGGGTATGTGTCTGATACATTCAAATGGATAAAGAAAGTGAATAAAAATGTATTGTTGATCTGTCACCAGGTATACAAGCACACAACAACATGGAGTCTTCCTCAGATCAGATCAATGCACTCAACACATATTTTAGGTCAGTTCTGTTGTGTGCTGTCATATCTCTACTGTTTGTTCTTGTAGTCAGTTCTGTTGTGTGCTGTCATATCTCTACTGTTTGTTCTTGTAGTCAGTTCTGTTGTGTGCTGTCATATCTCTACTGTTTGTTCTTGTAGTCAGTTCTGTTGTGTGCTGTCATATCTCTACTGTTTGTTCTTGTAGTCAGTTCTGTTGTGTGCTGTCATATCTCTACTGTTTGTTCTTGTAGTCAGTTCTGTTGTGTGCTGTCATATCTCTACTGTTTGTTCTTGTAGTCAGTTCTGTTGTGTGCTGTCATATCTCTACTGTTTGTTCTTGTTTCTTCTTCTTCTTCTTCTTCTTCTTCTTCTTCTTCTTCTTCTTCTTCTTCTTCTTCTTCTTCTTCTTCTTCTTCTTCTTCTTCTTCTTCTTCTTCTTCTTCTTGGTGTGTGAGGATGTGTGTGTGGGTGGGGAAATGTGTGTGGGTGGGGGATCCGTGGGTGGGTAGCGGCATGTATGTTTGCCTGGTTCTGTGTGAGTGCGTGGAGGTATATGTGGGTGGATGGGGGATGTGTTGGTGGCTGCGGGATATGAGGGTGGATGGGGGATGTGTCTCACAACATTGCAATATACACTGTTTATGTTTACAACTTTCATTTGATAATGTTTTTTTTAAATTTTCTCATGAGAATGTATCATGCGCAATATGCATTGTTTATGCTTACAACATCCATTTGACAATGTTTTTTTCCCCTATGTTAATGTAACATGCACATTTGATGAATGAAAGATGAGTGATTGAAAGGGCCGAATGTAAGACGGGCCTGCGTGCCCAATTTGTTACCCTTTGAAAATAAAGTTTGTTTGTTCGTTCGTTCTTGTAGTCAGTTCTGTAGTGTGCTGTCATATCTCCACTGTTGTTTGTTCTTGTAGTCAGTTCTGTAGTGTGCTGTCATATCTCCATTGTTTGTTCTCGTAGTCAGTTCTGTAGTGTGCTGTCATATCTCGACTGTTTGTTCTTCTGGTCAGTTCTATAGTGTGCTCATCTGTGTGCTGTCATATCTCCATTGTTCTTGTTTCTTCTTCTTCTTCTTCTTCTTCTTCTTCTTCTTCTTCTTCTTCTTCTTCTTCTTCTTCTTCTTCTTCTTCTTCTTCTTCTTCTTGTGCTGGGGAATGAACAGGCAGACAGATTGGCTGGCTCGGCAAAACTTGGTGGAGTATTGATACATGACAAGGCAGACGTGGTTGTGGCCTTGTGGGAGCACGTGTACACCTCGGAGAAGCAAATGGATCACCATAGTCTGGCAAGAATGAGGCAGCGAGGAGTGGCGAGGGGATCTGGCCGACGCTCGACGCTCAGAGGAAAGGCGAGACGGACATATAATCAGATTGCTACTGGAACTATTAGTGTTGGAACTCTTCGCTGGCTGCTGAGGATGGGGACGGAGCGCTTATGGGAATGTCCCGAATGCTGTGATGTCGGTTCCTAAATCAATCAATCAACCAATCTCCATTGTTTGTTCTTGTAGTCAGTTCTGTAGTGTGCTGTCATATCTCCACTGTTTGTTCTTCTGGTCAGTTCTATAGTGTGCTCATCTATGTGCTGTCATATTTCCACTGTTGTTTGTTCTTGTACTGACAGTTAAGTATTGTAAGTATCAAGTGTTTTCATCTTTATGTATAGACAAAATGGACTGAACGTCAATTTACAGATTTTATCTACTGAATTATTCACAGTGGTAGCATTAAGTTATTTTCAGTATAATTTTGTTGTTTTGAGAATAATTTCCTTGTCTTGTTAATAATGTTGTGAGAATAATTTCACTATGTTGATAATAATGTTGTTGTGAGTATCATGTGACTATGTTGAGACAAATGTTGTGTCTTGCTGACAGTAAACTTGCCAAGGCCCCCGCACACATTCTTGATTGTGATATCCTGACTCAACCGTTGAGGAGTGGAACTCTAGTCTACCAGTCCAAGCCTGCCTCAAACACACCCACCTCAGCCACATCCACAGTCTCGTCATCGCCTCACACACAGACTGTCTTCATTCAGACCAGTCCGTTGAGAGAAGGTAGGCAATTGTGACATATAGTTCATCTCATATGTTGAGAGAAGGTAGGCAGTTGTCAGATATATATATAACATCCCATATGTTGAGAGAAGGTAGGCAGTTGTGACATATAGTTCATTTCATATGTTGAGAGAAGGTAGGCAATTGTGACATATAGTTCATCTCATATGTTGAGAGAAGTAGGCAATTGTGACATATAGTTCATCTCATATGTTGAGAGAAGGTAGGCAATTGTGACATATAGTTCATCTGATATGTTGAGAGAAGGTAGGCAATTGTGACATATAGTTCATCTCATATGTTGAGAGAAGGTAGGCAATTGTGACATATAGTTCATCTCATATGGTGAGAGAAGGTAGGCAGTTGTCAGATATATATAACATCTCATATGTTGAGAGAAGGTAGGTAGTTGTCAGATATATATAACATCTCATATGTTGAGAGAAGGTAGGCAATAGTCAGATATATATAACATCTCACATGTTGAGAGAAGGTAGGCAGTTGGGAGATAATCTTGAGTTATCTGATATGTTGTTGTAGAACTAAAATTTTTAGTTGTTCATTTTTGTATTGTTTGAAGAATACCTTAGAAATATAGAACTTCTAAAATGTTTAGTTGTTTGTTGTTGTATTGTTTGAAGAATACCTTAGAAATATGAACAAGACAGTCCTTCATGACACAAAGGAAAACTGTCAATTGATTTGAGAAAATAGACGAAGACAGTCATGATTGTTTGGGTACGTTGTGAGCGGAAGTAAACTGGAAAACAACTGGGAACATGGATGGTGGGGAAGGCAAAGAGATACATACCTAGATGGCATGGCCACACAGAGCTAATCCCAGACTGCGGTGATTGTGGGAGATGGCCAACCATGACTGCCCATGCTCAATAGTATGGCACAGGATGATGATGATGACCAACATCCTGTGTTTTGTATCAGATCTACGGCACTCTGTAACGTACTGTATGTTGTATTTGATGTAAATCTGTTGGTAATATAGTGCATGTTGTATTTGATGTAAATCACTTGGTAGTGTACAGTATGTTGTATTTGATGTAAATCAGTTGGTAATTTACTGTATGTTGTATTTGATGTAAATCAGTTGGTAATTTATTGTATGTTGTATTGATGTTAATCTGTTAGTAATGTATGCTGTATTTGATGTAAATCAGTTGGTAATGTACTATATGTTGTATTTAGATGTAAATCAGTTGGTAATGTACTGTATGTTGTATTTGATGTAAATCAGTTGGTAATTTACTGTATGTTGTATTTGATGTAAATCAGTTGGTAATTTACTGTATGTTGTATTGATGTTAATCTGTTAGTAATGTATGCTGTATTTGATGTAAATCAGTTGGTAATGTACTATATGTTGTATTTAGATGTAAATCAGTTGGTAATGTACTGTATGTTGTATTTGATGTAAATCAGTTGGTAATATAGTGCATGTTGTATTTGATGTAAATCATATGGTAATGTACTGTATGTTGTATTTGATGTAAATCAGTTGGTTACGTACTGTATGTTGTATTTAGATGTAAATTAGTTGGTAATGAATTGTATCTTGTATTTAGATGTAAATCTGTTGGTAATGTACTGTATGTTGTAGTTGATGTAAATCAGTTGGTAATGTACAGTATGTTGTATTTAGATGTAAATCAATTGGTAATGAACTGTATCTTGTATTTAGATGTAAATCAGTTGGTAATGTACTGTATCTTGTATTTAGATGTAAATCTGTTGGTAATGTACTGTATGTTGTAGTTGATGTAAATCAGTTGGTAACGTACTATATGTTGTATTTGGATATACTGGGGAGAGTCAGTTAGTAAGTCACAAATGGCTGTAGAAAAATAACTAAATATGATAACAACTTGAAACGGTCTATTTTTATACACACATTGTCCCTTTATTTCTCAACATAATTTCCACCAACATTGATGCACTTATCCCATCGTTTTATCAGTCCTCCCAAACTGGCTGCATGGAACTGCGTGCTCCATTTTCTAAACCACGTTTCACTTCACATTCAACTTCGGCGTCATTCGCGAAATATCTTCCGCCAAGGTGGGTTTTCAGTGGACCAAAAGGTGGAAATTGCTAGGGGCTAAGTCAGGCTGTAAGGTGGATGTTCTAGAACTTAGTACCTTAGTTCGTTAATTTTCTCCTGAGTTAATCAAGCCGTATGTGGCATTGTCATGAAGAAGCAACACTCCTCTAGTCAGCAGTCCTGGACGTTTTCTTTGAATTGCATCATGAAGCATCGATAGAACTTCACAGTATGATTCAGAATTCACATTGTCACCTTGCTTCTTGAAATTGCTTAAAAGCACTCCTTGACAATCCCAGAACACTGTCAGCATAACCCCCTCTTAGCTGATGGCATATCATTGAATTTTAGAGCGCCCCTGAGAAAATTTTTCTACCCATTATGTACTGCTTTACGGAACAAACATTTGTCAGCATAAACAGGAAGCGTTTCCTTATGAATGTCCTTTGCAGGCAGTCCTTTTGCCCACAAAAAAACGCACAACAGCACATTGCACTTTGGTTGTACACTCCGTAAGTACAGTCGCCATTTTGTTTGTGCGCTGCACATGCGTATTTGACACCTAGCGCTGCCTGGCAAATGGGAATATAAAGTTTGATGTTGCTGTCACCTAATGACACCTGTAGAAAACACCAACTACATTTACCTGCCATCCCACAGAACTGTGTGACTTATTGACTCGCTCTTGATATCAATAAGTTAGTAACATACTGTATGTTGCATTTGATGTAAATCAGTTAGTAATGTACTGTATGTTGTATTTGGTGTAAATCAGTTGGTAACGTACTGTATGTTGTAGTCCAGTAGCTAAGAAAACGTGTCTGTGATATGCTAACATAGCATCAGTGTGTAAATCATATCAGATATATTTTCTCATGTCTTTCAGACCGCAAGTACGAGTTTGCACCGTATCATCAACCAATGTAAGTGAGCTTCTGTATCTGGTATGGTATTGTCATGAAATACCAGTTGACCGCGTAAAGATCACTTTGTCTGTGTCACTAGTACTTTGAATAATCATGTTCTTGGTGCCAGTTGTTTGCATCTGTTTATATTGTCTGTCTGTTCCTATCATTTTTGTCCAATAATCTGTCTGTCTGTCTGACAATGTCTCTATCTTTGTGTCTGTCTTTGTTTATCTTGCTTTCTGTACCTCTCTCTCTCTCTCTCTCTCTCTCTCTCTCTCTCTCTCTCTCTCTCTCTCTCTCTATCTATCTATATATATATATATATATATATATACAGTTTCTCTCTCTAAACTCTCTCTCTCACACTCACACACACACCACCCTCCCCACCAGCCTGCTACCATATCTATTTATATATTTTGTATGTGTTTTCATCTGTTTGTTCATTCATAGGCTCATATGTATGTATATAAATTCTATGGAAACCCCTTCACCAGGTGTGGAAATTGTTGATTCCATTGTACCCCCTCCACCAGGTGTGGGAGTTGTTGATTCCATAGAACCCCCTCCATTAGGTGTGGCAGTTGTTGATTCCATAGAACCCCCTCCACCAGGTGTGGGAGTTGTTGATTCCATAGAACCCCCTCCATTAGGTGTGGGAGTTGTTGATTCCATTGAACCCCCCTCCACCAGGTATAGAAAGGTGTGGCAGTTGTTGATTCCATAGAACCCCCTCCATTAGGTATAGAAAGGTGTGGCAGTTGTTGATTCCATTGAACCCCCTCCATTAGGTGTGGCAGTTGTTGATTCCATAGAACCCCCTCCACCAGGTGTGGGAGTTGTTGATTCCATAGAACCCCCTCCACCAGGTGTGGGAGTTGTTGATTCCATAGAACCCCCTCCACCAGGTGTGGGAGTTGTTGATTCCATTGAACCCCCTCCATTAGGTGTGGGAGTTGTTGATTCCATTGAACCCCCTCCACCAGGTGTGGGAGTTGTTGATTCCATAGAACCCCCTCCACCAGGTGTGGGAGTTGTTGATTCCATAGAACCCCCTCCACCAGGTGTGGGAGTTGTTGATTCCATAGAACCCCCTCCATTAGGTGTGGGAGTTGTTGATTCCATAGAACCCCCTCCACCAGGTGTGGGAGTTGTTGATTCCATAGAACCCCCTCCATTAGGTGTGGGAGTTGTTGATTCCATAGAACCCCCTCCACCAGGTGTGGGAGTTGTTGATTCCATAGAACCCCCTCCATTAGGTGTGGGAGTTGTTGATTCCATTGAACCCCCCTCCACCAGGTATAGAAAGGTGTGGCAGTTGTTGATTCCATAGAACCCCCTCCATTAGGTATAGAAAGGTGTGGCAGTTGTTGATTCCATTGAACCCCCTCCATTAGGTGTGGCAGTTGTTGATTCCATAGAACCCCCTCCACCAGGTGTGGGAGTTGTTGATTCCATAGAACCCCCTCCACCAGGTGTGGGAGTTGTTGATTCCATAGAACCCCCTCCATTAGGTGTGGGAGTTGTTGATTCCATTGAACCCCCTCCACCAGGTGTGGGAGTTGTTGATTCCATTGAACCCCCTCCACCAGGTGTGGGAGTTGTTGATTCCATAGAACCCCCTCCACCAGGTGTGGGAGTTGTTGATTCCATAGAACCCCCTCCACCAGGTGTGGGAGTTGTTGATTCCATAGAACCCCCTCCATTAGGTGTGGCAGTTGTTGATTCCATAGAACCCCCTCCACCAGGTGTGGGAGTTGTTGATTCCATAGAACCCCCTCCACCAGGTGTGGGAGTTGTTGATTCCATAGAACCCCCTCCATTAGGTGTGGGAGTTGTTGATTCCATTGAACCCCCCTCCACCAGGTATAGAAAGGTGTGGCAGTTGTTGATTCCATAGAACCCCCTCCATTAGGTATAGAAAGGTGTGGCAGTTGTTGATTCCATTGAACCCCCTCCATTAGGTGTGGCAGTTGTTGATTCCATAGAACCCCCTCCACCAGGTGTGGGAGTTGTTGATTCCATAGAACCCCCTCCACCAGGTGTGGCAGTTGTTGATTCCATTGAACCCCCTCCATTAGGTGTGGCAGTTGTTGATTCCATAGAACCCCCTCCACCAGGTGTGGGAGTTGTTGATTCCATTGAACCCCCTCCATTAGGTGTGGCAGTTGTTGATTCCATAGAACCCCCTCCATTAGGTGTGGCAGTTGTTGATTCCATAGAACCCCCTCCATTAGGTATAGAAAGGTGTGGCAGTTGTTGATTCCATTGAACCCCCTCCACCAGGTGTGGCAGTTGTTGATTCCATTGAACCCCCTCCATTAGGTGTGGCAGTTGTTGATTCCATAGAACCCCCTCCATTAGGTATAGAAAGGTGTGGCAGTTGTTGATTCCATTGAACCCCCTCCACCAGGTGTGGCAGTTGTTGATTCCATTGAACCCCCTCCATTAGGTGTGGCAGTTGTTGATTCCATAGAACCCCCTCCATTAGGTATAGAAAGGTGTGGCAGTTGTTGATTCCATTGAACCCCCTCCATTAGGTGTGGCAGTTGTTGATTCCATAGAACCCCCTCCACCAGGTGTGGGAGTTGTTGATTCCATAGAACCCCCTCCACCAGGTGTGGCAGTTGTTGATTCCATTGAACCCCCTCCATTAGGTGTGGCAGTTGTTGATTCCATAGAACCCCCTCCACCAGGTGTGGGAGTTGTTGATTCCATTGAACCCCCTCCATTAGGTGTGGCAGTTGTTGATTCCATAGAACCCCTTCCACCAGGTGTGGCAGTTGTTGATTCCATTGAACCCCCTCCATTAGGTGTGGCAGTTGTTGATTCCATAGAACCCCCTCCACCAGGTGTGGCAGTTGTTGATTCCATTGAACCCCCTCCATTAGGTGTGGCAGTTGTTGATTCCATAGAACCCCCTCCATTAGGTATAGAAAGGTGTGGCAGTTGTTGATTCCATTGAACCCCCTCCATTAGGTGTGGCAGTTGTTGATTCCATAGAACCCCCTCCACCAGGTGTGGGAGTTGTTGATTCCATAGAACCCCCTCCACCAGGTGTGGCAGTTGTTGATTCCATTGAACCCCCTCCATTAGGTGTGGCAGTTGTTGATTCCATAGAACCCCCTCCACCAGGTGTGGGAGTTGTTGATTCCATTGAACCCCCTCCATTAGGTGTGGCAGTTGTTGATTCCATAGAACCCCCTCCATTAGGTGTGGCAGTTGTTGATTCCATAGAACCCCCTCCATTAGGTATAGAAAGGTGTGGCAGTTGTTGATTCCATTGAACCCCCTCCACCAGGTGTGGCAGTTGTTGATTCCATTGAACCCCCTCCATTAGGTGTGGCAGTTGTTGATTCCATAGAACCCCCTCCATTAGGTATAGAAAGGTGTGGCAGTTGTTGATTCCATTGAACCCCCTCCATTAGGTGTGGCAGTTGTTGATTCCATAGAACCCCCTCCACCAGGTGTGGGAGTTGTTGATTCCATAGAACCCCCTCCACCAGGTGTGGCAGTTGTTGATTCCATTGAACCCCCTCCATTAGGTGTGGCAGTTGTTGATTCCATAGAACCCCCTCCACCAGGTGTGGGAGTTGTTGATTCCATTGAACCCCCTCCATTAGGTGTGGCAGTTGTTGATTCCATAGAACCCCCTCCACCAGGTGTGGCAGTTGTTGATTCCATTGAACCCCCTCCATTAGGTGTGGCAGTTGTTGATTCCATAGAACCCCCTCCACCAGGTGTGGCAGTTGTTGATTCCATTGAACCCCCTCCATTAGGTGTGGCAGTTGTTGATTCCATAGAACCCCCTCCACCAGGTGTGGGAGTTGTTGATTCCATAGAACCCCCTCCACCAGGTGTGGGAGTTGTTGATTCCATAGAACCCCCTCCATTAGGTGTGGCAGTTGTTGATTCCATAGAACCCCCTCCATTAGGTGTGGGAGTTGTTGATTCCATAGAACCCCCTCCACCAGGTATAGAAAGGTGTGGCAGTTGTTGATTCCATAGAACCCCCTCCACCAGGTATAGAAAGGTGTGGCAGTTGTTGATTCCATAGAACCCCCTCCATTAGGTGTGGCAGTTGTTGATTTCATAGAACCCCCTCCACCAGGTATAGAAAGGTGTGGCAGTTGTTGATTCCATAGAACCCCCTCCATTAGGTGTGGCAGTTGTTGATTCCATAGAACCCCCTCCACCAGGTATAGAAAGGTGTGGGAGTTGTTGATTCCATAGAACCCCCTCCACCAGGTATAGAAAGGTGTGGGAGTTGTTGATTCCATAGAACCCCCTCCATTAGGTGTGGCAGTTGTTGATTCCATTGTACCCCCTCCATTAGGTGTGGGAGTTGTTGATTCCATTGAACCCCTTCGAGCAGGTGTGGGAGTTGTAAATTCCAAGGAAGCCCCTCCAGCAGGTATAGAAAAATGTGGAAATTTTAGAAGAATATTGAGTGCAGGATTGAAAGACCAGTGGCGTTCTAGCGTGTCTGACTGTCTGACAATATAAAATAACACAAAGTAATGCAGCTTTATAGAATTACGAACCATACAGGATGTTGCGGCGACTAGCCTTCATCAGCAAACACATACATACACAAAACACAACATAGAATCACGGAGAAGACCCTCGAGTGGTTACATTACAGCATAAGAACAAGATGAGAAGAATACAAAGATGAACAAAATGAGAACAATGAAGAGAAAATGAAAATGAAAAAAAACAAAAAATTTGCTACTGATCTCAGAATCCCAGGCTGGGATTGACCATTCATATTTGACTGTCTGGCAGAATGATGTCGTACTCCAACATGGTTCCTCACACTCACTGCTCTCCTGGAGCATCCCAGAAGTCATCTGCGGCTAACTCTCCCGTGGACTCTCGCACCTCGTCCCCGGCACCTGTCAGCAGTCACCCTGGCAGCAAGAGCAACTACACCTCACCGGGCAGTGTGAAGGGCAACAGTGGAGCCGTGTCTGGTGTGGGCCGCAGTTCTGACCACATCTCCCAGCTGCTGCATGTGCTCAATCTGGAGGAGTACCTGGACAATCTCAAGGACTATCCATTTCAACAGGTTGGTTGTCTGCCTCTTGTTTCAGCTTCGTTTCTGTCTCACTTGTAATAGTTTATTTGAGGTTTGTATCTGTCTGACTCAGTTGTTATGTTGCAACTGGTCTCAACTGTTTCTAACTCATTTGTTACAGCTTGTCTCAAAACAGTTTCTATCTCAGTTGTTACAACTGGTCTCAGAACTGTTTTAACTCAGTTGTTACAACTGGTCTCAGAACTGTTTCTGAGTTTTATAGCTTGTCTCAGAACTGTTTCTAGCTGTATTATAGTTGGTTTCAGATCTGTTTCTAACTTAGTTGTATAGCTGTTTTCAGTTCTGTTTCTAACTTGGTTGTTACAGCTTGTCTCACAACTTTCTAACTCAGTTGTTACAGCTTGTTTGAGGTGCTGTTATTTTTTTTTAAATGCATGATATTTGGAAGAATTTGAGGAACAACAGTGGCTAGATAAATACCAAAAAGAATAACAACATAAAATGGATAGTGCTTCTCTTGTCCTCAACTGTAATATAATGACAGAGACAATTGTGCAGACAGATAGTGCTTCTCTTGTCCTCAACTGTAATATAATGACAGAGAGAGTTGTCCTGACAGATAGTGCTTCTTTTGTCCTCAACTGTAATATAATGACAGAGAGAGTTGTGCAGACAAATAGTGCTTCTCTTGTCCTCAACTGTAATATAATAGAGAGAGTTGTCCTGACAGATAGTGCTTCTCTTGTCTCTTTGTGATGTGTTTGACAGTGAAGGTCATTGTGTGTGTTTGTGATGTGATTGACAGTAAAGGTCATTGTATGTGTTTGACAGTGAAGGTCATTGTTTGTGATGTGTTTGACAGTGACGGTCATTGTATGTGTTTGTGATGTGTTTGACAGTGAAGGTCATTGTATGTGTTTGTGATGTGTTTGACAGTGAAGGTCATTGTATGTGTTTGTGATGTGTTTGACAGTGAAGGTCATTGTATGTGTTTGTGATGTGTTTGACAGTGAGGGTCATTGTTTGTGATGTGTTTGATAGTGAAGGTCATTGGTTGTGTTTGTGATGTGTTTGACATTGAAAGTACAGGGTGTATTTTTAATGACTGGAGTGTTGGAAAATAATGCCGATCCAAGTTTTGTATTGAACTTTACAGAGGGTGAATACAAAACGTGGACCAGCAATATTTTCAAACACTGCACAGTCATTAAAAAGACACCCTACAATTGTCTATGTTTATGATGATCTCAGGTTATGCACATGAGCAAGGAAGATTTTGCCAAGGCTGGGCTGCCTGCAGATGCTCAGGCCAAACTCAAGTCTCGGTTGGATCAGTTCAAGTAAGTTGAGATCTGTGAGAGAGAGAGAGAGAGAGAGAGAGAGTGTGTGTGTGTGTGTGTGTGTGGGGGGGGGGGGGGCGTTCTTTGTTATTTGTAGCAATAGAAGGTATTGTGGGGGTGAAATTATTTGTCCTTGTTGCTATAGAGATCTGCAGGTGTTACAAGATGGCTAATCTTTAATTGTATGGAGTATATCAACAGAAGAAATGGAACAGAGAAGCTAGCCTTATGGGGGGAAATACTAGACAACAGAGGCAGAGGACGACAGAGGAGCATGTCTGTAGAAGCTTCAGTAGCTGGCTAACAGATCATGGGGTAAGCAACATCAACGGTATCCAAATATCACATGTCAGAGAGGGTTGGAGAGTCCTGATTGCCAGCACTACTCCAGACCAGACACTTGAATAGGAAGGAGGCATTAGAAGTTGAGGAATAAGGAGCGTGAAGAGGGAAAGGAAGAAAGAGTATTAGAGGAAGGAACTAATGTAATTTCTAAACATTCTATTTCAGACCAGATTTCAACGGGTTGGTGGATACAACCAGGTTGCCTTCGACCCAGTCATCGCCTGCATTTTACCCACCATTTTGTTTCCACCATCATCCATATACCTTGATAGCCCCTCCCTACCCGCAGCATTTCATCCATCCCTTCACGGCCCAGGCAGGTCATCATATCGCACTGCTTCCTTCTCCCCAACCACATATAGCAACCAATGAGAACTCACCAGCCAACTCCGACACATCCAGTCCACCCCCGAGCCCACAACAGCCACTGACAGGGTTGTTGCTGGACCCCAGTCAGCTGGTCAGCCAGGTGGGGGCAGCAGCTGGGTCCCCCCACATCATGTCCCCATCAGCTGTTGCCTCGGATGTCTCTGATGGCCTGTCAGCCAGGAACACCAAGATCCTGCAGCTGCCCGATAGTTCCGGCTCTGAGGAGGAGAAGGCTGCAGGCAAGTTTCTCTGTCATCTTTTACTGTGTGTGATTTGTTGAGCTCTTACTGTGTGTGATTGGCTGATCTCTTACTGTGTGTGATTGGCTGAGCTCTTACTGTGTGTGATTGGCTGATCTCTTACTGTGTGTGATTGGTTGGACTCTTACTGTGTGTGATTGGTTGGTCTCTTACTGTGTGTGATTGGTTGGTCTCTTACAGTGTGTGATTGGTTGGTCTCTTACTGTGTGTGATTGGCTGATCTCTTACCTCATGTGATTGGCTGAGCTCTTACTGTGTGTGATTGGCTGATCTCTTACCTCATGTGATTGGCTGAGCTCTTACTGTGTGTGATTGGCTGATCTCTTACCTCATGTGATTGGCTGAGCTCTTACTGTGTGTGATTGGCTGATCTCTTACCTCATGTGATTGGCTGAGCTCTTACTGTGTGTGATTGGCTGAGCTTTTACTGTGTGTGATTGGCTGATCTCTTACTGTGTGTGATTGGCTGATCTCTTACTGTGTGTGATTGGTTGGTCTCTTACTGTGTGTGATTGGCTGAGCTTTTACTGTGTGTGATTGGCTGAGCTTTTACTGTGTGTGATTGGCTGATCTCTTACTGTGTGTGATTGGCTGATCTCTTACCTCATGTGATTGACTGAGCTCTTACTGTGTGTGATTGGCTGATCTCTTACCTCATGTGATTGGCTGATCTCTTACTGTGTGTGATTGGCTGATCTCTTACCTCATGTGATTGGCTGAGCTCTTACTGTGTGTGATTGGCTGATTTCTTACCTCATGTGATTGGCTGAGCTCTTACTATGTGTGATTGGTTGATCTCTTCTGTGTGTAATTGGCTGATCTCTTACCTCATGTGATTGGCTATGCTTCACATTAACCATTTAACATATCATACATGATTGGCTGTTCTTCAGTGTGCCATGTGTAATTGTATTTCTTACATTGAATCAGAGCGTTCTAACGTAATCTGACAATGTGTTTGTTGTTTACAAGATGCATGAGCGAGGCCGTAATGTGAGTCATACACTCATGATTGTGTTGTCATGGTGAAGTGTCCCATTGGGCAGCTGTTCGACGTTGTGGGACAGACAGAGTTTGGGTCTGATTAGCGTTGTAGTTCATTGCTGGTCGTTCTTCATACACACATGGCTGTGACTGCAACCCAGCCTCATACCAGGGCTTTCTGAGAGCTGAGGTGTGTGGGGTCATGCTGATCTCACAGAACTTGTTCTGAGAGCTGAGGTGCCTGGTATCTTGCTGATCTCACAAAACATGTTCTGAGAGCTGAGGTGTGTGGGGTCACGCTGATCTCACAGAACTTGTTCTGAGAGCTGAGGTGCCTGGTATCTTGCCGATCTCACAGAACATGTTCTGAGAGCTGAGGTGTGTGGGGTCACGCTGATCTCACAGAACATGTTCTGAGGTGCCTGGTGTCTTGCTGATCTCACAGAACATGTTCTGAGGTGCCTGATGTCATGTTGATATCACAGAACATGTTCTGAGAGCTGAGGTGCCTGGATCCTTGCTGATCTCACAGAACATGTTCTGAGGTGCCTGGTGTCATGTTGATATCACAGAACATGTTCTGAGAGCTGAGGTGCCTGGTGTCATGTTGATATCACAGAACATGTTCTGAGAGCTGAGGTGCCTGGTGTCATGTTGATATCACAGAACATATTCTGAGAGCTGAGGTGCCTGGTGTCTTGCTCATCTCACAGAACATGTTCTGAGAGCTGAGGTGTCTGGTGTCATGTTGATCTCACAGAACATGTTCTGACAGCTGAGGTGCCTGGTGTCATGTTGATCTCACAGAACATGTTCTGACAGCTGAGGTGCCTGGTGTCATGTTGATCTCACAGAACATGTTCTGACAGCTGAGGTGCCTGGTGTCATGTTGATCTCACAGAACATGTTATGAGAGCTGAGGTGCCTGGTGTCTTGCTAATCTCATGGGTGCTCCTTGACCAGGAAAATATGAGCTTTGCATCATAATATGCCACATTGGTATGGGCATGAGCCCCTATCTCTCTCTCTCTCTCTCTCTCTCTCTCTCTCTCTCTCTCTCTCTCTCTCTCTCTCTCTCTCTCTCTCTCTCTCTCTCTCTCTCTCTCTCTCTCTCTCTCTCTCTCAGATGAGGATAGTCTGTTGGTGCAGTTTTGAGGGAGAGAAAACTTCTCACAAGAGAATGTTATTATCTAAGAGAGTGTTATTGTCTGTCGTATAGTTAAAGTTCAAACTGCAACAATAGGTCAGGTCATTAGAAAATAGAGATAGAGGATGGCAGCAAGACAGTTTTTGGACAGTGAAGCAACATGGACAGATGTCAGCACTTTGAGTTGGTACATTCTGCCAGAGAAAGGGAGCTATGAGAAACCTGCGTGACATGTCAGTTGGCACAGATGATGATCAATTCAATTCAACTTTATTTTAAAAGGGTCACAAATTGGGCACGCAGGCCCGTCTTACATTCGGCCCTTCCAATCACTCATCTTTCGTTCATCAATAGTGCATTATATTAGATCACTGACAGTTTAGGTACTGTCATTGACTGACAAAACATGCATCCAGAGAGAAAAAACACTAACGTCTAACCTGATGTCCATGTGCCATAGACTGTAACTATATGGACAGAAACCCACAATACATTGGAAGGAAAGTGACACAAACATGCACACACAGGTTTCAGATTAATGTCATTATTGGCCGTATGTTTATTTCTGACTGAATCTCTCCCATGATATCCAGCTCTCATTTGTTAACTAAATACATTCCATGGCCCACACTCTCCTTTCCTCCCCCTCATATCCTACACCTCATTTCTCTACATATGTTTTTATTGCAACAGCTTTTTATAAATCATGTTAAAGTTCCATCTCCTGAGTCTGTGTAATGTTAACTGAGTTTAGCCTATAATACTCACACAGTGGTAACTGATTATATCATTTGGTCCATGCTCTCATATCTAGCCATTTCATATTTTATATCTCAATTCCCTGACATATTTGATTGTGCAGCTCCTGATTTAATTTCAAACTTCATGTCTACATTCCATGTGTGATAGCTAAACTAGCTATACCATTCAACGCTCATCTCTCTCTACCATAACTGATAGTGCATCTCCCTAACTGTGATGTGTGATATCATCTCCCTCTACCACATCTGATAGTGCATCTCCCTAACTGTCATTTGTGATATCATCTCCCTGCACCACATCTTCTTCTTCTTCTGCGCTCATCCGGATTTTTTTTCCGGATGTGACTGCGTTGTGCCTGTTTACAGCAGAGCTGCGTTCTTGCACCATTAGGCCGACACATACGACTTCTGCTGGCATTTGTTGACCGGGTTAACCTTCCGGGGTACCACATCTGATAGTGCATCTCCCTAACTGTGGTGTGTGATATAATCTCCCTGCACCATATCTGATAGTGCATCTCCTTAACTGTCGTGCGTGATATCATCTCCCTGCACCACATCTGATAGTGCATCTCCCTAACTGTCATGTGTGATATAATCTCTCTCTACCACATCTGATAGTGCATCTCCCTAACTGTCATGTGTGATATCTCCCTGCACCATATCTGATAGTGCATCTCCCTACCTGTGATATGTGATATCATCTCCCTGCACCACATCTGATAGTGCATCGCTCTAACTGTGATGTGTGATATCTGTCTAGGGTACAACCAGGAGTCAGCAGCTCTCAGAAGTAAAGGCAGTGGTCGACCTCAACAGTCACGGTCTCTGCCACTGATCAGTCAAGGTCAGCTGCCTGTCACAACCATGGAAGCCGCCCGGCTGACAGGCATGCCCATCTCCATGTCGGCCCCTCACAGTCATCCTGCCATCATCAACCCAGAACATCGGACTACCATGACGCCGCCCTTGCCTGCTGTCCCAGCCACACACGCAGCTGCCAACTCTGCTGCCACTCTGGTCAACGGATATATATCTGACCCCCCGCCGGTTCTACCTCATGCAGTGCCTGGCGTGGTGCCCAGGGCACTGTTGAACTCTAGGACTTACAAAACTGCCCAGCCGGCTCACACTAGTCTAGGGCTACACAAGAGTGTCATGAACATGCCGGCCCCTGATATATCACACCCCCTGTCCAGTCTGGGCAAGAATGGGGCCAGTTCCGGCAGCTTGCCCATCCATCACGGCAACCTGCCTCCTCAGTCATACAGCCTTGGGCCCTCACTGGCTTCGGTTCCCCCCACACACATGATGGGCTTGAGCCCAGTCAACTTCGCAGCCAACAACCTCCAGCCATCACCCAACCAAGCGCTGCTGCCAGATGGGAGTGGGGCCTTCCCCATGCTAATGTATCCACGGGGCATTCTGACTACCATCACCAACTCGGCACCCATCATGACAAGCACTCAGTCCCACCACAGTGGACCTCCGATGAATCATTCCCCTTCTCCAGCTGCCACAGCTGTGTGTACAGATCAGTTACCTGCAGCTTCGTACCTGGCAGACACACTTGACCCCAGCAGATCTGACAGTTGCAGCCACACTCCTCCAGTCCAAACACCCGTCCATCTCGGGTCTGTCAAGCCTCAAACCAACACGGCTGGCACCAACTCCGGTACTCCTAGTCCGCCCTTGCATCCTCCCAATCCAAAACCTTTGGGAACTGAGAGCCAGCCAGGAGGGAGAGCACCTCAGGTCATTGGGATCATCAGTGGATTCCTGCCTCCCGTCATTTACCCTCAGCAGAGTCACCAGCCTCCGCCACAGTTCCCCAATGGGATCACATCTGACTATGCAGGTTGGCTGCGATTTCCACCCCAGATAGCTTCCAGCCATTTCCCATTGGTGTACGGAAGTGTCATCCCTCATCAGAACCTGGCTGGCAGCTTCCATGCCGCTCCCAGCTCTACTGGGCCAGCAGCTTCCACCAACCAAAGTCATGCCGGTGGAGGGCTGAATGGCAAGGCCTGGTGCTACAACTGTGGGCTCGCCGGCCACAAGTCATCAGAGTGTCATGAGAACCGCATGGAGAATATATCAAGTATGTTGGGTTGTTGTGTCTCCTCATTTCGCTTTATGTTTAGTGCTTATTTCTTGCTAGTTTTTGTGTTGTCTACATCATTCCATGAGTAAATGGCTATTGATTAGCATTCATAAATGAGCAAAGTTGAAGAAGATTGAAACTGCACTAAATACATGCTGCTCACTAAAATAGGTGCCACCGAATTGGCAGGTTTATACAGAAATAGAGTAACCACACCTTAAGTACAATTGGAAGGGATGTCTTCAGTGTTTCGCCATAGATAAGGTGACTTAATTGTGTCAGGTGACTTTATCATGTCAGGTGACTGAGTTGCCCTCTTTGCCATTGTAACCTTAAATAACACAAAGGTCAAGTGTCTGCTGAAGGCACTGTGTGTGTGGAAGTCTTCTCTCTCTCTCTCTCTCTCTCTCTCTCTCTCTCTCTCTCTCTCTCTCTCTCTCTCTCTCTCTCTCTCTGTGAGTGAGAGAGAGAGAGAGTCATGTTTGTCTGTGGATAGTTACACCTGCTGAAGACACTCTGTGTGTGGAAGTTATGTCTGTGAATGAAAGTCGTGTGTGGGTGGGTGGGGGTGGGTGTGTATGTGTGTGTTTTTTTTTGGGACAGTCACAACTCATGCTATTAGGCACTATGTCTGTGGAGACAACGGTCAAAGCCTGCAGCATTGAAGCTGTGATGTGTCTATTGTTTAGTGCAGCAGAGTACAACATACAGATATTGAAGCTGTGATGTGTCTATTGTTTAGTGCAGCAGAGTACGACATACAGATATTGAAGCTGTGATGTGTCTATTGTTTAGTGCAGCAGAGTACAACATACAGATATTGAAGCTGTGATGTGTCTATTGTTTAGTGCAGCAGAGTACAACACACAGATATTGAAGCTGCAATTTTCTATTGTTTAGTGCAGCAGAGCACAACACACAGATATTGAAGCTGGGATGTGTCTATTGTTTAGTGCAGCAGAGTACAACACACAGATATTGAAGCTGTGATGTGTCTATTGTTTAGTGCAGCAGAGTACAACACACAGATATTGAAGCTGCAATTTTCTATTGTTTAGTGCAGCAGAGCACAACACACAGATATTGAAGCTGTGATGTGTCTATTGTTTAGTGCAGCAGAGTACAACACACAGCTATTGAAGCTGCAATTTTCTATTGTTTAGTGCAGCAGAGCACAACACACAGATATTGAAGCTGTGATGTGTCTATTGTTTAGTGCAGCAGAGTACAACATACAGATATTGAAGCTGTGATGTGTCTATTGTTTAGTACAGCAGAGTACAACACACAGATATTGAAGCTGCAATTTTCTATTGTTTAGTGCAGCAGAGCACAACACACAGATATTGAAGCTGTGATGTGTATTGTTTAGTGCAGCAGAGTACAACACACAGATATTGAAGCTGCAATTTTCTATTGTTTAGTGCAGCAGAGCACAACACACAGATATTGAAGCTGTGATGTGTCTATTGTTTAGTACAGCAGAGTACAACATACAGATATTGAAGCTGTGATGTGTCTATTGTTTAGTGCAGCAGAGTACAACATACAGATATTGAAGCTGTGATGTGTCTATTGTTTAGTACAGCAGAGTACAACATACAGATATTGAAGCTGCAATTTTCTATTGTTTAGTGCAGCAGAGTACAACATACAGATATTGAAGCTGTGATGTGTCTATTGTTTAGTGCAGCAGAGTACAACACACAGATATTGAAGCTGTGATGTGTCTATTGTTTAGTGCAGCAGAGCACAACATACAGATATTGAAGCTGTGATGTGTCTATTGTTTAGTGCAGCAGAGTACAACACACAGATATTGAAGCTGTGATGTGTCTATTGTTTAGTGCAGCAGAGCACAACATACAGATATTGAAGCTGTGATGTGTCTATTGTTTAGTACAGCAGAGTACAACATACAGATATTGAAGCTGTGATGTGTCTATTGTTTAGTGCAGCAGAGTACAACACACAGACAAGGTCAACACTGACTCACTGTCCCCAGCTCCCCAGGAAACACCATTCTGTCAGCTGTATCCATCTATCCAGGAAACACCATTCTTTCACCTGTATCCATCTATCCAGGAAACACCATTCTATCAGCTGTATCTGTATCCAGGAAACATTATTCTTTCAGCTGTATCCATCTATCCAGGAAACACCATTCTATCAGCTGTAGCCATCCATCCAGGAAACACCATTCTATTAGCTGTATCCTTCTATCCAGGAAACACCATTCTGTCAGCTGCATCCATCTATCCAGGAAACACCTTACTGTCACCTGTATCCATCTATCCAGGAAACACCATACTGTCAGCTGTATCCAACAGAGGAGGCTTCATAATTTAACCATCTCTGTGTAGTTAATTGTTGTTTGTTGATCAAGCTTTGATTCAGCACATATATACTATTTGTACATGCTTGTATCACCAGGTGGAGTGTGTTTGCATATGCTAATGGACACTATGCTCTGTGTTTCAGACACCTTCCATCTCTCATACAAACCTAGCGAGCCTCCAGCATGACCCCGAGCACTCCGGCCCTGTGCCAGCTGCCCACGCTGGACTTGGCTGTCATCCTAGCGCTGGCTGAGATCTTGTCTTCTCATCCGTCAACACAGTTGTGGGCAAAATACACTTTCAGGCCTTGTCAGACGTGTGATAGCTCTAGCCTATTGTTCCTTGTGATAAATTTAGCTCAAAAACATTCATGAAA
This sequence comes from Cepaea hortensis, assembly GCA_963921405.1. Taxonomy (NCBI): domain Eukaryota; kingdom Metazoa; phylum Mollusca; class Gastropoda; order Stylommatophora; family Helicidae; genus Cepaea; species Cepaea hortensis. The sequence continues at coordinate 2,304,086 of OY992889.1, read as the reverse complement.
TTCTTTGGTGGCAACAGACATTGGGGTATCATATGTAGCTTCTTGTATGTATGAGTGTGGAATGTTTATAGACTGAGGTATGAGTGTGGAATGTTTATAGACTGATGTGTGCGTGTAGAATGTTTATAGACAGTGAGGCGTGAGTGTGGAATGTTTATAGACTGATGTGTGCGTGTAGAATGTTTATAGACAGTGAGGCGTGAGTGTGGAATGTTTATAGACTGAGGTGTGCGTGTGGAATGTTTATAGACTGAGGTATGAGTGTGGAATGTTTATAGACAGTGAGGCGTGAGTGTGGAATGTTTATAGACTGATGTGTGCGTGTAGAATGTTTATAGACAGTGAGGCGTGAGTGTGGAATGTTTATAGACTGAGGTGTGCGTGTAGAATGTTTATAGACTGAGGTATGAGTGTGGAATGTTTATAGACTGATGTGTGCGTGTAGAATGTTTATAGACTGATGTGTGCGTGTAGAATGTTTATAGACTGATGTGTGCGTGTAGAATGTTTATAGACAGTGAGGCGTGAGTGTGGAATGTTTATAGACTGATGTGTGCGTGTAGAATGTTTATAGACTGATGTGTGCGTGTAGAATGTTTATAGACTGATGTGTGCGTGTAGAATGTTTATAGACTGATGTGTGCGTGTAGAATGTTTATAGACTGATGTGTGCGTGTAGAATGTTTATAGACTGATGTGTGCGTGTAGAATGTTTATAGACTGATGTGTGCGTGTAGAATGTTTATAGACTGATGTGTGCGTGTAGAATGTTTATAGACTGATGTGTGCGTGTGGAATGTTTATAGACTGAGGTATGAGTGTGGAATGTTTATAGACAGTGAGGCGTGAGTGTGGAATGTTTATAGACAGTGAGGCGTGAGTGTGGAATGTTTATAGACTGAGGTATGAGTGTGGAATGTTTATAGACTGAGGTGTGAGTGTGGAATGTTTATAGACTGAGGTGTGAGTGTAGAATGTTTATAGACAGTGAGGCGTGAGTGTGGAATGTTTATAGACTGAGGTATGAGTGTGGAATGTTTATAGACTGAGGTGTGAGTGTGGAATGTTTATAGACTGAGGTGTGAGTGTGGAATGTTTATAGACTGAGGTGTGAGTGTGGAATGTTTATAGACTGAGGTGTGAGTGTGGAATGTTTATAGACTGAGGTGTGAGTGTGGAATGTTTATAGACTGAGGTGTGAGTGTGGAATGTTTATAGACTGAGGTGTGAGTGTAGAATGTTTATAGACAGTGAGGCGTGAGTGTGGAATGTTTATAGACTGAGGTATGAGTGTGGAATGTTTATAGACTGAGGTGTGAGTGTGGAATGTTTATAGACTGAGGTGTGAGTGTGGAATGTTTATAGACTGAGGTGTGAGTGTGGAATGTTTATAGACTGAGGTATGAGTGTGGAATGTTTATAGACTGAGGTGTGAGTGTGGAATGTTTATAGACTGAGGTGTGAGTGTGGAATGTTTATAGACTGAGGTGTGAGTGTAGAATGTTTATAGACAGTGAGGCGTGAGTGTGGAATGTTTATAGACTGAGGTATGAGTGTGGAATGTTTATAGACTGAGGTGTGAGTGTGGAATGTTTATAGACTGAGGTGTGAGTGTGGAATGTTTATAGACAGTGAGGCGTGAGTGTGGAATGTTTATAGACTGAGGTGTGAGTGTGGAATGTTTATAGACAGTGAGGCGTGAGTGTGGAATGTTTATAGACAGTGAGGTGTGAGTGTGGAATGTTTATAGACAGTGAGGTGTGAGTGTAGAATGTTTATAGACTGATGTGTGCGTGTAGAATGTTTATAGACTGATGTGTGCGTGTAGAATGTTTATAGACTGATGTGTGCGTGTAGAATGTTTATAGACTGAGGTGTGAGTGTAGAATGTTTATAGACTGATGTGTGCGTGTAGAATGTTTATAGACAGTGAGGCGTGAGTGTGGAATGTTTATAGACAGTGAGGTGTGAGTGTGGAATGTTTATAGACTGAGGTGTATGTGTGTGAACTTGTCAAGGTTTCAGATGTGACATCTTCTACATTTTCATGTTCAGTGTTTATGGGATGTGTGAAAACACACTGGCTGTGAGTGTTGTGTGTGTACCTCTGGCTATGGTACATCGCTGCCAATGCTTCACCCAGACTGCTCCTGTATTCTGATGTAGCTACATTTGAATATGGCAACTTGTGAAGATGAGATTTCACGTATGGATGTGGGGTTTTTGTGGTGGTCATGTCTGGGTTGCAGCCTGACAGTGTGTCTACTCGCTGTGGTGTGTGTGTTTATGCTGCTGTATTTACAGTATTTCTGATCGCTGCCATATTTTTTTTAATGTACAACCAGAATTTGAGATTTCAAGTCGGGCATTATTTGTGTATTGAGGCCAGGAAGGTGGGTATGTTTGTGTCATGTCTGCAACTCTGCCGCAATGTTTAGCTAGCAGTGTCGGGCTGTACTCACATCTATTTTGCATTTGTGTACAGCTATTTGGGGTGTACGCACATTTAACTGTATTATATGTTTGTACGGGATTTTTAACCATGTGACCTGGGAGTCCAGGTCAGAGCAGCCCACACTGGTACCATGTGATGTTCTGAGACATAATGGGGGCTGCTGGGATATGAACCACAGAGTGCTCAATTGTCTGTACACACTGGTACCATGTGATGTTCTGAGACATAATGGGGGCTGTTGTGCTGAGTGCTCAATTGTCTGTACACACTGGTACCATGTGATGTTCTGAGACATAATGGGGGCTGTTGTGCTGAGTGCTCAATTGTCTGTACACACTGGGGGATGGCACCATATGCCCAGTACGTGTCTAGATTGTGTACTCGACTGGTGTGATTTGTGTGTGTCTACATTGTGTACTGGGCTGGTGTGATTTGTGTGTCTAGATTGTACTGGACTGATGTGATTTGTGTGTGTCTACATTGTTTACTCATCTGATGTGAATTGTGTGTGGGCCGTACTCATTGCTAGCAGGGCTTCATTAGTCCCCCATGTTCTTCTGACGCTCTGCCAAACTTAACATATGAGCGTACAGCTCATACATAGATATAGATGTCAGTATAGGCAGGCATTTAATAAGGTATTCATACCCAGTTAAGTGTTTACACAAACATACATGTCCAACCCAGTTAAGTGTTTACACAAACATACATGTCCAACCCAGTTAAGTGTTTACACAAACATACATGTCCAAACTTACAGCTAAATAAGTATACAAGTACATGGCCAGTATAAGACATAGAGTTGAAACACAGAAGTCACAAACATGTACGATTTATTGCCTGACGTATTTCAGTGCATCTTGACAGGTACATACTGCAGAGTGATATATCATACGATGTGAATAAATGCGTAATACTTGAGCTGAAACACTACAGATATATTCACAGATACTGTTTGAATGTGGAGCATTTGTTATCCCCACCATAATTTAACATGAAGTCTTTCTGTTTTTGCATAAAACCAACTGGAACCGCCTGATTGCTAACGCCTGACTATATTTAAGTGATCGTGTATTGTTCATTGAATACAGTATGCAAACACTTGTTCTCTGTTCATGTTATGGCCAAACTATACGAGTTGTAGAGAGATCAGAGAGGAGGGCGTTTTATAGCCTTGTGACTGTACAGAGAGTTATAAATTCTATGCAGAGTCAGTGTGAGACAGTGAGTCATAAATGAAATGTTGTAAGACATTGAGTCACGAATGAAATGTTGTAAGACAGTGAGTCATTAATGAAATGTCCTTGTACAGTGCTTGTGAGGGAAAGAGCACCGCTGAATTCACAACTTGTTGCTTCTCTCTCTCTCTCTCTCTCTCTCTCTCTCTCTCTCTCTCTCTCTCTCTCTCTCTCTACAACTTGCCTACAGATGTCTGTGTGTTCAGAGTTGTCACTCTCTCTCTCCCTGTCTATGTGCTTCTCCCTCTGCAGCCTGTGTGTGTTTTTCTTTAACAGTCCTTCCCTCCCTGGTCATTGGTTTGGTTATGTTGCGGGTTGATCCCGTGCATTTTTGCCCTGGTTTCTTGTGTTTGTTGCTGTGTACTTATGAAACGAATCATTTACATTTTTAATGTGTTCAATTTTTTTTTTTTATTATTAAAACGAGGCCATGATTCTATTTATGTTGTGTGCTTGTTGACTACGTTGTGATGTTTGTTTGTTGGTCATGTCTGAACTTGACACAGACTCTGTGTTTGTTTGTTACATGTTTTTGTGAAACCAACATGTCTTATGGTCGGTACCTGTTATTCCCTTTACACATGTTCTTCCTCTTCTGCGTTCATCCGAAGTTTTTTCGGACGTGATTCCATTGTGCCTGTTTACACCAGGTTGAGTTCTTGCACCATTAGGCCGACATATCCAACTTCTGCGGGCATTTGTTGACCGGGTTAACCTTCCCGGCTACACTTGTTCGATTCCACATTTTCTCATTATGTTGCTGGAAACTCTAAAACTACGTTTTCTGTGAAAGCTGAAGTCTATTCTTGGCTTTGTGTATTCTACAATTTTATTTGATTCATTCACAAGCTATGTTAGTGGCAGCCAGTTGTATAAATGTCTGCTTGCCTCCATCTTTTCATTCATTCACAAGCTATGTTAGTGGCAACCAGTTGTATAAATGTCTGCTTGCCTCCATCTTTCTTCTCATTCATTCACAAGCAATGTTAGTGGCAACCAGTTGTATAAATGTCTGCTTGCCTCCATCTTTCTTCTCATTCATTCACAAGCTATGTTAGTTAGTGGCAACCAGTTGTATAAATGTCTGCTTGCCTCCATCTTTCTTCTCATTCATTCACAAGCTATGTTAGTTAGTGGCAGCCAGTTGTATAAATGTCTGCTTGCCTCCATCTTTCTTCTCAGATTGTGTCAGTTCTTCCATTGTTCCAACTTTACTTAACTCCACCTTTCTTGTCATGTGCCCAGAGATTGTCACATAACTTGTGTCAGTTGTGTGGCCATGTTTGACCAGATGGACAGTTCAGGTATTGAGATCACCACAGGATATTTCCACATGTCAGTGCCCGACAGCTGCTGTACTGACCGCCTGTCTTCTTGCTATCTACCCAACTCAGAAAGCCTCTTCTGTCCGTGACTGTTACTGCATTCATCTGTTCATTACAGTTACTGTTTCCATCTGCCCATTACAGTTATTGTGTCCATCTGTCCGTGACAGTTACTATGTCCATCTGTCTGTGACAGTTACTGTGTCCATCTGCCCATTACAGTTACTGTGTCCATCTGCCCATGACAGTTACTGTGTCCATCTGTCCATTACAGTTACTGTGTCCATCTGCCCATTACAGTTACTGTGTCCATCTGCCCATGACAGTTACTGTGTCCATCTGTCCATTACAGTTACTGTGTCCATCTGTCCATTACAGTTACTGTGTTCATCTGTCCATTACAGTTACTGTGTCCATCTGTCCATTACAGTTGCTTGTGTCCATCTGCCCATTACAGTTGCTGTGTCAATCTGCCCATTACAGTTACTGTGTCCATCTGTCCATTACAGTTACTGTGTCCATCTGTCCATTACAGTTACTGTGTCCATCTGTCCATTACAGTTACTGTGTTCATCTGTCCATTACAGTTACTGTGTCCATCTGTCCATTACAGTTGCTTGTGTCCATCTGCCCATTACAGTTGCTGTGTCCATCTGCCCATTACAGTTACTGTGTCCATCTGTCCATTACAGTTGCTGTGTCCATCTGCCCATTACAGTTGCTGTGTCCATTTCTCCGTGACAGTTACTGTGTCCATCTGTCCATTACAGTTACTGTGTCCATTTCTCCGTGACAGTTACTGTGTCCATCTTTGTCCGAGACAGTTACTGTGTCCATCTTTGTCTGAGACAGTTACTGTGTCCATCTTTGTCCGAGACAGTTACTGTGTCCATCTTTGTCCGAGACAGTTACTGTGTCCATCTATCTGTGATAGTTACTGTGTCCATCTTTCCGTGACAGTTATTGTGTCCATCAACAAATAATTCATTTTGAAATATGCTGGATGGAGACCTGTATATTTGTGTAGTCATTAATGCATTTAGTCAACAGGCCTTCTGTTTTGTTTGTAATTAGTGCACTCAGCCTACCCATGTGTACAGAGGTAGTCAAGTGCTACGGGCAAAATGTGGGAGGGATGTGTTTGAGAGATGTGATCACATGACTGGGTGGATGTGTTTGAGAGATGTTGGTGTTGCTTGTGTGTGTGTGTCAGCCAGCTGATGGTTTATATGCTAGCTGGTGACTGTGTTCACATGGTTGTGTTCGCTGCTGGCATTGGCTTTACTGATGTCTTCTAGATATGTCAGCAAGTGTAGATTGTTGTACATATTATACAACACTCAACACTCAGGCTGACCCATCATCCTATACAACGCTCAGGCTGACCCATCATCCCATACAACACTCAGGCTGACCCATCATCCCATACAACACTCAGGCTGATCCATCATCCCATACAACACTCAGACTGACTCATACAACACTAAGGCTGACCCATCGTCCTATACAACGCTCAGGCTGACCCATCATCCCATACAACACTCAGGCTGACCCATCATCCCATACAACACTCAGGCTGACCCATCATCCCATACAACACTCAGGCTGACCCATCATCCCATACAACACTCAGGCTGACCCACCATCCCATACAACACTCAGGCTGACCCATCATCCCATACAACACTCAGGCTGACCCACCATCCCATACAACACTCAGGCTGACCCACCATCCCATACAACACTCAGGCTGACCCATCATCCCATACAACACTCAGGCTGACCCATCATCCCGTACAACACTCAGACTAACCCATCATCCCATACAACACTCAGGCTGACCCATCATCCCATACAACACTCAGGCTGACCCATCATCCCATACAACACTCAGGCTGACCCATCATGCCATACAACACTCAGGCTGACCCATCATCCCATACAACTCTCAGGCTGACCCATCATCCCATACAACTCTCAGGCTGACCCATCATCCCATACAACACTCAGGCTGACCCATCATCCCGTACAACACTCAGACTAACCCATCATCCCATACAACACTCAGGCTGACCCATCATCCCGTACAACACTCAGACTAACCCATCATCCCATACAACACTCAGGCTGACCCATCATGCCATACAACACTCAGGCTGACCCATCATCCCATACAACTCTCAGGCTGACCCATCATCCCATACAACTCTCAGGCTGACCCATCATCCCATACAACACTCAGGCTGACCTATCATCCCATACAACTCTCAGGCTGACCCATCATCCCATACAACTCTCAGGCTGACCCATCATCCCATACAACTCTCAGGCTGACCCATCATCCCATGCAACTCTCAGGCTACACAGTCACACCAACAGTCATTCAGTCTGCAAGTCAGGAAGGAGGAATAACTCAGTCAGACAAGATGACACAAGAATCTTCTGGCAGTGTGATGAGATGTGGAGATAGCTGAAACAGTCAGCCAAGGTGACACAAGAATCTTCTGGCAGTGTGATGAGATGTGGAGACAGCTGAAACAGTCAGACAAGATGACACAAGAATCTTCTGGCAGTGTGATGAGATGTGGAGACAGCTGAATGGTGTCTGGATCATCAGTGTAGCTTCTGTCACCGAGGACAATCTCCAGAATTGCAACTGGAATGTCTGAGCTGAGTTAGTTAGTTGCATGTACTGTAAGACTACAGGCAGCCAGTTCGAACAAATGATGTGGAGAAGTTCTTGGGAGGAGGCGATGGAGAACACGAATATGGTACATATCAGACAGGAAACATCAGTTTAGATTGTAGCAAAACAGCTGTCAGAGTAAATGGAGAATACACAGAAGCTAATTTTTTTTAAAAAATTGAAAGTGGGTGGCCTAGCATAGAGGCAGAAGTAGCAGCAACAAAATGAAATCTCACTGACTTGGACCCTCCACAAGGGAAACATAAGTGGCACCAGATATCAACTAACAGAAGCCATCTATGGGAGAAATTAGCCAAGCTAACATTCTGAAATCTGCGAAAGCTGCTGGTCCAGACAGTATCCTAACAAGCAGTTAAAGCCAATATAACCTCAACTAAACTACTTCACACATTATTTAGCCATCTTTCCTTTTCTATCTTAGGCTATAGATATGGCCCTACAGTATTTCCTCTTCTATCTTAGGCTATAGAGATATGGCCCTACAGTATTTCCTCTTCTATCTCAGCATGTAGAGATATGGCCCTACAGTATTTCCTCTTCTATCTCAGCATGTAGAGATATGGCCCTACAGTATTTCCTCTTCTATCTCAGCATGTAGAGATATGGCCCTACAGTATTTCCTCTTCTATCTCAGGATGTAGAGATATGGCCCTACAGTATTTCCTCTTCTATCTCAGGATGTAGAGATATGGCCCTACAGTATTTCTTCTTCTATCTCAGGATGTAGAGATATGGCCCTACAGTATTTCCTCTTCTATCTCAGGATGTAGAGATATGGCCCTACAGTATTACCTCTTCTATCTCAGGATGTAGAGATATGGCCCTACAGTATTTCCTCTTCTATCTCAGCATGTAGAGATATGGCCCTACAGTATTTCCTCTATCTCAGCATGTAGAGATATGGCCCTACAGTATTTCCTCTATCTCAGCATGTAGAGATATGGCCCTACAGTATTTCCTCTTCTATCTCAGGATGTAGAGATATGGCCCTACAGTATTTCCTCTTCTATCTCAGGATGTAGAGATATGGCCCTACAGTATTTCCTCTTCTATCTCAGGATGTAGAGATATGGCCCTACAGTATTTCCTCTTCTATCTCAGGATGTAGAGATATGGCCCTACAGTATTTCCTCTATCTCAGCATGTAGAGATATGGCCCTACAGTATTTCCTCTTCTATCTCAGCATGTAGAGATATGGCCCTACAGTATTTCCTCTATCTCAGCATGTAGAGATATGGCCCTACAGTATTTCCTCTATCTCAGCATGTAGAGATATGGCCCTACAGTATTTCCTCTTCTATCTCAGGATGTAGAGATATGGCCCTACAGTATTTCCTCTTCTATCCCAGGATGTAGAGATATGGCCCTACAGTATTTCCTCTTCTATCCCAGTATGTAGAGATATGGCCCTACAGTATTTCCTCTTCTATCTCAGCATGTAGAGATATGGCCCTACAGTATTTCCTCTTCTATCTCAGCATGTAGAGATGTGGCCCTACAGTATTTCCTCTTCCATCTCAGCATGTAGAGATATGGCCCTACAGTATTTCCTCTTCTATCTCAGCATGTAGAGATATGGCCCTACAGTATTTCTTCTTCTATCTCAGCATGTAGAGATATGGCCCTACTGTATTTCTTCTATCTCAGCATGTAGAGATATGGCCCTACAGTATTTCCTCTTCCATCTCAGCATGTAGAGATATGGCCCTACAGTATTTCTTCTATCTCAGCATGAAGAGATATGGCCCTACAGTATTTCCTCTTCTATCTCAGCATGTAGAGATATGGCCCTACAGTATTTCCTCTTCTATCTCAGCATGTAGAGATATGGCCCTACAGTATTTCCTCTTCTACCTCAGCATGTAGAGATATGGCCCTACAGTATTTCCTCTTCTATCTCAGCATGTAGAGATATGGCCCTACAATATTTCTTCTTCTATCTCAGCATGTAGAGATATGGCCCTACAGTATTTCTTCTTCTATTTCAGCATGTAGAGATATGGCCCTACAGTATTTCTTCTATCTCAGCATGTAGAGATATGGCCCTACAGTATTTCCTCTTCTATCTCAGCATGTAGATATATGGCCCTACAGTATTTCCTCTTCTATCTCAGCATGTAGAGATATGGCCCTACAGTATTTCTTCTTCTATCTCAGCATGTAGAGATATGGCCCTACAGTATTTCTTCTTCTATCTCAGCATGTAGAGATATGTCCCTACAGTATTTCTTCTTCTATCTCAGCATGTAGAGATATGGCCCTACAGTATTTCTTCTTCTATCTCAGCATGTAGAGATATGGCCCTACAGTATTTTCTCTTCTATCTCAGCACATAGAGATATGGCCCTACAGTATTTCCTCTTATATCTCAGCATGTAGAGATATGGCCCTACAGTATTTCCTCTTCTATCTCAGGATGTAGAGATATGGCCCTACAGTATTTCCTCTTCTATCTCAGGATGTAGAGATATGGCCCTACAGTATTTCTTCTTCTATCTCAGCATGTAGAGATATGGCCCTATAGTATTTCCTCTTCTATCTCAGGATGTAGAGATATGGCCCTACAGTATTTCTTCTTCTATCTCAGCATGTAGAGATATGGCCCTACAGTATTTCTTCTATCTCAGCATGTAGAGATATGGCCCTACAGTATTTCCTCTTCTATCTCAGCATGTAGAGATATGGCCCTACAGTATTTCCTCTTCTATCTCAGGATGTAGAGATATGGCCCTACAGTATTTCCTCTTCTATCTCAGCATGTAGAGATATGGCCCTACAGTATTTCCTCTTCTACCTCAGCATGTAGAGATATGGCCCTATAGTATTTCCTCTTCTATCTCAGGATGTAGAGATATGGCCCTACAGTATTTCTTCTTCTATCTCAGCATGTAGAGATATGGCCCTACAGTATTTCTTCTATCTCAGCATGTAGAGATATGGCCCTACAGTATTTCCTCTTCTATCTCAGCATGTAGAGATATGGCCCTACAGTATTTCTTCTATCTCACCATGTAGATATATGGCCCTACAGTATTTCCTCTTCTATCTCAGCATGTAGAGATATGGCCCTACAGTATTTCCTCTTTTATCCCAGGATGTAGAGATATGGCCCTACAGTATTTCCTCTTCTATCTCAGCATGTAGAGATATGGCCCTACAGTATTTCCTCTTCTATCCCAGGATGTAGAGATATGGCCCTACAGTATTTCCTCTTCTATCTCAGCATGTAGAGATATGGCCCTACAGTATTTCCTCTTCTATCCCAGGATGTAGAGATATGGCCCTACAGTATTTCCTCTTCTATCTCAGCATGTAGAGATATGGCCTTACAGTATTTCTTCTATCTCAGCATGTAGAGATATGGCCCTACAGTATTTCCTCTTCTATCTCAGCATGTAGAGATGTGGCCCTACAGTATTTCCTCTTCTATCTCAGCATGTAGAGATATGGCCTTACAGTATTTCTTCTATCTCAGCATGTAGAGATATGGCCCTACAGTATTTCCTCTTCTATCTCAGCATGTAGAGATATGGCCCTACAGTATTTCCTCTTTTATCTCAGCATGTAGAGATATTGCCCTACAGTATTTCTTCTATCTCAGCATGTAGAGATATGGCCCTACAGTATTTCCTCTTCTATCTCAGCATGTAGAGATATGGCCCTACAGTATTTCCTCTTTTATCCCAGCATGTAGAGATATGGCCCTACAGTATTTCTTCTATCTCAGGATGTAGAGATATGGCCCTACAGTATTTCTTCTATCTCAGGATGTAGAGATATGGCCCTACAGTATTTCTTCTATCTCAGGATGTAGAGATATGGCCCTACAGTATTTCCTCTTTTATCTCAGCATGTAGAGATATGGCCCTACAGTATTTCTTCTATCTCAGCATGTAGAGATATGGCCCTACAGTATTTCCTCTTCTATCTCAGCATGTAGAGATATGGCCCTACAGTATTTCCTCTTTTATCCCAGCATGTAGAGATATGGCCCTACAGTATTTCTTCTATCTCAGGATGTAGAGATATGGCCCTACAGTATTTCCTCTTTTATCTCAGCATGTAGAGATATGGCCCTACAGTATTTCTTCTATCTCAGGATGTAGAGATATGGCCCTACAGTATTTCCTCTTCTATCTCAGGATGTAGAGATATGGCCCTACAGTATTTCCTCTTCTATCTCAGGATGTAGAGATATGGCCCTACAGTATTTCCTCTTCTATCTCAGGATGTAGAGATATGGCCCTACAGTATTTCCTCTTCTATCTCAGCATGTAGAGATATGGCCTTACAGTATTTCTTCTATCTCAGCATGTAGAGATATGGCCCTACAGTATTTCCTCTTCTATCTCAGCATGTAGAGATGTGGCCCTACAGTATTTCCTCTTCTATCTCAGCATGTAGAGATATGGCCTTACAGTATTTCTTCTATCTCAGCATGTAGAGATATGGCCCTACAGTATTTCTTCTATCTCAGGATGTAGAGATATGGCCCTACAGTATTTCTTCTATCTCAGGATGTAGAGATATGGCCCTACAGTATTTCCTCTTTTATCTCAGCATGTAGAGATATGGCCCTACAGTATTTCTTCTATCTCAGCATGTAGAGATATGGCCCTACAGTATTTCCTCTTCTATCTCAGCATGTAGAGATATGGCCCTACAGTATTTCCTCTTTTATCCCAGCATGTAGAGATATGGCCCTACAGTATTTCTTCTATCTCAGGATGTAGAGATATGGCCCTACAGTATTTCCTCTTTTATCTCAGCATGTAGAGATATGGCCCTACAGTATTTCTTCTATCTCAGGATGTAGAGATATGGCCCTACAGTATTTCCTCTTCTATCTCAGGATGTAGAGATATGGCCCTACAGTATTTCCTCTTCTATCTCAGGATGTAGAGATATGGCCCTACAGTATTTCCTCTTCTATCTCAGGATGTAGAGATATGGCCCTACAGTATTTCCTCTTCTATCTCAGGATGTAGAGATATGCCCCTACAGTATTTCCTCTTCTATCTAAGCATGTAGAGATATGGCCCTACAGTATTTCCTCTTATATCTCAGGATGTAGAGATATGGCCCTACAGTATTTCTTCTTCTATCTCAGGATGTAGAGATATGGCCCTACAGTATTTCCTCTTCTATCTCAGGATGTAGAGATATGCCCCTACAGTATTTCCTCTTCTATCTAAGCATGTAGAGATATGGCCCTACAGTATTTCCTCTTCTATCTCAGGATGTAGAGCTATGGCCCTACAGTATTTCTTCTTCTATCTCAGCATGTAGAGCTATGGCCCTACAGTATTTCCTCTTCTATCTCAGGATGTAGAGATATGGCCCTACAGTATTTCCTCTTCTATCTCAGGATGTAGAGATATGCCCCTACAGTATTTCCTCTTCTATCTCAGGATGTAGAGATATGGCCCTACAGTATTTCCTCTTCTATCTCAGGATGTAGAGATATGGCCCTACAGTATTTCCTCTTCTATCTCAGGATGTAGAGATATGGCCCTACAGTATTTCTTCTATCTCAGGATGTAGAGATATGGCCCTACAGTATTTCCTCTTTTATCTCAGGATGTAGAGATATGGCCCTACAGTATTTCCTCTTCTATCTCAGGATGTAGAGATATGGCCCTACAGTATTTCCTCTTCTATCTCAGGATGTAGAGATATGGCCCTACAGTATTTCCTCTTCTATCTCAGGATGTAGAGATATGGCCCTACAGTATTTCCTCTTCTATCTCAGGATGTAGAGATATGTCCCTACAGTATTTCCTCTTCTATCTAAGCATGTAGAGATATGGCCCTACAGTATTTCCTCTTATATCTCAGGATGTAGAGATATGGCCCTACAGTATTTCCTCTTCTATCTCAGGATGTAGAGATATGGCCCTACAGTATTTCTTCTTCTATCTCAGGATGTAGAGATATGGCCCTACAGTATTTCCTCTTCTATCTCAGGATGTAGAGATATGGCCCTACAGTATTTCCTCTATCTCAGCATGTAGAGATATGGCCCTACAGTATTTCCTCTATCTCAGCATGTAGAGATATGGCCCTACAGTATTTCCTCTTCTATCCCAGGATGTAGAGATATGGCCCTACAGTATTTCCTCTTCTATCTCAGCATGTAGAGATATGGCCCTACAGTATTTCCTCTTCTATCTCAGGATGTAGAGATATGGCCCTACAGTATTTCCTCTTCTATCTCAGGATGTAGAGATATGGCCCTACAGTATTTCCTCTTCCATCTCAGCATGTAGAGATATGGCCCTACAGTATTTCCTCTTCTATCTCAGGATGTAGAGATATGGCCCTACAGTATTTCCTCTTCTATCTCAGCATGTAGAGATATGGCCCTACAGTATTTCCTCTTCTATCTCAGCATGTAGAGATATGGCCCTACAGTATTTCCTCTATCTCAGCATGTAGAGATATGGCCCTACAGTATTTCCTCTATCTCAGCATGTAGAGATATGGCCCTACAGTATTTCCTCTTCTATCTCAGCATGTAGAGATATGGCCCTACAGTATTTCCTCTTCTATCTCAGCATGTAGAGATATGGCCCTACAGTATTTCCTCTTCTATCTCAGCATGTAGAGATATGGCCCTACAGTATTTCCTCTTCTATCTCAGCATGTAGAGATGTGGCCCTACAGTATTTCCTCTTCCATCTCAGCATGTAGAGATATGGCCCTACAGTATTTCCTCTTCTATCTCAGGATGTAGAGATATGGCCCTACAGTATTTCCTCTTCTATCTCAGCATGTAGAGATATGGCCCTACAGTATTTCCTCTTCTATCTCAGCATGTAGAGATATGGCCCTACAGTATTTCCTCTTCTATCTCAGCATGTAGAGATGTGGCCCTACAGTATTTCCTCTTCCATCTCAGCATGTAGAGATATGGCCCTACAGTATTTCCTCTTCTATCTCAGGATGTAGAGATATGGCCCTACAGTATTTCCTCTTCTATCTCAGCATGTAGAGATATGGCCCTACAGTATTTCCTCTTCTATCCCAGGATGTAGAGATATGGCCCTACAGTATTTCCTCTTCTATCTCAGCATGTAGAGATATGGCCCTACAGTATTTCCTCTTCTATCCCAGGATGTAGAGATATGGCCCTACAGTATTTCCTCTTCTATCTCAGCATGTAGAGATATGGCCCTACAGTATTTCCTCTTCTATCTCAGCATGTAGAGATGTGGCCCTACAGTATTTCCTCTTCCATCTCAGCATGTAGAGATATGGCCCTACAGTATTTCCTCTTCTATCTCAGGATGTAGAGATATGGCCCTACAGTATTTCCTCTTCTATCTCAGCATGTAGAGATATGGCCCTACAGTATTTCCTCTTCTATCCCAGGATGTAGAGATATGGCCCTACAGTATTTCCTCTTCTATCTCAGCATGTAGAGATATGGCCCTACAGTATTTCCTCTTCTGTCCCTGGATAGTCTTTTGCCATCACTAGCTATTGAGCTGTAGGACAATGTCTGTTGCCATCACTAGCTATTGAGCTGTAGGACAGTTTCTTGTGCCTGCAGCAAGTTGGCCTCCTGTAGGCTTGCGAACGCCGTTCGTGAGCCGCATTCCAGGCGTTCAAAACGCAGTGGTGACCGATTCAGCAGCGAACCGTGTCCTGTTGTGTTATATCATGTTAGTATGGGAGCCAGTTGTTCAGAAAGCAATTGCAAACTACTGAACGTAAAACTTGCCCAGGAATCACAAACAGCAAATATTGCTGGGGTTGACTGCTATGTCCGTAAAGGATATGGTGAGGGTAATGAGGCTGATGGGGAAGACAGTGGTCATGAGAATGAGATTATTATTCAAGACATCATGCCTAAGAGTGACGATCCTATCCAAAACGAATAGGAAGGTCAAGCCCTGGATCATTGTGTCAGTGGGATGAACACCAATCACGTCTCAGTGGTCAAAAAAAGTTGACCTCACTAGTGATCAAGAGCATTATGAGTGTTTGCAGTGAGTTGACCTCGCTAGTGATCAAGAGCATTACAAGTGTTTGCAGTGAGTTGACCTCGCTAACAGTTAAATATAGGACAGTGGCATCTGGCTGCGGTGATATATTTATGTGCATTTTTTAGAAAAAAAAAATAAACTGATAATGTGATTGTTGTGTGGTTTGTCATTACATTATGTGCACTATGTCGAGAAAACTTTTAGAGGAATGCTTTGATGAAAGTTGTTCATGTTGTAAATATTCATGCTGGTGATCAGTTTTGTTGTGCAGTCCAGGCTCCCATACTTCCTCACGTCTGCTTCATGTAGACGACCCGGTTTTATCCCATCTTGACAGGGTCGTCACAGCTCAGTGACCACTTGCAGGTGCCTTGTCTGCGGTTGGTTTATTCTGGATTCAGTGACCCTGGGGCATTCATGTACATAAATGTCTTTTATTTTCATAAGTCCATGATGTGAATTGTTGCCTCATGATTTGGAAACCAACATTTGTACAATAAAATATGTATCTGTAACCAATATGGTGTTTGACTTGCAATGACATGAAACAGGCATGTTGTGTGTGTGGCTTGTACATACGTACGTGAATGTGTAAGATAGACCCTTATACACAAATTTGTTCATCCAAGATTTGTTAGTTGCATGTCCTTAACAGGGCATTGCAATCAACCCCAGCATTGTTAGTCTCTGTGATTGACTAGGCATTCAGTAAGTAGTTTGCCACAGCTTTCTGAATCAACGCCAGCATTGTTGGTCTCTGTGATTGACTAGCCATTCAGTTGTTTGCCATTCAGTTGCTTTCTGAACGACTGCACCTCATACCATCACAATCAACGCAACGTGGTCTACTTCCATACTGCTGGCAGCCTCGACCTGGGATGTTGGGGAACCTGGCAGCCTCGACCTGGGATGTTGGGGAACCTGGCAGCCTAGATCTGAGATGTTGATCAATTGTTCACTGTCACAGCATCTCATCTCAGTGATCAGCATGACAGTCCACAGCCACACATCTCGATAATTTGTTCTCCACTGGAGCGGGTGTATGCCCACAGTTTTCTTTCTTCTGCTGATGTTGGACGCTCCTGCAACAAATGTTTAGCTGTCATTGCACCAGTCCTAGTTACATTCTTCAGTATCTACTGTCTTTACTTGATTAAATATGTACTATTTCAGCCTGCTGTGTCCTGTGTGTGATGAAGATTCTTGTTTGTTCTCTTCGATTATGTTGGCAACATGCATAACCTATTTGGTCAGCTCAACGTCCACTTGGTTCTATCACTGTTCCTTATGAATCTCCTTGCCCCATCAAAGGTTGTCTGTATCAGGCTGATGCAGTCCTCCACCTTCCTTTGCCAGTCTCCCATAGGCTGAGGTTGTCTCCTTTGCCACAGTTCATGGAGTGCTGCTGCTAGTTCTGTTCTTCAGTACTGTGACAACTGACTCTGCATCTTTGAGAGAGCTATTTGTTTCTGGGTGATCATCTGCACTCCTTGTTTGAGGCAAGAGCCTCACACCCATATACAGAAGAAGAAGTTAATATGAATTACCTACATGTAGAATTACAACGTATCAGTACATGGTTGGGAGAATTAAAAGAGGCAGTTAGTGAGGTAGAAAATTTTGTAGAAACGTTGCAGAACAGAACGACTAGACAAGACCCTTATAGATTTAAGGTAGATTACAATAGAGTAGGAAAGAATAACGGGAGACAATCACTGTTTAATAAAGACAGAAGACAATATGGTTATAACGAACCAAGGCCTGATGTATATAGGATAAAAGACGGTGAGAACAGACGTAATGGTGAAAAGCCGGACTGGTATAGCTGTTATAGATACAAGAATGGTCCTGAGAGAGACTTTTCCAATAAGTTATGGAAGTGGCCATCCTATAGCAAGACTGCTAGGAAAAGACGTGACGAATGGTTTGAAAAAAGACAAAGACAACATCTAAACTCGGGTGTAAGAGACAGAGTTGAACCTGTAAATAAAATACAAACTAATCCTAAAATGGTTACGAATGTGACTAGTAGACAGGAAAATAAAACGACGGTGGTGATAAAGAAAATAGACTGAGAGACAGACGCAAACAGATAAAATGATAGATAAGGAGACACAGACTCCGCTAGATAATATAGAGAAGAATGACCAAGTGCAAACTATTAAAACTCATCAGCTGAAATTAGAAAAGGGAGACACAGTTGAAATTAAGAAGGATAGACAGACGAGAACCAAAAATGAAAAGAGACCAAAGAGGAAAAGTATTGAGGAAAGAAATATTAACAGTCTGATAGTTAATAAAGGTACAACTGAGATATCAAGTTCCTCAGGTATAGACATTAAATTAATTCCTAAATGGTGTAGAAATATTAAGTGTGAGAGTTCAGGCTATGGAGAGAATAATTCAGATAAAGATATGGGAGTTGTACAGAATCGGAGCGTGAGGAATAAAAGTAAGAGGAAAGTCAGACGTTCTAAAGCCGACTATAGGAATAGGATCGACGTGTCTTCAGTAAACCACTACTATGAATCTGATGAGGGAACTATTATTAGTTTGTCATCTGAAGATGAGATGGGGAAATATAAACGTTATGTAAGGTTGACAGGAAACAGTGAGCAGACCGACGCAAATGAAGGAAATAGGAAGAAAGCATTTAAGAAGAAGAATAGTAATAAACAGATAGCGGAAATTTACTCAACGACAGAAAGTGACTTAAGAAAAATAGAATATAGGACCTTAAGACCTGAGTACTTTAACAACAG
This sequence comes from Cepaea hortensis, assembly GCA_963921405.1. Classification (NCBI taxonomy): domain Eukaryota; kingdom Metazoa; phylum Mollusca; class Gastropoda; order Stylommatophora; family Helicidae; genus Cepaea; species Cepaea hortensis. The sequence continues at coordinate 2,285,607 of OY992889.1, read as the reverse complement.
GTTAACAACAGATAGTGAAGATGACATAATTGAAGAAAGACGTACTAAAGTATTAAGAGACAATGAAATATTTGGCTTGGATGCGCTTTATGGCTGTTAAAATTCTAAGGGTGACGAAGGACATATGGCATTGTTTTGGCTTATGAGAGGAATTGCGGTTTGAGCAAATACATATGAGCTGTCTAAAATAGGTAGATGAATTTTTTGGTGTAGCATCACATGATACAAGGTAGGCAATAGGGTTGTTGAGGATAGAGAGTCACGACAAATGATATTCTACGTGGGTACGTAATAAAGAATATCTGGTGTTTGGTTGCGGTGTAGGGAGAGTAAACAAGGTAGAAATTAAAATAGTCCTTTGTCCGGAATGGATAGATACAGAGAGTTAATCACGTTGAGTGATGTATAACTGGAGTGATTAAAGTAGAGTAGATTCAGCACAGAATTAGTAGAGAGAGAGATAAACTAAGTATGAATGCTCGTACTAGAGTGGATGGTTCGACTCAGAGCTATGACATGATGTCTGAGATAGTTTCGCTTGGTAGTTTGAGAAGTAAGTATAGTATTGTTGACAGCTGAACCGAGAGTGTCTGATGAGGAGATATAGATTGAGGAGAAATTGAGTATCATGTGTAAAATAGCCAGTTGAACGCGAGAATATTAAGAGTAAAAGACTGTAGAAGTTGATGCTTGAAGAATACGAGTTCTTGGTGAAGGGCATGAAGTAATTACGTCAGCCTTGCGAAGAAAGAAGAGGTGATTAAATCTGAGAAAGTTGTTGTGTGGAGAAGTATAGAATGATAGTTACAAGGTTAGTGGCTCAGCGGAATGAGGTTTGTATTGAGAGATCGTTGATAGTGCTGGTTAGTGTGTAAAAGAGATATAAGTTGCGAGAGATAATATATAGATTCTGACCTTTGAAAACGAGTGAATGATTGAGACTCTTTAATTGTTTCGAGAAATGTTCGTTTAGCTGAATGGTTGTTGTTTGTTTTGCTTGTGCTAAATTGTTAAAGTAGGTGATTAGAAAGGTGTGATGTCTTTTGTTTGGAATGTGTGATTTTGGACGGAATTTATGGAAGTTGTATGACAGGTTGACAGAAAGAGAGTTAACATTCTGAATGATCGTTTCATAAAATATGTTTAGTATTGTTGACAGGGACATGTTGAAGTATGAATGCCTGATACTGAGAAATGAGGAAAGTGAGGTCCGTTGTCAGTTATATGTGGTGTGGTTGGCTGTTTCTGAAAGAATCCCGATAAATAGGAAGAGGAGTGAAAGATAGTGAAGTAAACAAGATTAGTTAAATGAATGTTGGAGAATGTGTTCCGATAAGTGTGACTAGTATCATCGCGGTGCAAGAACGCTAGGAGAGACTTGAGGATAGCTTAGAGTAGTTGTGGTGAGATGTTGAAAGTACTGATGCAGGAGAATGAAATATTAATTGCGTCGGGTAGACGAGAAACTTAAAAGTAGAATTAGTTGTATTGGTGAGGTCTATAGTAAATAGACAAAGTTTTGTTGGACGTAGGAGGGTGGAGATACCGTAGTTAACGGTAATGATTAAGTAGTTGTAGTAATACTTGGAACAAATCCAAGGGAAACAATTAGTGTGTCGAGGTACGGTTTCCTTTAGTAGAGAGATGAGTTGTAGTGTGCTGGGATAGCCGCCACAATAGTAGTAAGTGAAGTGATTTGAGCTGCAGTTTACAGCGGTTGCTTAGGAGTTAGTCTGGTAAAAGATAGAATATTGTGAGGGGAGAGAATCAATGATTGACGGTCATTTATTAATTAATGACTTTTGTTGAGAGAACAGATATTGTTCTAAGTTAAGAATTGGTCTGTAGGTAACAGATATATATATATATATAGAGAGAGAGAGAGATATTTTGAGGTTAATGCTTAGCATTGAGTTGTTTTGTTTTATCTGTTATAAGAATAACGGAATAGGCATGACTTGGGTGAATAGGTAGGTAGGTCATTGGTTAGTATAAGAGACCAATGTTGATTGAATATGTATAGTATGTTATATTATTTTTGCTTGATTTGGTCCTGTAAAATGATTGTTACTATTTGATTTTAGAATAGGATTATTGTGTTTTTAGCCTTTTGCGTACAAACTACTGGTCCGTAAAAGAGACCAGTAGTATTAGGTAACAATAGATTAGGATGTATGTTGTATTATTTTAATATATGTTTTTCTTTGAACGAGTTCATACCTTTAATTGATATGAGGGGAAACATAAATGATGTATAAAAAACTTGGGGGGGGGGGTATGATATCCTGTTGTGATTTTATTTCGCTTCACTCATAATTTACGTGAATTGTCTTGTATGTTTATATATATATTAGAAATTAATTAAGTTATGTTTAATTTACATGATTTTGTCTAGAATAAAGACAATACATGGGGCTTTATTTAGGACCCTTCGTTCAGAAAATAGTAATAAACTACTGTGGACTAGAAGAGAGACACATTCTCTTTGTGAATAACAAGCTTATGAGTATATTCTGTTAGCATGATTGCTGTGATAATCAGCGGTGGGAGGTTAAGTTGTGGAAACATAGGCCATACTTAAGTGACGAGGTTACTACACAAGTAAAATGGTTATGGGGAATTTAAGTGAGCATTAATTGAAGATATATGGATTGGACGCCATATTGGGGAAGAAAAGATTAATGTGAATAACGTATATAGCAGTGGGGTAAATGAGGGGAAAGTTTTGAACATAGTTTCCATGGGGTCAGAAGAGCCATGGTGTACTTTCATAAGAGACACGAGATTGCTGGCTTATAGAAGAAGAAGTGGGTAACGTGCTACGCCAGGCAATTAGCAAAACATGAATTGAATCCATGTTTGACTCTGAAGAATGATTAGATACGGTGGATAGCAGTACAATAGTAAAGGGTTGTAAGGGTGTCAATGAGAAATGAACGTGGTCACTGTGGAGACAAAATGACATAGGGTTTTTGAGGGTCCGTGATATATGGACTGTAATAGAATAACGTTGGTTGCAAGCAGTCACAGACATGAGTTCAGGGGTGGTATATTGTTGCTGTTGATAACGGCATAAGTAGAGGTTTTAGTAGAGATGCCCATAATAAATGGACATTAAGGGGTCGCTGAAATTTTCGGCGAAATTAAGAGAGAATTCTGAGTGAGGTATGAGAGAAGATTAGTTATGTGAGGTGATGTGTATAAAGTTGGAAGAGGTCTAGAGGGATGGAGGACCTTGTTAATTGTGTACTGTCTGTCTGTAATATATAGACATTTGGGAGTGGATAATATTTTTGATGGTTGGTAAGTGAGGCTGTAGATAGCAGCGTAAACTGTTACCATAATAAGTGGTACTGTAGAAGAGATAATTGTTTTAGACTTTATTACATAAAGTCTCAAATGACATAGGGGGGTAAAGGTGTGTGTGATTTAGCTAAGTGTGGTTTTTTTGTGTGAGAAAGAGTTCTACTTCTTTGAATCTCCGGTGCGCACCGATTCCTTGTCTTTCTATCATGTGCGAGTGTTCTCAGGTTGATTGAAAGTAGAGAATTAGTAAGTAATGTTGGTGATGACAATAGGGAGTTGGTATCAGAAGAGTACAGCGTTTGGAATTTTAAGCGGGTTGCTTATGAAGAGAAGAAGGAATGGTTATTTCAAAAAGCTTACCATATGTGTTATGATGTATTGTATAAAGTTGAGATTTAAATGTTATTGAGAATATGTAAATAATATGTGTTATGTCAGAAATGAAGAAGAAGTTCATAGTGGTTTACTATATGACAGGGGGAAGAGTACAAAATAGAATATTTGCCTAAAATAAGAGTTAGTTTGGGGCGGCTTAGAGAAATTATGGGAGGTAAGGAGAGAGGATGTAGGATAAAAGGGGGCTAGGAATAAAGACTTTTGAAGAAGAAAAGTCTTTTTAAAACATAGGGAGGTGTAGCAGAATGAGGGTATTATTAGTATTAGCTAGGTGTGCAAGTCTACAGCACGCTTGAGCATCAATATAGAATAGCGAGAAGGATGCTCAAGTCGTGACGTAGCTGGGAGTTGGGTAGTTACAACCTGAACGGAGACAAGAGAACATCATGTTAGAAAGGTCTCTGTATAATGTTATCAACCAATAAACCAGTTTATAAGAAACACTTCAGGACTTGAAGATCGTTGATCTGTACTGTTACACCACTCAAGACACACAGACAAGATAACACACAACAGCCACTCAAGACACACAGACAAGATAACACACAACCGCCAGTCAAGACACACAGACAAGATAACACACAACAGGCACTCAAGACACACAGACAAGATAACACACAACCGCCACTCAAGACACACAGACAAGATAACACACAACCGCCACTCAAGACACACAGACAAGATAACACACAACCGCCACTCAAGACACACAGACAAGATAACACACAACCGCCACTCAAGACACACAGACAAGATAACACACAACAGGCACTACTTCTAAAATATCACAGTTTATTTGCCCTTTCTTTTATTGACCCTCTTGCGACCTTCATTGGGGTTCCGCTTCGACCACTGAGGGGGTTGGTTGCCACGGATACCAAGCTGTGCAGCACGACTATTCACATCATTGTGACTGAATGGACTCATGTCGGCGATGATGTCCGCGGACAGGATGTCCACCTTCTGCAGCGATTTCTTGGAGGCTCTCTGGTCTGGCTGGGGCTGGTCGGCACACAAGACAGGGTTCAGTGCGTGTTTGCCTCCTTGAGGTCTGGGCAGCGAATACTGTCAGGAGATAAACACAACACTGTCAGGAGATAAACTCAACAACACTGTCAGGAGATAAACACAACACTGTCAGCAGAACACTGTCAGGAGATAAACACAACACTGTCAGGAGATAAACACAACAACACTGTCAGGAGATAAACACAACACTGTCAGCAGATAAATACACCACTGTCAGGAGATAAACACAACACTGCCAGGAGATAAACACAACACTGTCAGGAGAGATAAACAACAACACTGTCAGGAGAGATAAACAACAACACTGTCAGGAGAGATAAACACAACAACACTGTCAGGAGAGATAAACACAACAACACTGTCAGGAGAGATAAACACAACAACACTGTCAGGAGAGATAAACAACAACACTGTCAGGAGAGATAAACACAACAACACTGTCAGGAGAGATAAACACAACAACACTGTCAGGAGAGATAAACACAACAACACTGTCAGGAGAGATAAACACAACAATACTGACAGGAGATAAACACAATACTGACAGGAGATAAACACAACACTGCCAGGAGATAAACACAACACTGTCAGGAGATAAACACAACACTGTCAGGTGATAAACACAACAACACTGTCAGGTGATAAACACAACAACACTGTCAGGAGATAAACACAACAACACTGTCAGGAGATAAACACAACAACACTGTCAGGAGATAAACACAACAACACTGTCAGGAGATAAACACAACAACACTGTCAGGAGATAAACACAACAACACTGTCAGGAGATAAACACAACAACACTGTCAGGACATAAACACAACAACACTGTCAGGACATAAACACAACAACACTGTCAGGACATAAACACAACAACACTGTCAGGACATAAACAACACTGTCAGGAGATAAACACAACACTGCTTAGACACTGAACAAAGATTGAAGCAACAAATGTAGTAGGCAGGGCACAGACCAAGAGTACAGACCTTGGTTCCCCTGGTGCGGATGGTGTAGTTCTTGGCTAGCCAGTACCGGACAGAGCCATCCTCTTCGATGGTGGTGGACAAGCGTTTGAGGGTCTTGTTTCCACAGTGTGGACAAAACATCTTGCTGGTGTCTTTGGTCAGCCTGTTGATAGTAAAAATATGGGCAAATGTACACACACTAGTTATTTTATAGCTAGCACAGACGTAGGCATATATACAAACACTAGTCGTATAGACACTTTGTCAGTCCAATTTATCCTTGAACAACAGTGTAACTAAACCAGTTTTCCTGACCCCCTTGCAACAACAACCACAGCCCAGTTCTCCCAACTCTCATACTGCAACAACCACAGCCCAGTTCTCCTTACTCTCATACTGCAACAACAATCACAGCCCAGTTCTCCTTACTCTCATACTGCAACAACAACCACAGCCCAGTTCTCCCAACTCTCATACTGCAACAACAACCACAGCCCAGTTCTCCTTACTCTCATACTGCAACAACAATCATAGCCCAGTTCTCCCAACTCCCATACTGCAACAACAACCACAGCCCAGTTCTCCCAACTCCCATACTGCAACAACAACCACAGCCCAGTTCTCCCAACTCCCATACTGCAACAACAATCACAGCCCAGTTCTCCCAACTCCCATACTGCAACAACAACCACAGCCCAGTTCTCCCAACTCCCATACTGCACCAACAACCAACGCCCAGTTCTCCCAACTCCCATACTGCACCAACAATCAACGCCCAGTTCTCCCAACTCCCATACTGCACCAACAACCACAGCCCAGTTCTCCCAACTCCCGTACTGCAACAACCAACGCCCAGTTCTCCCAACTCCAATACTGCAATAACAACCACAGCCCAGTTCTCCCAACTCTCATACTGCAATAACAACCACTGCCCAGTTCTCCCAACTCTCATACTGCAACAACCAACGCCCAGTTCTCCCAACTCCCATACTGCAACAACCACAGCCCAGTTCACTGACAAGCGTGTGTGGGCATGTTTCTAAGGCAACACGCTATCCCTGATCACTAGTTACCCCAATCACACAAGACATGCACATACATACCTCATACAGCCGAAGCATCTCAGCACGAAACTTTTGGCTCGCTTGATCAGCAGACCGTCCACCGAGAGAACATGCAGGCCCATCTGGATGAGGACATTCTGGGGGACATTTACAGAGATTCATTACATCATTCATTGTATCCAGTACATCATTCATTGTACCATGGGCAGTAATATAAGTATGTCATACATACAAGAACATTACACTGTATCAGTATGTCATACATATAAGAACATTACACTGTATCTGTATGTCATACATACAAGAACATTACACTGTATCAGTATGTCATACATACAAGAACATTACACTGTATCAGTATGTCATACATATAAGAACATTACACTGTATCTGTATGTCATACATACAAGAACATTACACTGTATCAGTATGTCATACATACAAGAACATTACACTGTATCAGTATGTCATACATACAAGAACATTACACTGTATCAGTATGTCATACATACAAGAACATTACACTGTATCAGTATGTCATACATACAAGAACATTACACTGTATCAGTATGTCATACATACAAGAACATTACACTGTATCAGTATGTCATACATACAAGAACATTACACTGTATCAGTATGTCATACATACAAGAACATTACACTGTATCAGTATGTCATACATACAAGAACATTACACTGTATCAGTATGTCATACATACAAGAACAAGCTAAACTGTGTCTGTTTCACACAATAAGCAAAACTGTGTTTCACACACAATGAGCAAAACTGTGTCTGTTTCACATACAATGAACAAAACTGTCTATTTCACACAATGAGCAAAACTGTGTCTGTTTCACACAATGAGCAAAACTGTCTATTTCACACAATGAGCAAAACTTTGTCTGTTTCACACAATGAGCAAAACTGTCTATTTCACACAATGAGCAAAACTGTGTCTGTTTCACACAATGAGCAAAACTGTCTATTTCACACAATGAGCAAAACTGTGTCTGTTTCACATACAATGAGCAAAACTGTCTATTTCACACAATGAGCAAAACTGTGTCTGTTTCACATACAATGAGCAAAACTGTGTCTGTTTCACACAATGAGCAAAACTGTCTATTTCACACAATGAGCAAAACTGTGTCTGTTTCACACAATGAGCAAAACTGTCTATTTCACACAATGAGCAAAACTGTGCCTGTTTCACATACAATGAGCAAAACTGTCTATTTCACACAATGAGCAAAATTGTGTCTTGTTTCACATACAATGAGCAAAACTGTCTGTTGCACACACAACGAGCAAAACTGTGTCTGTTTCACATACAATGAGCGGTTCCAAATTGCTGTATGTAGCCGGGGCGCAGTGTTGGGGTGAGCGCCCAACATTGCTTAAATACCCCAATGGCTCGTGAATACATAACCTCTGCAGCAAAAGTCCAACTCCTGGCCTTCACGTGGCAGAACTGTTTTAACTAACAGGAGAAGGGGTGACGGCGAGTATCTGGCGCCGGAAAATAACCAGTGTGCTCTAGATGTGTATACAAATACATGCATGTGCAGACACGTGTGTGCGTGTGTACACATCTAAACTCGAGTGAGACCACAGTCCGCTCTAGCAAAGGAAAGGTGCTGAAGACGGAGGCAACCAGCCAGGAGGCGCACCACAGAAATCAGGATGCCACGCAATTACGCAAAATGGAATATGTCGACTGCTGCTAAACGTTATGGTGCTCGCCCTGCTTTGGACCCCCAGGCAGGTGCAGTGCCGGGCCCTATGTCTCGAAAGGGTCCAACCCCAACTACTGGAGGTCCTTCTCAGATGTCCTGTGGAGCCAGGGGACATGAGAATAGAACAGCTGGCCATACTAAACTAAGACTTAAAATAATGCACTGGAATGCGGAGGGAGTCAGCAACAAAAAAGTAGAATTAGAAAACATCCTGGACAAAGAAAAAGTAAGCATATGTTGCTTGCAAGAAACTCACCTCAACGAAAATATAGCCTTCAAAATCAGAGGCTACCAGTGTTACCGATCTGACCGAAAGGACAGGCGAAAAGGTGGGATACTTACCCTTGTAAAAAATAACATCACTGCTTCCCAAATCGAAGTCTATATGGAAGGGGCTGAGTATCAGACACTTAAACTTAAAACAGGCTATACAGACCTACATCTGATCAATTACTACTGTCCAAGTGACCGTCCACAGGCACTGGACACACTACCATTAACAGAAAAAATGATTGTGTGCGGCGATTTCAACAGCCACTCGCAGAGTTGGGGCTATGATCACATGCACCAGGGAGGAGAGAGACTGGAAAACTGGCAGGATGAGAATAGATTCATCTTGGTTAACAAGCCGTCCGACCCACATACTTTCTACTCGAGATCATGGCACTTTACAACTACACCTGACCTGGCTTTTCATTCACCAGACCTGGAGTGGAACATTACATGAATTGTTGGGAAACAACTAGGTGGCAGTGACCATCGACCAGTCTTTCTAACTGTAGAAAATGAGCTTGTAAGTGAAAGCAGCACCCTCTCGAGGTGGAACTACAAGAAAGCAGACTGGGCAATGTACAAGCATCGTAAGAGCATACTGGTTAGAAACCTGAACACTGAGAAAGACATAAATAAAGTAGTTGAAGAGTTAAGGAAATGCATACTACAGGCAGCGCGAGAAACAGTACCAAGAGGAGCCCGTAAACAATATAAACCCTACTGGAGTAGTAAACTGGAACAGTTGCATAATGATGTGGAAGTATGTAGAAAGCAAGCAGCGGCCACACCCAGCCAAGAGCACCACAATAAATTCCAGCATGCAAAAGCCAAATTTCAAAGGGCCAAGCTGCAGGCTAGACGGAAAAGCTGGCAGGAGAAAACAGAGTCTCTGAACTTTGAAAGAGACACAAGGAAATTGTGGAAGCTAATAAAACAACTTAACGATGAGGGCACAGGGAGAAACTCAAAAATTGCACTACATAAAGATGGAAACATCTTAACAAGAAAGCAAGCAGCTGACCATTTTGCGGACTCATTCGCACAAGATAACAATATCAAAATCAGTCCAGAGAAACAACAAGAGATTCAAGAGAAACGGCAACATACAGGACAGAAGGAAATAGTACATGAGGTTCTGGAGGCACCCATCACAATCAGTGAACTGGAGCTAGCCATATCAAAACTGAAAATGAGAAAGTCACCAGGAGCTGATGGTATCTCCAATGAAATGATCAGGAACCTAGGAACAGAGGCCAAAGCAAAGCTGTTGCAGATCTTCAATAACAGTTGGACCTTAGGCAGTGTCCCACAAGCCTGGAGAGAAGCAATCATGATACCCCTCCTAAAATCAGGGAAAGATAGTTCCATTGCCTCTAGCTACAGACCAATTAGCCTCACCAGCTGTCTCTGCAAAACACTGGAGCGCATCATCAATCACAGACTGCAGTGGTACATTGAAAGTAAAAACATCCTTGTGCCACAGCAGGCTGGCTTTAGGCAGTGCTACTCTACGGAAGATCAGACAACCTACCTCTCTCAAGAAATTGAGGATGCATTCCAAGAGAAGAAGCTGGTGCTTGCGGCATGGATAGATTTGAAGAAAGCCTTTGACAAAGTCTGGAAAGAAGGTCTGATGAAGAAACTGAGAAACTGCAAAGTCAATGGAAGAATGTACAAATGGGTGAAAGCATACTTGCACAACAGAAGAGCCCGAGTACAGATAGACGGACTAAAGAGCAAGAAAGTACTACTGCGTCACGGAGTTCCCCAGGGCGGAGTATTGTCCCCCACACTCTTTCTTCTTCTTCTTCTTCTTCGTTCATCCGGAGTTGTTTTTTTTTCGGATGTCATTGCGTTGTGCCTGTTTACAGCAGAGCTGCGTTCTTGCGCCGTTAGGCCGACACATCCGACTTCTGCGGGCATTTGTTGACCGGGTTAACCTTCCCGGGGGTTTCTTAGGACGTTTGACTCTCACTGTTGTGGTGTTATCCCCCATCCCAGCTGGCCCATATAGAACAGCCAAAGATCCTGGTCAGCCCTCAAGGGAAGGCAGGGGCAGACCATGAGCATTCCCCGCCATCCAAGGAGGCTTCCATACTTGCAGAGCAGATACATAGCGCTCTGGTACTGGGCTCACCCAAGGAATCGTCACGTCCTGCACATGGCTGCTTAGCCTCACTTCCGTATATTGGGCCTTCCGTTCACCATAGGCTGTTCTTCCGGAAACCAGAAGTATGCAGTCTGCATACACTTTCGTGTAAGTATTAGAACTCCTCCTTTGTGTCCTTCGCGGTCGAAACGTGTGGCCTGATATCCTCTGACTGAGAATTTATGATTGGCGTTGAGGTGTGTCTCTTGAATGCATGCCACATCTATTCTATCTTTATGAAGACGCTGTGTTAGGGAGTCTTTCTTCTTGTAAACTCCTTCGGCATTCCACTGTAGTATGTTGAGTGTCCGGGGTATTTGGTCAATAGCTCTTAACCTACTCCTCTGTGCCTTGACTCCACAGCACAGGGGAAGGTGACCACCAGTAGTCATGGGTGGACCCCCTCGAGGCAGGGGGCCCGGCACTATCGCCGCCTGATGGGACTTCACGGGATTAGCACCATATCGATTAATTTTGATTTGTGACATCATGAATTAAGTTACGTTGCACTGCTTTGTCAAGCCTGTGGCTCAGTACATCCGATTTCGACAAGCATTTATTTGGGATGCTTTCCCTAGCCTTTGACTGTCCCCAGTCTACCTACAAGGCAGCAGGTTTTACGTTGCACTGCTTTGTCAAGCCTGTGGCTCAGTACATCCGATTTCGACAAGCATGTATTCGGGGTGCTTTCCCTAGATTTTGACTGTCCCCAGTCTACCTACAAGGCAGCAGGTTTGTGTCTCTTCGTCTGGTCCCTCTCCCTTGACCTGTCCGACATGGGTGGCCCTACCAGTAGCTGTGCTACCGTCGGCATAGCTCTTGGGGTCATTGGGACGCTCAAGCCCCTCTACCTCGTCACGGTGGACACACAGCAGAGGGGACACTCTTTCTAATCTTCATCAATGATCTCGTTGCTAATCTACCGCATGGAATTAAAGCCGCAATGTATGCCGATGACCTGGTTCTATGGAGCACAAATGAACATGCATCAGTGGCCACCAGATTACTACAAAGAGCTGTAGATACATTTGTTGCATGGGCAAATAGATGGTGTGTCAGCATAAACACTGACAAGTGCAGCACCACCCTATTTACCCTCTCTCCAAAACAAAAGGCAGGGACCATCCAGATAAATGGAACACCCCTACGAGAAGATAAAGAACCAACATACCTTGGAGTAACATTTGATGGCAGGCTGACATGGAGAAAGCACTTCAACAAAGCAGTAGCAAAAGCCAGAAGGAAAATAGCCATCCTGAGAAAGCTAAGTGGAACCACATGGGGAGCCAGTGGGAAAATACTTAGCAAAGTTTATCAACAGAGCATACGACCACACCTGGAATACGGGTCAACTGCATGGTGTTCGGCAGCAAAAACCACACTACAAGAGCTGGACAAAGTGCAAAATCAAGCACTTAGGGTCACCACAGGAGGGATGAGATCAACCCCTATAGTGGAAATGGAGAAGATGGGGAGGACACAAGCACTGAGTGAGCGCAGAGATACGAAAACGCTAATACAAGCAGAAAAGTTCCTCAGCTTGCCAGGCCACCCTATGAAGAACAGATTTGAAAACCTAGCTATGGGGCGGTTGAAAAGAAGTAGTTTTATCCACCAGGCCAAACGACTCTGCAGAGAAACCACCGATCTGCCCACAGTTGGTATCCCCCTAACAACTATTCCAGAGCGAACTCCATGGAAAGATGAGCATAGACTATCATTACAAATCCAGACAAAAGTGAGAGGAATATTTGACAAGGAAGATCAGAACAGTGTGCAGCGCAGAACAGCCACTCTCAGCTTCCTTGATGAAGAATACCCACAGGACCTCTGGATCCGAGTCTACACAGATGGGTCAGCACAAAATGCTGTTCGAAATGGAGGAGCGGGAGTGTACATAGAATACCCAAATAATACCAGGGACACAGCTAGAGTACCGACAGGAAAGTACTGCCATAACTACGATGCTGAAATTGAGGCAATCAAGATAGCAACAGAGAAATTACTAAATACCAGCAATGGTACACAACCTGTGGTGCTATTGACAGATGCAAAATCAGTACTCGAGGCGCTCCTGTCTGGGAAATTGCCAGTACTAAGGACACTACTTTCTGAACTTAGCAGTCAGCATAAGGTCACCATACAGTGGATACCATCCCACTGTGGAGTACCTGGGAACGACAGAGCTGATCTATTGGCTAAGGAAGGAGCCAAAGAAGAACAGCCTGATGTGCCTGTAACATACCACCAAAAGAAAAGAATGATCAAATCAGTCAGAAAGCCACCAAAACTTGCTCAAGATGACTACCACGTTATGGATAGACCAGAACAAGTCATTATTCTGCGCCTCAGAACAGGGCATAATAGATTACGCAACCACATGTATACAAAATTCAAGATTGGTGAAACAGCTATGTGAACATGTGGATTGGCGTCGCAGACAGCAGAGCACATACTCCAAGACTGCCCAAAATATAACATATCTAGGCAAACCTTCTGGCCTAGAGAGACGACAGTGGAAGATAAACTCTATGGACCGCTGTGTGAACTGAAAAAGACAGTTCAATTCATACAAGAGACAGCACTGCAGTTATAGACATATTTCAAGCGAACGAAAGAAGAAGAAGAACATACAATGAGCAAAACTGTGTCTGTATCATACACAATGAGCAAAATTGTGTGTCTGTTTCATATACAATGAGCAAAACTGTGTCTGTTTCACACAAAATGAGGAAAACTGTCTGTTTCACACACGATGAGCATAACTGTCTGTTTCACACAAAATGAGGAAAACTGTCTGTATCATACACAATGAGCAAAATTGTGTGTCTGTTTCATAAACAATGAGCAAAATTGTGTGTCTGTTTCATATACAATGAGCAAATATGTGTCTGTTTCATATACAATGAGCAAATGTGTGTCTGTTTCATACACAATGAGCAAATCTGTGTCTGTTTCATATACAATGAGCAAATCTGTGTCTGTTTCTCACACAATTTGACCAAATCTGTGTCTGTTTCTCACACAATGAGCAAATCTGTGTCTGTTTCTCATACAATGAGCAAAACTTTGTGTCTGTTTCATATACAATGAGCAAAACTGTGTCTGTTTCTCACACAATGAGGAAAGATGTTTGTCTGTTTCACACACAATGAGCAAAAAGGTTTGTCTGTTTCACACAATATGAGCAAAATTGTCTGTATCACACACAATGAGCAAAAATCATCAAGCAAAACTGTGAATAACACTCACACAACAATCAATTCTGGAACATCACTCAATCTGCTCAATCAATCAATCTTTCCTCTCTCATGCACACACACTCGCTGACACACAAGAGAGCAAACAGCCCAGTCACACAAGCAGCCAGGACTAATCACCCACACACAAAAGCCCTACCTGCATGGCAAAGTCTGTGGTCAGACAGCCTACACAAACTTGGTCCACCAGTGCTGTTTCAATGCCCATTGTCCTCTTGACCTCAGCAATATTAGCAGGAGTTATCCACCCTTCATCATCATCATCCTCATCATCGCCATCATCACTGATTTCATCATCATCTACTTCAGAATGTTCAATATCCTTTTGCCTGTTGTGTTCATTCTCCAACTTCTCAGTGTCACTGCTTTCATCTTCAGCCAGCTCCACACAGTTGAGTGCATCGTTCAGTGTTTCAGCGGCATCAAAATATTCATCCTCTTCATCATCGCTGTCTGTTTCCTTCTTCTCTCCAATCTGATCTGATGGAAGTGCCTCTCCATCCTCATATCTCTGAAACATTGCATCAGATGTGAAGGTGATCAGGCACAACAGTAACAAACAACTACTCTGACATCAGATCTTAGATACTAACATGGCAGTACTATCATGATCTACTTATCCCTTATCAACTATGCCATTAGTTCAGTCATGTTTTACTTATCCTTATCAAATATACCATGGATTCTAATAATCTATCATTATCTACTTGTCCCTTATCAAACAAACATACCATGGATTCTAATAACCAATATCTATGTATCTTCTATCATCATGAGCTCAAACAACCAATCATTATCTACCTTACTATCCCTTACCAAATATGTCATAAATTCAGACAACCAATCACAATCAAGGAAGACAATTACAACCAAAGGTCAAAAATAAACACAATGTGTCATTCACAAAGGCCAATGAATGAAGGCACAACATGAATGAAGTATTGTCAACATACCTTTGTGGCTATAGTAACACCACCTGTTTTGTGCCCAACTGTAAATTCAGGCTGGAGAAAGAGAAACAGGGAGACAAATGTACATTGTTCATCTTCTGACCTTCATACACACATGGAACGTGATTCATCTTCTGACCTTCATCCACACATGGAACGTTGTTCATCTTCTGACCTTCATACACACATGGGACATATCAATCAATCAATCATGTGCCATACCAGAAAGCATGGGCGGTCATGACTCGCCATTTCACTCGATCACCAGAGTCGTGGATCAGCTCAGTGTTCCTGTCTCGACCATGCCAAGTGGCCAAGCCATCCAGGTATTTACTTCATGGTCTTCCCCCTGGTCTGTTCCCTTTGATCTTGCCGGTTGTCACCAAGTTCTCCAATCCATTTCTTCTTCTGTTCAAAAAATGATGCCTGTCTACATCTAATTTCTCTAATCAATTTACAATTTTCATTTGTCTCCTGTAGGACTTGGTCATTGGTTTTTCTGTCTGTCCATGGTATTCTTTGCATTTTCCTCAGAAATCACATTTCTGCAGCCATCAGATGTTTTTCAGCTTGACTGCTCATTGTCCAAGTTTTACATCCATACAGAAGAACAGGCTCTATGTATCCCCTCAACACTCTTTTTCCCGTTTCAATTGACATCGGCTTGAACAAATTCATGCCAAGGTTTAACACTCTTGGCTATATCCTGCAGTTCTCTCCACGACCTGCCCTTATTATTCATTTCTCTCTAATTCTCTTCTCTATGAGCTTTTAGGTCTTCTCATTCTTGTGCCCTGTGCTACAGACCAAGAACTTCCTAGTTAAACTATGAGCTTGTCTCAATGTGTCATATTCAGCATCTCTTCCCCACCACTTGATGGTTTATGCTGATAGAAATACATACGTACTGTTTGGTACTGACAGAAGTAGAGGAAAGAATTAGAGACTAGAGAACACACTAGACAACACAAACATTGAAAGCTATAGTTACTGCCAGGGATTTGAACCTGTCACCCCTAAATGACAACAGTGCCCCGCTGCAGGAACAAGTGTACTTCGGCATATGACCACCTAGACAACCCAGGAAAGGTGTCTTTATTAGCCAGGTCTACACAACTCTCCAGCACCCACCTGACCCCCAGGACAACTCTCCAGCACCCACCTGACCCCCAGGACAACTCTCCAGCACCCACCTGACCCCCAGGACAACTCTCCAGCACCCACCTGACTCCCAGGACAACTCTCCATCCCCCACCTGACCCCTAGGACAACTCTCCATCCCCCACCTGACCCCCGGGACAACTCTCCAGCACCCACTTGACCTCCAGGACAATTCTCCACACCCACCTTATCTTCGGGACAACTCTCCAGCACCCACTTGACCCCTGTGAGAACTCTCCAGCACCCACTTGACCCCTGTGACAACTCTCCAGCACCCACTTGACCCCTGTGACAACTCTCCAGCACCCACTTGACCCCTGGGACAACTCTCCAGTACCCACCTGACCCCTGGGACAACTCTCCAGTACCCACCTGACCCCTGGGACAACTCTCCAGTACTCACTTGACCCCTGGGACAACTCTCCAGTACCCACCTGACCCCTGGGACAACTCTCCAGTACCCACCTGACCCCTGGGACAACTCTCCAGTACCCACCTGACCCCCAGGACAACTCTCCAGCACCCAACTGAAACCCGAGACAACTCTCCTGCACCCACCTGACCTCCAGGAAAACTCTCTAGCACCCACCTGATTAGGCTGGGTTAGAAGGTCAGCATGGATGGATGGATAAGAGAGCTCGTTCTTAAACTTCCGGTGTGCTGATGCTGAGGTAGCGGGTTCAACCGCTACATCGGTCAGTTGGACTAAAATGTTGACTTCTCATCCTTGACTTGGGATGTGTCAAGGTCCTGACAGGACATAACAGAGGACAGACATAGGATGAGTACGGGGGCAGAACAGTCTAGAAGCTTAGGACAGTAGAGACAGGACTGTACCCTTGAGTGAAAGGTTCACCTTGGACAGAATTACGCAGTACGCCTAGCCCCAACCAGGCGAGTGCGAGATCGACGTGACGGTACGACTTCCCACGGACTGCACGAGGGTAGGGACCTCGTGACCACCGGACTGTAGAACGAACGAACGAACAAACTTTATTTTAAAAGGGTAACAAATTGGGCACGCAGGCCCGTCTTACATTCGGCCCTTCCAATCACGCATCTTTCATTTATCAAATGTGCATATTACATTAACATAGGGGAAAAAACATTGTCAAATGGATTTTGTAAGCATAAACGTAGAGGAAAAACAGGCATTTGGACACAACTGAGAGAGGATGCATGACTGAGTGGAGAGACAGAATAGGCTTACACTTAGACTTCAGTGCAAATGAATGTGACCCCTTGATGTCAGTGGGACAGTGTCCTTGCTGTCAGTGGGACACTACTTTCACTAAGACTAAATCACACAACTTTACATTCATGGAATTACACCAGTGGGAGTATCCAACCAGGTGTTTACAATACTTCTGTCTGCGTACCTTCTTAGGCGGCTCTTTACGGATGTGTTCTGTGCCCTTGAACTGTTTCTCGAGGTCATAGACAAGTGCCAATACTTTTAAATCTACGACTGAAAGTGATCGATAGTCGCCAGTTTTCTTGGAGAATGACGTTACTGTGGGTAGTAGATAAAACATTCAAAAACTATTTCATATTTGATTGTGAACACACAAATAGTGGATGTGAAGTCCTTGTAGTCAAATCTAAGAGTGGTGCCACAGATGACTCAAAACATTTCAATCTGATTGTTATACAAGTGGATGTGAAGCATTTGTGACCACTTGTAACATTCAACATATTTCATCCCAACACCTACAACATTCAACATATTTCATCCCAACACTTACAAAATTCAACATATTTCACCTGTCAAAGACTGCCCCATGATAGAACACCACCAGGACGTGGGGTCTACCTCAGATGGAGTGGAGAGAACAGAGTGCCCGGGATCAGGGCAGGATAGATGATAGAAAAAGGGGGACTATTAACTAGTCCTCACACGGAGGCGTTGACCAGATAGTTAGCACTACTGGTCACGACAGAGTCACGCCTGCGTGATCGCTACGATCGCCACTCAAGCCAAAGCCAGCTAATAGAAGCGTGCTAACTGATCGAGCACGCAAAGGGCCGAAGGGCGTATGAAGGTCCTTCCGCGAGGCGTGTAGCGACGCGAGTGAAGCAAGTCAGACTGGGGACTGACTCTGTAGTGTTCACATCGTATAGAATAGATATGTGTTTTCATGTAGCCTAGTAGATAGAGAATAGCTATAGGGGTTAGGAAAACTATTGATAGAGAATATTGTGACTTTATGTGTGATTAGATAGCGACTGTTTTTGCAATTGTGAAGAGCCAACGGCAATAAAATGTACCATTTCATTCCTCGCACACGACTGCAAGTCTCTTGTATGGTGTGGGAGAAGTAATCCGATGATGCCTGAAACATGAGTTGTTGACACACCCAAACACTTACAACATTCAACATATTTCACCCAAACACCTACAACATTAAACATATTTAATCCCAACATCTACAACATTCAACATATTTCACCCAAACACCTACAACATATTTCATCCCAACACCTACAACATATTTCATCACAACACCTGTAACATTCAACATATTTCACCCCAACACCTACAACATATTTCACCCCAACACCTATAACATTCAACATATTTCACCCAAACACCTACAACATTCAACATATTTCATCCCAACACCTACAACATTCAACATATTTCATCACAACACCTGTAACATTCAACATATTTCATCCCAACACCTACAACATTCAACATATTTCATCCCAACACTTACAACATTCAACATATTTCACCCAAACACTTACAACATTCAACATATTTCACCCAAACACCTACAACATATTTAATCCCAACACCTACAACATTCAACATATTTCATCCCAACACTTACAACATTCAACATATTTCACCCAAACACCTACAACATATTTCATCCCAACACCTACAACATTCAACATATTTCATCACAACACCTGTAACATTCAACATATTTCATCCCAACACCTACAACATATTTCACCCCAACACCTACAACATTCAACATATTTCACCCAAACACCTACAACATTCAACATATTTCATCCCAACACCTATAACATATTTCATCACAACACCTGTAACATTCAACATATTTCATCCCAACACCTACAACATATTTCATCCCAACACCTACAACATATTTCATCTTAACACCTACAACATTCAACATATTTCACCCTAACACCTACAACATATTTCATCACAACACCTGTAACATTCAACATATTTCATCCCAACACCTACAACATATTTCATCCCAACACCTACAACATATTTCATCCCAACACCTACAACATATTTGATCCCAACACCTACAACATATTTCATCACAACACTTACAACATTCAACATATTTCACCCAAACACCTACAACATTCAACATATTTCATCCCAAAACCTGCAACATTCATGTGCATCATTTACCTATTGATAAGGCATCATCTGAAGGTTCCTTGAACTTGATATCGATAGGAAACACCTTCAACCTCCGTCTGGTCGCTCGATCGCAGCTTTCATGAATAACTTCAGGCAAAGTGTATACATTTTCAGCAATGTCCTGCAACAACATATTCAACATTTGACATTCACATTTTCACAAATAAGTACTCATCATACAATGAAAACCCTCCTGGCCAGTTGAGGTCTATCAGTGTTTTTGCTGTTTGCTTCTATTTTGAATGTGATTTAGTTTTGTTCAATACATACCTTATGCATGTTATTCAGCACAACTGATTATTTTTCCCACATGTATGCATGGGTGCATTGTTAAACTGCAACTCACTACATCTAACAATGGATATAATGTACACATGTCAGGACAATACATATCATAAGACGTAAATGCAATCACATCACAAGGGTCATATAGACATCTGTATCAATGCCAATAAATACAGGGTTATGTGTTGTTTGTCCATCAAGAATGGGGTTGAAAGTATGGAGTCGTGAGTTCTAAGATGGCTGATAAGGCCTATTTTGGCTCGAAATGTTCCTTGACGTTGGGGGAAAAGAATGCTTGACGTTCCAGGAGGAGATCTCCTGCAGTGGTTTTTCTGTCCAGCCTTTTCTTCACAGCTCTTGCAGTCCTGGTTGCTTCACAAATGACTGCACCCTTGCGTAATGATGTACGCCATGAATTTCTGTCTTTGGCAGCAGTCTCCCAGGTGTCAAGATGAATTCCATAAGCTTTCAGTGAGATTTTCAGGGTGTTTTAAAAGCGTTTCCTCTGGCCGCCTTGGGAGCGTTTACCACAATGCAGCTTGCCGTAAAAAATTTATTTAGGGAGCCTGTGACCTGGCATGCGAGTTAACTGACCAGCCCGAAGAATATGATTCTTCATTAGTAGAGTGTGGATGCGACGAGAATTAGCAGTGGTTCGAATCGCAAAAGTGACTTATGAGAGTATGGATCCGGTCGCTCAGAAAGTCGTGGCGTGCTGATGTGCGTAATCTAGCCTAGGAATCAACATACAGCTGAAAGATGCTGGTGTTGACCGCAATATCCTGAAACAGGATGGAAACGCGAAAAAAAAAAAAAAAAAATAGTGTGGATACTGGGCATGGATGCTCTATCTAGAACTTCAGTGTCTGGGATCTTTTCTCGCCATTTAATCTTCAGTAACTTCCTAAGGCAGACTGTGTGGAAGTGGTTTAATTTCCTAGCATGTCGCTGATAAACAGTCCAGGTTTCACAAGCATATAGCAGTGTGGATAATACAATTGCTTTGTAGACTTTCAGCTTGGCGACTTTCTTGACTTTGGCGACTGGATTTTTCTACCCCTGAATAATAAACATCAGAGTGACTATTCGCAATGGAATTGCGAATAGAGAAAAATTATATTCGCAATCGAAGTAGGTCACGTGATTATTCCTGTGCGTGTGTCCATATTACAATATTTTGTTGATTTGTTATCGTGTCTTCAGTAGCGTAGTGGTTAGTGTCTCCGCCTGTCACGCGGGAGCTCGAGGTTCGATTCGCCGACGGGAAGGCGACATTTGTTTTTTTTCATTTTCAGGAATTAGGTGACACCAATGCTAGTCTGATTATTTCGCTTTAGGCATATGTTTTCTACGGATTTTGTGTATTAGGTGTTGTTTATCTTGCTGCACAAGAACCTGCACACTTGTCTTTCTGTTCTTATCTGTCCTCTACTTTTGTTGTCTTGGGAAAGGAGCTTAGCCACCCAAACGCGAGTTCTCTCTCTCTCGCTCTAAGTCTCGATCTCCCACCTCTCCCTTTCTTGTCTTTACCACTCTTTAATGTCTTTCAACACATCTTTCTCATATCTCTGTCTCTCACACTATCTTCGTTATCTATCTCTGTCCTCTCTCTTTTCCACCTGCACTTTTTCCTGCACTTTATATGCATTTCCTTATCCTTGTTTATTTATTAATTAATGAGGCCAGTCAATCGAAAGCCTGGTGTTTGAATTGCCTAATCATGTCTCTCTGAGGCGAAGCATATTGCTGACTGTCAGTACTGTCAGCTTGGACCAGAACAGAGTCACTCAGAGAGGATGCAATGGAGGCCATAGAAAGTGTCAAATTAAGAGAATCATCACTGCTGCGATATTATAAGGACATAAATAGTAGGACGGTAACGTAAACAAACATGGATGCCTGGCAAGAGTAAGTGTACAGAAACAAAAGTTAACAATTCTTGAACTCGCCTGGGGACACAATTATTTGTAGGGATCGTTATTTGTATTGGGGATACCTGTTCTGAAAAATTATTCTTGATATTTAAACAGGACTAACGTAAAATGTAAAAATAAAACGGGAAACCAAAAGAACGGACAGAAGTAAGAAGAAGAGTGATTCATTAAAAAATACAGAGAATTCGGCAGAATTAAACTCGCAACAGTGAACATTCCTATTTAAATTAACCACTGTCTTAGACTTCTTAATGGCCCAAACTAAAATTGACTAGTGAGCAGACGCTGTGACATGTTTGTTACTTCCCGCAATTCGATTGCGAATATAATTTTTTTCTATTGACAATGGAATTGCGAATATAATTTTTTTCTATTCGCAATGGAATTGCGAATAGTGCCTATCAATAAACATAGCATATACTTATACGTTTCTATATCATGTAAAGTATACAGAAAGACATTTTATAATTCACTGAGTTGGGACTATTCAGTGAAAATGTCACTTCTATCCTCAAAATGAATCCGACTGCAAGAACATTTACATTAGAACACTTTACACATTCAAAAATGGTGAGGCTAAACACAAAGACTACAGTGCCAGGCAGGGAAGCAAAGATTGAAAGATCAAAGAAGAATAGTCAACCAACTACCACTAACACAGAACTAGTGTCTTCAGTTGTTGCACACTAAGACTGATACTGGGGAGGGGATGTGAGCTCTTGTGAACTAACAGTTCCATGTGCAATAGCCAACAGTTCCATGAGGATGGTCATCTGTTGACAAAACAAACCAGGCCGTCAGATGGGGTCCCGTCTGTGTTGTTTACTTGAACTTGAGTGTAGCAACCACTTCTGCCGTCTAGTGTAGAAATAACTCAGTCTTGTTTAATTATGATATAAAAACAATATAATACTATAATTAATAAAATGCTTACTGCACGTCTATAATATATTTTATAATATTAATTATTCTGACGCGTTTCAAAATATTGAAAATAAAAACAAAAAATAAAAATGTCACAGTTGTGACGAATGGACATTATGAATGATTTCAAATAAAGAATGTTGGGGGATACTGTATTCTATATGAACGACACAACGATGAAAACTTCATGTCTGTGCACAAGAACATGTCCCAGAATAATATAAACACAAACTACCAACCCTGAGCGGAGCATTGCGAATGAAAGCACCTGCATCAGCAACAACGTGTGTCACTTTCGTGGCCATGGCACAACTAGGGTACTCTTGTGTTGTGGAGTTTAGTTGTGTCACACTCACAATTGTTGTGTCAACTACGGCACTCTTGCGTTGTGGAGGTTAGTTGTGTTACACACAAAATTGTTGTGTCAACAGTCCGGGCTAGCTGACCATCTTCCTTCCTTCATTCCTTCCTTCCTTCCTCTGTTTGTTTCTTTGTTTCTTTCTTCCTTTCTTTTTTTCTTCAGTCCCGACCCTATCAAACTACTGACAACAAGAGAATGTGGTTTATATCTACCGCTTTACATCGTCATCATCTTGCAAGAACAATTCTGATATATCTCTTATATACTTCTTCGATACTTCTACCTCACTATGACGGTTAGACATTAAACCGTTAAGTCGTCTGGCGTGTTTATGCTCGTGGCTACGGTTTGCGTTCGTATTTTCCTCATGTTGCACAGGTAGTACATGGTTCCGTCGCCCTGCTACTGAGTGAGTGTGTGGCGCGACACCGTGAGCTGTGAGATTAATGTGGAATGCTTTTACATCTGATTATGTGGTTGTTTCGGGATTTGAAATTTAAATATTGAGCACAACCCACTACTGGCAACGCCGATCGCATTCTGATATGAACCTAAGGCCTATCCACGTCAATATGGAAGCACTATACTCGAGTTTCGCCCTCATTTGAGCTCGTCAGTAGTGCATATCCCTGACCGGATCCGGAAACAGTCCCGGATCACGCGTGTGAAGCGGGTGTGTAACCACGCGGCACACACTGGACACTCCAAATTATCACAACAGAACATCACAACGCTACCCATCGTAGGCTATGCTCAAGATTGCCCAATCGCCGCGACCGACGTCCGTCAATCGATGGGACCCGAACGATCAGGACTTCTCACTGGCAAGGAACACCAGGCCTCCTAAATCCGGTCAGGGATATGCACTACTGACGAGCTCAAATGAGGGCGAAACTCGAGTATAGTGCTTCCATATTGACGTGGATAGGCCTTAGGTTCATATCAGAATGCGATCGGCGTTGCCAGTAGTGGGTTGTGCTCAATATTTAAATTTCAAATCCCGAAACAACCACATAATCAATTGATTATTGCTCACTGGATAGGCCTTAGGTTCATATCAGAATGCGATCGGCTTTTACATCTGTCCGCTGTTTGCACAGTGAACTGCATGTTCGGAACAATGGCCGGCGGTCGCTGAATTGAATGGTTTGCCTTTTCGGTCCACGAGTGCATTTTTCCGGAGACTCATGGGAGTCGTCGCTGGAGCTACGGAGTTCGTGCTTTGTGCGGCACTTTCGGCGGGTCGCCCTGCGGAACGAGACCGAGCATTGTGGGATAAAACCCGTATTTTTCGTGGAGGACTTTTGTGTTGGCATTCTGGCGGCGGCATTATACACTGTGTACCTGTGCGGGCTATGGCTTGCCGAGACTCCTGTCCATTCCACTTTTCACATAGGGCAGTGAGAAGCATTTTGTGTGATATTCACTGGTACAGGAACGGGGCGTAATGGGGACGACGAGACGTTGCCGTGAAGTTGGAACCGCGACTAACTAACCTCAAAATTGATCATTCAACGTTGACGGTAATGGCTCAGTACTCGGGTCACATTCACGTGTAGGCAGTCTCTGGAGACACAGTTCTCGGCACAGAGAAGATGCCAGGTTTGTTGAACAGTTGGCACGGAGAAGATGCCAGATTTGTTGGGCAACTGGCACGAAGAAGTCAGATTTGTTGGGCAACTGGCACGAAGAAGATGCCAGATTTGTTGGGCAACTGGCACGAAGAAGATGCCAGATTTGTTGGGCAACTGGCACGGAGAAGATGCCAGATTTGTTGGGCAACTGGCACGTAGAAGATGCCAGATTTGTTGGGCAATTGGCACTGAGAAGATGCCAGATTTGTTGGGCAACTGGCACGTAGAAGATGCCAGATTTGTTGGGCAATTGGCACTGAGAAGATGCCAGGTTTGTTGGACAATTGGCACGGAGAAAATACCAGATTTGTTGGGCAGCTAGCAAGGAGAAGATGCCAGAATTGTTGGACAATTGGCACGGAGAAGATGCCAGATTTGTTGGGCAATTGGCACGGAGAAGATGCCAGATTTGTTGGGCAACTGGCACGGAGAAGTCAGGGTGAAATTTAACGGGATTGATTGATTTAGGAATCGACATCACAGCATTCGGGGCATTCCCATAAGTGCTCCGTCCCCATCCTCAGCAGCCAGCGAAGAGTTCCAACACTAATAGTACCAGTAGCAATCTGATTATAAGTCCGCCTCGCCTTTCCTCTGAGCGTTGAGCGTCGGCCAGATCCACTCGTCACTCCTCGCTGTCTCATTCTTGCCAGACCATGGTGTTTAACGGGAAACAGATGCTTGTGGAAGTACATGGTCGACCTGCCCCTCTTCGCGTGACAAAAGAGTGTCTGTGTAGGAAATTACTCATGAAGTGAGGATCGTCATCATCGACTCGGGACAGGTACATGAGTGCTCCGATCTTCCCCTTAACACTCCCGTCAGCGTGTATCGACTGATAAACATGATGGGCATACAAATGACTACAGTTGAGTTGAGTTAAGAACCGACATCACTGCACTCAGGATATTCCCATAAGTGCTCCGCCCCTTCGTTCAACAGCCTGCGAAGAGTCATACTACTAATCGATCCCACCACTATCTGATTGAAAGTTGTTCTGGTCTTCCCTCTCAGTTTTGAGATTCTTCCAGAACCCCCACCGATCTCCCGCAATCTCATTCTTTCCACATACCGGTTCTCAATCTGTTCCCCCGCCTATATATAAGCCTGTTCATTCCTCCGCACACCCTACAGACACGGGACATTGCAGACATGATGGGCATACAAATGTACGAGGCGGCTCCCCACTTCATTTCCATCTTCGTCACTCTGGACAAGGAAGCAGATTCCCCGTCTTCCTTATGGTCAACTGTTGGTCCAGCGTCGCTTATAGCTCTGATGGTTATTTCAGCAAACAGTTTTTCATTGTTGCTGGTTGGTGCCTGTGTTTGAAATAGCTTGACTTGCTTCTTCAGCTCGTCGATCTGGCCTTGCAGTTGAGCCCTTTCTGTTTGTGAGATGCACGTGGCTGTCTCGCCCCTCCGCATTGCTTCCTTGAATGGTGTCTTCGTGGTAATGGCGAATTTTAACACGCCCACCAACGTCTTTGGAGGTACGGACAGCCCAAGTATCTTGCTCCATGCTTGCCGAGGCAGTTGGCGCACTTTCTCTTGTTTTTGGGTGCTCGGAAGTCCGTGTCCTGCTTGTCCAACGGACACTCCTTGAAGGCGTGGTGATCGGCGAAGTAACGGCAGATGTCCGTCTTACTGCGACATGTCCACATAGGGACAGACCAGAAGATATATACGGAAACAACTGGGCAGCTAATTGACCGAATGTTCGTGTAACTAGACTATTTACACAACCAGACAGCAACAATGGTGGGTGTATACCGATTATTTACTCGTGACTTTTGTGTGTTTATTTGTGTATTTACTCAAATTAGATTATGTTATTTTCATTCATATCTGAGTTAACACATCTCTTGTTCATACCGCATCCTAAACTACGAATGAATGTAGACAGGAACACAAGTTACAGCATTCGTTTAAGAAAATCACAGCCCACCATCCAGGTCCCAGGTCCCGGTCTTGAGACGGCAGGCAGCAGACGCCGACATGTCTATTGACTAGCTCACTAGTTGGCGATGGAGTTTCAAGTTAGTTGACTGACAGATTATCTTCCCTCACATCGGACTATTGGGTCCATAAGTGTGAGCAGACGCCGACATGCCTATTGACTAGCTCACTAGTTGGTGATGGAGTTTCAAGTTAGTCCACTGACAGATTATCTTCCCTCACATCGGACTGTTGGGTCCATAAGTGCTCAGATTGTATCCTCGGTATCTCCCTCAGCGTATAGCGGCTAACGACACCAGTCCTGTGCTGGTTGAGTTGGTTGACTAAGAAGAAGAGTCTTCTTCTGTGGTCCCCTAGTCCCTGACGACAGAGCGCTTGTCTGGTTTAATTTAAACAGTAAAAAAAATAAACAAGAAGTGTAGGACAGCTTTACAAAATACAGTTATGGGAAATAGTCGACATTCATCTTCTCTCACTGCTGTTCATGTACCCCTCGAAGCAGAAAAATGTAAATAATGATCTTGACATCTACAAGAATACTACAGTCATGTAGCTCTCCTGCTGGAGGATCTGTATGGACAGGCAGGAATATTGATATCCATATTCCTGCTCTACACATAATCCACACTGACTCTGCCACATCATGGCAGACCAAGATACTGAAAATGACATCACACATAGTGGATCAGATGATTACAATTCTGTGTATACACATGATTATCCATCGATCTTGACTGCACCATGACCAGTCAACAACGGTACAAACTAACACGTTGTGGACACATGCACTAGGATACTCCTCTTTACGTTCATCGTTGAATCTTAATGTTCTCCACTGTCAAAGAGCTACGTAAGAGCTAAAGAGCTGAAAGGATTATAAAGAGAGCTATAGAAGGGAAAGTAACATAGCGATCTAGGAAACCAGACAGAAGGGACACAAACACTATAAATAGTTCTATAACGGGAACACACTCGTGTCAACCAGGAGGTCAACGAGTGTACGTGAGCTGGGGTTACCCAAGAGACTGGGAAACCCGCATCACGAGGAGTGACCAGACAACATTGGTTACTCCAACCAAGTGACCAGCGTGCTGGAACTCCAAGTACGCAAACTAGCGGATGCACGGAGAGCTAATTGCTCGTGGCTGAACACGCCACAGAGAGCTTGTTTAGACTTGGACTTGACGGCGTAAGGGACGGACTGTATATCCACTGTGAATACTTTGTTGTTGAAAAGGACAGTATCAATAGTTAGGACTTAAACTTAGCTTCAGTAGTTAATATCATTATATCATCTCCTCATTACATCTTTGTAACATACTATGATGTTTAATACCGATGTGGTATTCCGCTTGTGGAGCTCATGTATTATCAGCTCCCAATAAAATGTATCCTTTTGCAAACAATACGAGTTGTCACTTTCGTGTAGTGCAAAAGTAGGGAATCCTTGTATGCCTGTCGCAAGTGAGTTGCTGACATCCACCCCCTCGCCCCCATTTGACCTTGTTGTTGTCACTGTAGTGTCACCTCATGTTTTCTTCTTGCTATTTGCTGATGAAAGCTTTTCACTCACCTCCTGTTTTCCATCATTGTATTTTGTAAATCTGCCTCTTTCATCATGTTCTTGTTTTGCTTACATTTCACCAGCTTTGCCACAATTTGAAACCATGTTTTGTTCCTCTTTAAAGGAAAGTATGTCACACGTAGTTATACATCTCACAGGTCAGTAGTTATACACCTCACAGGTCAGTAGTTACACACCTCACAGGTCAGTAGTTACACACCTCACAGGTCAGTAGTTACACACCTCACAGGTCAGTAGTTACTCACCTCACAGGTCAGTAGAATACATCTCACAGGTCAGTAGAATATATCTCACAGGTCAGTAGAATACATCTCACAGGTCAGTAGTTATACACCTCACAGGTCAGTAGTTATACACCTCACAGGTAAGTAGTTATACACCTGATGGGTCAGTAGTTATACATCTCACAGGTCAGTAGTTACAGACCTCACAGGTCAGTAGTTATACATCTCACAGGTCAGTAGTTATACACCTCACAGGTCAGTAGTTATACACCTCACAGGTAAGTAGTTATACACCTGATGGGTCAGTAGTTATACATCTCACAGGTCAGTAGTTACAGACCTCACAGGTCAGTAGTTATACATCTCACAGGTCAGTAGTTATACACCTCACAGGTCAGTAGTTATACACCTCACAGGTAAGTAGTTATACACCTGATGGGTCAGTAGTTATACATCTCACAGGTCAGTAGTTATACACCTCACAGGTCAGTAGAATACATCTCACAGGTCAGTAGAATACATCTCACAGGTCAGTAGTTATACACCTCACAGGTCAGTAGTTACACACCTCACAGGTCAGTGTGTCTGTGTTGGGCAGTCATGTGTGGCAGGTATGCTTCCTATAGACAGATTCCATCCCAGTAGGTCACAGGCTCGTCTGGCTTCACCACTGTGGACTCGATGTTGGTGAGGGAATCTGAGTGAGCACAAATTGTAACTAGGAAGCTGGACAAAAGGAAGAACACAAACACATACACTCAGATGTTTACACCAAAGTCTTGAATGGGGGGGGGGAAAAAAGTGATCAATGGAGTTTTATAATTCAGTGAGTGCACAGACACAGAGAACTGACTAGCTCAGGCGGTCGGTTTCACACATGCATGTGTGTGTGTCTCTTCTCCATTCTTTTCTTCATGTGGATACACATACACACTTATAATCCTCTCCAACTTTTTTCGTCATTTATTTCATTTCTTAATACCCATATCTTGTTCCACCATTTCACATATTTGTTTCCAGAGCTTAGGGCTTTGTTCATGCTATTTGTTGAAACATGTGAGTTACTTACCTGAGAACGTGATATCTCAGTGTTCTTACTTGGTATTCTTGTGTTTTGTTTGTTCCTGTTATTTGTTGAAACATGTGAATTACTTACCTGTGAATGTTTAGTTTAGTCGTGTGCTTGTTTAGTTCAGTGTGTTTGCTAGGTATTCTTGTGTTCTGTTCCTGTTATTTGTTGAAACATGTGAATTACCTGAGAACGTGATATCTCAGTGTTCTTGCTAGGTATTCTTGTGTTTTGTTTCTTAATAGATACTTTATCAATATGTTCAGTTTTATGTGTGTTATTCTTTTCTCACACTTCCTAGGTATATTTTGTGTTCATTCACTTTTCTATGTCAGTTTACCATGTCACCCCTATGTTTGATACAGTTAAACTCATCCAGGTGGATGTGGACAGACTTCCACTCAACAAGGTGGATATTCCATTCAGCAAGGTAGATCTTCCACTCAGCAAGGTGGATCTTCCACTGAACCAAGTGGATCTTCCACTCAACCAGGTGGATGTAGATATATTCAACAAAACTGTAAGGAACTTGTACGCCACAGAGTAGAAGGTCAAGGTATCAGTAGTCCCAAGGCACACACCTGGAAGGGGTAGAAGTGTGTGAGATCATCGCATCATGAAGTGAGGTCACCTGTTTTTCATCCTCACCACCCTCAGATCTTTGACAATTAATCAGTGCCTAATTGACAAGACTTTGTTGTCCCTGTAGCCATTCTGGCCGGAACAAGAGAATCCTGTCACTGTTGGGGGAGGGGGGGGGGAGCAGTTGAACTCAGACCACTTCCTTGGTTAGCATGGCACTGCAATTGGCAGCATAGAAGAGAAAACACTTCATAAGGCAACATTAGCTCTACACCTCAGGTAGACGAGGACAGACTAAACATGGCTTTAAGGTAACTCTACACCTCAGGAAGAAGAGGAAACACTTCATAAGGCAACATTAGCTCTACACCTCAGGAAGAAGAGGAAACACTTCATAAGGCAACATTAGCTCTACACCTCAGGAAGAAGAGGAAACACTTCATAAGGCAACATTACCTCTACACCTCAGGAAGAAGAGGAAACACTTCATAAGGCAACATTAGCTCTACACCTCAGGAAGAAGAGGAAACGCTTCATAAGGCAACATTACCTCTACACCTCAGGGAGGAGAGGAAACGCTTCATAAGGCAACATTAGCTCTACACCTCAGGGAGGAGAGGAAACGCTTCATAAGGCAACATTAGCTCTACACCTCAGGGAGGAGAGGAAACACTTCATAAGGCAACATTAGCTCTACACCTCAGGGAGGAGAGGAAACACTTCATAAGGCAACATTAGCTCTACACCTCAGGGAGGAGAGGAAACACTTCATAAGGCAACATTAGCTCTACACCTCAGGGAGGAGAGGAAACACTTCATAAGGCAACATTACCTCTACACCTCAGGGAGGAGAGGAAACACTTCATAAGGCAACATTACCTCTACACCTCAGGAAGGAGAGGAAACACTTCATAAGGCAACATTAGCTCTACACCTCAGGGAGGAGAGGAAACACTTCATAAGGCAACATTAGCTCTACACCTCAGGTAGACGAGGACAGACTAAACATGGCTTTAAGGTAACTCTACACCTCAGGTAGAAGAGGACAGACTAAACATGGCTTTAAGGTAACTCTACACCTCAGGTAGAAGAGGACAGACTAAGCAAGACTGTGAGGTTGCGCCTCCATCTTAGGTTAAAAGAGGAACGAACGAGCAAATTTTTTTTCAGAGGGCCTCAAATTGGGCACACAAGCCCGTTTTACATTCGGCCCTTGTAACCACTCATCTTTCGGACATCAATTATCCTTTTTTATGTTACATTCACATAGGAAAAAAATAATATTGTGAAATAAAAGTTGTGAACATGAAAGACATTGAGAATGAATGTGTAGATGAAATGTTTGACTTTTCAGCCGTCAACACCACAGTTGTCACCGCAGGAGGAGCAGGAGAAGCTGCTGGAGGAGGCACTGAACGTGGTGAAGACCCAAGCTTTTCAGATGAAGAGATGTCTGGTCAGTGGCCCACTTTTTCATTTCCTTGATGGCAAGTCTGCTGCCGTGCCTACACTCTGATGTAAAACCATTGTAGCTGCTAGTCTTTCCATCTGTAGATCTACTTGATGGCATGTCTGGTGTCGTGGCTACACTCTGTCACATGTAAAACCGTTGTAGCAGCTAGTCTTTCCCTCTGTAGTTATATCAGATTATATAACTATATCAGATAGTTTAATTATATCAGATAGTTTAATTATATCAGATAGTTTAATTATATCAGATAGTTTAATTATATCAGATAGTTTAATTATATCAGATAGTATAACCTGGGAAGGTTAACCTGGTCAACAAATGCCCGCAAAAGTCGGATGTGTCGGCCTAACGGCGCAAAAACGCAGCTCTGCTGTAAACAGGCACAACACAGTCACATCCGAAAAAAATATACGGATGAACGCAGACGACGACGATAGTATAACTATATCTGATAGTTTAATTATATCAGATAGTATAACTATATCAGATAGTTTAATTATATCAGATAGTTTAATTATATCAGATAGTATAACTATATCAGATAGTTTAATTATATCAGAAAGTATAACTATATCAGATAGTTTAATTATATCAGATAGTTTAATTATATCAGATAGTTTAATTATATCAGATAGTTTAATTATATCAGATAGTTTAATTATATCAGATAGTTTAATTATATATATATATACGGATAGTTTAATTATATCAGATAGTTTAATTATATCAGATAGTTTAATTATATCAGATAGTTTAATTATATCAGATAGTATAACTATATCAGATAATTTAATTATATCAGATAGTATAATTATATCAGATAGTTTAATTATATCAGATAGTTTATTTATATCAGATAGTTTAATTATATCAGAGAGTTTAATTATATCAGATAGTATAACTATATCAGATAGTTTAATTATATCAGATAGTTTAATTATATCAGATAGTTTACTTATATCAGATTGTTTAATTATATCAGATAGTTTAATTATATCAGATAGTTTAATTATATCAGATAGTTTAATTATATCAGATAGTTTAATTATATCAGATAGTTTAATTATATCAGATAGTTTAATTATATCAGATAGTTTAATTATATCAGATAGTTTAATTATATCAGATAGTTTAATTATATCAGATTGTTTAATTATGTCAGATAGTTTAATTATGTCAGATAGTTTAATTATATCAGATAGTTTAATTATATCAGATAGTTTAATTATCTCAGATAGTGTAACTATATCAGATAGTGTAACTATATCAGATAGTGTAACTATATCAGATAGTTTAATTATATCGGATAGTTTAATTATATCAGATAGTTTAATTATATCAGATTGTTTAATTATATCAGATAGTTTAATTATATCAGATAGTATAACTATATCTGGCTCTAGAGAAAGTTGTAAGGAAGGTAAAGGAGGAATGTGATATTGGAGGAACATCCAAGCTGCTTGGTTATGCAGATGATATAGATATTATAGGGCAAAGTGAACAAAAGACATTGGAAATATTGACTCACTTAAAGGAAAAAGCCCAACAGATGGGGCTGGTTATCAACCAAGATAAGACAGAATATATGGTAATTTCAAGAGACGGAATGGCTAGAAACTCTGGCCACATACAAATAGATAATATGACCATTAAAAGAACGGAAACATACAAATACCTGGGTACGATCTTCAACTGCTCCAACATCATAAGGGAAGAAATACAAACTAGAATCAACTCTGGAAATAAGATATACTATGCACTACAACATCTACTAAAATCAAAGGCGCTATCTCGTAACACCAAAATCACAATATACAAAGCACTGATCAGACCAGTTGTGCTGTATGGCTCTGAAACCTGGAGTACAACGAAAGGAGACGAAGCCTTGTTACAAACCTTTGAGAACAAAATTTTAAGACGCATCTTTGGACCCATTAGGGATACACAAAGTGGAGAGTGGAAAAGAAGAAGTAACAAAGACATTTATGATCTGTTTAAGTCCCCGCTAATCACTGGTATCATGAAGGCTAATAGACTACAATGGCTGGGGCATATAGAAAGAATGGAAGATAATAGGGAAACAAAACTCGCTTACACTCAGGAAATAAATGACCGTAGACCCCGAGGTAGACCAAGAAGGCGGTGGAGAGATAATACATGTACAGACCTACAAGCACTTGGAATCAACGACTGGCAAGAGAAGGTCCACCAGAGAGACGAATGGAGACGGATTGTATTTGCAGCAAAGAACCTCAATGGCTCGGAACGCTGAAGAAGAAGAAGAAGTATAACTATATCAGATAGTTTAATTATATCAGATAGTATAACTATATCAGATAGTATAACTATATCAGATAGTTTAATTATATCAGATAGTTTAATTATATCAGATAGTATAACTATATCAGATAGTTTAATTATATCAGATAGTTTAATTATATCAGATAGTATAACTATATCAGATAGTTTAATTATATCAGATAGTTTAATTATATCAGATAGTTTAATTATATCAGATAGTTTAATTATATCAGATAGTTTAATACGATACAAAGATGTGTGTAAGCGGGACATGATTGATACAGGCATTGATAATGCACATTGGGAGCAAGTCGCCGCTGAACGTGTTGCATGGAGGGCAAATATCAGAAATGGAATAAAGTCAAAGGAGAAAATTATTGCAGAAAAGTCACACACCAAGCGTTTGAGACGTAAGATGGTGCATGATGGTGGAAATGACCACGTGTTCACATGCACCCACTGTGAACGGACATTTACAGCGCAAATTGGCCTTATCAGTCACACTCGCTACCGCCATAGTTAAAAGTTATGCCTTTTTAAAGCACAAACTATCGTCTGTCAAGACGGCAAGGTGCCAATGAGTGAGCAATGAGTTTAATTATATCAGATAGTTTAATTATATCAGATAGTTTAATTATATCAGATAGTTTAATTATATCAGATAGTGTAACTATATCAGATAGTTTAATTATATCAGATAGTTTAATTATATCAGATAGTTTAATTATATCAGATAGTATAACTATATCAGATAGTTTAATTATATCAGATAGTTTAATTATATCAGATAGTAAGTATAACTACATCAGATAGTTTAATTATATCAGATAGTTTAATTATATCAGATAGTATAACTATATCAGATAGTTTAATTATATCAGATAGTTTAATTATATCAGATAGTTTAATTATATCAGATAGTATAACTATATCAGATAGTTTAATTATATCAGATAGTTTAATTATATCAGATAGTATAACTATATCAGATAGTTTAATTATATCAGATAGTTTAATTATATCAGATAGTATAACTATATCAGATAGTTTAATTATATCAGATAGTTTAATTATATCAGATAGTTTAATTATATTGATTGATTGATTGATTGATTGATTTAGGAACCGACATCACAGCATTCAGGACATTCCCATAAGCGCTCCGTCTCCCCATCCTCAGCAGCCAGCGAAGAGTTCCAACACTAATAGTTCCAGTAGCAATCTGATTATATGTCCATCTCGCCTTTCCTCCGAGCGCCGAGCGTCGGCCAGATCCCCTCGTCACACCTCGTTGTCTCATTCTTACCAGACCATGGTGCTCCATCTGCTCCTCCGAGGTGTACACGTGCTCCCACAAGGCCGCAACCACGTCTGCCCTGTCATGCATCAATACTCCACCAAATTTTGCAGAGCCAGCCAATCTGTCCGCCTGTTCATTCCCCAGCACATCGGCATGCCCAGGAGAAAAGATCCAGGTGATGCTTACTACTCGTGACCTCCGAAGCGAAGCAAGCCACTCTGCACGAAGCCTACCTGTTCTCACCCTTCTCAGCATGCTTTCTGAGTCAGTTACAATCACAATGTGTGTATGTATCGTGTTTTCTATCCAGCGGAAAGCTGCACTGACCGCCTCCACCTCCATTCTTAAGCTAGATGTAGTGTTATCATACGCCAGGCTCTCCTGCACCAAACGCCGACCATTACTTTTTGCCAAGAACCCCCAGGCACTTCTCCTACCTCTCAACACTGACCCATCCGTGTAGATAATCACATCACCCAGGCGAGAATTTTCCTGAATTAGTTGCTGAATTTCCACTTCCGTGGCCCCTGCTGGCCACTTCCTGCACTCCCGGCTCAATGTTATTACAACTCTGCACAAGTCTGACTGCACGGCTGGCACTCTGACCCACTCCTCTCCTCGCCTGATATTCTCCAAGGGGCACACCTGTCTGATCGTATCCTCCGCCTGAGCCATCCATGATTTCCCTTTTATCAGTCTCTGACCCTTAACTACGTCCAGCGCCTCATGCAACGGGTGATCTGTGTCTGCAGCTACTCTGAGGTATGCCTTCTCTTGCATCACCTTGTGCCTACTAGCAGCAGTAGGCAGACCAAGAATGTAACGCATACACACTACTGGAGTGTCTCTGGTGCATCCCAGAATGACCCGCATCGCTTCATTCTGTATGCGCTCTAATTTCACCAGCTGACTCTTTGAGACAGTAAGCATTCCTAGTCCATAATCAATCACTGAGAGGATCAAGTGCTGGTATAGTGTGAAGAGCATTCTCTGCTCTGTGTCCATTGCAGCCATAGTTTTAAGTGCATTGAGTCCCTTTTGAGATCTTGTCACAACCGTCTCCACATGGTCCTTGAAGGACAGACTCCTGTCAAATGTGATTCCCAGATACTTCAGTTTGTTCTCTCTGTTGACGCTTCTACCATCTATCGTGAGGCTTGGGGTATCATCTCTCACAATCCTGTTGTCCAGAGAGCACCACAACACCGCCGCCTTTTCCGGGTTGATGACAGCACTCATTTCAGTGCACCAGTCAATCACTTTGTCCACTGTCACCTGTAGCTCCTGGGCTGTTTGATCCCTATTTCTCCCCTGCCTATATGCAAGAATATCATCTGCAAATGTTAGTATTCTTCCAACCCCTGGTGCTTCTAGGTATGCAATCTTGCTCGTATACACATTAAAGAGCACCGGTGAGATTGCAGATCCCTGCGGCAGTCCTGGGGTTAAAATATGTGGCTCTGAGGTCCATGCGCCTAGACGGAGAGCAACTTGACGAGAATGCAGGACGGCTGCTATCCAGTTCACCGACCAGGGATTGACCCCCTTCTCCATAAGTGCGGTCATCAAAATATCATAGCGAACTCTATTGTACGCATCTTCGAGATCAAGCGCTGCCGCCATCGTTTCCTGTCTACTCTGGAACCCCTCATAAACGTCAAAGGCAAAGGTGGCTGCATTTGACCAGGTATCTTTTCCTGGCCTGTAGCTCCCCAGGCCTCTTGGAAGAAGATTATATCAGATAGTTTAATTATATCAGATAGTTTAATTATATCAGATAGTTTAATTATATCAGATAGTTTAATTATATCAGATAGTATAACTATATCAGATAGTTTAATTATATCAATCAATCAATCAATCATGTGCCATGCCGGAAAGCGTGGGCGGTCATGATTCGCCATTTCACTCGATCACCAGAGTCGTGGATCAGCTCAGTGTTCCTGTCTCGTCCATGCCATGTGGCCAAGCCATCCAGGTATTTTCCTCTCGGTCTTCCTCTTGGTCTGTTCCCTTCGATCTTGCCAGCTGTCACTAAGTTCTCCAGTCCATTTCTTCTCATAACATGTCCAAAAAATTTTGACTGTCTACGTCTAATTTCTCTAATCAATCTACGATTTTCATTTGTCTCTTGTAGTACTTGGTCATTGGTTTTTCTATCTGTCCATGGTATTCTTTGCATTTTCCTCAGAAACCACATTTCTGCAGCCATCAGATGTTTTTCAGCTTGACTGCACATTGTCCAAGTTTCACATCCATACAAAAGAACAGGCTCTATGTATCCCCTCAACACTCTTTTTCTCGTTTCAATTGACATCATTTTATTGGTCAGAATGTTTTTCATCTTGCTAAAGGCTACTTTCGCAATGGCGATTCTTGTTCTAATCTCTTCAAGGCATTTGCCATCAGATGTTATGACTGTTCCGAGATAATTGAACCGATTCACTTGTTGTTTAATTATATCAGATAGTATAACTATATCAGATAGTTTAATTATATCAGATAGTTTAACTACATCAGATAGTTTAATTATATCAGATAGTTTAATTATATCAGATAGTTTAATTATATCAGATAGTTTAATTATATCAGATAATTTAATTATATCAGATAGTTTAATTATATCAGATAATGTAACTATATCAGATAGTTTAATTATATCAGATAGTTTAATTATATCAGATAGTATAACTATATCAGATAGTATAACTATATCAGATAGTTTAACTATATCAGATAGTATAACTACATCAGATAGTTTAATTATATCAGATAGTTTAATTATATCAGATAGTTTAATTATATCAGTGTCAGCGTCCTTACTACTGGCTCCGTCTAGCCCACTGGACTTGGACAGGCATATTATAACATCTACGATACATCTACTAATAACACATGAATACAATCGGAAACTGGCAGGAGCTATCTCCTGAACAATCATTTATTACAATATATTACAAGCTGACATCATGATCGCAGTTCGCGCTCAAACAATTGTTCACCACCAACAGCCACGCGCTAACTCACAATGGCGCTCTTTACACTGTCGCCCGCATGATCATTCACAACCAAACTTCACATCATCCCGCACATATCACAGTTAGTACATTCCTCGAATATCAATACACAACGTTCATCTCCATCTATCCGTCACAAACACTATCCTTCTATCGTTCTATCGTTCTATAGATCTCCACACGTCCGTCCTTATTCGCTGCCTCACACACACTGCCTCCCTCCTCGTTGACCTTCCCACATCACGTGGCTCTGTTCACGGGCTTCTTGCCTGACCGTCCGCTAGCCAAGCCGTGGTGTCTCTTACTGCCCTTTACCTCAGCTATGCTTACACTGACTCTCGCTTACATACCGGTACTTACATTCTTCCGTACATATAAGACCATGACACTCTCCCCCTCCCCCCACAACGAATGTGGCACTTTCTCTTGGAAATGTGACACATTCTGGTGTTGTCACTCTTGGTCCATCTTTCTAAACTTGTCAGGGGATTATATGATACTAAGTACGCGCTTGCGTCCCTTTTTGCTCTGATCTTTTGCGAGATTAACTTCAAATATTGTTCTCTCTTCAGTATTGAGGTTTCTCTCAAGGGTTTGTCGTGGTCTGACAAATGTTCTGGTTGGGTCTACTTGTCATACCTCATTATATTATTCAACCACCACTCCGTGACATTACATTCGGTTCATATTTCTCAATCGATTGTCTGTGCATTATCTTCTCATAGTTATTGTGGATATGCTGGTTTAAGGATTCTCCATTGGTTTACGTCTCGAATAAAGCTACAACTTCCTCTTACAGCATTCTTAAATTTTCTCTCTATTCAGACGTGGTTCCCCTCGTCTCTATTTAATGCACCCTAATCGATTCTTTATGAGCACACTATGTCAATGTTGTGGTCATGGTTCGAATATAATTCATGTATGTCATAGTCCCCCTTACCTCATCTTATGTCGGACCGTGAGTTGTTTCCCTTTTTGAGCACACCTCGTTTACTGTGATGGAGAGTTTATTATTAATCTCTTTGGTTGGCATCACCCTGCTGGTATTTTCTTTCTTGTTACCATCTTATGATGTTAATTCTGTACCACTATTGCTAAGCGTCATTCGTCGGGCCATCCACCATATGCGAAGGCAAGTTTGGTAACACTCGCGTATTGGGATTGCCAGGCGTTGATTCTCAGCATTACCACTTATTCTATTCGCCACTATACTTACGCTCATATGTACATATTACATTATAACAATACAAAGTATTATAATAATAAAATTAGACATTGGATGTTATACAGTTAATACATATACAATAAAATATACATTGTCGATGCCCTTATGCACGTATAGGAAATTGTTTCTGTCCTGTGAAAGTTATGCACACGGAATTACATTAACAGTGTTCAATGTTCGTTTCCGTGATGGAATCTTTGGCATGTCTTCTTTCTGATACAATTGTTGACTTCTGTATATCCTGATATTGTCTTTCCTTCTGTATAGTGCTTAAGACTGTTCACCAAGATTGGCCAATTTGTAAGTCTGTTCTTGTAAAATTGCTGGAATTCACACGTATAAAACACGAATTAAGTTCAGTGGCCTTAATTTTGAGTGTGGTCATGGTGCGTCTGTATGTGATTGTCTTTGCCATAGTTTGTAGGATGGCATCTGGTTCATTAACTGATCATCGGAAATGAATGTCTGTACTTGTGGAGCTGTCGTCGTTGTTAGTCGATTTCAAAAGGTAAATTCTGTAGATACTCGTTTGAAAAGAAAGTCAATATGGGTATATCTTACTGTTTGATACCTGAAATCACATGTTGAGTCTTACTGTTTTGCTGGTGACACTTTCACGTTGACGGACCTTTCATGCTGGTTTATACAATGAAGTGTGCTAGTATCATAGCGCTGAAGTCGTACAGCAGACAAGGCAACTCTGGAGTTACTGGATCTAAGGATATAAAGTGGGTTACGGTTAAAATTTTCCGTAGGGTGGGGATTTTCAATTTTCATGTTGAGATCATTTTGGGTGCTATCTCCAAACCTGCACTCGTACATGTGTGTATACATTCAATAGTTCAAACAATAATAATACACCATGTATAGTTTTGAAATGTAATCGTGCATGTTTGTATGCTTTTCTGAAATTTGTGTATATTTTCCAAAATATGTAGAGTAATTTGTTGCTGATTTTTGTCAGTAATTCCACCGGCTGAAGATTTACATTGTTCAGCATAAGTATGTGTCTGAGTTGATTTGACATAGAGTTTATCAGTGGCAACAACAAAATTTGGTTCAATAGTAATGATATAAGTAACAAAGTTTGCTGGTTTGTCATGAGTAATATCATCTGTGTTGCGTCATGATGATGTGTGAATAAAACTGTTAGTGAAGTCAGTTGTTTTGTATTTACAATGAGTAGTGCGAGTATAAC
This sequence comes from Cepaea hortensis, assembly GCA_963921405.1. Classification (NCBI taxonomy): domain Eukaryota; kingdom Metazoa; phylum Mollusca; class Gastropoda; order Stylommatophora; family Helicidae; genus Cepaea; species Cepaea hortensis. The sequence continues at coordinate 2,244,819 of OY992889.1, read as the reverse complement.
CATCCACTGTGTGCACTTGGTCATGTGTGTAGTTAACAGGGAGTACAGGAGGTATAGTATATACCATGATGATTTGTGATGTTCCCTCGCTGTTGTGAAATGCTTGTCTTCTGCACCTTTTTTCTTGTGATGATACACACCAGTTTCTGTTTTTTCTTGTTGTGAAATGGTATGGTGTGGTACTTTGGTCTGTTCGTCATATTGTTGTATGATGAGTGGGGTAGTTAAGGCAGTGCTTGTTGTGGTGTTAGCTTTTTGCCTTGTGTGAGTTTTGGACTCTGTGTAGTCTGTCACATTTAATACATTTCCAATTAATAAATCACAGCATGGATTGTCTAATAAAGCACAAGTTACTCTGCCTGATAGGAAAGGTGATTTTATATTGGCCCATGCCATAGGATATTTCTCTATTGTCCCTGAAACAGTTTTGCAATAGATGTACTCATCTAGGTAGTCTTTAGGATCAGCTAGGGTCTTTCGAAGACCGATAAGACAGGACCCTGTGTCGCGTACACATGTGCATACTGTGTCATTGATGTATCCCTCATGGAATGTTAGTTTTCCTAATGACAGTCTTGAGGTTTTGTTCATTTCCTTACTTTCTTGTTGAGTATTGCCCTCTTTACATAAGGAATGAGGCTGAGTGATGTTAGCAACATTATTGAAATATGGTACAAAGTCTGATGGGTAAAACTCAGATTGTTCTGACTTTGCAGTGTTTGGTCTTGTTTTCGTCTTAGTGATGTTTACTTTTTCTAAGTTCTTTGCCGAAATGTCTGTTGTAATGTTTATGGCTGCATTTGCTTTTGCTTTCTGTATTCTTTTTACACCTTCACATTCAAAACGTCTATGGCCATACGCAAGGCAAAAATGACATTTTGTTCTATATTTCCTATGGTTTACCTTCCCCAGTTTTTGTGCTATAATAGTATTTAGGTATTCTTGATAAGTGGGATTTTTATCGCATATTCCATTTTCTGTATGTGGAGTGCTACAATGTTTGCATAGTACTGGTTTTATTTTCTGTGGTTTGTTTTGACAATCTGTGGCTGCAGATGCCGTTGCTTTCACAGTACTTTTCTGTTGAGTGTTCTTAACCAGGTTTAAACTTTGGTTGTAATATTCGCGGCATTTTTCTAGTAAGTTTTTGATAGGTTCTGTGTTGTGTTCTTCTAAATATTTTCCGCATTCGGCTGGTAGTGTTGCTTTTAGTTTTTCTATTAGCAAGAAATCTATTACTCCCTGATTGTTGTCTGAATATTTAATTACCAATATTAGTTTTTTGAAAGATTCTTCTAATTCACTTATATACTGGGTGAATGACTTGTCTGTGGTTGGTTTCAAGTTTTGTACTTCTACTTTTAGTGTCTCGAAAGGGGTTAAATAGTATGTTAATATCTTTGTTTTATAATATTCATAGTCATGACTTGCGAAACTTGGTATGATCTCCGATCGTTTTCTACCTCCTAGCGGTACGTATGCCGTGTACCATAAATACCAATAATCCCCTGGGATTTTGTAGTCTTGCATTTTCTTTTCAAAATTCTGTGTCCACACCCGTATGAAGTCATGATTTATATTACAGTTTGCTTTGTCTTGTGCCTGTGTACAATTGAAAGCCTCACAAACCCTATCGTAATGTTTTGTACCCCAGTTATATAATTGATCTGCGTTGTCTTCACTAGATGACATTTTCTGTGATTTGATATTTAACTCTAGAAATGATGTTAATTATTCAAGCAATCAAAGAATGCAGATTTGGGTACTTAGCAATCAAAATTAATCAACTTATCTTTATCTGCTGACTACTCGAACGCTTGATGTACAGGAACGTGATTCTCGTGCTGGTTACCGCTGACCTGGTCTGGTTACGCCGGTCGCTGTGTAGAACTGAAACAATGCTGTGGAAAGAAATGATGTTATTTTCGTTCTAACTTTGTTTATAAATCTCCAATTTATACAAAATTATGACTTGATCTTCTTCATTTCAAAAGTAGCGTTCTTTTATGCCATTTGCATGGGACTGTGGTTCATGTGTACTTCTGACACCATCATACCTGTCAGCGTCCTGACTACTGGCTCCGTCTAGCCCACTGGACTTGGACAGGCATATTATAACATCTACGATACATCTACTAATAACACATGAATACAATCGGAAACTGGCAGGAGCTATCTCCTGAACAATCATTTATTACAATATATTACAAGCTGACATCATGATCGCAGTTCGCGCTCAAACAATTGTTCACCACCAACAGCCACGCGCTAACTCACAATGGCGCTCTTTACACTGTCGCCCGCATGATCATTCACAACCAAACTTCACATCATCCCGCACATATCACAGTTAGTACATTCCTCGAATATCAATACACAACGTTCATCTCCATCTATCCGTCACAAACACTATCCTTCTATCGTTCTATCGTTCTATAGATCTCCACACGTCCGTCCTTATTCGCTGCCTCACACACACTGCCTCCCTCCTCGTTGACCTTCCCACATCACGTGGCTCTGTTCACGGGCTTCTTGCCTGACCGTCCGCTAGCCAAGCCGTGGTGTCTCTTACTGCCCTTTACCTCAGCTATGCTTACACTGACTCTCGCTTACATACCGGTACTTACATTCTTCCGTACATATAAGACCATGACAATCAGATAGTTTAATTATATCAGATAATTTAATTATATCAGATAGTTTAATTATATCAGATAGTTTAATTATATCAGATAGTTTAATTATATCAGATAGTGTAACCTACATCAGATAGTATCCTAATTCTGTGTTTCTTCCATACAAATGGTGTGTTAGGACAAAGGACGACTAATGGATGGACTGAAACATGCATCAACAATGCTTGGTGAACTGCGAACATCTCTACTGTCCCCCAAAAGCTACTATGAGTGCTGTATCCTGTAGTGAATTTTGTGTTTCTCATATGTGATGTTCCTATAATATGTGTATATCTCTCATACATGATTTATTTCTCTCATACATGATATATATCTCTCATACATGCTGTGCTTTTCATATGTGATGTTTCTTTCATACTTTATGTTTCTCTCATTCACGATGATCCAACATGTCTGGACTGTACCAAAAAGCTGTGTTGTCTGGTTCACTGACCCAGGCTCTTGTATATCACACAGTTAGATCATCCAACATTTCTGGGCTGTACCAAAGAGCTGTGTTGTCTGGTTCACTGACCCAGGCTCTTGTATATCACACAGTTAGATCATCCAACATTTCTGGGCTGTACCAAAGAGCTGTGTTGTCTGGTTCACTGACCCAGGCTCTTGTATATCACACAGTTAGATCATCCAACATTTCTGGGCTGTACCAAAGAGCTGTGTTGTCTGGTTCACTGACCCAGGCTCTTGTATATCACACAGTTAGATCATCCAACATTTCTGGGCTGTACCAAAGAGCTGTGTTGTCTGGTTCACTGACCCAGGCTCTTGTATATCACACAGTTAGATCATCCAACATTTCTGGGCTGTACCAAGGTGTTGTCTGGTTCACTGACCCAGGCTCTTGAATATCACATAGTTAGTTCATCCAACATGTCTGGTATATCACACAGTTAGATCAACCAACATTTCTTGTATATCACACATTTAGATAATCCAACATTTCTGGACTGTACTAAGGAGCTGTGGTGGCATAGGGTTTAGGGCTCTGGCCTGCCATGACATTGATCGAGGCTGATTCCCCAACAGAGGCCAGATGATCTGTCTGACCAGCATGCTGCTTGGGTTGGCTCAGCCTCATACACATGGGCTTGGGACATTTGTCGTCATCTTCCGGAACTTGTCTGGAACAGACAGGGGATGAGGAAGGGAGCTGGCCCCTGCACCTCATGTGTCAGGGCCCAGAAAATGTGAAGTCCTAACACTTCACACTCAGACAGCACAGATATATCATGGGTTTCTGGCTGGTCATCCGGCGAGGTACACTTGTTCCTGCAGCAAGGCGCTGTCGCCATTTGGAAGTGACAGGTTCGAATCCCTGTCAGTAACTATAGCTCTCAATGTTTATGTTGTCTAGTGTGTCCTCTAGTCTATAGTTCTTTCTTCTACTTCATTGAGTGTCAAACAATACCTGTGTGTTTGTTTATGAACACTCTGACAGCCGTAGCGGCCATGGGACTACCTTTACCTGGTATCAAGGAACAAAAGTAGGTCAATAGTGGACGGTTGCCTGGTAGACACCTGACCTCCGTGTTGAGGCAAGGTGACCTCTGTTGCTGTGTTTAACCTGGCCTCTGTCCAGTCTGTTGTCTTTAACACTGTTTTGTTGCTGTATTTAACCTGGCTTCTGTCCAGTCTGTTGTCTTTAACACTGTTGCTGTATTTAACCTGGCTTCTGTCCAGTCTGTTGTCTTTAACACTGTTGCTGTATTTAACCTGTCTTCTGTCCAGTCTGTTGTCTTTAACACTGTTGCTGTATTTAACCTGGCTTCTGTCCAGTCTGTTGTCTTTAACACTGTTGCTGTATTTAACCTGGCTTCTGTCCAGTCTGTTGTCTTTAACACTGTTGCTGTATTTAACCTGGCTACTGTCCAGTCTGTAGTCTTTAACACTGTTGCAAGATATGGCCATCTCTGATGAGCTGCGACACCTGGAGATGTACCTCGTTGATGAGTTCCAGAAGGGCAGGAAGGTGGCAGACTTGTACGAGCTGGTTCAGTACGCTGGCAATATTGTACCAAGGCTGTGAGTCTGTTTCATTGCTTCATCTAGAACATAATATTGTACCGGGGCTGTGAGTCTGTTTCATTGCTTCATCTAGAACATAATATTGTACCGGGGCTGTGAGTCTGTTTCATTGCTTCATCTAGAACATAATATTGTACCGGGGCTGTGAGTCTGTTTCATTGCTTCATCTAGAACATAATATTGTACCGGGGCTGTGAGTCTGTTTCATTGCTTCATCTAGAACAGCGGTTCTCAACCGGTAGGGAATTCCCCCCTAGGGGGGAATTTTAAGTTTTTTTTTTTTTGGGGGGGGGGGGGGGAATAAGATTATTTAAAGATCGCGTTAATACAAGAACCAATTACTTGATATTGTTTTTCCCTCCATACTTAACGGTTCTGTACTCCTCGCCTTTCTGAAATTCGTCTTATAACGTAAGTAGACCCACAAATCACGTTTTATGTAGACATCTAAACTTGTTCTAGTATGTGTTATTAGTTAGCTTCCATTTTCACGTATACTATGTAGGGGCAGGGTGGAGGGGGGATTTATAGTGAGGAAATACGAAAGGGGAGGAATGACATTCTCAACATATGGTAAAGGGGGGCATGGGCCAAAAAAAAAGGTTGAGAACCACTGATCTAGAACATGAATGAAACACTGATCTAGAACATGAATGTGTGGTGAATAAGGCACATCTAACCATAGGGTAGAAGAGAAACATCTAATGAATACCATGATACTCTACACCCCATGTGAATGTCAGAAAGAGAGTGCTGAAATTCTATATAGAATCTGTTTTGTGTATGGCAGTGAATCTTGGAATGTATATGAACAAATTAGGAGGAACTTGGAGGCTACAGAGATGAGGTTCCCGAGACGAATGTTCCGAATTCCTTGGACTGCCAGAATAACTAACGGCTGCCTGAAAGAAGGCGACGAAACTATAACATTCTATTCAACAATAATAATCAGACAAACGGCTTTCTTTGGTCATGTGATGAGAAGAGAGGCATTGGAGAACATCGTGACAACTGGAAAGATCAAGGGGAAGAGAGGCAGAGGCAGACCAAGAGAAATGATGCTGGATGGATTGGGACAGTGGCATGTAGGAATACCATCAGCAGAGTTGATCCAGAACACCAAAGACCGAGATCTTTGGAGAGATATGAATGCCAACGCCAGCTGGCAGGGCACTTGATGATGATGATGTGAAATTATAAATGATCAAAATATCATGTGTAGCTATTTGAAATGATTACACTGTCATGTATCTTGGGTCATTGATTACCAGCGATGGTGACACAATGAAAGAAATTAAACAACGATTATCAATTACTCATCAAAGATTAAAACAACTGAATAAATTATGGAGTGGGACAGACAGACAACTACAAAAATTAGATTTTTCAGAGCATGCATCTTTCCCATTGCAACATACCCCTGTGAGACCTGGACACTTACTAAACAAGCTGAACAGCGCATAAATGCCTTTGAATACAAATGAATATAATAGACGATTCTAAGAATAACTTGGGTAAAGAAAAGAACAAATGCATCCATACTTCAAGAGCTGAATATTGAAGAGGGTTGGCTATTAAAGATGATAAAACAAAGAAAATTGATATATTTTGGTCACTTGAAACGTCATGAGAGTTTGGAGAGAACAATAATGGAGTGGTATATGCCTGGGAAGAGAGGAAGAGGAAGGCCAAAGAGAAAATGGGTGCAGGATGTGGCGGATGATCTCCAGATGGGTGTATCGGACGCGGAACATCTTGCTTATGATGAGAGGTTTTCCAGAAGGTTGTTATTGGAGCGAGGTTCTGCAAAGGACATGCTACTGAATGAATGAATGAATGAATGAACACTGTCATGTATTATTCTGTGCCGTGATCAAATTGTCCCGTGTTATCATGTGAAATGATCCAGTTGGTATGTTTTATCATGTGAAATGATCCAATTGGTATGTGTTATCATGTGAAATGATCCAGTTGGTATGTGTTATCATGTGAAATGATCCAGTTGGTATGTATTATCATGTGAAATGATCCAGTTGGTATGTGAAATGATCCAGTTGGTATGTGTTATCATGTGAAATGATCCAGTTGGTATGTGTTATCATGTGAAATGATCCAGTTGGTATGTGTTATGTGAAATGATCCAGTTGGTATGTGTTATCATGTGAAATGATCCAGTTGGTATGTGTTATCATGTGAAATGATCCAGTTGGTATGTGTTTTCATGTGAGATGATGAAACTAGTGTGTGTTTTGTGTGTGAAATAAACTGCTGTCTGTAATATGTGAAATGATCAAACTGTCATGTGTTTTTGTATGTGTGAAATGGTCAAACTATATGTTTTTGTGTGTGTGAAATGCCCAAACTGTCATATGTAATCATATGAAATGATCAACTTGTGTACATATATATGAAATGATAAATCCACCACATACACAGATCTTGCTGGTGTGCAGATGGTACTTGCTGATAACTAGGAATTGTGTGTGAGAGAGAGACGGAGAGAGAGAGAGAAGAGAGTGAGAGAGAGAGAGAGAGAGAGAGAGAGAGAGATGCACGCACATATGAATGCACGCATGCATGCATACAACACACATATACATACACATAGACTGATCTTGCTGATCTACAAACAGGTACCTGCTGATAACTGTAGGAACTGTGTACATCAAGTCCAATGAGCTGTCGCGTAAGGACATCCTCAAAGATCTGGTGGAGATGTGCCGTGGTGTCCAGCATCCTTTACGTGGCCTCTTCCTGAGGAACTACCTCCTGCAGTGCACCAAGAATGTGCTCCCAGACAGTGTTGAGGACCAGAGGTACACCTAGTTGTTGCACTTGTCATCGCACATTTATGTTAGAGTTTCACAGATGGTTGTACGCAGTAAAATATTGCTTTGTTGTCTCCAGTGATATCAGCTTGTTAGTGTGACTTGTTGGTGACAGCAGGAGAAAATCTTGATAGCCTTTCTTGACGGCATAGAAAAATATCAGCTTGTTAGCGTGGGTTGTTAGTGACAGCAGGAGAAAATCTTCTTTCGTTCACTAGGGAGAAAATCTCAATAGCCTTTCTTGATGGCTTAGAAACTTATCAGCTTGTTAGTGTGTCTTGTTAGTGACAGTAGGAAAAAATCGTGGTAGCTTTTCTTGATGGCATTGAAAAATATCAGCTTGTTAGTGTGTCTTGTTAATGACATTAGAAGAAAATCTTGTTAGCCTTTCTTGATGGCATAGAAAAATATCAGCTTGTTAGTGTGTGTTGTCAGTGACAGCAGGAGAAAATCTTGTTAGCCTTTCTTGATGGCGTAGAAAAATATCAGCTTGTTAGTGTGTGTTGTTAATGACATTAGAAGAAAATCTTGTTAGCCTTTCTTGATGGCATAGAAAAATATCAGCTTGTTAGTGTGTGTTGTCAGTGACAGCAGGAGAAAATCTTGATAGCCTTTCTTCATGGTGTAGAAAAATGCACATTAGTCAGGCAACATGATCGCAGGAACTGTACCGGCAGGGGTTCACATTAGCCAGGCAACATGATTGCAGGAGCTGTACCGGCAGGGGTTCACATTGGCCAGGCAACATGATCGCAGGAACTGTACCGGCAGGGGTTCACATTCGCCAGGCAACATGATCGCAGGAACTGTACCGGCAGGGGTTCACATTAGCCAGGCAACATGATCGCAGGAACTGTACTGGCAGGGGTTCACATTAGCCAGGCAACATGATCACAGGAACTGTACCGGCAGGGGTTCACATTAGCCAGGCAACATGATCGCAGGAACTGTACCGGCAGGGGTTCACATTAGCCAGGCAACATGATCGCAGGAACTGTACTGGCAGGGGTTCACATTCGCCAGGCAACATGATCGCAGGAACTGTACCGGTAGGGGTTCACATTAGGCAGGCAACATGATCACAGGAACTGTACTGGCAGGGGTTCACATTAGCCAGGCAACATGATCACAGGAACTGTACCGGCAGGGGTTCACATTCGCCAGGCAACATGATCGCAGGAGCTGTACCGGCAGGGGTTCACATTAGCCAGGCAACATGATTGCAGGAGCTGTACCGGCAGGGGTTCACATTCGCCAGGCAACATGATCGCAGGAGCTGTACCGGCAGGGGTTCACATTAGCCAGGCAACATGATTGCAGGAACTGTACCGGCAGGGGTTCACATTGGCCAGGCAACATGATCGCAGGAGCTGTACCGGCAGGGGTTCACATTAGCCAGGCAACATGATCGCAGGAACTGTACCGGCAGGGGTTCACATTAGCCAGGCAACATGATCACAGGAACTGTACCGGCAGGGGTTCACATTCGCCAGGCAACATGATCACAGGAACTGTACCGGCAGGGGTTCACATTCGCCAGGCAACATGATTGCAGGAGCTGTACCGGCAGGGGTTCACATTCGCCAGGCAACATGATTGCAGGAGCTGTACCGGCAGGGGTTCACATTCGCCAGGCAACATGATTGCAGGAACTGTACCGGCAGGGGTTCACATTAGCCAGGCAACATGATTGCAGGAACTGTACCGGCAGGGGTTCGCATTAATCAGGCAACATGATCACCGGAACTGTACCGGCAGGGGTTCACATTAGCCAGGCAACATGATTGCAGGAACTGTACCGGCAGGGGTTCACATTGGCCAGGCAACATGATTGCAGGAGCTGTACCGGCAGGGGTTCACATTAGCCAGGAAACATGATCACAGGAACTGTACCGGCAGGGGTTCACATTAGCCAGGCAACATGATCGCCGGAACTGCAGGAACTGCACTGGCAGGGGTTCACATTAGCCAGGCAACATGATCGCAGGAGCTGTACTGGCAGGGGTTCACATTAGCCAGGCAACATGATCGCAGGAGCTGTACTGGCAGGGGTTCACATTAGCCAGGCAACATGATCACAGGAACTGTACCGGTAGGGGTTCACATTGGCCAGGCAACATGATCGCAGGAGCTGTACTGGCAGGGGTTCACATTGGCCAGGCAACATGATCGCAGGAGCTGTACCGGCAGGGGTTCACATTAGCCAGGCAACATGATTGCAGGAACTGCACTGGCAGGGGTTCACATTAGCCAGGCAACATGATCGCAGGAGCTGTACTGGCAGGGGTTCACATTAGCCAGGCAACATGATCGCAGGAACTGTACCGGTAGGGGTTCACATTGGCCAGGCAACATGATTGCAGGAACTGCACTGGCAGGGGTTCACATTAGCCAGGCAACATGATTGCAGGAACTGTACCGGCAGGGGTTCACATTAGCCAGGCAACATGATTGCAGGAACTGTACCGGCAGGGGTTCACATTAGCCAGGCAACATGATCACAGGAACTGAACCGGCAGGGGTTCACATTAATCAGGCAACATGATCGCAGGAACTGTACCGGCAGGGGTTCACATTAGCCAGGCAACATGATCACAGGAACTGTACCGGCAGGGGTTCACATTAGCCAGGCAACATGATCACAGGAACTGTACCGGCAGGGGTTCACATTAGCCAGGCAACATGATCGCAGGAACTGTACCGGCAGGGGTTCACATTAGCCAGGCAACATGATTGCAGGAACTGCACTGGCAGGGGTTCACATTAGCCAGGCAACATGATCGCAGGAACTGTACCGGTAGGGGTTCACATTGGCCAGGCAACATGATTGCAGGAACTGCACTGGCAGGGGTTCACATTAGCCAGGCAACATGATTGCAGGAACTGTACCGGCAGGGGTTCACATTAGCCAGGCAACATGATTGCAGGAACTGTACCGGCAGGGGTTCACATTAGCCAGGCAACATGATCACAGGAACTGTACCGGCAGTGGTTCACATTAGCCAGGCAACATGATTGCAGGAACTGCACTGGCAGGGGTTCACATTAGCCAGGCAACATGATCGCAGGAACTGTACCGGTAGGGGTTCACATTGGCCAGGCAACATGATTGCAGGAACTGCACTGGCAGGGGTTCACATTAGCCAGGCAACATGATTGCAGGAACTGTACCGGCAGGGGTTCACATTAGCCAGGCAACATGATTGCAGGAACTGTACCGGCAGGGGTTCACATTGGCCAGGCAACATGATTGCAGGAACTGTACCGGCAGGGGTTCACATTAGCCAGGCAACATGATCACAGGAACTGTACCGGCAGGGGTTCACATTAGCCAGGCAACATGATTGCAGGAACTGCACTGGCAGGGGTTCACATTAGCCAGGCAACATGATCACAGGAACTGTACCGGCAGGGGTTCACATTGGCCAGGCAACATGATTGCAGGAACTGTACCGGCAGGGGTTCACATTGGCCAGGCAACATGATTTCAGGAGCTGTACCGGCAGGGGTTCACATTAGCCAGGCAACATGATCTCAGGAGCTGTACCGGCAGGGGTTCACATTGGCCAGGCAACATGATCACAGGAACTGTACCGGCAGGGGTTCACATTGGCCAGGCAACATGATCTCAGGAACTGTACCGGCAGGGGTTCACATTGGCCAGGCAACATGATCACAGGAACTGTACCGGCAGGGGTTCACATTGGCCAGGCAACATGATCACAGGAACTGTACCGGCAGGGGTTCACATTGGCCAGGCAACATGATCTCAGGAGCTGTACCGGCAGGGGTTCACATTAGCCAGGCAACATGATCACAGGAACTGTACCGGCAGGGGTTCACATTGGCCAGGCAACATGATCTCAGGAGCTGTACCGGCAGGGGTTCACATTAGCCAGGCAACATGATTGCAGGAACTGTACCGGCAGGGGTTCGCATTAATCAGGCAACATGATCACCGGAACTGTACCGGTAGGGGTTCACATTGGCCAGGCAACATGATCGCAGGAGCTGTACTGGCAGGGGTTCACATTGGCCAGTCAACATGATCGCAGGAGCTGTACCGGCAGGGGTTCACATTAGCCAGGCAACATGATTGCAGGAACTGCACTGGCAGGGGTTCACATTAGCCAGGCAACATGATTGCAGGAACTGTACCGGCAGGGGTTCACATTAGCCAGACAACATGATTGCAGGAACTGCACTGGCAGGGGTTCACATTAGGCAGGCAACATGATTGCAGGAACTGTACCGGCAGGGGTTCACATTGGCCAGGCAACATGATCACAGGAACTGTACCGGCAGGGGTTCACATTGGCCAGGCAACATGATTGCAGGAGCTGTACCGGCAGGGGTTCACATTAGCCAGGCAACATGATTGCAGGAACTGCACCGGCAGGGGTTCACATTAGCCAGGCAACATGATCGCAGGAACTGTACCGGCAGGGGTTCACATTAGCCAGGCAACATGATCACCGGAACTGTACCGGCAGGGGTTCACATTAGCCAGGCAACATGATCACCGGAACTGTACCAGCAGGGGTTCACATTAGCCAGGCAACATGATCACCGGAACTGTACCGGCAGGGGTTCACATTAGCCAGGCAACATGATCGCAGGAGCTGTACTGGCAGGGGTTCACATTAGCCAGGCAACATGATCGCAGGAGCTGTACCGGCAGGGGTTCACATTAGCCAGGCAACATGATTGCAGGAACTGTACCGGCAGGGGTTCACATTAGCCAGGCAACATGATTGCAGGAGCTGTACCGGCAGGGGTTCACATTAGCCAGGCAACATGATTGCAGGAACTGTACCGGCAGGGGTTCACATTAGCCAGGCAACATGATCGCAGGAACTGTACCGGCAGGGGTTCACATTAGCCAGGCAACATGATCGCAGGAACTGTACCGGCAGGGGTTCACATTAGCCAGGCAACATGATCACAGGAACTGTACCGGCAGGGGTTCACATTAGCCAGGCAACATGATCGCAGGAACTGTACCGGCAGGGGTTCACATTAGCCAGGCAACATGATCACAGGAACTGTACCGGCAGGGGTTCACATTAGCCAGGCAACATGATCGCAGGAGCTGTACCGGCAGGGGTTCACATTAGCCAGGCAACATGATCGCAGGAACTGTACCGGCAGGGGTTCACATTAGCCAGGCAACATGATCGCAGGAACTGTACCGGCAGGGGTTCACATTAGCCAGGCAACATGATCACAGGAACTGTACCGGCAGGGGTTCACATTAGCCAGGCAACATGATCACAGGAACTGTACCGGCAGGGGTTCACATTAGCCAGGCAACATGATCACAGGAACTGTACCGGCAGGGGTTCACATTAGCCAGGCAACATGATCGCAGGAACTGCAGGAACTGCACTGGCAGGGGTTCACATTAGCCAGGCAACATGATCACAGGAACTGTACCGGCAGGGGTTCACATTAGCCAGGCAACATGATCGCAGGAACTGTACCGGCAGGGGTTCACATTAGCCAGGCAACATGATCACAGGAACTGTACCGGCAGGGGTTCACATTAGCCAGGCAACATGATCACAGGAACTGTACCGGCAGGGGTTCACATTAGCCAGGCAACATGATCACAGGAACTGTACCGGCAGGGGTTCACATTAGCCAGGCAACATGATCACAGGAACTGTACCGGCAGGGGTTCACATTAGCCAGGCAACATGATCGCAGGAACTGCAGGAACTGCACTGGCAGGGGTTCACATTAGCCAGGCAACATGATCGCAGGAACTGTACCGGCAGGGGTTCACATTTGTCAGGCAACATGATCACAGGAACTGTACCGGCAGGGGTTCACATTAGTCAGGCAACATGATTGCAGGAACTGTACCGGCAGGGGTTCACAATATGGACACATATAAGGCCAGGGACCATACTCGGAGACACACAACTGTGGCTTTTGGTGGACTGGGGACATTCACAGCCGGAGCCCCAGCCCACGGAGGCACACAGCTGTGGCCTTGTTGATGTGGGAACATCCACAGCCGGAGCCCCAGGGAGGCACACAACTGTGGCCTTGTTGATGTGGGAACATCCACAGCCGGAGCCCCAGGGAGGCACAAGGAAGACACGTTGGAAGGAAGACATGTTGATTGACAGGGTATACTCAGTGACATGCCAGGAAAACACCACAGACATGCCGATCAAAATCTGACATCTGGACCTCCAGCTGAAGAAATTGTGCAGTTAACTATAGGGTATGTGTTGGCATGAGAGTGGTGATGCTCTTTGAGTTATTACAGGTAAGGGTGTGAGTTATTGAATGTGATTGGTTTGTTATTTCTCATCCCTGTAGTAATGAAAGCACCGGCGGTGAATCTGGCACAGTGATGGATTCTGTGGATTTCATCCAGCTCAACTTTGCTGAGATGAACAAGCTGTGGGTGAGAATGCAACATCAGGGTCATTCTCGAGACAGGGAGCGTAGGGAGAATGAGAGAAGGGAGCTGCGAATCCTGGTGGGGACAAACCTGGTCCGACTCAGTCAGCTGGAGTGTATTGATGTCAACAAGTTCAAACAGGTGAGTTAGTTCAGTCTGGTAAAGTCTGGTTGTGTGGGTGAGAGAGAGAGAGAGCTGGAGTGGGGTATAAAGTCTGGTTTGTGTGGGAGAGAGCTAGAGTGGGGTATAAAGTCTGGTTGTGTAGGAGAGGGAGCTAGAGTGGGGTATAAAGTCTGGTTGTGTGGGAGAGAGCTAGAGTGGGGTATAAAGTCTGGTTGTGTGGGTGAGAGAGAGAGCTGGAGTGGGGTATAAAGTCTGGTTGTGTGAGAGAGCTAGAGTGGGGTATAAAGTCTGGTTGTGTGGGAGAGAGAGCTAGAGTGGGGTGTAAAGTCTGATTGTGTGGGAGAGGGCTAGAGTGGGGTATAAAGTCTGGTTGGTGAGAGAGAGAGCTAGAGTGGGGTATAAAGTCTGGTTGTGTGGGTGAGAGGGAGAGCTAGAGTGGGGTATAAAGTCTGGTTGTGTGGGAGAGAGAGCTAGAGTGGGGTATAAAGTCTGATTGTGTGGGAGAGGGCTAGAGTGGGGTATAAAGTCTGGTTGTGTGGGTGAGAGAGAGAGCTAGAGTGGGGTATAAAGTCTAGTTGTGTGGGTGAGAGAGAGAGCTGGAGTGGGGTATAAAGTCTGGTTGTGTGGGTGAGAGAGCTGGAGTGGGGTATAAAGTCTGGTTGTGTGGGTGAGAGAGCTGGAGTGGGGTATAAAGTCTGGTTGTGTGAGAGAGCTAGAGTGGGGTATAAAGTCTGGTTGTGTGGGAGAGAGCTAGAGTGGGGTATATAGTCTGGTTGTGTGGGTGAGAGAGAGAGCTGGAGTGGGGTATAAAGTTTGGTTGTGTGTGAGAGAGCTGGAGTGGGGTATAAAGTCTGGTTTTGTGTGGGAGAGAGCTAGAGTGGGGTATAAAGTCTGGTTGTGTGTGAGAGCTGGAGTGGGGTATAAAGTCTGGTTTTGTGTGGGAGAGAGCTGGAGTGGGGTATAAAGTCTGGTTGTGTGGGAGAGAGAGCTGGAGTGGGGTATAAAGTCTGGTTGTGTGGGTGAGAGAGCTGGAGTGGGGTATAAAGTCTGGTTGTGTGAGAGAGCTAGAGTGGGGTATAAAGTCTGTTTGTGTGGGAGATAGAGCTAGAGTGGGGTATAAAGTCTGATTGTGTGGGAGAGAGCTGGAGTGGGGTATGAAGTCTGGTTGTGTGGGTGAGAGAGCTGGAGTGGGGTATAAAGTCTGGTTGTGTGAGAGAGAGAGCTAGAGTGGGGTATAAAGTCTGGTTGTGTGGGTGAGAGAGAGAGCTGGAGTGGGGTATAAAGTCTGGTTGTGTGAGAGAGCTAGAGTGGGGTATAAAGTCTGGTTGTGTGGGAGAGAGTTAGAGTGGGGTATAAAGTCTGATTGTGTGGGAGAGAGCTAGAGTGGGGTATAAAGTCTGGTTGTGTGGGTGAGAGAGAGAGCTAGAGTGGGGTATAAAGTCTGGTTGTGTGGGTGAGAGAGAGAGCTAGAGTGGGGTATAAAGTCTGGTTGTGTGGGAGAGAGAGCTAGAGTGGGGTATAAAGTCTGATTGTGTGGGAGAGGGCTAGAGTGGGGTATAAAGTCTGGTTGTGTGGGTGAGAGAGAGAGCTAGAGTGGGGTATAAAGTCTGGTTGTGTGGGTGAGAGAGAGAGCTGGAGTGGGGTATAAAGTCTGGTTGTGTGGGTGAGAGAGCTGGAGTGGGGTATACAGTCTGGTTGTGTGAGAGAGCTAGAGTGGGGTATAAAGTCTGGTTGTGTGGGAGAGAGCTAGAGTGGGGTATAAAGTCTGGTTGTGTGGGTGAGAGAGAGAGCTGGAGTGGGGTATAAAGTTTGGTTGTGTGTGAGAGAGCTGGAGTGGGCTATAAAGTCTGGTTTTGTGTGGGAGAGAGCTAGAGTGGGGTATAAAGTCTGTTTGTGTGGGAGAGAGAGCTAGAGTGGGGTATAAAGTCTGATTGTGTGGGAGAGAGCTGGAATGGGGTATAAAGTGTGGGTGAGAGAGCTAGAGTGTGGTATACAGTCTGATTGTGTGGGTGAGAGAGCTAGAGTGGGGTATAAAGTCTGGTTGTGTGGGAGAGAGCTGGAGTGGGGTATAAAGTCTAGTTGTGTGGGAGAGAGCTAGAGTGGGGTATAAAGTCTGGTTGTGTGGGAGAGAGCTAGAGTGGGGTATAAAGTCTGGTTGTGTGGGAGAGAGCTAGAGTGGGGTATAAAGTCTGGTTGTTTGGAGAGAGCTAGAGTGGGGTATAAAGTCTCATTGTGTGGGAGAGAGCTAGAGTGGGGTATAAAGTCTGGTTGTGTGGGAGAGAGCTGGAGTGGGGTATAAAGTCTGGTTGTGTGGGAGAGAGCTAGAGTGGGGTATAAAGTCTGGTTGTGTGGGAGAGAGCTAGAGTGGGGTATAAAGTCTGGTTGTGTGGGTGAGAGAGCTAGAGTGGGGTATAAAGTCTGATTGTGTGGGAGAGAGCTGGAATGGGGTATAAAGTCTGGTAGTGTGGGTGAGAGAGCTAGAGTGGGGTATAAAGTCTGGTTGTGTGGGTGAGAGAGCTAGAGTGGGGTATAAAGTCTGGTTGTGTGGGAGAGAGCTGGAATGGGGTATTAAGTCTGGTTGTGTGGGTGAGAGAGCTAGAGTGGGGTATAAAGTCTGATTGTGTGGGTGAGAGAGCTGGAGTGGGGTATAAAGTCTGGTTGTGTGGGAGAGAGCTAGAGTGGGGTATAAAGTCTGGTTGTGTGGGAGAGAGAGCTAGAGTGGGGTATAAAGTCTGATTGTGTGGGAGAGAGCTGGAATGGGGTATAAAGTCTGGTTGTGTGGGTGAGAGAGCTAGAGTGGGGTATAAAGTCTGATTGTGTGGGTGAGAGAGCTGGAGTGGGGTATAAAGTCTGGTTGTGTGGGAGAGAGCTAGAGTGGGGTATAAAGTCTGGTTGTGTGGGAGAGAGCTGGAGTGGGGTATAAAGTCTGGTTGTGTGGGTGAGAGAGCTGGAGTGGGGTATAAAGTCTGGTTGTGTGGGAGATAGCTGGAGTGGGGTATAAAGTCTGGTTGTGTGGGTGAGAGAGCTGGAGTGGGGTATAAAGTCTGGTTGTGTGAGAGAGGGCTAGAGTGGGGTATAAAGTCTGGTTGTGTGGGAGAGAGCTGGAGTGGGGTATAAAGTCTGGTTGTGTGGGTGAGAGCTGGAGTGGGGTATAAAGTCTGGTTGTGTGGGTGAGAGAGCTGGAGTGGGGTATAAAGTCTGGTTGTGTGGGAGAAAGCTGGAGTGGGGTATAAAGTCTGGTTGTGTGGGTGAGAGAGCTGGAGTGGGGTATAAAGTCTGGTTGTGTGGGAGAGAGCTGGAGTGAGGTATAAAGTCTGGTTGTGTGGGTGAGAGAGCTGGAGTGGGGTATAAAGTCTGGTTGTGTGGGAGAGAGCTGGAGTGGGGTATAAAGTCTGGTTGTGTGGGTGAGAGAGAGAGAGAGCTGGAGTGGGGTATAGTTTCCAGTTGTGTGGGGGGTAGGGCTAGAGTGGGATATTCATCTGCGTTGCAGGGCATATTTGACCAGTCTGCAGTCACTAATACTCTTGTCTTGTTGCAGTATGTGCTGCCCGGCGTGTTAGAACAGGTGGTCAACTGCAAGGATGCCATCGCACAGGAGTACCTTATGGAGTGTATCATTCAGGTATGTTAATACCTCACATAGTGTATCATTCAGGTATATCGTTATATTTCATATAGTGTTATCATTTAGGTATATTATTATACTCCATATAGTGAATTATTCATGTATATCTTTATATCTTGTATATTGTATCATTCAGGTATTTCTGAATGCCTCACATTATGTATCATTCAGGTATATTTTAATAATCTTATATAGTGCATTATTCAGGTGTATCTTAATATCTTATAAGTAACATTCTGGTATATCTTACTATCTCATATGGTGTAAGATTTGGGGGGGGGGGGGGATGTGTGAGATGGCTATAGCTACAGAGTGCTTAATGTGATGCTCTCAACAGGGGGAAGGTGTGTCATGACTACAGCTAGTGTGGTAAATGTGATGCTCTCAACAGGGGGAAGGTGTGTCATGGCTACAGCTAGTGTGGTAAATGTGATGCTCTCATATAGAGTAACATGTGGGGGGGTAGGGAGGGGGGAGGTGTGTCATGGCTCTAGCCACAGAGTGCTAATTGCGATGCTTATTCTGCCATTCTGTGGAGAGGGACCATGGGGTTAACCTCAGTGCAATGAAGTCAATCCGCTTGCCATTACAGCGTTAACCATGTGACACACTGAGAATTGTCTTCACTCACTCAGATTGTGACACACTGAGAATTGTCTTCACTTACTCAGATTGTGACACACTGAGAATTGTCTTCACTTACTCAGATTGTGACATACTGAGAATTGTCTTCACTCACTCAGATTGTGACATACTGAGAATTGACTTCACTCAGGTGTGATTTGTTGTCATCAGGTGTTCCCGGATGAGTTCCACCTCCAGTCTCTGAGCTCCTTCCTGAGAGCTTGTGCCGAGCTTCATCCCAATGTCAACGTCAAGAACATCATCATAGCATTGATAGACAGGTGAGGGTGATAGACGAGTGAGGGTGATAGACAGGTGAGAGTGATAGACAGGTGAGGGTGATAGACAGGTGTGTATGATAGACAGGTGAGGGTGATAGACAGGTGTGTATGATAGACAGGTGAGGGTGATAGACAGGTGTGTGTGATAGATGGGTGAGGGTGATAGACAGGTGAAGATGATAGACAAGTGAGGGTGATGTGTTGTTTGATAGATATGTGAGGGTGATATGTTGTTTGATAGATGTGTGAGGGTGATATGTTAGTCTGATACAATTATGAAGGTGTTTTGCAGTCTAGATGATATATTATTAGCTATAGATAGAATGGTGAGAGTTATTCAGTCAAAATAAGTTAATATATTTATCAGTGTCAGTTATACACAAGAGGCCTGTTATAGGAGCCAGACAGCGAACGAAAGAAGAAACATGGGACTATAAGTGTGATGTGTTGTTATAGGAGCCAGACAGCGAACGAAAGAAGAAACATGGGACTATAAGTGTGAAATGTTTTAGCATGGTATTGTTGTGTTCACGCCCACCGGCTGTTTTAGCATGCACTTATTGTGTATCTCGGGCAAGAATGAATACATGTGTCATTGTCATAGTCTTGCTCGTATCTAGATAACTAAACTTGGGTTCATACAGGCAACAATAAATCTGGTTGTTATGAGATCGAAGATTTATTGTATTCTCATATACAGTATGCGTTGGCGCAGTGGGTAAACAGACCCGCGCTATATTACATCTGTCAAATAGGAAACATCACACACATAAGTATCATTTAACAGTCTAGCAAACTATCTAGCCTATGTCTATATATCTATTGATATCTATAGAGTCCCTCAAAGGCAGGCCCTGTTGCCTCTCTCAAGTCCATTCGTCCTCTGCCGGTCTCCGCGTGTCCTAACCCGACACGGGCGGTAACTCTGTCCGAGTTCCTCGTGGACCCCGCATTAGGCGGGCCACATCAGTGTCCACGGAATCATGGACTTGGTGACCACCTTCTATCTAGAAGGTTCTAGCTTACTTGGGTCCTGCTCGACTCAATGGTTTCCCTTGGGCTGGAATTGCAGCCCTTTACTAGATATATACGTGAGGCGGTGACAGGATCCCCCCTCCCCCGTGACCTGATTTGTTGTTGGGAATTAGATCCGTTCTAATTCTGTCACCGACTCACCTACAGTTGGTGTTGTAGTTTGGTGGATAGTAACCTGGCAACCTACCTATTAGCACTAAAACTCATGTATTCTACCATACAACACTTGTCTGATTTGGTGCAGAGATCCCTGTCTCTCGTGTGCTTAATTATGCTTATCAGATCGAAGTTCCATGGCATTTTAGTAGTTGTATTTACCACTTGCCCTTCTCATAGTACCCAAAATGGTACCCAGACGAATAACCCCTATATAACAAGGGTTAACAAGACCGAAGTCTTGGCTAAATAAGTACACCTTCAAATCTTGATCTGAGTGTGTATTTCTATACACTTTTACTCCCGTATGTTATATAATGCTAAATATGTAGTTACCTTGTTCTTTTATCCTTTTCATACTACAAGTGTCCCTGTTGGCTTGTTAGTGTGTTTTGACTAATAAGTTGATGTTTCTAATAAAGTGACTGTATTTTAACTTGATAGTGTTGAGTTTTAAGGTTTGTGTACTGTGTGTGCTGAATGTGTGGCGTATTTCCAAGCGTCACGAGTTGGGATAACCTCAATCATGAACTACTGCACTGTGTGCAATACATGAACAGGCATTCCAAGTAGTGGTGCTTAGATGTATCCTAACTGCTAAGCTAAGTATATTAACTCACTATTAAAATAAGTACTACACATGTATTCACAAATTAGACAAGTCATACAGTTTACATGAAAGACGCAGACAAATTAAAATAAATACGGTTTGCGTACAATTTGTCCGCTAAGTGTATCGTTCTCTCATTTAATCCATTCACACAGTCATTCACTCATTTTTGATTAAAAATAGTATTTGGTTAAAATATATAATTAAAGTTGAGGTAAGTGTTATTGCCCTTAGAAAAAATGGGCTAGGCGATATTTGCCCTTTAAGTAAATACGTACTTCTTGTACGATTAATGACAAATGGGTTACAATTTAAATAGAGACAATTGTATAGGACGGTTCTTTAGCTTAGGAATGGTACCGCCTGTAATATTAATGTCGAATATGTACAAATTACAGGTGAATACAATTTATATACAACAATAATGGAAATATAATACATATTTAATCCTAAACTAATTAATTAATTAAATCCAACGATGATGTGCGCGTCGTCCTCCTGTCGCTAGCGTGGTATGCCATGAATGGTAAAGCTAGTATGGATCTCTATTGAGTGTTGTCGTCGATGTTGTTCTGTTTCGGCTGTTAGTAAAGTTACGTAGTAACAGCAAGTATGGCATGTTCTTAATGTCCTATATAACGAGTTCTTCCAGAATTCGGAGTTAGTTCGTTGGTTGATCTTATTGGTTGACACAAACACAGTTACTGTTTCTTGCTGGAAGTGTTCTAGCGCTTAGGCACTTGATGGTATAGTTTTCAAAGTAACGTATCATGTTCTGGGGTGTTGTAATTCAACTAATCACTGAGAGTACTGTAGAAGGTGTAGAGTTCCACTGTAATATGCAACCGACTAAAAGTATCACAGTTTATAATATGGCTAATGGTCGATGTGATCAGAGTCATTCTACTGGCGCATTCACTTGCCGTGACAAAAGGTCAGCCACAATGTTGTCGGTGCCTCTTATGTGGCGGATTTCGAAGTCGAAATCTTGAAGTAGAAGACACCATCTTTGTAGCCGATGGTTTTTAGGCGACCCCTGGTTAAGGACTAATAATGGCGAACTGTCAGTGAGGACCACAAAGTGACTCCCTAAGAGGAACTTCGATAATCTCAATATACAAAACACTAGGCTCAGACACTCCAATTCAACTGTGGCATACTGAGTCTCAGCCTTCTTTAATTTGCGGCTTACATAGAGAATTGGGTGTTTTATGCCATCCATTTCCTGCATCAAGCATCCTCCTATTGCGATAGCGCTCGCATATTTGCACAGTTTGTTTGTCCAGAATTTTATAGTAAATGGGAACTGTGCTGAGATGTAGGAGATGTGTACTGAGGTGCAGGAGAAGTGTACAATTATGTGAGATAAGTGTGCTCTGCTGTAGGAGATGTAGTGATTGCGTGTGTTTCCCTAGGTTGGCTGCGTTTGCTCAGAATGAAGAAGGTTCCGGCATCCCTCCAGAGATCCAACTGTTTGATATCTTCTCCCAGCAGATCTCTCAAGTTATCCAGGTGGGTGCACGTGTTTGTCTCAGCTGTATTCATGTGTGTAACAACTTCATCCTCTTATTGGCTTTCTGCCATTTTATTTCTTCTTCCTATAGTCCACGCCGTGTGGCATTGATGATCATATCTGTCCACAGCCTTCTGTCTCATGTGCTGTCAGTCTTCTTATAGTCCATACCATGTTTCATGATCATATCTGTCCACAGCCTTCTGTCTCGTGTACTGCCAATCTTATAGTCCATGCCGTGTAGTGTTGGTGATCATATCTGTCCACAGCCTTCTGTCTCATGTGCTGTCAGTCTTCTTATAGTCCATACCATGTTTCATGATCATATCTGTCCACAGCCTTCTGTCTCGTGTACTGCCAATCTTATAGTCCATGCCGTGTAGTGTTGGTGATCATATCTGTCCACCCCCTCTGCCGTGCGTCCACCTTGACGAGGTAGAGGGGCTTGAGCGTTCCAATGACCCCAAGAGCTATGCCGACGGTAGCACAGCTACTGGTAGGGTCACCCATGTCAGACAGGTCAAGGGAGAGGGACCAGACGAAGTGACGCACAAACCTGCTGCCTTGTAGGTAGACTGGGGACAGTCAAAGGCTAGGGAAAGCATCCTGAACAAATGCTTGTCGAAATCGGATGTACTGAGCCACAGGCTTGACAAAGAAGTGCAACGTAACTTTATCATTTCATGATGCCACAGATGAAAATTAATCGTTATGGTGCTAATCCCGTGAAGTCCCATCAGGCGGTGATAGTGCCGGGCCCCCTGCCTCGAGGGGGTCCACCCATGACTACTGGTGGTCACCTTCCCCTGTGCTGTGGAGTCAAGGCACAGAGGAGTAGGTTAAGAGCTATTGACCAAACACCCCGGACACTCAACATACTACAATGGAATGCAGAAGGAGTTTATAACAAGAAAGCCTCCCTAACACAGCGTCTTCATAAAGATAGAATAGATGTGGCATGCATTCAAGAGACACACCTCAACGCCAATCGCACATTTTCAGTCGAGGGATATCAGGCCACACGTTTCGACCGCGAAGGACACAAAGGAGGAGTTGTAATACTTACACGAAATACAATACCTTGCAGCGAAGTATCTGTGATCTCTGACAACCAAATGGAAATTATAGGTGTTGATATAATGATAAAGGACGTGAAAATAAGAATTTACAATCTATATAGCCTGGCAGATAAGGATCTTACACTCTCAAACATGGAAATAACTGACACAAATTGCATTGTTGTCGGAGACTTTAATAGCCGTTCAGAAAGATGGGGATACCCAGATACTGACAAAAGAGGAGATGAAGTGGAGGACTGGGAAATAGACTCAAATCTCCATCTACTTAACAAAGCGGATGACACACCGAGCTTCTACTCCAGAAGATGGATTACCACTTCTACTCCAGACTTAGCTTTCTGCACAGGAGACATCCTCCACAAAATCGATCGCCATGTGCTGGACCAATTAGCAGGTAGTGACCACAGACCAATCAAGCTTGTAATAAATATGGAGTATGTTCCACAGGAGCAAAAGCCTTTGCCCTGTTGGAATTACAAACGAGCAGATTG
The DNA here is from genome assembly GCA_963921405.1 of Cepaea hortensis. NCBI lineage: Eukaryota > Metazoa > Mollusca > Gastropoda > Stylommatophora > Helicidae > Cepaea > Cepaea hortensis. The sequence continues at coordinate 2,221,315 of OY992889.1, read as the reverse complement.
GGACAGATTTGCCATACTAACAGACAAATATTGTGAAAACGTAAATACACGATATGGCAACATGAAGCAAATGGTGGAAAGTCTAAACAGAGCAATAATGCAGGCGGCCACTGAGTCTATTCCAAGAGGAGCAAGGAAAAATTACAAACCATACTGGACTGAAGAACTACAATTTTTGGAGGACAAAGTTGAAGATGCTAGGAAGACCGCAGAGAGAGAACAAACAACTGAAGCGAACATCTCTCTCAAAGCCATCTCAGCAAAATATAAAAGAACAGTAAATCAAACAACAAGAGATTGTTGGAGGAAAAAAACAGAAAACCTGAATTTTGACAGGGATGGAAACAAACTATGGAAACTAGTGAAAGCCATGAACAATGAAGGACCTAGAAACAAACAAATAACAATTAAACAAGGAAATGCCTTGCTTACAGGAAAAAAGGCTGCAAATGCACTAATGGAACACTATGCCAGTGCAAACCACATTGATATTACAGCCGAACAGAAGAAAGCAATCAAAGATAAACAGATACATCATACATATACAGAGACAGCAGCAGAATATATGATGGCAAATCTAACAATGGAAGAAATGGAACAGGCAATGAATACCCTAAAAAAGAAGACATCACCAGGAAAGGATGGAATCACAAATGAAATGCTAATAGGACTAGGCACTAAGGCAAAAAAGAAACTACTAGCAGTCCTAAATTACAGCTGGAAGAGGGGAATAGTCCCACAGGCATGGAAGGAAGCTATACTAATACCAGTCCCAAAGAAAGGAAAAGACCTGGAAGAACCAAATGGCTATCGACCTATCAGTCTTCTTAGCTGTGTAGGAAAATTAATGGAACGCATTATCAATGGCAGGCTAACATGGCATCTGGAAGAAAACCAACTCTTAACACCTCACCAAGCAGGATTCAGAAAGTACAGATCTACTGAAGATCAAATAACCTATATAGCTCAGGAAATAGAGGATGCCTTCCAAGAGAAAAAGCACACACTAGCAGTCTGGATAGATTTAGAAAAAGCATTTGATAAAGTATGGAAGGAAGGACTGAAAGTAAAACTGCAAAAAATGCATGTTTGCGGGAAAATGTACAAATGGATCAGCCACTACCTTGAGAACAGAACTGCCAGGACAAAAGTACAAGGACAAACCAGCAAAATGATGCTGTTGGAGCAAGGTGTCCCCCAAGGAGGAGTTCTTTCACCAACATTATTCCTAGCATATATAAACGACATCACAGAACATTTTCCAGCCAGAGTACACACATCATCCTTTGCAGATGACCTAGCCATATGGACATCTGAAGAATATATTAGTACAGCTAACAGCAGAATACAGCAAGCTTTATTAGCGCTAGAGGACTGGTCAAAATCATGGCTAGTGAAGATAAGTGAGGAGAAAACAACATGCACAGTGTTCTCCCTCTCAAATAAACCTCAGCAACCTAAGCTGGTATTGAATGGAAAAATATTGCGCCATGAAGAAAATCCAAACTATCTAGGAGTCACCTTTGATCGTCGCCTGACATGGAAGACACAGGTTGAGAAAAATCGAACAAGAGCAAGGCAGAGAATGGCAATCATGAAAAAGCTTGCTGGTACAACGTGGGGAGCAGATGAGAAAGTTCTCAAGAAGTTATATACTGGACGGGTGAGGCCAGTACTGGAATATGGCATTGCAGCTTGGGCAACAGCAGCTAAGTCAAACTTTAACAAAATAAGTAGAGTCCAAAACCAAGGAATGCGAATCATAACTGGAAGCCTGAAGACAACGCCTATTAATGAACTAGAAAAGATCACTTGTTTACAACCAATGCAGGATAGAAGAGATAGCAGAGCCCAGCAACAAGCAGAAAAATTTAGAAGATTGACAGACCACCCTATGTATAAAAGGTTTAGTGGTTTTGGAAAGGGACGACTGAAGCGTAGCAACTTTGTCGAAACTGCAAAACGAAAGATTAGGGCAGATCCCATACTTAACATATCAACAGTCAAACCTATTTACAATGCAGACAAGTTCCCAGCTTGGAGACAGCAGCAACTGCCTGAGATGATAGAAAACATTCCTGGTATTGAGAAAAAGAACACTCAGCATGAAACCGAAAGAAGAGAAATAACCCTAAACTACATAAAAGAACATTACCCAAGCAGGAATTGGACCCATGCATATACAGATGGATCAGCCAAACATTCAATAGAGAATGGAGGAGGAGGAATTCTCCTAAATTTAAAAAATGGAGTGAAAAAAACACATTCAATGGCAACTGGAAAATTTTCAAGTAACTTCAAAGCGGAGGTAGAGGCTCTGAAAACTGCAGCAGAAATGCTCCTGATGGAGGAAAATAAAGAGAAGCAAATAGCTATCTTCACAGATGCAAAGTCAGCTGTCTCAATACTGAAGAGCAATAACAGCACAGAACTAACTGACCTAAGAGCAGCACTCCATGGTCTATGCCAGAAATCCAAAAAAGTTGTAATACAGTGGATCCCATCACATTGCAGTATACCTGGAAACGAAGAGGCTGACAGACTGGCAAAAGAGGGCGGACGACTACCACAGCCTGACATAGACATAACCTATAATGAGGCAAAGAGGTTGATAAAAAGCACTTATAGAACCAAATGGGAATCAGAGCATCCAGGCCATCAGAAGGATGATGCATATTACAAACTCAACCGAAGAGAACAAGTAGCAATCTTCAGACTCCGCACAGGACATAACAGGCTGAAATACCACTTGTTCAATAAACTAAAGATAGGAGATACCGATGAATGTAATTGTAGAACTGGAAAAATGACAGCAAAACATTTGCTGCAGGAATGCCCAACGTATGCAGAACAGAGAAAGATATTTTGGCCCACACCTGCTTCATTTGAGGACAAGCTCTATGGAGATATCAACAAGCTAAAGTTGACCGCAGATTACTTTAACTATATACAGGTTGACATTTAAAGGTGCATGAAGACCCAGAGGCATGAAATGGAATATTGCTTGGATAGCAATCCATTACGTGGAGAGTCCAAATCAAAAGCCCATTGTGTGGGCTTCATAAAAGGTGGAAAAGTGTCCTAGTGGCACGAAATGGAATATTGCTTGGATAGCAAATCCATTACGTGGAAAGTCCGAATCAAAAGCCCACTGTGTGGGCTTCATAAAAGGTGGAAAAGTGCCCTAGTGGCACGAAATGGAATATTGCTTGGATAGCAAATCCATTACGTGGAGAGTCTGAATCAAAAGCCCACTGTGTGGGCTTCATAAAAGGTGGAAAAGTGTCCTAGTGGCACGAAATGGAATATTGCTTGGCTAGCAAATCCATTACATGGAAAGTCCGAATCGAAAGCTCACTGTGTGGATGTCATCTGCAGACTGCATACTTCTGGTTTCCGAAAGAACAGCCTATGGTGAACGGAAGGCCCAATATACGGAAGTGAGGCTAAGCAGCCATGTGCAGGACGTGACGATTCCTTGGGTGAGCCCAGTACCAGAGCGCTATGTATCGGCTCTGCAAGTATGGAAGCCTCCTTGGATGGCGGGGAATGCCCATGGTCTGCCCCTGCCTTCCCTTGAGGGCTGACCAGGATCTTTGGCTGTTCTATATGGACCAGCTGGGATGGAGGATAACACCACAACAGTGAGAGTCAAACGTCCTAAGAAACCCCCGGGAAGGTTAACCCGGTCAACAAATGCCCGCAGAAGTCGGATGTGTTGGCCTAACGGCGCAAGAACGCAGCTCTGCTGTAAACAGGCACAACGCAATCACATCCGAAAAAAACTCTGGATGAACGAAGAAGAAGATATCTGTCCACAGCCATCTGTCTCATGTGCTGTCAGTCTTCTTATAGTCCATACCATGTTTCATGATCATATCTGTCCACAGCCTTCTGTCTCGTGTACTGCCAATCTTATAGTCCATGCCTTGTGGTGTTGGTGATCATATCTGTCCACAGCCATCTGTCTCATGTGCTGTCAGTCTTCTTATAGTCCATACCATGTTTCATGATCATATCTGTCCACAGCCTTCTGTCTCGTGTACTGCCAATCTTATAGTCCATGCCGTGTAGTGTTGGTGATCATATCTGTCCACAGCCATCTGTCTCATGTGCTGTCAGTCTTCTTATAGTCCATACCATGTTTCATGATCATATCTGTCCACAGCCTTCTGTCTTGTGTACTGCCAATCTTATAGTCCATGCCTTGTGGTGTTGGTGATCATATCTGTCCACAGCCATCTGTCTCATGTGCTGTCAGTCTTCTTATAGTCCATACCATGTTTCATGATCATATCTGTCCACAGCCTTCTGTCTCGTGTACTGCCAATCTTCTTATAGTCCATGCCGTATGGCGTTGGTGATCATATCTGTCCACAGCCTTCTGTCTCGTGTACTGCCAATCTTCTTATAGTCCATGCCGTGTGGTGTTGGTGATCATATCTGTCCACAGCCTTCTGTCTCGTGTACTGCCAATCTTCTTATAGTCCACGCCGTGTGGCGTTGGTGATCATATCTGTCCACAGCCTTCTGTCTCGTGTACTGCCAATCTTCTTATAGTCCATGCCGTGTAGTGTTGGTGATCATATCTGTCCACAGCCTTCTGTCTCATGTACTGCCAATCTTCTTATAGTCCATGCCGTGTGGCGTTGGTGATCATGTCTGTCCACAACCTTCTGTCTCGTGTACTGTCAGTCTTATAGTCCATACCATGTTTCGTGATCATATCTGTCCACAGCCTTCTGTCTCATGTACTGCCAATCTTATAGTCCATGCCGTGTGGCGTTGATGATCATGTCTGTCCACAACCTTCTGTCTCGTGTACTGTCAGTCTTCTTATAGTCCATACCATGTTTCGTGATCATATCTGTCCACAGCCTTCTGTCTCGTGTACTGCCAATCTTCTTATAGTCCATGCCGTGTGGTGTTGGTGATCATGTCTGTCCACAGCCTTCTGTCTCGTGTACTGCCAATCTTCTTATAGTCCATGCCGTGTGGCATTGGCGATGTCTGTCTGTCTACAGCCTTCTGTCTCGTGTGCCAGCAATGGAAACAGGAGACTTAACTGCAGTCTGTTGGAGAGAGTAGAGATAAAAAAAAGGAAGGCAAACAATGCAATTAGATGATGCATATTACCATCAAAAAAGAAAAGAAAATGGTGACCCAAAATGTGACATAGAAATGGAAGGAAGAATTCTTAACCAAGTGAATAATTTTAAATACCTAGGGACACTTATAACATCAGATGGAAGATGTACAACAGAGATTAAGAACAGAATAGGGCAGGCAAAAGCCGCATTTCAGAAAATGAAGAGTATCTTATGCAATAAGTCACTATCACTGAATGTAAGAAAGAGAGTGCTGAAATGCTATATAGAACCAGTTTTGCTGTATGGCAGTGAATCTTGGAATGTAAATGAACAAATTAAGAAGAAATTAGAAGCAACAGAGATGTGATTCCTGAGACGAATGTTATGAATACCTTGGACTGCCAGAGTAACTAACAATTGCTTGAAACAGGCTAATGAAACTGGAACATTATATACAACAATAAGAAAGAGACAAACATCTTTCTTTGGTCATGTGATGAGAAGAGAGACATTGGAGAACATCGTGACAACTGGAAAGATCGAGGGGAAGAGAGGCAGAGGCAGACCAAGAGAAATGATGCTGGACGGATTGAGACAGTGGCATGGAGGAATATCATCAGCAGAGTTGATCCAGAACACCAAAGACTGAGATCTGTGGAGAGCCATGAATGCCTACACTAGTTGGCAGGGCACTTGATGATGATGATATTACCAACTTGACCAAAGTGAACAAGTAGCAAGCGTCAAGTGTGAGTCAACAGCTCCTGGTGTGGATGTCATCCGTGGATGGAGGGATGAACTCCTGGTGTGGATGTCATCCGTGGATGGAGGGATGAACTCCTGGTGTGGATGTCACCCGTAGATGGAGGGATGAACTCCTGGTGTGGATGTCACCCGTGGATGGAGGGATGAACTCCTGGTGTGGATGTCATCCGTGGATGGAGGGATGAACTCCTGGTGTGGATGTCATCCGTGGATGGAGGGATGAACTCCTGGTGTGGATGTCATCTGTGGATGGAGGGATGAACTGGTGTGGATGTCATCCGTGGATGGAGGGATGAAGACGACACCACAACACATACCACATTTGAAGCACAGCTGCAGGCAATTTGGGAGCAGACTGCCTGCGCTGGTTTTCATACAATGGTATGAATGTCCATCATTCAGAAAGCAATGGCAAACTACTGAATGTAAACTTGCCTAGCAAATCACAAATAGTCAAATCATGCAGGAGTTGACTGCGATGTCCTGGACTGCACATCCAGCTCTATGACCTCACACATTGACTCCTAGAACATCCCACCACATACCCAGCTCTGTGACCTCACACATTGACTTCTAGAACATCCCACCACACACCCAGCTCTGTGACCTCACACACTGACTCCTAGAACATCCCACCACACATCCAGCTCTGTGACCTCACACACTGACTCCAGAACATCCCACCACACACCCAGCTCTGTGACCTCACACACTGACTCCTAGAATATCTAGGTGTTCATGTACCTTTGATTTGACCATACATATATGAGAGTAAGTGTTCCTTGTTGTGAAGTCAAGTGAGACATTGCTTGTGTTGACAGAGCCGGCCAGACATGCCGCCGGAGGACATTGTGTCCCTGCAGGTGGCGCTCATCAACCTGGCCCTCAAGTGCTACCCAGACAAGGTGGACTTCGTGGACAAGGTCCTGGAGACCACAGAGGACATCTTTAACAGACTCAACCTGGACCAGTGAGTGGCTTCTTTGATCTCTCTGATTGGCTTGAGTTTGTTTCTTTAACCTCTCCTCTGATTGGTTTGAGTTTGTTTTATTTTGACCTCATGTCTGATTGGTTTGAGTTAGTTTCTTTAACCTCTCTCTCTCTCTCTCTCTCTCTCTCTCTCTCTCTCTCTCTCTCTCTCTCTCTCTCTCTCTCTCTCTCTCTCTCTCTCTCTCTCTCTCTCTCTCTCTCTCTCTCTCTCTCTCTCTCTCTCTCTCTCTCCCCTCTCCCCCCTCTCCTCTGATTGGCTTCAGTTTGTTTCTTTAACCTCTCTGATTGGCTTGAGATTTTTTTATTTGACCTCTCTCTTCAACCTCCTCTCTGAATGGCTTGAATTTATTTCTTTGACCTCCTGCTGATTGGCTAACGTTTTGTTTCTTTGACCTCTTCTCTGATTGGCTTTCTTACTGTTCTCTCATTGTCCTGGTTTTCTTAAATGTTCTATCATTGTTCTCCTAATGGTCATATTCATAACTGTTCTTCTTTTACCCTTGTTATCTTTTGTTTTTATTTATTGATTTCGAGGGTTAAGAATTGGGCACACAAGATCAGATTACATTCTACTCTGTTTCAACAAGTCACGTACATTCTTCAAGTGATTGCTGAATCATTACTACATGGCACATGTAATGTGAGGGGGCTTCACATGAAAACCTTAAAATTGTGATAGAAATTATAGTAACCAATCCATTGTCTTGTAACCTGTCAGTATTGTTGTTAAGGATGTCAAGAGTGCTAAGCACATGACATCATGGTGCAGACAAACATGATGACATCATAAAGACAGTTTAAATATGACCACCCCACTTTTGACATACATGGTGGTGACTACATACAAAAATGATACATTTGTTCTTTACTTTTACAGAATATATTCACATCCCCCCCCCCCCCCCCCCCCCCAAAAAAAAAAAAAAACTTCAGGTTTTTATTTGAAGCCCCCTCATATGCTTGCTTGCTTGCTTGTGTTCGTTGGCTTGAGCTCCAGCGCGAAGTCCTGTATGTCGGATGAAGGCATCCTGTTGTCCAACATCAGTGTGATGTCATACAGGACGTGAGGTTTGCGTGAGTATCCGTTGTCCCATGTCTGGCTCATTAGTGTGCAGACTGGTGGTTCCTCACCATACAGGCAGACACTCTCCGACTTCGGAGGAATTCCCCCTCATATAATGACTGGCCTCTGATGTGTCCTCTTGTGTGTCCTATAATGTGGCCTTATATTCTCTGGTGTAGTCTCTGGTTTGTCTGTGTTTACCTCTCATGTGTCCTGTGTCCTCTCATGTGTCCTGTGAATCCTCTGATGTGTCCTTATATTCTCTGGTGTGACCTCTGGTGTGCCCTCTGATGTGTCCTCTAATGTGTCCTTATATTCTCTTGTTACCTCTGGTGTGTCCTCTGATGTGTCCTTATATTCTCTGATGTGACCTCTGATGTGTCCTCTAATGTGTCCTTATATTCTCTGATGTGACCTCAGGTGTGTCCTCTAATGTGTCCTTATATTCTCTGATGTGACCTCTGATGTGTCCTCTAATGTGTCCTTATATTCTCTGATGTGACCTCTGATGTGTCCTCTAATGTGTCCTTATATTCTCTGATGTGACCTCTGGTGTGTCCTTTTTGTCCTCTGATGTGTCCTCTGGTGTGTTTTATGTGTCCATATGTTCTCTGGTGTCTTTTACTGTATGTCCTCTGGTGTCTTAAACTGTATGTCCTGTGATGTGACCTGTGTCTTCTGGTGTCTTCTACTGTGTGTGTCTGGTGCTGTGGTCTCATGAGACTACTATTAGAGCCAGCAGACATGGGACACAGTACATGATTTTCCAATGTGAAATCATGCCATGTTTGTCTACACTGTGTTCACACTCGTGGCTAACTGTGAAATCATGCCATGTTTGTCTACACTGTGTTCACACTCATGGCTAACTGTGAAATCATGCCATGTTTACACTGTGTTCACACTCGTGGCTAACTGTGAAATCATGCCATGTTTGTCTACACTGTGTTCACACTCATGGCTAACTGTGAAATCATGCCATGTTTATCTACACTGTGTTCACACTCATGGCTAACTGTGAAATCATGCCATGTTTATCTACACTGTGTTCACACTCATGGCTAACTGTGAAATCATGCCATCTTTATCTACACTGTGTTCACACTCATGGCTAAATGTGAAATCATGCCATCTTTATCTACACTGTGTTCACACTCATGGCTAACTGTGAAATCATGCCATGTCTGTCTACACTGTGTTCACACTCATGGCTAACTGTGTGAAATCATGCCATGTCTGTCTACACTGTGTTCACACTTGTGGCTAACTGTGAAATCATGCCATGTTTATCTACACTGTGTTCACACTCATGGCTAACTGTGAAATCATGCCATGTTTACACTGTGTTCACACTCATGGCTAACTGTGAAATCATGCCATGTCTACACTGTGTTCACACTCATGGCTAACTGTGAAATCATGCCATGTTTACACTGTGTTCACACTCATGGCTAACTGTGAAATCATGCTGTGTTTGTCTACACTGTGTTCACACCCGTGGCTAACAGTGAAATCATGCCATGTGTACAGTGTTCACACTCATGGCTAACTGTGAAATCATGCCATGTTTGTCTACACTGTGTTCACACTGATGGCTAACTGTGAAATCATGCCATGTTTGTCTACACTGTGTTCACACTCATGGCTAACTGTGAAATCATGCCATGTTTGTCTACACTGTGTTCACACTCGTGGCTAACTGTGAAATCATGCCATGTCTGTCTACACTGTGTTCACACTCATGGCTAACTGTGAAATCATGCCATGTTTGTCTACACTGTGTTCACACTGATGGCTAAATGTGAAATCATGCCATGTTTGTCTACACTGTGTTCACACTCATGGCTAACTGTGAAATCATGCCATGTTTGTCTACACTGTGTTCACACTGATGGCTAAATGTGAAATCATGCCATGTTTGTCTACACTGTGTTCACACTCATGGCTAACTGTGAAATCATGCCATGTCTGTCTACACTATGTTCACACTCGTGGCTAACTGTGTGAAATCATGCCATGTCTACACTGTGTTCACACTCGTGGCTAACAGTGTGCTTGTGGATGTGGTTGTTTCAGTGTGGAACACGGGAGTCCAGTGTCCAAGGAGCTGATGCGGCTGATGAAGATCCCCGTGGACACCTACAACAACATCCTGACCGTGCTGGAGCTGCAACACTTTGGGCCCCTGTTCGAGTACTTTGACTACAAGGGCAGACAACTCATGAGCTCTCACATCATCACCAATGCACTGGACAGTGAGACTCTGATCCCTGCACAGGAGAATGTAAGTGATGTCATGTGTCCGCATCCAGGATTGTCATGTGTCCATGTCCAGGATTCTTATGTATCCGTGTCTATGATTGTCATGTGTCCATGTCCAGGGTTGTCATGTGTCCACATCCAGGATTGTCATGTGTCCCCATCCAGGATTGTCATGTCTCTGTGTCCAGGATTGTCATGTGTCCATGTCCATGATTATTATGTGTCCATGTCCAGGATTCTTATGTATCCATGTCTATGATTGCCATGTGTCCACGTCCACGATTGGCTGAGAAGTCTGGATGAGATAGGGGACAGCAGGGGGGGGAGGGGGGGGGGTTGTTCATGAGAAATCTGGATGAGATGGGGGCTGCTCACGAGATGTCTGATGGAGATAAGAGGGCATCAGTTAGGGGATGTTTAGAAGAAGTCTGGTGGAGGTAGGGGGCTGTTCACAAGAAGTCTGGTGGAGGTGGGGGATGTTCACAAGAAGCCTGGTGGAGGTGGGGGATGTTCAGAAGAAGTCTGGTGGAGGTGGGGGGCTGTTCACAAGAAGTCTGGTGGAGGTGGGGGATGTTCACAAGAAGTCTGGTGGAGGTGGGGGGTGTTCAGAAGAAGTCTGGTGGAGGTGGGGGGCTGTTCACAAGAAGTCTGGTGGAGGTGGGGGGCTGTTCACAAGAAGTCTGGTAGAGGTGGGGGATGTTCAGAAGAAGTCTGGTGGAGGTGGGGGGCTGTTCACAAGAAGTCTGGTGGAGGTGGGGGCTGTTCAGAAGAAGTCTGGTGGAGGTGGAAGCTGTTCAGAAGAAGTCTGGTGGAAGTGTGGGAGGCTGTTCACAAGAAGTCTGGTGGAGGTGGGGGATTTTCAGAAGAAGTCTGGTGGAGGTGGGGGATGTTCAGAAGAAGTCTGGTGGAGGTGGGGGGATGTTCACAAGAAGTCTGGTGGAGGTGGGGGCTGTTCAGAAGAAGTCTGGTGGAAGTGTGGGAGGCTGTTCACAAGAAGTCTGGTGGAGGTGGGGGGCTGTTCACAAGAAGTCTGGTAGAGGTGGGGGATGTTCAGAAGAAGTCTGGTGGAAGTGTGGGAGGCTGTTCACAAGAAGTCTGGTGGAGGTGGGGGGGTGTTCACAAGAAGTCTGGTAGAGGTGGGGGATGTTCAGAAGAAGTCTGGTGGAGGTGGGGGGCTGTTCACAAGAAGTCTGGTGGAGGTGGGGGCTGTTCAGAAGAAGTCTGGTGGAGGTGGAGGCTGTTCAGAAGAAGTCTGGTGGAAGTGTGGGAGGCTGTTCACAAGAATTCTGGTGGAGGTGGGGGATTTTCAGAAGAAGTCTGGTGGAGGTGGGGCGTAGCAGCATAGATTAATCACCACACAGAGTCTGTGATGTTCTAACAGTGCAGAGGTTAACCACCACACAGAGTCTGTGATGTTCTAACAGTGCAGAGGTTAACCACCACACAGAGTCTGTGATGTTCTAACAGTGCAGAGGTTAACCACCACACAGAGTCTGTGATGTTCTAACAGTGCAGAGGTTAACCACCACACAGAGTCTGTGATGTTCTAACAGTGCAGAGGTTAACCACCACACAGAGTCTGTGATGTTCTAACAGTGCAGAGGTTAACCACCACACAGAGTCTGTGATGTTCTAACAGTGCAGAGGTTAACCACCACACAGAGTCTGTGATGTTCTAACAGTGCAGAGGTTAACCACCACACAGAGTCTGTGATGTTCTAACAGTGCAGAGGTTAACCACCACACAGGGTCTGTGATGTTCTAACAGTGCAGAGGTTAACCACCACACAGGGTCTGTGATGTTCTAACAGTGCAGAGGTTAACCACCACACAGGGTCTGTGATGTTCTAACAGTGCAGAGGTTAACCACCACACAGGGTCTGTGATGTTCTAACAGTGCAGAGGTTAACCACCACACAGGGTCTGTGATGTTCTAACAGTGCAGAGGTTAACCGCCACACAGAGTCTGTGATGTTCTAACAGTGCAGAGGTTAACCGCCACACAGGGTCTGTGATGTTCTAACAGTGCAGAGGTTAACCGCCACACAGGGTCTGTGATGTTCTAACAGTGCAGAGGTTAACCGCCACACAGGGTCTGTGATGTTCTAACAGTGCAGAGGTTAACCGCCACACAGGGTCTGTGATGTTCTAACAGTGCAGAGGTTAACCACCACACAGGGTCTGTGATGTTCTAACAGTGCAGAGGTTAACCACCACACAGGGTCTGTGATGTTCTAACAGTGCAGAGGTTAACCACCACACAGGGTCTGTGATGTTCTAACAGTGCAGAGGTTAACCACCACACAGGGTCTGTGATGTTCTAACAGTGCAGAGGTTAACCACCACACAGGGTCTGTGATGTTCTAACAGTGCAGAGGTTAACCACCACACAGGGTCTGTGATGTTCTAACAGTGCAGAGGTTAACCACCACACAGGGTCTGTGATGTTCTAACAGTGCAGAGGTTAACCACCACACAGAGTCTGTGATGTTCTAACAGTGCAGAGGTTAACCACCACACAGGGTCTGTGATGTTCTAACAGTGCAGTTTGTGTGCTCCTGTAGGTGGATGCGATCCTCAACATTGTCAGCTGTATGGTCCAGGACCAGAACGACCAGCCTGAGGAGCCTGATGATCCCGAGGATTTTGCTGAGGAGCAGGGACTCATGGGCAGATTCATACACTTGTTACAGTCTGAGGATCCTAACCAGCAGTTTCTGGTAACTTTAGTTATTGTTGTTTTTGTTTGTAGGGGGGCTGATTGGTCTCGAGGTATGGTGTCCACCTCGAGTGCTGGAGGTCCCAGGTTCAAGCCCCGGTGAGGGCCGGGATTTTTTCACGTGGACTTCTAGTAATAAAATTTCCCCTGGTCTCTGGGTAGTGAGATCGTGCCTCAATGCTGCTGACTCCCTTATCAAGCCTTATCGCTATCCCGCTGCTTAATATATCTGAATCAACAGTGAGTCAATCTCACGGCTCAACTGATCAACAGCAAATAATCATAAATGAATTGGAGCCGAACGGGTAACGAATGATAAATGAATTCTCGCACTGAAGATCAGAAATTACAGCTGCTTTATTTTCACAGCTGATAAGTTACAGTTACACAATGTCGATGTCTTCTCTAAAGAGCCTGTGACGCCAGGCCGGCAATAGAATTAATTAACTAACATCTGACATGTTAACATACTATTACTAACCATTTCTTCTCAGCTCTGAATCACCTTCATTCTTCCGTTATTCTGTCCATCATTTCTGACGTTGTTCGATCAATCTGTCTAGGTTTATCAGGCTCTCAGTCAACGGCGACATGCTCTTCCATCAAGCCACTGTTAGCCACCACTTCATTCTTATAATAACCACTTTGCCATTTCTAATCTTAGAATACACTTTGTCCTTGTCAGCTCCATCAAAAAAAAGACCTTTCTTGTTGTCCACATACGTCAGAGTGACGATTCACCGTTTATCACCAGTCTCCTAGCTATCCATAAGCTTTTGAGTTTCAGGATTCTCTACCTATTATTAATGACGTCAACCGCGAGTATCTGCCTTATAGCATATCGGTTATCTGCCTTATGGCAGATCGGACGCCCGTGTGTATTGTTGTGCACGTAAAAAATCCCTTGGCAGTTGGAAATCGAAAAAGAGTAGCCTAATGGCGCTGCCCGGGCAAAATTTCGAGTTAAAAATCTACCCAAAGTATTTCAGGATCCTCGGCGACGCTGCAGAGTTCGTGCACTGAGCTGAAATTCTCAGGACTCAGGCTTGAGTTAGGAGTAGAGCGGAGCTCTTATGGGTTACACCTATGTGCCGTGATGTTGATCCGTCGACTAAACGACTAAATTGTCTTTGTATATGTGAGACAATTGTTGCAGTTGCTTGTTTGCTGAAAGTCAAGATTTATCAATGTGTAAATATTTACCTCAAACTGCTGTGTGTACAAGCATGGTGACCTAGTTAGCTACTTATGGGACATTACCCTCGCTACTCATGGGACCATTTAGTTCATAAGTGCTCAGAGGCCTCCCTAGATCTGTATCTCCCTCAGTGTGTGGCTGTCTATAATTGCTCAGAGGCCCTCCTGGTCTGTACTTCCCTCATTGTGTGGCTGTCCTTGACTCCAGTCTATAAGTGCTCATAGATCCCCCTATGACTGTATCTCCCTCATTGTGTGGCTGTCCATGACTCCAGTCTATAAGTGCTCATAGATCCCCCTAGGATTGTATCTCCCTCATTGTGTGGCTGTCCTTGACTCCAGTCTATAAGTGCTCATAGATCCCCCTATGACTGTATCTCCCTCATTGTGTGGCTGTCCATGACTCCAGTCTATAAGTGCTCATAGATCCCCCTAGGATTGTATCTCCCTCATTGTGTGGCTGTCCATGACTCCAGTCTATAAGTGCTCATAGATCCCCCTATGACTGTATCTCCCTCATTGTGTGGCTGTCCATGACTCCAGTCTATAAGTGCTCATAGAGTCCCCTATGACTGTATCTCCCTCATTGTGTGGCTGTCCATGACTCCAGTCTATAAGTGCTCATAGAGTCCCCTATGATTGTATCTCCCTCATTGTGTGGCTGTCCTTGACTCCAGTCTATAAGTGCTCATAGATCCCCCTATGACTGTATCTCCCTCAGTGTGTGGCTGGCCATGACCCCAGTTCTGCATTGGTTGACTATTCTTCTTTAGCTCCCTGCATAGTGCTCCTGTCTGGCTACAGTCCTGTTGACTTGATGTTCTGGCCGTCTGGTCTGCTATCAGCCTTGGTGACTTGATGTTCTGGCAGTCTGGTCTGCTATCAGCCTTGGTGACTTGATGTTCTGGCCATCTGGTCAAGATTGCCTGGTAACCTTCAAACATCTGCTAGCTTAGATATGTGAAGTCATTGAGGTAGTCAATCACAATGATTGTGTCTTGCTTGTGGTGTTGGTTAGAAAGTGGGACGTGGTCTCTAAATGTCCATGAGACAGTTTGTCCTGGCCACAAACAGCTCTTGTTTGGTCACTTTCATTGCATGGATGTCTTCGTCAGTTTCCTACCATAGATGACACCAGGAGGATTTAGCACAGTGCAGGAACTTTGTGGCACTAGCAAGTGTACAAACGTGTATACTAGAATGACACCTTAAAAAATGTGTATATTTGAATGACATGTTGTAAATATGATTGTGTGAGTGGCATCTGTGGCTTGGGGCCAGTGAACACAACTTTTCAATCCGGCAGCCGAGTTCAACATCAGGCAGACATGATCTGGAAGCAGACTTCCCTGCATTGATTTTCACATTGGTGTGATTGTCAGATATTTAAAACATGGCAAACTACCAAACGTAAAATTGCCTAGAAATTCACAGACAGCCAAATACGTGCACCTGAGTGTGTCTGACAGGGACATGTCACCAGGGCAGGGACATCTCACCAGGACAGGGACATGTCACCAGGACAAGTACATGTCACCAGGACAGGGACATGTCACCAGGACAGGGACATGTCACCAGGACAGGGACATGTCACCAGGACAGGGACATGTCACCAGGACAGGGACATGTCACCAGGGCAATGTCGTCATCCTGCTGTTTCTAATGACTGACTGCCCAGGAATTTCTGATCTGTGCACCTTGCACACCGGAATTCTGAGTTTTCTGCCCTTACCCAAGAATTTAGATGTCTGATCCACTCCTCTATGGTCAGGGAGTGGATGTCAGCCTTGTTGTTCTTCTTCTTCTTCTTCGTTCATCCGGAGTTTTTTTTCCGGACGTGATTGTGTTGTGCCTGTTTACAGCAGAGCTGCGTTCTTGCGCCGTTAGGCCGACACATCCGACTTCTGCGGGCATTTGTTGACCGGGTTAAACTTCCCGGGAGCCTTGTTCTGTTGTGTAGACATTCTATCTTTCCCCCCCCCCCCCCCCCCCCCCCCAAATCCCCAAATCCCTACTGCATCGAACTAGGTCAGTCATTCCCCGTACATCTCTTGTGAGACAGAACATCAGCGATTCTGCAGGTAAAGAAAGGCAACGAGGACAGGAACTAGTTAACCCACTTCATGATACCTGAACCTAGTATGTGTGAAGACATGTCACACTTCTAGCACAATATCAGCTATGGGATGATCATTAGGTTGTTTACATAGAGCAGTCTGTGTTGAGAGATTGAGTTTGTTGTTGCAGATCCTGAACATAAGCAGTCTGTGTTGAGAGATTGAGTTTGTTGTTGCAGATCCTGAACAGAAGCAGTCTGTGTTGAGAGATTGAGTTTGTTGTTGCAGATCCTGAACAGAAGCAGTCTGTGTTGAGAGATTGAGTTTGTTGTTGCAGATCCTGAACATAAGTAGTCTGTGTTGAGAGATTGAGTTTGTTGTTGCAGATCCTGAACATAAGCAGTCTGTGTTGAGAGATTGAGTTTGTTGTTGCAGATCCTGAACATAAGCAGTCTGTGTTGAGAGATTGAGTTTGTTGTTGCAGATCCTGAACATAAGCAGTCTGTGTTGAGAGATTGAGTTTGTTGTTGCAGGTCCTGAACATAAGCAGTCTGTGTTGAGAGATTGAGTTTGTTGTTGCAGATCCTGAACATAAGCAGTCTGTCTTGAGAGATTGAGTTTGTTGTTGCAGATCCTGAACATAAGCAGTCTGTGTTGAGAGATTGAGTTTGTTGTTGCAGATCCTGAACATAAGCAGTCTGTGTTGAGAGATTGAGTTTGTTGTTGCAGATCCTGAACATAAGCAGTCTGGGTTGAGAGATTGAGTTTGTTGTTGCAGATCCTGAACATAAGCAGTTTGTGTTGAGAGATTGAGTTTGTTGTTGCAGATCCTGAACATAAGCAGTTTGTGTTGAGAGATTGAGTTTGTTGTTGTAGATCCTGAACATAAGCAGTTTGTGTTGAGAAAGAGTGTTTGTTGTTGCAGATCCTGAACATAAGCAGTCTGTGTTGAGAGATTGAGTTTGTTGTTGCAGATCCTGAACATAAGCCGTTTGTGTTGAGAGATTGAGTTTGTTGTTGCAGATCCTGAACATAAGCAGTTTGTGTTGAGAAAGAGTGTTTGTTGTTGCAGATCCTGAACATAAGCAGTTTGTGTTGAGAGATTGAGTTTGTTGTTGCAGATCCTGAACATAAGCAGTTTGTGTTGAGAGAGAGTGTTTGTTGTTGCAGATCCTGAACACGGCCAGGAAACACTTTGGGGCTGGAGGGGACAAGAGGATCAAGTACACGCTGCCCCCGATCGTGTTCGCTGCCTACAGGTTGGCCTTCAGGTACCGGCTCCTCCAGGCAGAGGTCAGTGTCCCCAGCTTCTTCTGTAGTATCAATCGTAGTGTTCCAGCTTTGTGCCTGTACAGGCAGTTACAGCATGCAAGTGTTGATTGATCTCTTGTTGGTGAATGTATTCATAGTTACAGCATGCAAGTGTTGATTCATCTCTTGTTGGTGAATGTATTCATTATTATAGCATGCAAGTGTTGATTCATCTCTTGTTGGTGAATGTATTCATTGTTATAGCATATAAGTGTTGATTCATCTCTTGTTGGTGAATTTATTCATAGTTATAGCATGAAAGTGTTGATTCATCTCTTGTTGGTGAATGTATTCATAGTTATAGTATGCAAGTGTTGATCTGTGGATTCATCTCTTGTTGGTGAATGTATTCATAGTTATAGCATGCAAGTGTTGATCTGTGGATTCATCTCTTGTTGGTGAACGTGTTCATAGTTATAGCATGCAAGTGTTGATTCATCTCTTGTTGGTGAACGTGTTCATAGTTATAGCAAGCAAGTGTTGATCTGTGGATTCATCTCTTGTTGGTGAACGTGTTCATAGTTATAGCATGCAAGTGTTGATCTGTGGATTCATCTCTTGTTGGTGAATGTATTCATAGTTATAGCATGCAAGTGTTGATTCATCTCTTGTTTGTGAATGTATTCATAGTTATAGCATGCAAGTGTTGATTCATCTCTTGTTTGTGAATGTATTCATAGTTATAGCATGTAAGTGTTGATTCATCTCTTGTTGGTGAATGTGTTCATAGTTATAGCATGCAAGTGTTGATCTGTGGATTCATCTCTTGTTGGTGAATGTATTGATAGTTATAGCATGCAAGTGTTGATTCATCTCTTGGTGAACGTGTTCATAGTTATAGCATGCAAGTGTTGATTCATCTCTTGTTGGTGAACGTGTTCATAGTTATAGCATGCAAGTGTTGATCTGTGGATTCATCTCTTGTTGGTGAATGTATTCATAGTTATAGCATGTAAGTGTTGATTCATCTCTTGTTGGTGAACGTGTTCATAGTTATAGCATGCAAGTGTTGATCTGTGGATTCATCTCTTGTTGGTGAATGTATTCATAGTTATAGCATGTAAGTGTTGATTCATCTCTTGTTGGTGAACGTGTTCATAGTTATAGCATGTAAGTGTTGATTCATCTCTTGTTGGTGAATGTGTTCATAGTTATTGTCTCAACATGCTTACAACCGATAGAACTCAAACTTGAATGA
Source organism: Cepaea hortensis (assembly GCA_963921405.1). NCBI lineage: Eukaryota > Metazoa > Mollusca > Gastropoda > Stylommatophora > Helicidae > Cepaea > Cepaea hortensis. The sequence continues at coordinate 2,202,663 of OY992889.1, read as the reverse complement.
ATGTATGTAATAAAAGTCGCTCACCTTGAAGACTGATATAATTTTGAGATAAATCCTTTTATTTCGGATCTGCTCTCTTTTAGACAAAATGAACACAACACTGCCGTATCATATAACGGGGCCCTAACACGGGCACGGGACGTTATATATATTAATACCACTTGGCCGTTCATATAATTCTATAATTACCCAATCTCCTAAAGTATATTGCCACCCATGTCCAAACATAACTCGTTGTCTATACTTGATATCTGTTCCGGTCCTGAGTATGACAAGAATGCTATATCCAAACAGGCGATATCCCTTCCTCAGTAACAATGCTTTGCCCTAGATGATCAAACCTTTTGCTCACGGAGCTTTCAGGGAAAAATACACACAGCCGTCTTGATCTCCTTTCTCGAAGTCACCTTTCCGCTGTCCCGGACGATGATTACGTCGTCCTCAGTTTCTAGTCGTCAAGTCATTCTATTGTTAGACTGGGAATCTCCTAATTTACATTTGGTGGTGCGTGTGGGCGTGACCACCATGTGGCATAATGCCCCCTCCCAAAAAAAAAATGCTATGTCATTTTTCTTCTCATAATTACTTACAACTGTAACCATATTTTTACGCACTACCACATAGTTCCAGGATTTACCCCATCATTAACCCTCCAAAAAAAATCATAAATGCTACATAACGGGCACGCCCACCTGTCCGAACCCTACGTCGAACGTCGTGTGACTGATCCTATGGGATCAGTTCAACTAATAAGTTAATATTAGTCCCTACCTTGTCCTAATGACAAGTATGTCCTAGTTCTAGGACGAGGGTAATAATGATGTTTTTCCAGTAACCAGGTTAGACGTAGTCGTTACTTGGTGTCGTATGACAATATTAATGGGTAGGGTGCTTGTCTGTGATTCCACCTTAACTTTTTCCCGATATTTTCCTTTGGGATTTGAATTGTCACTTGGTCATATTTAGCTCCTGTACTGATTCATAAGCATACAGCATAACATAACACATACCCTTCGGACCCAACATTTCTCATTAACTAATATAAATGCTAAATAAATCAAATATAGTCATTCACAATTACAACTTTATACTCAAGTGTTTCTGAGTTCTTTCCGATCGGAAGTGCTTGTCTCTGTTAATAACTTTCATCCTTGCCGTGGCCCTGTGTTGAACACATATCAGATACAAATGTACCTTATTTATAATATTTAATCAAATAACCTATCTTAACATGTTGGTTATTGTTATCTTGACCCACTAATAAGGTTTATAATACGTAATCAACTCAATATATATCTGAACTTTAAACTTAATACAACAAAACTATAACTCTAATTCAACTCTACATAATCAACAAGAAAATCTGCCATTCTATAATCGACTCAGAATGTCAGCAAGATTATTATCTTTTCCAGGAATATGACAAATGTCAAATTCATAATCCTGTAATAGTAATGACCATCTATGTATTCTAGAATTCTTTGGATGACCCGATTTGAAAATTTGTAGCGGTTTGTTATCCGAAAGAACTAGAAATTTCCTACCTAGTAAGTATCTAGAGAACTTTTCAATACTTTCAATTAAAGCTAAAGCCTCTAGTTCAGTAACAGCATAATTTCTTTGAGTTTCAGATAGCTTTTTACTGAAATAAAGAATAGGATGTAGTTTCCCCTCATGCAATTGAAGTAATACAGCTGAAATAGCATGTAAACTAGCATCCGTTTGTAAAACAAAATCTTTTGAAATATCAGGTAATTTCAAAATAGGATATGTACTAAATAGAGTTTTTATTTGTTGTAATAATTTCTCATGATCCTCTGTCCAACTATTTTTATAGGTCTGTAATATAGATATATACATGTGAAAAATCATACATTTCAAAGATTTAAAACTTTTTAAGAAAATAACTCAGAATTATATTCTAATATTATGACTCAACAAGAATAAATCCTTAACCAATTTATCATCATAAAATAACAATATATTTACTAACAATTATCTGTACAATAGAGAACTAAAATATTTTCACACACCCAAGTGTGGAGATATGAGATAGTGTGAACACTTTGAACAAATATAGATTTAGATCTAAAAAATTTGGAATTCTAAGTAATCAGACTGTAAATGTGTCTGTAATGTATTTTGTGTTAATATGAACCTAACTCTTTCATCCCATTCTATTTTTCTTTTATTCTTCTCTTTTATTCTATTTCTTTCTCTCTTTCTTTCTTTCATACTTATGGTGTTTCCTTACTGAACGTATGTTCATATTTGTACTTTTCAACTTTGTTAAATTGAACACTGTCATAACTTTCACTCGTATATATAACGACAATAAAGTATATTTGATTAATTTGTAGCAGAAACAAGCCAAGCAAATAAAGTACGCATTAATTAATGCATCGTAATTTTGTTTGTTATCATTGAATTGTGTGTAAATTTTCTTGAGTGATTGAATGACTGTATTTTTATTCACAATATCATCAATATATGCCTTTGTTTGTGAGGCTGTGTTTGTGACTATGGATGTAACCTGAGATAAAGTAAATTTAAGCCAACTCAACATATTTATCATAAATATGGTTACAACATCCCATTTCATCTGTTGTTTGTAACTATTGTGTTTAACTTTTGTTCTATTTTTGTGTGCCACACTGTTGTTATTACCAGTCAGTTGAACTTTTAATGAATGTGTAATTCTTTCTTCTTGTGTTGTTGTGAGTATCACATCAAGTTTGCGTTCTATAGTTTGAGCGTAATCTTTGACATCTGCGATGTTACCAATTATCAACCCAGCACATGGGTTTGGTAGTACTGCTGCGCACACTCGACCTTTATAGTATTTGCATTTTATACTGACCCATGCAGTTTTGTACATTTCTATTGTACCCCCAAATGTCCTGCACTCAATACTTTTACCTGTATAATCACTTTCTCTTATGAGTTTGTGATTAACACCTGTAATATCGGACCCTGTGTCTCTAAAACAGGTTGTTAGTAAACCATTCACCAACGCTTGGTGTATCGTCAGAGTACCTTGACGAGTGTATGCTGCATTTGCCTCGTGAATATGTCTCTTATTGGCTGATGTAAGGTCATCATCACTATTATTACCTTCTTTACCTGTTTTGTTCTTGTATGACTCTATAATGGCTGCGTGTGTGTCCTCTAGATCATCTGAATCGCTACTACAACTAGACAACACATATGCGATACTGGCTTCCTTCCAGGAATTTCTCATTGGACAAGACCTGCTTGTGTGTCCGTACGCCCTACATGAGAAACATTTAATGCTTCTTTTAAAAGAGTCATACTTACCTCTCTTCTTAGCAATAATGTCCTTCAGATATGCGGTATAACCTGGATGTTTATCACACATCTCTAAATTTCCATGCGTTAATCTACAATACTGACATCTGTTGAATTGGCCTTTCCTTGGTCTATCACCTTCTCTATTGTAAGGACTATTTCTATTGCTACCACTACCAAACTTTCTAAACTTACCGTTTCCTCTTTGGAATTTTGCACTTGCTCCTATTACTAATTCAGGTTGAGTACAGTTGGCAAATACGTCTCTATGTGCATTAAAGTAAGACTCACCTTTAGCTTCCATCTCACTTAAACTCTTACATTTGTTTTCCATAAGAAATACTGACATAGGTTCTGGTATTGCAGATAACATTCTATCTCTGATAATTAAGTCTCTCACTTTCTCATAACTATCATTAATATCCGCAGCCTTACACCACTTATCAAAACTAGAAGACATTTCCGAAGCGAAATCCAGGAATGTTTGATTCGATTTCGGTGTAAGTGTTTTAAACTTAGTTCGTAATCCAGATTCGTCTAATGAAAAATGTGACAGCACACGATCGCGCATATATTTGTAATTTGTACGTAAATCCTCAGGAATCAACTCAATCACTTTTAACGGCTCCAATGCCAGATGACGGTGAAATAAAATTGGTATGTCCTTCTCTGGTACCTTGTAATGCTTTACGAGTACTTCGAAATTAGTCATCCAAGAACTAACCGAATCACCTTGTTGAAAATTCCTGAATAAACCTTGGTACTTTTTCACAGGATCGTTCTGCTTAGCCAGCATTTTCTCTCGTTCGATTTCAGCTCCACGTTCCATCTCAAGCGTCTTGACCCTTAGGTTACCTTCAACCTCCTTGTCCCTCCAGAGTGTTTCTGTAGCAAGTCTTTCCCTATCAAAAGCCAATTGTTTCTCTTTAAGTTCTGCTTCAGCAACAACTTGTTTCATCTTCAAATCTGCCTCTGTAGCCATTTGTTTTTCCTTAAGTTCCGCTTCTGCAGCCATTTGCTTTATCTTCAATTCCGCTTCTGCAGCCATCTGTTTCTCTTTTATTTGCATCTCTATCATTAACTTCTCTTTTTCCGCATTTAATTCTTTTTCTCTAGACTCCATTCGTTCACGTTCCAAAATTATCTCACTTTGTCTGATCGCCATCTCTTTTTCTTTCATTTCTCTCTCAAGTTGTTTCGCTTGCTTTTCTGATGCCAGTCTTTCCTGTCTTTCCTCCTTGTCACGTTTCTGATGTTCACTGAACTCAAGCTTTGCCCAATTTCGAAGCTCAGCACCAGTTAGACCAGTCTTCTCGCCCATTTCAATGAAATGTTGCAGCGTAGACATCTTGTCCTATTGTCCTACCTGTAAAATGAGCTATCTGGCTGAAATAAATATGGACGTAGGCAAGAGAAGAAAAGAATCGACAAAATTGTGATAATATCTCAAATCACCATCAATCAGATAGTAACGTAAGTGTTGTATCACCGTTGTGCAAACACGAACTCAATCAACTCTGTAGTGTAAATTCGAACACAACAAAAGAATCAACCAAATATATCTATAATGAACGAAACAGATCTAAATTATAAAATAAATATGAAGAAATATGTCTAATATACAATATGTGTGACGCAAGACAACTAATAATCATAAGAGACGATCGACGACTGACGTAAATACATATTACTGTTTACAAACGATAACAAAATTTTATCCCCATTTTTGACGGATAATGTTCCTACTATACTACTAACGTAAAGACGAGACTATAATATTGAGGTGACGCCCGCAAGATCAAAACCAAACAAAATTAATTCGTAATGACCTGGCTCTTGTCAACCCACAAATCACTTCATGAACTAATCAAGATATCAGATATCATTAGCTCATCAAGGCCTTCTAACCACCCGCAAATAAAATAAATAGCCTTATTATGAGTCAACATAACATCAATCAACAATGAATAACAATTACTGGCCTTTTTCCGGCTCTCTTGTACATAGATAACCGAGTAGAGTTCCTGTCGTTCAAAAATTTTGACATAGAATTGTGTCGATCAGTTCATTAAGGAATTGATCCGTGGTCACCACTCGAGTATTGGTATGCTTGTTGATTTATACCCGAGAAGCTGTGTCCACAATAGACTGTTGCTCCTGGCTTGAACGATAGTACAATTAACTTGTACTACTTTCACCCTGGACTCAGGAAGTCCGTAACCAACCCATAATACGTAGTTGGCTGTAGTGTAACGACGACGTTTGAATTTTACTGCAGCCTTATTGTGATACGTTTAGGTTGCTGTAGGTATCCGAATGAATGATGCCCACAGTGAAATCAGTAGATCTGCCTGCATCCGGTTCTGGTACCTAAAGTCCAATGTGTGACCGATTCGACTGTGTCTGGTATCACGATGAAAAAAAAATAGTAATTGTCAATCCGTAAAACGTTCCGATGTGTAACCGCTGAAGTGTAAAGTGAGTAGCCTCCTGACGTGTGTAGTGTATCCGTGTACAGTCAATCAATGTCCAAACGTTACCGTTGTCCGTAGATGTCGACGTAATGAGTTAATGTTTGTATCGTCGTTGTGTCAATCCACAATCATGAAATGGTGTCGTTAGACGAACGAAGTGTTACTTCCATGTCCGTAAATGAGCTCAATGGTGTCCTAGTGAGGATCGCTAACATTGGAACAATGTCAATAAATAATTGAGTCATTTGCTACAGCGGTGCAATGTGTAACATCCATAAGTGTCTTTATATGTTCCTGTCGTCAGAGTCTTGAGGAACATGTAACGTCTCGATGCGTTCCAGGTGCAGTGTAGTGTCCAGTAGTATCTTGATGTGTATAATGTCCTTTAATGTCCCGATATAATAAATATAACTGTCCCAATGTGAATCGTTATCGATTAAATACCTTGAACAATTGGGTACTATGTGACATTAAAGTCTATCTGTATGCTTCGACTTCAAATCAAGTGAGTGTACACGTGTTAGATTTCCTGCATGTTGAGGTGTAATGATAACGTGTCTCTATGTATTCTGTCAGATATCCCGTTGTAACTCGTAAATATATATTGAAGTTTCCTGTGAAGAGTAAAGTTCGAAGTAATGAAGTGGTACTGTGTCAACTTAATCTTCATATGTGTCCTCCTATTCTTGATACTCGTATGTTAAATGTGTGGGTACTGGCAATATCGTACCATCCTTGTGTGTAGTTATATCAGTGTCATAAGCGTGAAAGTAAGTGTTCTTTCTCCTATTATAAGTTTGACTCACTGCTTTGTTAACAGAGTGGAAATGTCGTGTAGGAAGCTAACGCCTCCTTCTTCTGTACCAACAACACATTATAAGTCAAGTGTGGACTCAAACGATCCGTAAACCAAATATATCAGTTGTGTTTACTTCTCCATTACTGTATTGTGCTTCACTTTCCCAAACTTGGACAATATTATGATCGTATTTAACTATTTACTATTGTCTCAAACGATAGTATATAATTTGCTGTTATTAGATACACGTAATGTTCATTATCTGTTTCTGCTCGTGCGCACCATGTATGTAGACCAGTTAATATAGTATAGTGCAATCTTTATTCCTTTCTTTCCACTCATAAACTTCTCAAACTGTGGCACTTATGAAGGACTAGTTTAATTAAATTATTTAGTCACTTTACCTGCAGATAATCGTCAAATAATAAGTATGTTGGCGTTACTCACAATCTTTCGGCAACTGCCATGTTGGCGCATTCTGTGTACTCCTGATGTCTTATCGTGCAAAGGAATTTATCATTGTGGCGCGCATTCATTGTATCTTTACTTCTGATATAGCGGGAATCAATCATCGCTTGTTTGCATTACACCATTGTTTCCTCGGATCGAAGTCCCCACGTGTCTCAACATGCTTACAACCGATAGAACTCAAACTTGAATGAATGTATGTAATAAAAGTCGCTCACCTTGAAGACTGATATAATTTTGAGATAAATCCTTTTATTTCGGATCTGCTCTCTTTTAGACAAAATGAACACAACACTGCCGTATCATATAATGGGGCCCTAACACGGGCACGGGACGTTATATATATTAATACCACTTGGCCGTTCATATAATTCTATAATTACCCAATCTCCTAAAGTATATTGCCACCCATGTCCAAACATAACTCGTTAACTCGTTGTCTATACTTGATATCTGTTCCGGTCCTGAGTATGACAAGAATGCTATATCCAAACAGGCGATATCCCTTCCTCAGTAACAATGCTTTGCCCTAGATGATCAAACCTTTTGCTCACGGAGCTTTCAGGGAAAAATACACACAGCCGTCTTGATCTCCTTTCTCGAAGTCACCTTTCCGCTGTCCCGGACGATGATTACGTCGTCCTCAGTTTCTAGTCGTCAAGTCATTCTATTGTTAGACTGGGAATCTCCTAATTTACATTTGGTGGTGCGTGTGGGCGTGACCACCATGTGGCAGTTATAGCATGCAAGTGTTGATTCATCTCTTGTTGGTGAACATGTTCATAGTTACAGCATGCAAGTGTTGATTCATCTCTTGTTGGTGAATGTGTTCATAGTTATAGCATGCAAGTGTTGATTCACCTCTTGTTGGTGAATGTGTTCATAGTAAATAGCATGAAAGTTCTGATCTGTGGATTCATCTCTTGTTGGTGAATGTATTCATTGTTATAGCATGCAAGTGCTGATCTGTGGATTCATCTCTTGTTCAGGATGAAAACTGGGAGAAGAAATGTCAGAAGATTTTCCAGTTCTGCCATCAGACAATTGGTGCTTTGATTAAAGCTGAGCAGGCTGAAATCCCTCTACGTCTGTTCCTGCAGGGGGCCCTGGTCGCTGGCCAGATAGGTTTTGAGAACTCCGAGACTGTCGCCTACGAGTTTCTGTCTCAGGTGAGTTGTTGTAGAGGTTCTGGTAACTCTAAGACTGTCAGGTCTTGAGTTCCTGTCTCAGTAATTGTGAATGCTATAAACGTAACAAGCTCATGATGTTGTTATTTTACTGACGACAGCATGTGTATGTGTGTGTTGATGTTCAGCAACAGACAGCAGATTGGCGGGTTAACATTTTCTCTGTAGCTGATAGAATCTTGTTTTATATATCTAGTTTAAGTTCTATTTATTGCTTTCTCTTTAACTGACAGAATCTTGTTTTATATATCTAGTTTATGTTCTATTTATTGCTTTCTCTGTAGCTGAGAGAATGTTGATTTATTTATCTAGTTTATGCTTTCTCTGTAGCTGACAGAATTTTGTTTTTTATTTATTTAGTTTATGCTCTATTTATTGCTTTCTCTTTAGCTGACAGAATCTGTTTTAAACTTAAAGTGTGCACAGCTTTGAGATGACTTATTTGACTGACACGTGGTTTATCAGACTTGCATCCAGAATCTTCCAGTAGTATGTATGTTAGAGCAAGCCTGCTGCCCCAGAAGTCTTGCTGTTTGATACCACGAAGCCACACAATTTTATGGTAAAACACAAACTGTAACATAGAGACTTTGTACTCTAGCATAGGAGAGGAGAGATGAAACAAGACTGTAACATAGAGACTTTGTACTCTAGCATAGGAGAGGAGAGATGAAACAAGACTGTAACATGGAGACTTTGTACTCTAGCATAGGAGAGGAGAGATGAAACAAGACTGTAACATGGAGACTTTGTACTCTAGCATAGGAGAGGAGAGATGAAACAAGACTGTAACATGGAGACTTTGTACTCTAGCATAGGAGAGGAGAGATGAAACAAGACTGTAACATGGAGACTTTGTACTCTAGCATAGGAGAGGAGAGATGAAACAAGACTGTAACATGGAGACTTTGTACTCTAGCATAGGAGAGGAGAGATGAAACAAGACTGTAACATGGAGACTTTGTACTCTAGCATAGGAGAGGAGAGATGAAACAAGACTGTAACATGGAGACTTTGTACTCTAGCATAGGAGAGGAGAGATGAAACAAGACTGTAACATGGAGACTTTGTACTCTAGCATAGGAGAGGAGAGATGAAACAAGACTGTAACATGGAGACTTTGTACTCTAGCATAGGAGAGGAGAGATGAAACAAGACTGTAACATAGAGACTTTGTACTCTAGCATAGGAGAGGAGAGATGAAACAAGACTGTAACATGGAGACTTTGTACTCTAGCATAGGAGAGGAGAGATGAAACAAGACTGTAACATGGAGACTTTGTACTCTAGCATAGGAGAGGAGAGATGAAACAAGACTGTAACATGGAGACTTTGTACTCTAGCATAGGAGAGGAGAGATGAAACAAGACTGTAACATGGAGACTTTGTACTCTAGCATAGGAGAGGAGAGATGAAACAAGACTGTAACATGGAGACTTTGTACTCTAGCATAGGAGACGAGAGATGAAACAAGACTGTAACATGGAGACTTTGTACTCTAGCATAGGAGAGGAGAGATGAAACAAGACTGTAACATGGAGACTTTGTACTCTAGCATAGGAGAGGAGAGATGAAACAAGACTGTAACATGGAGACTTTGTACTCTAGCATAGGAGAGGAGAGATGAAACAAGACTGTAACATGGAGACTTTGTACTCTAGCATAGGAGAGGAGAGATGAAACAAGACTGTAACATGGAGACTTTGTACTCTAGCATAGGAGAGGAGAGATGAAACAAGACTGTAACATAGAGACTTTGTACTCTAGCATAGGAGAGGAGAGATGAAACAAGACTGTAACATAGAGACTTTGTACTCTAGCATAGGAGAGGAGAGATGAAACAAGACTGTAACATAGAGACTTTGTACTCTAGCATAGGAGAGGAGAGATGAAACAAGACTGTAACATGGAGACTTTGTACTCTAGCATAGGAGAGGAGAGATGAAACAAGACTGTAACATAGAGACTTTGTACTCTAGCATAGGAGAGGAGAGATGAAACAAGACTGTAACATAGAGACTTTGTACTCTAGCATAGGAGAGGAGAGATGAAACAAGACTGTAACATGGAGACTTTGTACTCTAGCATAGGAGAGGAGAGATGAAACAAGACTGTAACATAGAGACTTTGTACTCTAGCATAGGAGAGGAGAGATGAAACAAGACTGTAACATAGAGACTTTGTACTCTAGCATAGGAGAGGAGAGATGAAACAAGACTGTAACATAGAGACTTTGTACTCTAGCATAGGAGAGGAGAGATGAAACATGACTGTAACATAGAGACTTTGTACTCTAGCATAGGAGAGGAGAGATGAAACAAGACTGTAACATAGAGACTTTGTACTCTAGCATAGGAGAGGAGAGATGAAACAAGACTGTAACATAGAGACTTTGTACTCTAGCATAGGAGAGGAGAGATGAAACAAGACTGTAACATAGAGACTTTGTACTCTAGCATAGGAGAGGAGAGATGAAACAAGACTCTAAGGTACCTATACATCCCAGGGTAGGAGAGAGATGAAAAATTAAACAAGGCTGTAAGGTACCTATACATCCCAGGGTAGGAGAGATGAAAGACTAAACAAGACTGTAAGGTACCTATACATCCCAGAGTAGGCGAGAGATGAAAGATTAAACAAGACTGTAAGGTACCTATACATCCCAGGGTAGAAGAGAGATGAAAGATTAAACAAGGCTGTAAGGTACCTATACATCCCAGGGTAGGCGAGAGATGAAAGATTAAACAAGGCTGTAAGGTACCTATACATCCCAGGGTAGGAGAGATGAAAGACTAAACAAGGCTGTAAGGTACCTATACATCCCAGGGTAGGCGAGAGATGAAAGACTAAACAAGGCTGTAAGGTACCTATACATCCCAGGGTAGAAGAGAGATGAAAGATTAAACAAGGCTGTAAGGTACCTATACATCCCATGGTAGGAGAGAGATGAAAGATTAAACAAGGCTGTAAGGTACCTATACATCCCATGGTAGGAGAGAGATGAAAGATTAAACAAGGCTGTAAGGTACCTATACATCCCATGGTAGGAGAGAGATGAAAGATTAAACAAGGCTGTAAGGTACCTATACATCCCATGGTAGGAGAGAGATGAAAGATTAAACAAGACTGTAAGGTACCTATACATCCCAGGGTAGGAGAGAGATGAAAAATTAAACAAGGCTGTAAGGTACCTATACATCCCAGGGTAGGAGAGAGATGAAAGATTAAACAAGGCTGTAAGGTACCTATACATCCCATGGTAGGAGAGAGATGAAAGATTAAACAAGGCTGTAAGGTACCTATACATCCCATGGTAGGAGAGAGATGAAAGATTAAACAAGGCTGTAAGGTACCTATACATCCTAGGGTAGAAGAGAGATGAGGAATTAAACAAGACTGTAAGGTACCTATACATCCTAGGGTAGAAGAGAGATAAGGAATTAAACAAGACTGTAAGGTACCTATACATCCTAGGGTAGGAGAGAGATGAAAGATTAAACAAGGCTGTAAGGTACCTATACATCCTAGGGTAGAAGAGAGATAAGGAATTAAACAAGACTGTAAGGTACCTATACATCCTAGGGTAGAAGAGAGATAAGGAATTAAACAAGACTGTAAGGTACCTATACATCCTAGGGTAGGAGAGAGATGAAAGATTAAACAAGACTGTAAGGTACCTATACATCCTAGGGTAGAAGAGAGATAAGGAATTAAACAAGACTGTAAGGTACCTATACATCCTAGGGTAGGAGAGAGATGAAAGATTAAACAAGGCTGTAAGGTACCTATACATCCCATGGTAGGAGAGAGATGAAAGATTAAACAAGGCTGTAAGGTACCTATACATCCCAGGGTAGGCGAGAGATGAAAGATTAAACAAGGCTGTAAGGTACCTATACATCCTAGGGTAGAAGAGAGATAAGGAATTAAACAAGACTGTAAGGTACCTATACATCCTAGGGTAGAAGAGAGATAAGGAATTAAACAAGACTGTAAGGTACCTATACATCCTAGGGTAGAAGAGAGATAAGGAATTAAACAAGACTGTAAGGTACCTATACATCCTAGGGTAGAAGAGAGATGAGGAATTAAACAAGACTGTAAGGTACCTATACATCCCAGGGTAGAAGAGAATAGACTAAATGAGACAAAAAGGTCTACCCACAATCCATGGTAGGAAAAGAAAGACTAATCAAGGTTGTAAGATGCCTTTATACCCTGGGTAGAAGAGGGAATCTAACAAGACCATGTGTTTGCTCCCAAACCACAGGGTAGAAGAGCAAAGACAGTGAGTGAATGACTGTTTGTTTTCCCCAGGCGTTCTCCATATACGAGGATGAAATCAGCGACAGCAAGGCCCAGCTGTCGGCCATCACTCTCATCATCGGAACCCTGGAGCAGATGTCATGTTTTGGAGAGGACAACCAGGAGCCCCTGTTCACGCAGTGTGCCCTGGCTGCCTCCAAGTTGCTGAAGAAGCCAGATCAGTGTCGCGGGGTGGCCATCAGTTCACATCTATTCTGGTCGGGGAAGTCACATGCACGCGGGGCTGAGGTAAGTGAAGATGCTGGACCAGTGTCACAGGGTGGCCATCAAGCTCACACATCAAGCATTGAGTTCCCCCTGGTCTCTATACCACACACATCCAACATCCAGCATGTAGTGCCCCCTGGTCTCTATACCACACACCTCACACATCCAGCATGTAGTGCCCCCTGGTCTCTATACCACACACCTCACACATCCAGCATGTAGTGCCCCCTGGTCTCTATACCACACACCTCACACATCCAGCATTGAGTGCCCCCTGGTCTCTATACCACACACCTCACACATCCAGCATGTAGTGCCCCCTGGTCTCTATACCACACACCTCACACATCCAGCATGTAGTGCCCCCTGGTCTCTATACCACACACCTCACACATCCAGCATGTAGTGCCCCCTGGTCTCTATACCACACACCTCACACATCCAGCATGTAGTGCCCCCTGGTCTCTATACCACACACCTCACACATCCAGCATGTAGTGCCCCCTGGTCTCTATACCACACACCTCACACATCCAGCATGTAGTGCCCCCTGGTCTCTATACCACACACCTCACACATCCAGCATGTAGTGCCCCCTGGTCTCTATACCACACACCTCACACATCCAGCATGTAGTGCCCCCTGGTCTCTATACCACACACCTCACACATCCAGCATGTAGTGCCCCCTGGTCTCTATACCACACACCTCACACATCCAGCATGTAGTGCCCCCTGGTCTCTATACCACACACATCCAACATATAGTGCCCCCTGGTCTCTATACCACACACATCCAGCATGTAGTGCCCCCTGGTCTCTATACCACACACATCCAGCATGTAGTGCCCCCTGGTCTCTATACCAAACAACTCACACATCCAACATGTAGTGCCCCCTGGTCTCTATACCACACACATCCAGCATGTAGTGCCCCCTGGTCTCTATACCACACACCTCACACATCCAGCATGTAGTGCCCCCTGGTCTCTATACCACACACCTCACACATCCAGCATGTAGTGCCCCCTGGTCTCTATACCACACACATCCAGCATGTAGTGCCCCCTGGTCTCTATACCACACACCTCACACATCCAGCATGTAGTGCCCCCTGGTCTCTATACCACACACCTCACACATCCAGCATGTAGTGCCCCCTGGTCTCTATACCACACACCTCACACATCCAGCATGTAGTGCCCCCTGGTCTCTATACCACACACATCCAGCATGTAGTGCCCCCTGGTCTCTATACCACACACCTCACACATCCAGCATGTAGTGCCCCCTGGTCTCTATACCACACACCTCACACATCCAGCATGTAGTGCCCCCTGGTCTCTATACCACACACCTCACACATCCAGCATGTAGTGCCCCCTGGTCTCTATACCACACACATCCAGCATGTAGTGCCCCCTGGTCTCTATACCACACACCTCACACATCCAGCATGTAGTGCCCCCTGGTCTCTATACCACACACCTCACACATCCAGCATGTAGTGCCCCCTGGTCTCTATACCACACACATCCAGCATGTAGTGCCCCCTGGTCTCTATACCACACACATCCAGCATGTAGTGCCCCCTGGTCTCTATACCACACACATCCAGCATGTAGTGCCCCCTGGTCTCTATACCACACACATCCAGCATGTAGTGCCCCCTGGTCTCTATACCACACACCTCACACATCCAGCATGTAGTGCCCCCTGGTCTCTATACCACACACCTCACACATCCAACATATAGTGCCCCCTGGTCTCTATACCACACACCTCATACATCCGGCATAGAGTGCCCCCTGGTACCACATAGCTCTCACTGTATTGTTTGATGTCTGACAATGTGTCGTTAGCTTCAGTGATTATTTGAGCCATTATGCGTGTGTCTAGATGTGAGGATTGTGTTTGTGTTGGGGGATGAGTTTGTGGGTGGGGGTCTGTGTGTGGGGGTATGTATGTGGGTGGGTGGAGAGATGTGTTGGTGGGTGGGGGAATATGTGTGTGGATGAGGGATGTGTCTGGGTGGAAATGTGAGTGGGTTGGTGGGGGTGCGAGGTATGTGTGTGAGTGGGTGGGAGTGTGGATGTGTAGGTCAAGGTATGTGGATGGGTGTGGGGGATGTGTGTATGGGTTGGGGGCTGGGTGTGGCTGATGTGTATATGCTTGGAAGAGGTGTGTGGGTTGGGGATGTGTGTGTGTGGGTCAGTGTTTGTGTGAAGGTGAGGGATTGTGTGGTTGGGGAGTGTATGTATGGATTGTGGAGGTGTGTGGGTGGGTGGGAGAGGTGTGTTGGACTACGGGAGAAGTGTGGGTGGGGAGATGTGCGCAGGTGAGGATGTGAGTGAGTGGGTGGGGATGTGTGGGTTTGTGGGGGATGTATAGGTGGGTGCATAGATGAGTGGGTTGGTGGGTAGAGGGATGTGTGGGTGTTGGTAGGTGGGAAGTGTGTGTTTGCTTGGGGGAATGTGTGTCAGTGGGGGGTGTGTGTGTGGTTGTTGGGGTGTGTGGGTGGATGTGAAATGTGTGGGTGGGTGGGGAAATGTGTGTGTGGATAGAAAAATGTGTGGGTATGGGTGGTTGATGTGTGAGGGGTGAGGGATATGTGTGTGTTCATGCGGGATGTTTGTGTGGTTGGAGGGTGTGTGGGTGGAGCATGTGTGTGTGTGGGTGAGCTTGAGTGGATTGGGGTATGTGTGAGTGGGTACGAGATGTCTGGGTTGATGGTGGGATCTGTGAGTGGGTGGAGGGATGAGTGGGGGATATGTGGTGGGTGGGGGATGTGTGAGTAGGTGAGGGATGTGGGAGGGGGGAATGTGACACATAACATGAGAATATGTATTGTTTATGCTTACAACATTCATTTGACAATGTTTTTTATTCCTATGTGAATGCATCATGCACTGTTGATGAACAAAAGATGAGTGATTGGAAGGGTTGAATATAAGACGGGCCTAAGCGCCCAATTTGGTACCCTTTGAAAATAAAGGTCAATTCATTTTTTTTTGGCACTCGTTCGCTTTGAACTCAAGCGTTGTCCACATACAATACTTCTAGTAATGGTGGACTGAATTTTGCCTGTGACAATATTGTGTGATGTCTGACTCTGTGATGCTGTTGTTTCTTGGCCCAGCTCCACGATGGCAAGAGAGTCTCGGACTGCCTCAAGAAAGGAGTGAAAATTGCCAACCAGTGCATGGACAGCTCCGTGCAGGTGCAGCTCTTTGTGGAGGTTCTCAATCATTACGTCTACTTCTTCGAGAAAGGCTGTGAGCAGGTGAGTCGTGTAGCCGAATAAATACACAACACATCCTTCTGGAAGTTGATAGACTTAGATATATCACAACACTTCCTTCTGGAAGTTGATAGACTTAGATATATCACAACACTTCCTTCTGGAAGTTGATAGACTCACGTACAAACATTCTTGTAGATGTTAGATAGTAAAATAAAGGGATTCCATTTCTTGTGCCCTAAGGCATATTTGGGGCCTGGAGTTGGTCCCATATTTCTGGTCCAGTCAACATTTGATGGGTGACCTGGTCAGTGCCACACCTTTACTTGCTGGTACCCTCAAGTGAGATCAGGTTACAGATCAGACATGCCTGTAGAAGTTAGCTAGACAGCTTAAAAAGTAACTTAAAAGTCGACAGGGTCGACTTCCATTGCACCAGGTTTTATCCCATATGGCTCGGTCTCTTTCCGCAGCACAGAAAGCGTCGCACAAAGCACAAACTCTGTAGCTCTAGTGACGACCCACAGGAGTCTCCAAAAAATTTAGACAGCGTTAGAGATAAACACACTAATGTACCCTCTCAAGTGAGATCAGGTTACAGATCAGAAACATGCCTGTAAAAGTTAGCTAGACAGGGTTAGAGATAAACACATTAATGTACCCTCTCACGTGAGATCAGGTTACAGATCAGACACATGCCTGTAGAAGTTAGCTAGACAGCGTTAGAGATAAATGCACTACTGGACAGTGCTTGAAAAAGGAACATCTGGCATATGAGGCTTTGACCTCCAGCATGAGAATGGAGGTGGAAACAGTCACAGCAGCATTCTGTTGGTTAAAGAAGACCACTGCAACACACATTGTATTCATTACGGACTCAAAGAGTATGCTTAGTAAGGTGGAGAAAGGAATGTTTCATGTGGAATGGCTCATCTCGCTTCAGAGGTTAGAGATTGTGAGACTTGTAGGCCATGCAGGAGTGTGGGGGAATGAACAGGCTGATAGGATCATAGGGAATGCACCTCTTGGTGGTAGAACCTATGGACCGAGAGAGGTTGTCGGGTGCCTGTGGGACCAGGTGGAGAAAACTGGTGAAGAGATTGAGAACCTGTAAGTGGAGAGAATGATATGACGGTGTGTTGGCAGGGGATCTGGGTGAATCTCAAAACTGAGAGGCGTGATCTGGAGAACTTTCAATCAGATGGCAGTGGAACCATTAGCAGTATGACTCTTCACTGGCTGTTGAATTAGGACGGTGCACGTGTGTCTTGAGTGCAGTGATGTTAGTTCTTATCTCAGCTCAACTCAACCTTACCCCCACACACAGCATGTACCTCACCCCACACCCAGTGGCGTTCAACTCAACCTTACCCCCACACACAGCATATACCTCACCCCATACACAGCATGTGTCAGTACCTCACCCCACACACAGCATGTACCTCACCCCACACACAGCATGTACCTCACACCACAGCATGTGTCAGTACCTCACCCCACACAGCATGTGTCAGTACCTCACCCCACACCCAGTGGCGTTCAACTCAACCTTACCCCCACACACAGCATGTGTCAGTACCTCACCCCACACACAGCATGTGTCAGTACCTCACCCCACACACAGTGGCGTTCAACTCAACCTTACCCCCACACACAGCATGTGTCAGTACCTCACCCCACACACAGCATGTGTCAGTACCTCACCCCACACACAGTGGCGTTCAACTCGACCTTACCCCCACACACAGCATGTGTCAGTACCTCACCCCACACACAGCATGTGTCAGTACCTCACCCCACACACAGCATGTGTCAGTACCTCACCCCACACCCAGTGGCGTTCAACTCAACCTTACCCCCACACACAGCATGTACCTCACCCCACACACAGTGGCGTTCAACTCAACCTTACCCCCACACACAGCATGTGTCAGTACCTCACCCCACACCCAGTGGTGTTCAACTCAACCTTACCCCCACACCCAGCATGTGTCAGTACCTCACCCCACACACAGTGGCGTTCAACTCAAAACATAGATAAACACATTTTTGTGGAAGTTACATTGGCAGTGTTAAAACTTCCTCCTTGTTGAATGTAGCCGGCCGTAATCTTACATATCTCACGTGTTTTTGAGATTTACAAAATAGTTTTAATTATCACATCTTGATTTATATAATCTTGTTATCTGTTCCTAGTTTTGTTGTTGTCTATTGAGATGTTAAAGATTATATTTTTTACCTCTTGCCGGGATTTTTTCTGGTGGACTTCTAGTAATAAAATTTCCCCTGGTCTCCGGGTAGTGAGATCAGACGCCCGTGTGTATTGTTGCGCACGTACAAAATCCCTTGGCAGTTGGAAATCGAAAAAGAGTTGCCTAACGGCACTGCCCGGGCAAAGTTTCGAGTTAAAAATCTACCCAAAGTATTTCAGGATCCTTGCCAGTGCTACAGAGTTTGTGCACTGAGCTGAGTTTCTCCAGACTCAGGTTTGAGTTAGGAGGAGAACAGAGCACTTATGGGTTGCACCCGTGTGCCGTGATGTTGATCCATCGACTAAGCTAAACTAAGCCTGCTTTCTATTCGCGCTGAATGTTGTGGGGTGCAATTGGGAGGGTACAAGCTTTATCCTAGTGCGAGGAAATGCAACCTAAAGACTAAATGTCATGGCAGGAAGACCAGGCCCTAAGCCTTGGTCGGCAAGTGGTCTAGGATGGAAGCTCCGTCAGGTGGACAGTTAGAGTATTGCTTTGCTGATCTGGCAGCTTGTCTTGTTCCAGGTGTATTGGTGTTACCTGTCCCCTGGAGTAAACTAGACAGGCTGAGAGAGGGATCATGCTGCATGGGCAACACATGATCTCTAAACTCAGACCAGACTTTGTGCTATGGAGAGGTATAACTCCATTTTACAAACTATGATCTGTCAAGACGGCCAGGTGCCATTCAGTCATTGAGATCTTGACAATTATATTTCCCTCCTGTTGTCTATTGAGATATTAATGATTATATTTCTCACCTGTTGTCTGTTTCAGATCTCAGTGCAGGTGTTGAACCAGATTGTGGCTAAAGTCCGTGAGCTTCTCCCAAACTTAGAATCAAATGAGGAGACAGAACAGATCAACAAACACTTCAAGAACACTGTGGAGCACCTGCAGCACAAGTTGGACACCCCAGAGACAGCAGGACTCTACGAGGGCCTAGTCTTATAACTTGACTAGCTCCAGACTCTACGAGGGCCTAGTCTTATAACTTGACCAGCTCCAGACTGTATGAGGGCCTAGTCTTATAACTTGACCAGCTCCAGACTCTACGAGGGCCTAGTCTTATAACTTGACCAGCTCCAGACTGTATGAGGGCCTAGTCTTATAACTATATGTTCTTGACCAGCTCCAGATTCTACTAGGGCCTAGTCTTATAACTATATGTTCTTGACCAGCTCCAGACTCTACGAGGGCCTAGTCTTATAACTTGACCAGCTCCACTCTACGAGGGCCTAGTCTTATAACTATATGTTCTTGACCAGCTCCAGATTCTACTAGGGCCTAGTCTTATAACTATATGTTCTTGACCAGCTCCACTCTACGAGGGCCTAGTCATATAACTGTATGTTCTTGACCAGCTCCACTCTACGAAGGCCTAGTCTTATAACTGTATGTTCTTGACCAGCTCCACTCTACGAGGGCCTAGTCTTATAACTGTATGTTCTTGACCAGCTCCACTCTACGAGGGCCTAGTCTTATAACTATATGTTCTTGACCAGCTCCAGACTGTACGAAGGCCTAGTGGTATAACTGTATGTCCTTGTCTAGAGGACCTGGTCTGATAGCTGAATGTCCTTGTCTAGAGGACCTGGACTGATAGCTGTATGTCCTTGATCTCTAGAGGACCTGGTCTGATAATTGTTCTTGACCTACAACTGTGATCCAATAAAATGTTCAGCATGTGCTGTCTAGTTCATATTGCTCTTGTCATAAAATCTTAGCTTCCACACATCTAGAATGTTCAACTCTAGTAGTTCAGTTTGTGTTAAGAGAGCTAGGCATCTGCACTTCTAGAATGTTAAACTCTAGTAGTTCAGTTTGTTTTATGAGAGCTAGGCATCTGCACTTCTAGAATGTTAAAGACACTGCCGGGTAAAAGTGTCAAATATTGATGTTGATGTGTCAAACAGTTGATGTATTTATGAATTAATGATGCTAACACGTGACCATGTACAGTTGTCTGCCTGTGAGCCATTCATCAGTGCTCAGTTTTTTACATGTTTGTTAGATGTAAATAGTTACATTAGTTGTGTGTCTGGAGTGTTTCAGTGAGTTTGTACGAATATGTCACATTCTGTTCCCCAAACATTGCTTTCTGTGTAGGCTATTTGTTCTGTGACTATTATTACACACTTGGGTCTTAATGTTGCTCCAGTCTCCCCTTGAAAAAGGAGGTTTTCAACACCGTGCACCAACTCTACAGCATGATTAGAGTTCACATTTGATCTTCTTCTTTCGTTCGCTTACATTTGATCTATATCACAACCACACATCATTGGGTAGGACCCATTGAGAAAACATAATAATATCACATGTGATCTATGTATCAGAACCACACATTGCAGGGTAGGACACATTGAGAAAACATCACAATAGTATCACATGTGATCAATATCACAACCACACATTGGGTAGGACACATTGAGAAAACATCACAATAGTATCACTTGTGATCTATATCACAACCACACATCACTGGGTAGGACCCATTGAGTAAACATCACAGTAGTATTACATGTGATCTATATCACAACCATACATCGCTGGGTAGGACACATTGAGAAAACATCACAATAGTATCACTAGAAAATCTCTCGTCTAGACCCGACATGGTCAGCAACATAGAGAGAGACCTAAACACATACAGAGAATAGAAGTCGACCTTATGAAGAGACGTAGACACACATGAATAATAGAGGATATGAAGGGCGATGGAAGAGATAGCAGACATGTGTGCCAAGAGAGATGTTCCAAGGACAGACCCATTGAGCCGACATGTTTATTTACCCTGCATATGCAACACCGAGCAGTTAGCTACTCATAAAACTGGATGATACTGCCACCAGATGACACCTTTAGATACGACCAAGTACCATATTCAGTTTGTCCGTGGTATTGTCCAAGCACCCTATAGAGCATGTGTACCTGGTTGATGTTGTTATAGGCTCAGATTTGTGTACAGAATTGTAATACAAAGTGGAAATTCCAGAAGTTTCTCTTGTTCCTGTTCACATTAAGTAATACACATGGCAGTTTGTGTAGCATTTGGACACCTCATTCCATATTGATATCGGTGTATACAGAAACATTTGTGTATCTGAACAGATGTCATAATTTGCTTTTGTGCTGGCGCTTGCCGGTAGCATTTTGACTACTTGTCCTATGAGAGAATCATTTTTAAAACACACCAACTTTTGCCAGTATTTGATTGATTGATTGTAATGATTGATTGATTGTTCTAAAAAAGTTGCTTAAAAGTCGACTTCATTGCACCGGGTTTTATCCCACATGGCTCGGTTTCCTTCTGCAGCGTGGAAAGTGTCACACAAAGTACGAACGCCGTAGTTCTAGTGACGACCCACAGGAGTCTCCAAAAAGTTTTACTCGTGAACTGAAGGACGCGGCCCGGAATCGAACCCACAACCTTGGGAGCCCAGGTCAAATGGCTTGACCACTTCACCATGGAGTTGAGTTAAGAACCGACATCACTGCACTCAGGACATTCCCATACGTGCTCCATCCCCTCATTCAACAGCCAGCGCAGAGTCATACTACTAATCGTTCCCACCGCTATCTGATTAAAAGTTCTCCTGGTCTTCCCTTTCAGTTTCGATATTCTTCCAGAACCCCTGCCGATCCCCCACAATCTCATTCTTTCCACATATAGGTTCTCAATCTGTTCTTCCGCATTCTCCACCTGGTCCCACAAGCGTACGACCACCTCCCCCTTGTCCATAGGCAAACTACCACCAAGAGGTGCATTCCCTGCTAGCCTATCAGCCTGTTCATTCCCCCGTATCCCCGCATGGCCAGGGCAAAATATCCATACAATTCTCACAATCTGTGACCTGTGAAGCGGTGAGAGACATTCCACATGAAACATTCCTTTCTCCACCTTACTAAGCATATTCTTTGAATCCGTAATGAATGTGTGTGTTGCAGCAATCTCCTCTAGCCACCGGAATGCCGCTGATACTGCCTCCACCTCCATTCTCATGCTGGAGGTCATAGTCTCATATGCCAGACTCTCCTTTTTTCAAGACTCGTCCATTAGCCTTTGCAAAAAAGCCCCAGCCACTACGTCTGTTTCTCACCACTGACCCATCGGTGTAGATGACTATGTCACCTTGATGTGTGTTGCTCTGGATCAGCTGTTGCACTTCAAACTCAGTGCTGCCCGCTGCCCATTCTCTGCACTCAGATCCAGTGTTATTATTACATTGTGCCAGTCCGTCATGTCTTCCGGAACTTCAACCCACTCTCTTTCACGATTGATGGTCTCTAGATCACATACCCGACTTATAGAAAGTTCCGCCTGTGCCACCCATGACCCTTGACCATATCCATTGCTGCATGCAGCGGGTGATCCCTGTCTGCGGCAACTCTCAGGTACCATTTGGCCTGAAGGACCCTATGCCTGTCCGTCATTGTTGGTAGAGCCAGGATATGCCTCATGAATATAATTGGTGTGTCCTTTGTGCACCCCAGGATTAACCGCATGGCAGCATTCTGTATGCGCTCCAACCTTTCTAGCTGGCTCTTTGATACTGTCAGCAGCCCCAAACCATACTCAGTGACAGAAATTATTAACTGCTGAAAGAACCTGTACAGCATCCTCTGATCTACCCCGGTTGCTGCCATAGCCCTCAATGCATTAAGTCCCCTGCCAGCATGCACCACCAAAGCCTCCACATGATCCTTAAAAGACAAACGCCTGTCAAAGGTGATACCCAAGTACTTCAATTTACTCTCTCGACTAAGAGGACATACATTCAACATAATACCCGGGACATCTGCCTTGACAAAATCTGATTATCCACGGAATACCACACAACCTAGAAGTAAACAAGGATATACATCTTTGCTTTATTGACTACACAAAGGCTTTGAATAGAGTTAGACATGTCAACATGGTGGATATGCTTGCAGATCTACAAATTGATGGGAAAGACATTAGACTTATAAAAAACATATATTGGAAACAACAAGCTGCAATAAGTATTGATAATGAAGTGGGACAATATCAACCTATTAAGAGAGGTGTAGGCAGGGATGTGTAATTTCTCCAGATCTTTTTTCCCTATATAGTGAAAATATTTTCAGAAATGTAGAAGATATAAATGGAATCAGCATTGGAGGAAGAAACATCAATAACATTAGATATGCAGATGATACAGTACTGATTGCAGACAATGCACAGGATCTGCAACAATTAGTAGATGCGGTTGTTGTACACAGTGAGTAGCTGGGGTTGGAATTAAATTGTAAGAAGACACAGGTTATGGTCGTCACTAGGAAGAACGAAGTACCACAATGTAATATACAAGTAAATGGGAATATTCTTCATCAAGTGAATTGATACAATTATCTCAGAACAGTCATAACATCTGATGGGAGATGCCTTGAAGAGATTAGAACAAGAATCGCCATTGCGAAAGTAGCCTTTAGCAAGATGAAAGACATTCTGACCAATAAAAAGATGTCAGTTGAAACGAGAAAAAGTGTGTTGAGGGGATACATAGAGCCTGTTCTTTTGTATGGATGTGAAACTTGGACAATGGGCAGTCAAGCTGAAAAGCATTTGATGGCTACAGAAATGTGGTTTCTGAGAAAAATGCAAAGAATTGCATGGAAAGACAGAAAAACCAATGACCAAGTACTACAGGAGACTAGTACTTGCTCCTGTACAATCGTAGACTGATTAGAGAAGACAGTCAAAATTTTTGGGACATGTTATGAGAAGAAATGGATTGGAAAACTTAGTGACAACTGGCAAGATCGAAGGGAACAGATCAAGAGGAAGACCGAGATGAAAATACCTGGATGGCTTCGGCACATGGCATGGACGAACACTGAGCTGATCTACGACGCTGGTGATCGAGTGAAATGGCGAGTCATGACCGCCCACGCTTTCCGGCATGGCACATGATTGATTGATTAACCACACAACTGATGCCTTGTCTGGGTGTATAATGGCCCCTGTGTCCCTGCACCACTCCGCTACCCTGTTTACTGCCACCTGTAAGTCTTTCGCCAAACTGGCCGTCTCTTCCCTGTTTGTATACCAGTGCATCATCTGCAAATGTCAAGATTCTACTTACACCTGGTGTCTCAATAGCTGCGATTTTGCTGGTGTAGACATTAAAGTGCACTGGGGTCAGAAGTCCAGGAACCCATGCGCAGTGCAACCTTACGCTCATAAAGGACTGCTGCAACCCATCTAACAAGGCAAGGGCAGACCTCCATGTCCAACAGTGTGTGTATTAATCGATCATACCTAACCCTGTTATACGCATCCTCCAGGTCAAGAGCTACCGCCACTGTCTCCTGTTTATCCTGGAAGCCCTCGTAGACATCAAATGCAAAAGTTGCAGCATTGGCCCAGATGTCCTTTCCCGGCCGGTAGCTCCCGCGTCCTTGGGGAAACAGATTACGACTTTCCGAATGTCGCTGGAGCCTGCGTGCTACTATCTTTTCGAGGACTTTGCCATGCGTGTTTTGCAGGGTTATGATTCGGTATCCATTAAGTCTGGAGTGATCCTTACCTGGCTCACCACAGAGACCCTGATAGTATTCAAGGACCATGTTCATGAGACTAGCAATGATAAATGAGTTTGGGCCAATGTCTCCTCCTGTTAGAGGTGACACTGGGAGGTACCAGCTCAGTGCACAAAGCCTGTAGCATCACAGAGGATGGCAGTGCCTGTAAACCAGGATCAAGCATTCCCCCAGCAAGCCTGACAGAAGGCTTCTGATCATCAGCTTGACCTTTACTCTCTCAGGGGGCAGGCCCGTCCAGGTCATGACTCCCGGACGTCTTTCTCCTGTCCTGCATATTTATTGAGATGTTTCCCTTGTCTCATGAGGTTGTAAGAGAGATTGTGTTGAGGTTGTTCATCATTGACAAGTGCTGTGTATTGACAGAAGGAATAAAACACTGACACACATTGTGTGTGGGTAGAGAAAACACACTGACACCTGCTGAGTGTGGGGGGAGGGAGGTCACGCAGGTGATAGTAGAGAATAAACCAAACAGTATGTGACCAGATGGTGAAGGAAATCAGTCTACAATGTGTGTGTACACCAGCATGCACACAGCCCATCAATGAATCACAGCAGCAACACGTAACACACCACAATGTCTGACAGCAACACAATGTATGACAGCAAGTAACACAACGCAATGTCTGACAGCAACACAATGTCTGACAGCAAGTAACACAACACAATGTCTGACAGCAACACAATGTCTGACAGCAACAAGTAACACAACACAATGTATGACAGCAACACAATGTATGACAGCAAGTAACACAACACAATGTCTGACAGCAACACAATGTCTGACAGCAACAAGTAACACAACACAATGTATGACAGCAACACAATGTATGACAGCAAGTAACACAACACAATGTATGACAGCAACACAATGTATGACAGCAACAAGTAACACAACACAATGTATGACAGCAACACAATGTCTGACAGCAACAAGTAACACAACACAATGTATGACAGCATCAAGTAACACAACACAATGTATGACAGCATCAAGTAACACAACACAATGTATGACAGCAACACAATGTATGACAGCAACAAGTAACACAACACAATGTCTGACAGCAACAAGTAACACAACACAATGTATGACAGCAACACAATGTATGACAGCAACAAGTAACACAACACAATGTGTGACAGCAACACAATGTATGACAGCAACAAGTAACACAACACGTATGACAGCAACAAGTAACACAGCACAATGTCTGACAGCAACAAGTAACACAACACAATGTATGACAGCAACACAATGTATGACAGCAACAAGTAACACAACACGTATGACAGCAACAAGTAACACAACACAATATATGACAGTAACAAGTAACACAACACAATGTCTGACAGCAACAAGTAACACAACACAATGTCTGACAGCAACAAGTAAAACAACACAATGTCTGACAGCAACAAGTAACACAACACAATGTCTGACAGCAACAAGTAACACAACACAATGTATGACAGCAACAAGTAACACAACACAATGTATGACAGCAACACAATGTATGACAGCAACAAGTAACACAACACGTATGACAGCAACAAGTAACACAACACAATGTATGACAGCAATAAGTAACAACACAATGTATGACAGCAACAAGTAACACAACACAATGTATGACAGCAACACAATGTATGACAGCAATAAGTAACACAACACAATGTATGACAGCAACAAGTAACACAACACAATGTCTGACAGCAACAAGTAACACAACACAATATATGACAGCAACAAGTAACACAACACAATGTATGATAGCAACACAATGTATGACAGCAACAAGTAACACAACACAATGTATGACAGCAACAAGTAACACAACATAATGTATGACAGCAACAAGTAACACAACACAATGTGTGACAGCAACACAATGTATGACAGCAACACAATGTATGACAGCAACAAGTAACACAACACAATATATGACAGCAACAAGTAACACAACACAATATATGACAGCAACACAATGTATGACAGCAACAAGTAACACAACACAATGTATGACAGCAACAAGTAACACAACACAATGTGTGACAGCAACAAGTAACACAACACAATGTATGATAGCAACACAATGTATGACAGCAACAAGTAACACAACACAATGTCTGACAGCAACAAGTAACACAACACAATGTATGACAGCAACACAATGTATGACAGCAACAAGTAACACAACACAATGTATGACAGCAACAAGTAACACAACACAATGTCTGACAGCAACAAGTAACAACACAATGTATGACAGCAACAAGTAACACAACACAATATACGACAGCAACAAGTAACACAACACAATGTCTGACAGCAACAAGTAACACAACACAATGTCTGACAGCAACAAGTAACACAACACAATGTCTGACAGCAACAAGTAACACAACACAATGTCTGACAGCAACAAGTAACACAACATGTCTGACAGCAACAAGTAACACAACACAATGTCTGACAGCAACAAGTAACACAACACAATGTCTGACAGCAACAAGTAACACAACACATATGACAGCAACAAGTAACACAACACATATGACAGCAACAAGTAACACAACATGTATGACAGCAACAAGTAACACAACACAATGTCTGACAGCAACAAGTAACACAACACAATGTCTGACAGCAACAAGTAACACAACACAATGTCTGACAGCAACAAGTAACACAACACATATGACAGCAACAAGTAACACAACATAATGTATGACAGCAACAAGTAACACAACACATATGACAGCAACACAATGTATGACAGCAACACAATGTATGACAGCAACAAGTAACACAACACGTATGACAGCAACAAGTAACACAACACAATGTATGACAGCAATAAGTAACAACACAATGTATGACAGCAACAAGTAACACAACACAATGTATGACAGCAACACAATGTATGACAGCAATAAGTAACACAACACAATGTATGACAGCAACAAGTAACACAACACAATGTCTGACAGCAACAAGTAACACAACACAATATATGACAGCAACAAGTAACACAACACAATGTATGATAGCAACACAATGTATGACAGCAACAAGTAACACAACACAATGTATGACAGCAACAAGTAACACAACATAATGTATGACAGCAACAAGTAACACAACACAATGTGTGACAGCAACACAATGTATGACAGCAACACAATGTATGACAGCAACAAGTAACACAACACAATATATGACAGCAACAAGTAACACAACACAATATATGACAGCAACACAATGTATGACAGCAACAAGTAACACAACACAATGTATGACAGCAACAAGTAACACAACACAATGTGTGACAGCAACAAGTAACACAACACAATGTATGATAGCAACACAATGTATGACAGCAACAAGTAACACAACACAATGTCTGACAGCAACAAGTAACACAACACAATGTATGACAGCAACACAATGTATGACAGCAACAAGTAACACAACACAATGTATGACAGCAACAAGTAACACAACACAATGTCTGACAGCAACAAGTAACACAACACAATGTATGACAGCAACAAGTAACACAACACAATATACGACAGCAACAAGTAACACAACACAATGTCTGACAGCAACAAGTAACACAACACAATGTCTGACAGCAACAAGTAACACAACACAATGTCTGACAGCAACAAGTAACACAACACAATGTCTGACAGCAACAAGTAACACAACATGTCTGACAGCAACAAGTAACACAACACAATGTCTGACAGCAACAAGTAACACAACACAATGTCTGACAGCAACAAGTAACACAACACATATGACAGCAACAAGTAACACAACATGTATGACAGCAACAAGTAACACAACACAATGTCTGACAGCAACAAGTAACACAACACAATGTCTGACAGCAACAAGTAACACAACACAATGTCTGACAGCAACAAGTAACACAACACATATGACAGCAACAAGTAACACAACATAATGTATGACAGCAACAAGTAACACAACACATATGACAGCAACACAATGTATGACAGCAACACAATGTATGACAGCAACAAGTAACACAACACATATGACAGCAACAAGTAACACAACACAATGTCTGACAGCAACAAGTAACACAACACAATGTCTGACAGCAACAAGTAACACAACACAATGTCTGACAGCAACAAGTAACACAACACATATGACAGCAACAAGTAACACAACATGTATGACAGCAACAAGTAACACAACACAATGTCTGACAGCAACAAGTAACACAACACAATGTCTGACAGCAACAAGTAACACAACACAATGTCTGACAGCAACAAGTAACACAACACATATGACAGCAACAAGTAACACAACATAATGTATGACAGCAACAAGTAACACAACACAATGTATGACAGCAACAAGTAACACAACACAATGTATGACAGCAACAAGTAACACAACACAATGTATGACAGCAATAAGTAACACAACACAATGTATGACAGCAACAAGTAACACAACACAATGTATGACAGCAACACAATGTATGACAGCAACACAATGTATGACAGCAACACAATGTATGACAGCAACAAGTAACACAACACAATGTATGACAGCAACAAGTAACACAACACAATGTATGACAGCAACACAATGTATGACAGCAACAAGTAACACAACACAATGTATGACAGCAATAAGTAACACAACATAAAGTTTATTCATGTCCAGTGGTACAATCATGACTGCAACAACAACAACAACTGTGAAGGTTGTCAGCTCAAGAAGATGATAGGAAAGACAGGTCAGCTCCATATGCCATCTAGACATGTCTTCTGTGCCAACCCGAATGTCACATGCAGGCCTGAAGAATGTCACTTGTCACAGTCTATGTGGGACACATGTCAGATGCCACAGTCACTGTGGGATACTTGTCAGTTGTCACAGTCAATGTGGGACACATGTCAGTTGTCAGTCGATGTGGGATACTTGTCAGTTGTCACAGTCAATGTGGGACACATGTCACTTGTCAAGTCAATGTAGGACACATGTCAGTAGTCACAGCCACTGTATGACACGTGTCAGTTGTCACAGTCACTGTGAGAAACATGTCAGTTGTCACAGTCAATGTGGGACACATATCACTTGTCACACTCAATGTGGGTACATGTCAGTTGTCACAGTCACTGTGGGACACATGTCAGTTGTCACAGTCAATGTAGGATACTTGTCAGTTGTCACAGTCAATGTGTGATACTTGTCAGTTAATGTGGGACACATGTCAGTTGTCACAGTCAATGTGGGACACATGTCAGTTGTCACAGTCAATGTGGAGTACATGTCAGTTTGTAGCATGTGCTTACAAGTTTGTATCTATATATGAGTGACATAATGGGGAATCAAGTTAACATTGTCGGTTTTGTGGGCAGTGCTTGTAAAAGATCTGATATTGCAGAGAGGTCCTGTAATTGTCCCCCAATGAGAAGACAAGTGTTGAAGTGCATCACTGTAACAGAATGGTAACAATACTCTAGTCCAGTAAGAAATGACAATAAGCTGTGTCTGTAACATCACGTAACAAGCTAGACTGCTGCTTCACAGTCCCAGCAGCCACACAAGCAACTGACAGAGAATCAACTGTGGACAGGCCATCAGCAGCACCACGGACACCACAAGAGCAGCCGCTGGGGAACACACGTCAGAAGCAGCGGGAGCGGGTCTCCAGCTGCCAGCCTCACTTCTTCCACTCCAGCTTGTCGTAGTCCCACTTGGAGGACACTCCGGTGATGTGGCCTTGACCCTGGTCAATCATCCGTTGTAGCGACTGCTCCTGCCACTCTCTGTTCAGGGTTCGAATTGGAGGCCCGTAGACTGTGGACAAGCACAGGGTATATGTATGTCTGACATCATATACATGCTACAGGGACAAATATTTATCTCTCACATCATATATATGCTACAGGGACAAATATGTATCTCTGACATCATATATATGCTACAGGGACAAATGTGTATCTCTGACATCATATACATGCTACAGGGACAAATATGTATCTCTGACATCATATACATGCTACAGGGACAAATATTTATCTCTGACATCATATACATGCTACAGGGACAAATATCTATCTCTGACATCATATACATGCTACAGGGACAAATATTTATCTCTGACATCATATATATGCTACAGGGACAAATATCTATCTCTGACATCATATACATGCTTCAAGGCCAAATATGTATCTCTGACATATACATGCTACAGGGACAAATGTGTATCTCTGACATCATATACATGCTACAGGGACAAACATGTATCTCTGACATATACATGCTACAGGGACAAATATGTATCTCTGACATCATATACATGCTACAGGGACAAATATGTATCTTTGACATCATATACATGCTACAGGGACAAACATGTATCTCTGACATATACATGCTACAGGGACAAATATTTATCTCTGACATCATATACATGCTACAGGGACAAATATCTATCTCTGACATCATATACATGCTACAGGGACAAATATTTATCTCTGACATCATATATATGCTACAGGGACAAATATCTATCTCTGACATCATATACATGCTTCAAGGCCAAATATGTATCTCTGACATATACATGCTACAGGGACAAATGTGTATCTCTGACATCATATACATGCTACAGGGACAAACATGTATCTCTGACATATACATGCTACAGGGACAAATATGTATCTCTGACATCATATACATGCTACAGGGACAAATATGTATCTTTGACATCATATACATGCTACAGGGACAAACATGTATCTCTGACATATACATGCTACAGGGACAAATGTGTATCTCTGACATCATATACATGCTACAGGGACAAATATGTATCTCTGACATCATTTACATGCTACAGGGACAAATATGTATCTCTGACATCATTTACATGCTACAGGGACAAATATGTATCTCTGACATATACATGCTACAGGGACAAATATGTATCTATGACATATACATGCTACAGGGACAAATATGTATCTCTGACATATACATGCTACAGGGACAAATGTGTATCTCTGACATCATATACATGCTACAGGGACAAACATGTATCTCTGACATATACATGCTACAGGGACAAATGTGTATCTCTGACATCATATACATGCTACAGGGACAAATGTGTATCTCTGACATCATATACATGCTACAGGGACAAATATGTATCTCTGACATCATTTACATGCTACAGGGACAAATGTGTATCTCTGACATCATATATATGCTACAGGGACAAATGTGTATCTCTGACATCATATATATGCTACAGGGACAAATGTGTATCTCTGACATCATATATATGCTACAGGGACAAATATTTATCTCTGACATCATATATATGCTACAGGGACAAATATGTATCTCTGACATCATATACATGCTACAGGGACAAGGGGGGTACGGGGTGTCAGGCATTGGTAGCACCTTTGGTAAGGATGACTCTCATGTCCTTTCAGGACCCATCCCCCACTGGTCCAAGCCTGACACCCAGCTCGTGCCTGTGGCTCCTAGTAGCTGTCAGCATGCGACAGCGGCCACCCCCCTGGCAACAGCTGTGAGAGGCTGGCTAAACCAGGCATGGGTATCCGATTTGGTGTCAAACCAAGAGGTAAACTAGGGTATGCCTACCCAGCATGTGAAGACAGGATTCGGCAGACTGCACGGAAGAAATCATTCCTGATTCAACGGGCAAGACGGCGTTTACCTGCAAAGCATTGTGAAACCCAATGAGCACGGCAAGGCACGTAGAGCGCCCTGGTCATCCACTGCACCTGTATTCGTCTCCAATCGTCTCGACTTTGTCTTGCCACTGGACTCAGATGGACTCAGGCGAGAGAGTGAGGTCGACGAATTGCGCAACTCTTCCTCACTTTAATCCAAGTCATCGCGCAAGTCATTCTTCATCCAACGTCACATATCACCTTTCAAGCCCTGTGGCGATGGGCGAGCGGCAAAGCGGCAGGCGTGGGTACGCTGGCAGCCGTAGTCGCAGACCTGCACACAGGCGGCTCATGCCATATGGTCGTCTTCTACTGACCGGAGCAGCAGTGGGATTCGGCAGCCCCCTGAGCGACTGAGCAGCCCTCTATAGAAAAACACTGTTCACCTCCATAGCATGAGGAAGGGGCTAGAAAAGGTGCCCTAAACATTGTCTGCTTCATCACTACCTAACCAGCTAGCCGCGGTTGGTAGGTACCCTAACTGCGGTCGACATACAAAGAAAGATAAAACAAGCAAAGCTAAAAGAGTAAACCATATTCCCTTAACAATTGGAACTTGGAATGTACGCACCCTACTCGGCAGAGACGGCGCGTCGGGTCCATAGAGACGAACAGCACTGATTGGGAGAGAGCTGGGCAGGTACAACATCGACATTGCAGCCTTGAGCGAGACACGACTTGCAGAAGAAGGCCAAATCTGTGAAATAGGTGCCGGCTACACATTTTTCTGGAGTGGAAGGAAAAGCGAGGAAAGACGCCAAACCGGTGTGGGATTTGCCATTAAGTCGGCCCTGGTTGGCAAATTAACTGGATTTCCAAAGGCTATAAACGACAGGCTCATGACGATGAAGTTGCCTCTGCTGAATGGAAGGAAGCACGCAACCATTGTGAGTGTCTCCGCACCAACTATGACCAACGAAGATGATGTCAAGAACAAGTTCTATGAGGACCTGCACAATGTATTAACATCTGTTCCCAAAGGAGACAAACTTATACTCCTTGGGGATTTCAATGCCAGAGTAGGCACGGACACCACCTCTTGGAGTGGCATTATTGGAAAGCATGGAGTCGGAAATTGTAACAGCAATGGACTCCGCCTCCTTCAGACATGTGCCGAACATGATCTCCTGATTACGAACACAATTTTCCGTCTCCCCATGAGAAATAGGACATCGTGGATGCACCCTCGCTCGAAACACTGGCACCTCATTGACTATGTCATCGTCAGGAGGAGTGACAGACAAGACGTTCGAGTGACAAAATCCATGTGTGGTGCCGAATGTTGGACAGATCATCGTCTCATTGTCTTGAAAATGAACATCCACATCAGGCCACCACGGCGTCCTCAAGGGGCGAAAATGCAAACAAAGCTAAATGTCACCCGCCTAAACAGCAAGAAAATGCAGCAGTCGTTTGAAAATATGCTGGAAGACCGCCTCAAGCCCAATGCTGAAGCTAAACAGGATACAGAAACAGAATGGAGAGCCCTAAAGGACACAATTTACAACACTGTTATGGAAATCCTGGGTCCAGCCCCCCAAAAGCATAAAGACTGGTTTGATGAAAATTCTGAAGACATCAACCAATTGCTGGCCGAGAAACATCTTCTTCTCAAGGCACATTTGAATGACCCAAAGTCAACATAAAAAAAAGATGCTTTCAAGAACATTCAGAGAGTAGTGCAGCAGAAACTTCGGCACATGCGGGACTCCTGGCTGAGCAGCAAAGCTGATGAAATTCAGGGCTTTGCTGACAGACATGATATGAAAAACTTCTACGACTCACTGAAAGCGGTCTATGGTCCTTCATCACCAGGCATAGTTCCCCTCCTCAGTGCAGACGGGGGAACATTGGTCACCGATAAGAAAGAAATCCTTCAACGCTGGGCAGAGCATTTCAGCAAAATCTTAAATGCAACTTCCTTCTTCGATGATGAAACCATCAACTGCCTTCCTCAAGTTCCCACCAATGAGACACTTGATGACCTGCCAACCATAGTGGAAGTAAACAAAGCCATCCAGCAACTCTCCAGCGGCAAGGCACCTGGTCCTGACTCCATCCCAGCAGAGATATACAAGGCAGGTGGGCCGGTCCTAACAGAGCAGCTTCACCAAGTCTTCACAAACATATGGATGAACGAGACCATGCCACAAGATTTTAAGGACGCGTCAATAGTCCACCTTTACAAACGTAAAGGAAACTGCCAATCCTGTGACAACCACCGAGGCATCTCCTTGCTTTCAATTGCAGGGAAGATACTCGCCAGAATTCTTCTCAATCGTCTCACAGCCCATCTCGATCAAGGTCTTCTTCCTGAGAGTCAATGTGGCTTCAGAAAAGAACGTGGAACTGTTGACATGATTTTCGCTGCAAGGCAGCTGCAAGAGAAATGTCAGGAACAGAACTGCGAAATGTTCTCCACTTTCATTGACCTAACCAAGGCTTTTGATACAGTCAGCAGAGAAGGACTGTGGAAGATTATGGCAAAATATGGCTGCCCACGAAAGTTTGTCCAAATAGTGCGGCTATTTCATGACGGCATGCAGGCAAGAGTACAGGAAAATGGTGAACTGTCTGAACCCTTTCCTGTCACCAATGGAGTGAAGCAAGGATGTGTCCTGGCTCCAACACTGTTCAGCCTCATGTTTTCAGCCATGTTGATGAATGCCTTCGAGAACGACGACATTGGAATAGACATCAACTACCGTATGGATGGAAAGTTATTCAATCTCAGAAGGCTGAAAGCTAAAACCAAAATTAACAGCGGCACCGTCAGAGAGCTCCTGTTTGCTGATGATTGCGCTCTATACGCCAACTCAGAGGCGGACATGCAACATAATGTTTCAGCTTTCTCACATGCCTGTGCCAACTTTGGGCTCAATATCAACTTGGAGAAGACTGTAGTTATGTACCAGCCAGCTCCAGGGAATAATCACACTGTGCCGAATATCAAAGTGAATGATCATAGACTAAGTGTTGTGGACAAATTCACCTATCTTGGCAGCACCGTGTCACAAGCTGCCACAATCGATGACGAAGTGAATGCAAGAATCTCCAAGGCCAGTGCAGCCTTTGGCAGACTGTACAAGAATGTATGGGACAGAACTGGAATAAGCCTGCAAACAAAGCTAAAAGTCTACAAAGCAGTTGTATTATCCACACTGCTATATGCTTGTGAAACCTGGACTGTTTATCAGCGACACGCTAGGAAATTAAACCACTTCCACACAGTCTGCCTAAGGAAGCTACTGAAGATTAAATGGCAAGACAAGATTCCAGACACTGAAGTCCTAGAAAGAGCATCCATGCCCAGTATCCACACTCTACTGATGAAGAATCAGATTCGCTGGGCTGGTCACTTGACTCGCATGCCAGATCACAGGCTCCCTAAACGAATTTTCTACAGTGAACTGTGTTGTGGTAAACTCTCCCAAGGTGGCCAGAGGAAACGTTTTAAAGACACTCTGAAAATTTCACTGAATGCTTTTGGAATTCATCATGACACCTGGGAGGCTGCAGCCAGAGACCGAAATTCGTGGCGTGCAGCATTGCGCAAGGGTGCAGTCATATGTGAGGCAACCAGAACTGCAAGAGCTGTGAAGAAAAGGCAGGACAGAAAAACCACTGCAGGAAATCCTCCTCCAGAGACGTCAAGCATTCTTTGCCCACATTGTCAAAGAACATTTCGAGCCAAAATAGGCCTTATCAGCCATCTTAGAACCCACGGCTCCACACCTTCAACCCCACTGGATGAAACGAATGGTCATCATCATTCTTGATGGACAAACAACAACAACAGGGACAAACATGTATCTCTGACATCATATACATGCTACAGGTACAAATATGTATCTTTGACGTCATATACATGCTACAGGTACAAATATGTATGTCTGACATCACATACATGCTACAGGGACAATTATGTATCTCTGACATCATATACATGCTACAGGGACAAATATGTATCTCTGACATCATATACATGTTACAGTGACAAATATGTATCTCTGACATATACATGCTACAGGGACAAATATGTAAATCTGATATCATATACATGCTTATCATCATATCACATTACATCTTACATTGTAGCACATCACAATGTATGACAGCAACACAATGTATGACAGCAACAAGTAACACAACACAATGTATGACAGCAACAAGTAACACAACACAATGTATGACAGCAACAAGTAAAACACAACACAATGTATGACAGCAACAAAATGTATGACAGCAACACACACATCATATACATCCTGTTTAGTCTGCCCTCTTAACTTGATTTGATTTTATTTGATTTGACTTTATTTTAAAAGGGTAACAAATTGGGCAACGCAGCCCGTCTTACATTCGGCCCTTCCAATCACTCATCTTTCATTCATCAGTAGTGCATGATACATGGAAAAAAACATTGTCAAATGAATATTGTAAACATACACAATGCACATTACAATGTTATGAGACATATACCCCACCCCCACCCCCACATCCAACCACCCACTTCCAGGCACACATACATTCCCCCACCCACCCATCCCCACATACACATTCCTCCACCCTAACACACCAACCCAAACACACCCACTCATCCTCCACCCACCCACACATTCCTCCCAACCACATACATCTCCCCACCCACACACACATCCCCCACCCATAAACATCTCCCTACCACATACACCCCCACAACCCACACATTCATCCCCACCCACGCCCAACCCACCTCTCACATCCCCCACCCACCAAAACATCCCCCAACACCCCCCCCCCCTTACACACACACACAATCTCAGGCACACATACATACCTCCATCACACCCCACCCCCACACATGTCCCCACCCTCACATCCTCCACCCACACACCCCAACAACCAGCCAAACACACACGCCCCAATGACACACACACACCCCCTATCAACCCATACATCCTGCAGCCACCCACACCTTTCCCACCCACACAAATCCCTCCCCCATGCACCAATCCCCCACTCACACACAGCTCCCACCCAAACATGCATCTCCCCATCCACCCACACATTCCCCCATCCACCCACCCCCATGACCCACACATAAATCCCCCAACCACCCACCCCACTTCCCCCACTCACACACACACATATTGCCCACATGCACACACACCCACCACCCATCTCCCAACCCACACACACCCACCCACTTGAGACTTGAGATGTATAGTCTTGTTTAGTTTGTACTCCTACCTTGAGACTCTTACCACATGATCACAGCACTCAGGCAACATTTGGTGCAAACATCCACACAATCACAGGAGTTGGGCAACATGTGGTGCAAACATCCACACAATCACAGGAGTCTGGCAACATTTGTTGCAAACATACACACAATCACAGGAGTCTGGCAACATTTGGTGCAAGCATCCACACAATCACAAGACTTAGGCAACATTTGGTGCAAGCATCCACACAATCACAAGACTTAGGCAACATTTGGTGCAAGCATCCACACAATCACAAGACTTAGGCAACATTTGGTGCAAGCATCCACACAATCACAAGACTTAGGCAACATTTGGTGCAAGCATCCACACAATCACAAGACTTAGGCAACATTTGGTGCAAACATCCACACAATCACAAGACTTAGGCAACATGTGGTGCAAACATCCACACAATCACAAGACTTAGGCAACATTTGGTGCAAACATCCACACAATCACAAGACTTAGGCAACATTTGGTGCAAGCATCCACACAATCACAAGACTTAGGCAACATTTGGTGCAAACATCCACACAATCACAAGGCTTAGGCAACATTTGGTGCAAGCATCCACACAATCACAAGACTTAGGCAACATTTGGTGCAAGCATCCACACAATCACAAGACTTAGGCAACATTTGGTGCAAGCATCCACACAATCACAAGACTTAGGCAACATTTGGTGCAAACATCCACACAATCACAAGACTTATGCAACATTTGGTGCAAGCATCCACACAATCACAAGACTTAGGCAACATTTGGTGCAAGCATCCACACAATCACAAGACTTAGGCAACATTTGGTGCAAGCATCCACACAATCACAAGACTTAGGCAACATTTGGTGCAAGCATCCACACAATCACAAGACTTAGGCAACATGTGGTGCAAACATCCACACAATCACAAGACTTAGGCAACATTTGGTGCAAACATCCACACAATCACAAGACTTAGGCAACATTTGGTGCAAGCATCCACACAATCACAAGACTTAGGCAACATTTGGTGCAAACATCCACACAATCACAAGACTTAGGCAACATTTGGTGCAAGCATCCACACAATCATAAGACTTAGGCAACATTTGGTGCAAGCAGCTCCATGATAACAGCTCTGAGGCAACATTCAGACCATTATCCTGGTCAAACTTCAGCACTAGTCTTAAACTAGACAGATAACTGTCAACTTGAGACAGCACTAGTCTTACAACTAGACAGATAACTGTCAACTTGAGACAGCACTAGTCTTAAACTAGACAGATAACTGTCAACTTGAGACAGCACTAGTCTTACAACTAGACAGATAACTGTCAACTTGAGACAGCACTAGTCTTACAACTGGACAGATAACTGTCAACTTGAGACAGCACTAGTCTTAAACTAGACAGATAACTGTCAACTTGAGACAGCACTAGTCTTACAACTAGACAGATAACTGTCAACTTGAGACAGCACTAGTCTTAAACTAGACAGATAACTGTCAACTTGAGACAGCACTAGTCTTACAACTGGACAGATAACTGTCAACTTGAGACAGCACTAGTCTTACAACTAGACAGATAACTGTCAACTTGAGACAGCACTAGTCTTACAACTAGACAGATAACTGTCAACTTGAGACAGCATGTCTTACAACTAGACAGATAACTGTCAACTTGAGACAGCACTAGTCTTACAATTAGACAGATAACTGTCAACTTGAGACAGCACTAGTCTTACAACTAGACAGATAACTGTCAACTTGAGACAGCACTAGTCTTACAACTAGACAGATAACTGTCAACTTGAGACAGCACTAGTCTTACAACTAGACACATAACTGTCAACTTGAGACAGCCCTAGTCTTACAAGACAGATAACTGTCAACTTGAGACAGCACTAGTCTTACAACTAGACACATAACTGTCAACTTGAGACAGCACTAGTCTTGCAACTAGACAGATAACTGTTAACTTGAGACAGCACTATTTGCTGTAATAAAATAACACCCCCAACATTAACACAGTGGAACTGAAGCTCTCATCCTATATGGCTACTCTCATGACAATGGTGATAACTATCATCATCATAAAAAGTAAGCATATGAACAAGGAAACAGAGAACTGAAGTACACAACTTGACAAATACAGCTGATAGACAGAAACAAATGGTCAGAAACTGTCAGACATGTCTTGGCACGTACCAAATTTCTTGACGTAGATCAATAACCAACCGGTTCCAGAGAGCACAAAGAGAAAGCACGCCAACATGACCTTCCATTCTCCGGTGGGAGCGTTGATCTCACTGTAGGTCTGACAGAAACTGGCTCTGTACACTGATAGAGACAACAGCCATGTGATCACACTGTGTGTTCAAACATCATTCTCTGATTATTCATTTAGTAAATTTACCAATCAGTCATTCAAACTAAGAACTCGGTTTTCTTCTTCTCTTCTTCTGCCCTTGATCTCTCAAATGGGCACATGTACCCTTCACCAGCCCATACCTAGCTGTCTCATCTGTGCTATCTGTTGCAGTTGTCCCCCCATGTCCAGCCCTCCCATTTATGCTATCTGCCCAGTGTGTCCTCGGTGTTTGTCCCAACCCGTGCCGGCGTCTTGTCCTCGATTCTTGATTGGCTGGAATGTGTCTGGTTCTCTCACCATGATCACATGGGTGATTATGTGGTCACGTGTTAGTATTCATGTGTGGCCCAGCCATCAGTTAATGCATGTTTGCAGTTTACTCATAACTCTTTAGTCTTTGCCCATGTTTCTGAACTACTGGTTAAATGACAGAGCTAAATATTCCAAGGTCGACACTAGTTGGAATGTGTGTTTACTTCCACAAATGTCATAGTTCTATGAAATGTTCTGCCTTGTGTTCTTAATATCTGTTCCCCTATCTCTGTCTACACTCCCACACATGTGTACAACTGTCCATCTCTGTATACAGTGTTACCCCACACATGTGTACAACTGTCCATCTCTGTATACAGTGTTACCCCACACATGTGTACAACTGTCCATCTCTGTCTACACTGTTACCCCACACCTGTGTACACCTGTCCATCTCTGTCTACACTGTTACCCCACACATGTGTACACCTGTCCATCTCTGTCTACACTGTTACCCCACACCTGTGTACACCTGTCCATCTCTGTCTACACTGTTACCCCACACCTGTGTACAACTGTCCATCTCTGTCTACACTGTTACCCCACACATGTGTATAACTGTCCATCTCTGTCTACACTGTTACCCCACACCTGTGTATAACTGTCCATCTCTGTCTACACTGTTACCCCACACCTGTGTACAACTGTCCATCTCTGTCTACACTGTTACCCCACACCTGTGTATAACTGTCCATCTCTGTCTACACTGTTACCCCACACCTGTGTACAACTGTCCATCTCTGTCTACACTGTTACCCCACACCTGTGTACAACTGTCCATCTCTGTCTACACTGTTACCCCACACCTGTGTACAACTGTCCATCTCTGTCTACACTGTTACCCCACACCTGTGTACAACTGTCCATCTCTGTCTACACTGTTACCCCACACCTGTGTACAACTGTCCATCTCTGTCTACACTGCTACCCACACATGTGTATAACTGTCTATCTATGTCTACACTGCTACCCACACCTGTGTATAACTGTCTATCTATGTCTACACTGCTACCCCACACATGTGTATAACTGTCTATCTATGTCTACACTGCTACCCCACACATGTGTATAACTGTCTATCTATGTCTACACTGCTACCCCACACATGTGTATAACTGTCTATCTATGTCTACACTGCTACCCACACCTGTGTATAACTGTCTATCTATGTCTACACTGCTACCCCACACATGTGTACAACTGTACATCTCTGTCTACACTGTTACCCCACACCTGTGTATAACTGTACATCTCTGTCTACACTGTTACCCCACACATGTGTATAACTGTCTATCTATGTCTACACTGCTACCCACACATGTGTATAACTGCACCACGTGAAGTGAGGTGACACCATGGGAGATCAGGTTATCAACTGCTTGGTGGATTCTCATGA
Source organism: Cepaea hortensis (assembly GCA_963921405.1). Lineage (NCBI taxonomy): Eukaryota > Metazoa > Mollusca > Gastropoda > Stylommatophora > Helicidae > Cepaea > Cepaea hortensis. The sequence continues at coordinate 2,160,751 of OY992889.1, read as the reverse complement.
TCTGGGTTGTTCCCTATGAAGTTTTAGGCTGAACTGTTGTGGCCTCCCCTCCACGAAGGCAGTAGAGGGCACTTCACCCAGACAACAGCCTGTACAAGATACAACATGTGATGCCACAACAACATCCTGTACAAGATACAACATGTGATGCCACTACAACATCCTGTACAAGATACAACATGTGATGCCACTACAACATCCTGTACAAGATACAACATGTGATGCCACTACAACAGCCTGTACAAGATGCAACATGTGATGCCACTACAACAGCCTGTACAAGATACATGTGATGCCATTACAACAGCCTGTACAAACTGCAACATGTGATGCCACTACAACAGCCTGTACAAGATACAACATGTGATGCCACTAAAACAGCCTGTACAAACTGCATCATGTGATGCCACTACAACAGCATGTACAAGCTGCAACATGTGATGCCACTACAACAGCCTGTACAAACTGCAACATGTGATGCCACTACAACAGCATGTACAAGCTGCAACATGTGATGCCACTACAACAGCCTGTACAAGCTGCAACATGTGATGCCACTACAACAGCCTGTACAAACTGCAACATGTGATGCCACTACAACAGCATGTACAAGCTGCAACGTGATGCCACTACAACAGCCTGTACAAGCTGCAACATGTGATGCCACTACAACAGCCTGTACAAGCTGCAACATGTGATGCCACTACAACAGCCTGTACAAGCTGCAACATGTGACGCCAGTACAAGCTGCAACATGTGATGCCAGTACAACAGCCTGTACAAGCTGCAACATGTGATGCCAGTACAACAGCCTGTACAAGCTGCAACATGTGATGCCAGTACAGCAGCCTGTACAAGCTGCAACATGTGATGCCACTACAACAGCCTGTACAAACTGCAACATGTGATGCCAGTACAGCAGCCTGTACAAGCTGCAACATGTGATGCCACTACAACAGCCTGTACAAGCTGCAACATGTGATGCCAGTACAGCAGCCTGTACAAGCTGCAACATGTGATGCCAGTACAACAGCCTGTACCAGCTGCAACATGTGATGCCAGTACAACAGCCTGTACAAGCTGCAACATGTGATGCCACTACAACAGCATGTACAAGCTGCAACATGTGATGCCAGTACAACAGCCTGTACAAGCTGCAACATGTGATGCCACTACAACAGCCAATACAAAATACGCTGTTGTTGGTGTGACTGAAGTGTGGGGAGCAACTGCTGTGGACACAACAACTGTCTTGTCTATCCATTGTCTGAGTAAAACTGTTGTATCCCTTGTACTGGTTCAGACCTGGCCTCAAGGTGTTGTGGGAATCTGCAGTTGATGTCCCAGCACCAGGTGCCAGACTACACTGGGACCCTAGCCTGGGTTTGTCTTAGAGGCCCCCCTCCACATGTATTCCCCCCTACTTTCTCTCTTCTTCTTGTGTTCAAGTTAACATTATCTGTGACAAGAGATTCTAGTAAACATTATCTGTGACTGAAGGGGTTTAAGTAAACATTATCTGGACTAAAGATATTCTAGTAAACATTATCTGTGACTGAAGGGGTTTAAGTAAACATTATCTGTGACTAAAGATATTCTAGTAAACATTATCTGCGACTAAAGAGATTCAAGTAAACAATTGTAGCCTCAGTTAGAACCAGGTTTGTAATAACAGTCACCTCAAACACCGGCAGATTCACCTGCTCTCTGTCATGTCTGACAAGGAGGTATCACATAACTATCACATACATCAACAACAAGATTACCTACATGCTTTCTTGTCAGCTAGTGACAGCGTCTTCCAGTCTCCCTTCTCTTTCTCACGCAACTTCTCAATTTCTGGCGTGGTCTCCCTGAAGCGAATGGCTTGGCAAGGAAACTCACATCTATCCACATAGCTTGCCGTACCATTGATGCCAAATCCGACAATCTCACGGTTGCCTGAGAAAGTCACACACAAAACATATGTTATACAGGCATTATGGGGTTATTGAGGTATACAACGTAAGTACGCAATAGCAGCCATACACATTCCGACAGGGTGACACAACATACAGATCTGCGGTTGAGCTGACAGTGTTACACAACACGGCTTTCTCCTTCTAATCTGGTCTTGGATGCTGCCAGGGGCATGAAGTCATACTATGTCTCTCAGGGTGTGCTAAACAACTCACTTCAGAAGGGCACCAATTCTTCTGGCTGCAGAAATCAAAGAATAGAAAACGTTCTCTGGCTGCAGTTATATTCTTCTAGGAATATTAATTTTCCTCTGGCTGTAGAGACTTATCAACATATGTCTGAAGATAGTTATAACACCCTAGACGACCAGATGTTGTGTGAAGACAGTAATGACACTCTAGCTGACCAGATGTTGTATGAAGACAGTAATGACACTAGCTGACCAGATGTTGTGTGAAGACAGTAATGACGCTCTAGCTGACCAGATGTTGTGTGAAGGCAGTAATGACACTCTAGCTGACCAGATGTTGTGTGAAGACAGTAATGACACACTAGCTGACCAGATGTTGTATGAAGACAGTAATGACACTAGCTGACCAGATGTTGTGTGAAGGCAGTAATGACACTAGCTGACCAGATGTTGTGTGAAGGCAGTAATGACACTCTAGCTGACCAGATGTTGTATGAAGACAGTAATGACACTAGCTGACCAGATGTTGTATGAAGACAGTAATGACGCTCTAGCTGACCAGATGTTGTGTGAAGGCAGTAATGACACTCTAGCTGACCAGATGTTGTGTGAAGACAGTAATGACACACTAGCTGGCCAGATGTTGTGTGAAGACAGTAATGACACTAGCTGACCAGATGTTGTGTGAAGACAGTAATGACACTAGCTGACCAGATGTTGTGTGAAGACAGTAATGACACTCTAGCTGACCAGATGTTGTGTTAAGACAGTAATGACACTCTAGCTGACCAGATGTTGTGTGAAGACAGTAATGACACTCTAGCTGACCAGATGTTGTGTGAAGAATAATGACACACTAGCTGGCCAGATGTTGTGTGAAGACAGTAATGACACTAGCTGACCAGATGTTGTGTGAAGACAGTAATGACACTCTAGCTGACCAGATGTTGTGTGAAGACAGTAATGACACTCTAGCTGACCAGATGTTGTATGAAGACAGTAATGACACTCTAGCTGACAAGATGTTGTGTGAAGACAGTAATGACACTCTAGCTGACCAGATATTGTGTGAAGACAGTAATGACACACTAGCTGACCAGATGTTGTGTGAAGACAGTAATGACACTAGCTGACCAGATGTTGTGTGAAGACAGTAATGACACTCTAGCTGACCAGATGTTGTGTGAAGACAGTAATGACACTCTAGCTGACCAGATGTTGTGTGAAGAATAATGACACACTAGCTGGCCAGATGTTGTGTGAAGACAGTAATGACACTAGCTGACCAGATGTTGTGTGAAGACAGAAATGACACTCTAGCTGACCAGATGTTGTGTGAAGACAGTAATGACACTCTGGCTGACCAGATGTTGTGTGAAGACAGTAATGACACTCTAGTGTGACCAGATGTTGTGTGAAGACAGTAATGACACTAGCTGGCCAGATGTTGTGTGAAGACAGTAATGACACTCTAGCTGACCAGATGTTGTGTGAAGACAGTAATGACACTCTAGCTGACCAGATGTTGTGTGAAGACAGTAATGACACACTAGCTGGCCAGATGTTGTGTGAAGACAGTAATGACACTAGCTGAACAGATGTTGTGTGAAGACAGTAATGACACTAGCTGACCAGATGTGTGAAGACAGTAATGACACTAGCTGACCAGATGTTGTGTGAAGACAGTAATGACACTAGCTGACCAGATGTGTGAAGACAGTAATGACACTAGCTGACCAGATGTTGTGTGAAGACAGTAATGACACTAGCTGACCAGATGTTGTGTGAAGACAGTAATGACACTCTAGCTGACCAGATGTTGTATGAAGACAGTATTGACACTAGCTGGCCAGATGTTGTGTGAAGACAGAAATGACACTAGCTGACCAGATGTTGTGTGAAGACAGTAATGACACAAGCTGACCAGATGTTGTGTGAAGACAGTAATGATACTAGCTGACCAGATGATGTGTGAAGACAGTAATGATACTAGCTGACCAGATGTTGTGTGAAGACAGTAATGACACACTAGCTGGCCAGATGTTGTGTGAAGACAGTAATGACACTAGCTGACCAGCTGTTGTGTGAAGACAGTAATAACACTAGCTGACCAGATGTTGTGTGAAGACAGTAATGACACTAGCTGACCAGATGTTGTGTGAAGACAGTAATGACACTAGCTGACCAGATGTTGTGTGAAGACAGTAATGACACACTAGCTGACCAGATGTTGTGTGAAGACAGTAATGACACTCTAGCTGACCAGATGTTGTGTGAAGACAGTAATGACACTAGCTGACCAGATGTTGTGTGAAGACAGTAATGACACTCTAGCCGACCAGATGTTGTGTGAAGACAGTAATGACACACTAGCTGGCCAGATGTTGTGTGAAGAGAGTAATGACACTAGCTGACCAGATGTTGTGTGAAGACAGTAATGACACTAGCTGACCAGATGTTGTATGAAGACAGTAATGACACTCTAGCTGACCAGATGTTGTGTGAAGACAGTAATGACACTCTAGCTGACCAGATGTTGTGTGAAGACAGTAATGACACACTTGCTGACCAGATGTTGTGTGAAGACAGTAATGACACTTGCTGACCAGATGTTGTGTGAAGACAGTAATGACACACTAGCTGGCCAGATGTTGTGTGAAGACAGTAATGACACTCTAGCTGACCAGATGTTGTGTGAAGACAGTAATGACACTCTAGCTGACCAGATGTTGTGTGAAGACAGTAATGACGCTCTAGCTGACCAGATGTTGTGTGAAGGCAGTAATGACACTCTAGCTGACCAGATGTTGTGTGAAGACAGTAATGACACACTAGCTGGCCAGATGTTGTGTGAAGACAGTAATGACACTAGCTGACCAGATGTTGTGTGAAGACAGTAATGACACTAGCTGACCAGATGTTGTGTGAAGACAGTAATGACACTCTAGCTGACCAGATGTTGTGTTAAGACAGTAATGACACTCTAGCTGACCAGATGTTGTGTGAAGACAGTAATGACACTCTAGCTGACCAGATGTTGTGTGAAGAATAATGACACACTAGCTGGCCAGATGTTGTGTGAAGACAGTAATGACACTAGCTGACCAGATGTTGTGTGAAGACAGTAATGACACTCTAGCTGACCAGATGTTGTGTGAAGACAGTAATGACACTCTAGCTGACCAGATGTTGTATGAAGACAGTAATGACACTCTAGCTGACAAGATGTTGTGTGAAGACAGTAATGACACTCTAGCTGACCAGATGTTGTGTGAAGACAGTAATGACACTCTAGCTGACCAGATGTTGTGTGAAGACAGTAATGACACTCTAGCTGACCAGATGTTGTGTGAAGACAGTAATGACACACTAGCTGACCAGATGTTGTGTGAAGACAGTAATGACACTCTAGCTGACCAGATGTTGTGTGAAGACAGTAATGACACTATAGCTGACCAGATGTTGTGTGAAGACAGTAATGACACTAGCTGACCAGATGTTGTGTGAAGACAGTAATGACACTCTAGCTGACCAGATGTTGTATGAAGACAGTAATGACACTAGCTGACCAGATGTTGTATGAAGACAGTAATGACACTCTAGCTGACCAGATGTTGTGTGAAGACAGTAATGACACTCTAGCTGACCAGATGTTGTGTGAAGACAGTAATGACACACTTGCTGACCAGATGTTGTGTGAAGACAGTAATGACACACTTGCTGACCAGATGTTGTGTGAAGACAGTAATGACACACTAGCTGGCCAGATGTTGTGTGAAGACAGTAATGACACTCTAGCTGACCAGATGTTGTGTGAAGACAGTAATGACACTCTAGCTGACCAGATGTTGTGTGAAGACAGTAATGACACTCTAGCTGACCAGATGTTGTGTGAAGACAGTAATGACACTCTAGCTGACCAGATGTTGTGTGAAGGCAGTAATGACACTCTAGCTGACCAGATGTTGTGTGAAGACAGTAATGACACACTAGCTGGCCAGATGTTGTGTGAAGACAGTAATGACACTAGCTGACCAGATGTTGTGTGAAGACAGTAATGACACTAGCTGACCAGATGTTGTGTGAAGACAGTAATGACACTCTAGCTGACCAGATGTTGTGTTAAGACAGTAATGACACTCTAGCTGACCAGATGTTGTGTGAAGACAGTAATGACACTCTAGCTGACCAGATGTTGTGTGAAGACAGTAATGACACTAGCTGACCAGATGTTGTGTGAAGACAGTAATGACACTCTAGCTGACCAGATGTTGTGTGAAGACAGTAATGACACTCTAGCTGACCAGATGTTGGGTGAAGACAGTAATGACACTCTAGTGTGACCAGATGTTGTGTGAAGACAGTAATGACACTAGCTGGCCAGATGTTGTGTGAAGACAGTAATGACACTCTAGCTGACCAGATGTTGTGTGAAGACAGTAATGACACTCTAGCTGACCAGATGTTGTGTGAAGACAGTAATGACACACTAGCTGGCCAGATGTTGTGTGAAGACAGTAATGACGCTAGCTGATCAGATGTTGTGTGAAGACAGTAATGACACTAGCTGACCAGATGTTGTGTGAAGACAGTAATGACACTAGCTGACCAGATGTTGTGTGAAGACAGTAATGACACTAGCTGACCAGATGTGTGAAGACAGTAATGACACTAGCTGACCAGATGTTGTGTGAAGACAGTAATGACACTAGCTGACCAGATGTTGTGTGAAGACAGTAATGACACTCTAGCTGACCAGATGTTGTATGAAGACAGTATTGACACTAGCTGGCCAGATGTTGTGTGAAGACAGTAATGACACTAGCTGACCAGATGTTGTGTGAAGACAGTAATGACACAAGCTGACCAGATGTTGTGTGAAGACAGTAATGATACTAGCTGACCAGATGATGTGTGAAGACAGTAATGACACTAGCTGACCAGATGTTGTGTGAAGACAGTAATGACACACTAGCTGGCCAGATGTTGTGTGAAGACAGTAATGACACTAGCTGACCAGCTGTTGTGTGAAGACAGTAATAACACTAGCTGACCAGATGATGTGTGAAGACAGTAATGACACTAGCTGACCAGATGTTGTGTGAAGACAGTAATGACACTAGCTGACCAGATGTTGTGTGAAGACAGTAATGACACTCTAGCTGACCAGATGTTGTGTGAAGACAGTAATGACACTAGCTGACCAGATGTTGTGTGAAGACAGTAATGACACTCTAGCCGACCAGATGTTGTGTGAAGACAGTAATGACACACTAGCTGGCCAGATGTTGTGTGAAGAGAGTAATGACATTAGCTGACCAGATGTTGTGTGAAGACAGTAATGACACTAGCTGACCGGATGTTGTGTGAAGACAGTAATGACACTAGATGACCAGATGTTGTGTGAAGACAGTAATGGCACTAGCTGACCAGATGTTGTGTGAAGACAGTAATGACACACTAGCTGGCCAGATGTTGTGTGAAGACAGTAATGACACTAGCTGATCAGATGTTGTGTGAAGACAGTAATGACACTAGCTGACCAGATGTTGTGTGAAGACAGTAATGACACTAGCTGACCAGATGTTGTGTGAAGACAGTAATGACACTAGCTGACCAGATGTTGTGTGAAGACAGTAATGACACTAGCTGGCCAGATGTTGTGTGAAGACAGTAATGACATTCTAGCTGACCAGATGTTGTGTGAAGACAGTAATGACACACTAGCTGGCCAGATGTTGTGTGAAGAGAGTAATGACATTAGCTGACCAGATGTTGTGTGAAGAGAGTAATGACATTAGCTGACCAGATGTTGTGTGAAGACAGTAATGACACTATAGCTGACCAGATGTTGTGTGAAGACAGTAATGACACTAGCTGACCAGATGTTGTGTGAAGACAGTAATGACACTCTAGCCGACCAGATGTTGTGTGAAGACAGTAATGACACACTAGCTGGCCAGATGTTGTGTGAAGAGAGTAATGACATTAGCTGACCAGATGTTGTGTGAAGACAGTAATGACACTAGCTGACCGGATGTTGTGTGAAGACAGTAATGACACTAGATGACCAGATGTTGTGTGAAGACAGTAATGGCACTAGCTGCCCAGATGTTGTGTGAAGACAGTAATGACACACTAGCTGGCCAGATGTTGTGTGAAGACAGTAATGACACTAGCTGACCAGATGTTGTGTGAAGACAGTAATGACACTAGCTGACCAGATGTTGTGTGAAGACAGTAATGACACTAGCTGACCAGATGTTGTGTGAAGACAGTAATGACACTAGCTGACCAGATGTTGTGTGAAGACAGTAATGACACTAGCTGGCCAGATGTTGTGTGAAGACAGTAATGACACTCTAGCTGACCAGATGTTGTGTGAAGACAGTAATGACACTAGCTGACCAGATGTGTGAAGACAGTAATGACACTCTAGCTGACCAGATGTTGTGTGAAGACAGTAATGACACACTAGCTGGCCAGATGTTGTGTGAAGACAGTAATGACACTCTAGCTGACCAGATGTTGTATGAAGACAGTATTGACACCAGCTGGCCAGATGTTGTGTGAAGACAGTAATGACACTAGCTGACCAGATGTTGTGTGAAGACAGTAATGACACTAGCTGACCAGATGTTGTGTGAAGACAGTAATGATACTAGCTGACCAGATGATGTGTGAAGACAGTAATGACACTAGCTGACCAGATGTTGTGTGAAGACAGTAATGACACACTAGCTGGCCAGATGTTGTGTGAAGACAGTAATGACACTAGCTGACCAGATGTTGTGTGAAGACAGTAATAACACTAGCTGACCAGATGTTGTGTGAAGACAGTAATGACACTAGCTGACCAGATGTTGTGTGAAGACAGTAATGACACTAGCTGACCAGATGTTGTGTGAAGACAGTAATGACACACTAGCTGACCAGATGTTGTGTGAAGACAGTAATGACACTCTAGCTGACCAGATGTTGTGTGCAGACAGTAATGACACTAGCTGACCAGATGTTGTGTGAAGACAGTAATGACACTCTAGCCGACCAGATGTTGTGTGAAGACAGTAATGACACACTAGCTGGCCAGATGTTGTGTGAAGACAGTAATGACACTAGCTGACCAGATGTTGTGTGAAGACAGTAATGACACTAGCTGACCGGATGTTGTGTGAAGACAGTAATGACACTAGCTGACCAGATGTTGTATGAAGACAGTAATGACACACTAGCTGGCCAGATGTTGTGTGAAGACAGTAATGACACTAGCTGGCCAGATGTTGTGTGAAGACAGTAATGACACTAGCTGACCAGATGTTGTGTGAAACAGTAATGACACTAGCTGACCAGATGTTGTGTGAAGACAGTAATGACACTAGCTGACCAGATGTTGTGTGAAGACAGTAATGACACTAGCTGACTAGATGTTGTGTGAAGACAGTAATGACACACTAGCTGGCCAGATGTTGTATGAAGACAGTAATGACACTCTAGCTGGCCAGATGTTGTGTGAAGACAGTAATGACACTCTAGCTGGCCAGATGTTGTGTGAAGACAGTAATGACACTCTAGCTGACCAGATGTTGTGTGAAGACAGTAATGACACTCTAGCTGACCAGATGTTGTATGAAAACAGTAATGACACACTAGCTGACCAGATGTATGAAAACAGTAATGACACACTAGCTGGCCATGATGTTGTGTGAAGACAGTAATGACACTCTAGCTGACCAGATGTTGTATGAAGACAGTAATGACACACTAGCTGACCAGATGTTGTATGAAGACAGTAATGACACTCTAGCTGACCAGATGTTGTGTGAAGACAGTAATGACACTAGCTGACCAGATGTTGTGTGAAGACAGTAATGACACTCTAGCTGACCAGATGTTGTGTGAAGACAGTAATGACACTATAGCTGACCAGATGTTGTGTGAAGACAGTAATGACACTAGCTGACCAGATGTTGTGTGAAGACAGTAATGACACTCTAGCTAACCAGATGTTGTATGAAGACAGTAATGACACTAGCTGACCAGATGTTGTATGAAGACAGTAATGACACTCTAGCTGACCAGATGTTGTGTGAAGACAGTAATGACACTCTAGCTGACCAGATGTTGTGTGAAGACAGTAATGACACACTTGCTGACCAGATGTTGTGTGAAGACAGTAATGACACACTTGCTGACCAGATGTTGTGTGAAGACAGTAATGACACACTAGCTGGCCAGATGTTGTGTGAAGACAGTAATGACACTCTAGCTGACCAGATGTTGTGTGAAGACAGTAATGACACTCTAGCTGACCAGATGTTGTGTGAAGACAGTAATGACACACTAGCTGACCAGATGTTGTGTGAAGACAGTAATGACACTCTAGCTGACCATATGTTGTGTGAAGGCAGTAATGACACTCTAGCTGACCAGATGTTGTGTGAAGACAGTAATGACACACTAGCTGGCCAGATGTTGTGTGAAGACAGTAATGACACTAGCTGACCAGATGTTGTGTGAAGACAGTAATGACACTAGCTGACCAGATGTTGTGTGAAGACAGTAATGACACTCTAGCTGACCAGATGTTGTGTTAAGACAGTAATGACACTCTAGCTGACCAGATGTTGTGTGAAGACAGTAATGACACACTAGCTGGCCAGATGTTGTGTGAAGACAGTAATGACACTAGCTGACCAGATGTTGTGTGAAGACAGTAATGACACTAGCTGACCAGATGTTGTGTGAAGACAGTAATGACACTAGCTGACCAGATGTTGTGTGAAGACAGTAATGACACTAGCTGACCAGATGTTGTGTGAAGACAGTAATGACACTAGCTGACCAGATGTTGTGTGAAGACAGTAATGACACTAGCTGACCAGATGTTGTGTGAAGACAGTAATGACACACTAGCTGGCCAGATGTTGTATGAAGACAGTAATGACACTCTAGCTGGCCAGATGTTGTGTGAAGACAGTAATGACACTCTAGCTGACCAGATGTTGTGTGAAGACAGTAATGACACTCTAGCTGACCAGATGTTGTGTGAAGACAGTAATGACACACTAGCTGACCAGATGTTGTATGAAAACAGTAATGACACACTAGCTGACCAGATGTATGAAAACAGTAATGACACACTAGCTGGCCATGATGTTGTGTGAAGACAGTAATGACACTCTAGCTGACCAGATGTTGTATGAAGACAGTAATGACACACTAGCTGACCAGATGTTGTATGAAGACAGTAATGACACTCTAGCTGACCAGATGTTGTGTGAAGACAGTAATGACACTCTAGCTGACCAGATGTTGTGTGAAGACAGTAATGACACTAGCTGACCAGATGTTGTGTGAAGACAGTAATGACACTCTAGCTGACCAGATGTTGTGTGAAGACAGTAATGACACTATAGCTGACCAGATGTTGTGTGAAGACAGTAATGACACTAGCTGACCAGATGTTGTGTGAAGACAGTAATGACACTCTAGCTGACCAGATGTTGTATGAAGACAGTAATGGCACTAGCTGCCCAGATGTTGTGTGAAGACAGTAATGACACACTAGCTGGCCAGATGTTGTGTGAAGACAGTAATGACACTAGCTGACCAGATGTTGTGTGAAGACAGTAATGACACTAGCTGACCAGATGTTGTGTGAAGACAGTAATGACACTAGCTGACCAGATGTTGTGTGAAGACAGTAATGACACTAGCTGACCAGATGTTGTGTGAAGACAGTAATGACACTAGCTGGCCAGATGTTGTGTGAAGACAGTAATGACACTCTAGCTGACCAGATGTTGTGTGAAGACAGTAATGACACTAGCTGACCAGATGTGTGAAGACAGTAATGACACTCTAGCTGACCAGATGTTGTGTGAAGACAGTAATGACACACTAGCTGGCCAGATGTTGTGTGAAGACAGTAATGACACTCTAGCTGACCAGATGTTGTATGAAGACAGTATTGACACCAGCTGGCCAGATGTTGTGTGAAGACAGTAATGACACTAGCTGACCAGATGTTGTGTGAAGACAGTAATGACACTAGCTGACCAGATGTTGTGTGAAGACAGTAATGATACTAGCTGACCAGATGATGTGTGAAGACAGTAATGACACTAGCTGACCAGATGTTGTGTGAAGACAGTAATGACACACTAGCTGGCCAGATGTTGTGTGAAGACAGTAATGACACTAGCTGACCAGATGTTGTGTGAAGACAGTAATAACACTAGCTGACCAGATGTTGTGTGAAGACCGTAATGACACTAGCTGACCAGATGTTGTGTGAAGACAGTAATGACACTAGCTGACCAGATGTTGTGTGAAGACAGTAATGACACACTAGCTGACCAGATGTTGTGTGAAGACAGTAATGACACTCTAGCTGACCAGATGTTGTGTGCAGACAGTAATGACACTAGCTGACCAGATGTTGTGTGAAGACAGTAATGACACTCTAGCCGACCAGATGTTGTGTGAAGACAGTAATGACACACTAGCTGGCCAGATGTTGTGTGAAGACAGTAATGACACTAGCTGACCAGATGTTGTGTGAAGACAGTAATGACACTAGCTGACCGGATGTTGTGTGAAGACAGTAATGACACTAGCTGACCAGATGTTGTATGAAGACAGTAATGACACACTAGCTGGCCAGATGTTGTGTGAAGACAGTAATGACACTAGCTGGCCAGATGTTGTGTGAAGACAGTAATGACACTAGCTGACCAGATGTTGTGTGAAACAGTAATGACACTAGCTGACCAGATGTTGTGTGAAGACAGTAATGACACTAGCTGACCAGATGTTGTGTGAAGACAGTAATGACACTAGCTGACTAGATGTTGTGTGAAGACAGTAATGACACACTAGCTGGCCAGATGTTGTATGAAGACAGTAATGACACTCTAGCTGGCCAGATGTTGTGTGAAGACAGTAATGACACTCTAGCTGGCCAGATGTTGTGTGAAGACAGTAATGACACTCTAGCTGACCAGATGTTGTGTGAAGACAGTAATGACACTCTAGCTGACCAGATGTTGTATGAAAACAGTAATGACACACTAGCTGACCAGATGTATGAAAACAGTAATGACACACTAGCTGGCCATGATGTTGTGTGAAGACAGTAATGACACTCTAGCTGACCAGATGTTGTATGAAGACAGTAATGACACACTAGCTGACCAGATGTTGTGTGAAGACAGTAATGACACTCTAGCTGACCAGATGTTGTGTGAAGACAGTAATGACACTCTAGCTGACCAGATGTTGTGTGAAGACAGTAATGACGCTCTAGCTGACCAGATGTTGTGTGAAGGCAGTAATGACACTCTAGCTGACCAGATGTTGTGTGAAGACAGTAATGACACACTAGCTGGCCAGATGTTGTGTGAAGACAGTAATGACACTAGCTGACCAGATGTTGTGTGAAGACAGTAATGACACTAGCTGACCAGATGTTGTGTGAAGACAGTAATGACACTCTAGCTGACCAGATGTTGTGTTAAGACAGTAATGACACTCTAGCTGACCAGATGTTGTGTGAAGACAGTAATGACACTCTAGCTGACCAGATGTTGTGTGAAGAATAATGACACACTAGCTGGCCAGATGTTGTGTGAAGACAGTAATGACACTAGCTGACCAGATGTTGTGTGAAGACAGTAATGACACTCTAGCTGACCAGATGTTGTGTGAAGACAGTAATGACACTCTAGCTGACCAGATGTTGTATGAAGACAGTAATGACACTCTAGCTGACAAGATGTTGTGTGAAGACAGTAATGACACTCTAGCTGACCAGATGTTGTGTGAAGACAGTAATGACACTCTAGCTGACCAGATGTTGTGTGAAGACAGTAATGACACTCTAGCTGACCAGATGTTGTGTGAAGACAGTAATGACACACTAGCTGACCAGATGTTGTGTGAAGACAGTAATGACACTCTAGCTGACCAGATGTTGTGTGAAGACAGTAATGACACTATAGCTGACCAGATGTTGTGTGAAGACAGTAATGACACTAGCTGACCAGATGTTGTGTGAAGACAGTAATGACACTCTAGCTGACCAGATGTTGTATGAAGACAGTAATGACACTAGCTGACCAGATGTTGTATGAAGACAGTAATGACACTCTAGCTGACCAGATGTTGTGTGAAGACAGTAATGACACTCTAGCTGACCAGATGTTGTGTGAAGACAGTAATGACACACTTGCTGACCAGATGTTGTGTGAAGACAGTAATGACACACTTGCTGACCAGATGTTGTGTGAAGACAGTAATGACACACTAGCTGGCCAGATGTTGTGTGAAGACAGTAATGACACTCTAGCTGACCAGATGTTGTGTGAAGACAGTAATGACACTCTAGCTGACCAGATGTTGTGTGAAGACAGTAATGACACTCTAGCTGACCAGATGTTGTGTGAAGACAGTAATGACACTCTAGCTGACCAGATGTTGTGTGAAGGCAGTAATGACACTCTAGCTGACCAGATGTTGTGTGAAGACAGTAATGACACACTAGCTGGCCAGATGTTGTGTGAAGACAGTAATGACACTAGCTGACCAGATGTTGTGTGAAGACAGTAATGACACTAGCTGACCAGATGTTGTGTGAAGACAGTAATGACACTCTAGCTGACCAGATGTTGTGTTAAGACAGTAATGACACTCTAGCTGACCAGATGTTGTGTGAAGACAGTAATGACACTCTAGCTGACCAGATGTTGTGTGAAGACAGTAATGACACTAGCTGACCAGATGTTGTGTGAAGACAGTAATGACACTCTAGCTGACCAGATGTTGTGTGAAGACAGTAATGACACTCTAGCTGACCAGATGTTGGGTGAAGACAGTAATGACACTCTAGTGTGACCAGATGTTGTGTGAAGACAGTAATGACACTAGCTGGCCAGATGTTGTGTGAAGACAGTAATGACACTCTAGCTGACCAGATGTTGTGTGAAGACAGTAATGACACTCTAGCTGACCAGATGTTGTGTGAAGACAGTAATGACACACTAGCTGGCCAGATGTTGTGTGAAGACAGTAATGACGCTAGCTGATCAGATGTTGTGTGAAGACAGTAATGACACTAGCTGACCAGATGTTGTGTGAAGACAGTAATGACACTAGCTGACCAGATGTTGTGTGAAGACAGTAATGACACTAGCTGACCAGATGTGTGAAGACAGTAATGACACTAGCTGACCAGATGTTGTGTGAAGACAGTAATGACACTAGCTGACCAGATGTTGTGTGAAGACAGTAATGACACTCTAGCTGACCAGATGTTGTATGAAGACAGTATTGACACTAGCTGGCCAGATGTTGTGTGAAGACAGTAATGACACTAGCTGACCAGATGTTGTGTGAAGACAGTAATGACACAAGCTGACCAGATGTTGTGTGAAGACAGTAATGATACTAGCTGACCAGATGATGTGTGAAGACAGTAATGACACTAGCTGACCAGATGTTGTGTGAAGACAGTAATGACACACTAGCTGGCCAGATGTTGTGTGAAGACAGTAATGACACTAGCTGACCAGCTGTTGTGTGAAGACAGTAATAACACTAGCTGACCAGATGATGTGTGAAGACAGTAATGACACTAGCTGACCAGATGTTGTGTGAAGACAGTAATGACACTAGCTGACCAGATGTTGTGTGAAGACAGTAATGACACTCTAGCTGACCAGATGTTGTGTGAAGACAGTAATGACACTAGCTGACCAGATGTTGTGTGAAGACAGTAATGACACTCTAGCCGACCAGATGTTGTGTGAAGACAGTAATGACACACTAGCTGGCCAGATGTTGTGTGAAGAGAGTAATGACATTAGCTGACCAGATGTTGTGTGAAGACAGTAATGACACTAGCTGACCGGATGTTGTGTGAAGACAGTAATGACACTAGATGACCAGATGTTGTGTGAAGACAGTAATGGCACTAGCTGACCAGATGTTGTGTGAAGACAGTAATGACACACTAGCTGGCCAGATGTTGTGTGAAGACAGTAATGACACTAGCTGATCAGATGTTGTGTGAAGACAGTAATGACACTAGCTGACCAGATGTTGTGTGAAGACAGTAATGACACTAGCTGACCAGATGTTGTGTGAAGACAGTAATGACACTAGCTGACCAGATGTTGTGTGAAGACAGTAATGACACTAGCTGGCCAGATGTTGTGTGAAGACAGTAATGACATTCTAGCTGACCAGATGTTGTGTGAAGACAGTAATGACACACTAGCTGGCCAGATGTTGTGTGAAGAGAGTAATGACATTAGCTGACCAGATGTTGTGTGAAGAGAGTAATGACATTAGCTGACCAGATGTTGTGTGAAGACAGTAATGACACTATAGCTGACCAGATGTTGTGTGAAGACAGTAATGACACTAGCTGACCAGATGTTGTGTGAAGACAGTAATGACACTCTAGCCGACCAGATGTTGTGTGAAGACAGTAATGACACACTAGCTGGCCAGATGTTGTGTGAAGAGAGTAATGACATTAGCTGACCAGATGTTGTGTGAAGACAGTAATGACACTAGCTGACCGGATGTTGTGTGAAGACAGTAATGACACTAGATGACCAGATGTTGTGTGAAGACAGTAATGGCACTAGCTGCCCAGATGTTGTGTGAAGACAGTAATGACACACTAGCTGGCCAGATGTTGTGTGAAGACAGTAATGACACTAGCTGACCAGATGTTGTGTGAAGACAGTAATGACACTAGCTGACCAGATGTTGTGTGAAGACAGTAATGACACTAGCTGACCAGATGTTGTGTGAAGACAGTAATGACACTAGCTGACCAGATGTTGTGTGAAGACAGTAATGACACTAGCTGGCCAGATGTTGTGTGAAGACAGTAATGACACTCTAGCTGACCAGATGTTGTGTGAAGACAGTAATGACACTAGCTGACCAGATGTGTGAAGACAGTAATGACACTCTAGCTGACCAGATGTTGTGTGAAGACAGTAATGACACACTAGCTGGCCAGATGTTGTGTGAAGACAGTAATGACACTCTAGCTGACCAGATGTTGTATGAAGACAGTATTGACACCAGCTGGCCAGATGTTGTGTGAAGACAGTAATGACACTAGCTGACCAGATGTTGTGTGAAGACAGTAATGACACTAGCTGACCAGATGTTGTGTGAAGACAGTAATGATACTAGCTGACCAGATGATGTGTGAAGACAGTAATGACACTAGCTGACCAGATGTTGTGTGAAGACAGTAATGACACACTAGCTGGCCAGATGTTGTGTGAAGACAGTAATGACACTAGCTGACCAGATGTTGTGTGAAGACAGTAATAACACTAGCTGACCAGATGTTGTGTGAAGACAGTAATGACACTAGCTGACCAGATGTTGTGTGAAGACAGTAATGACACTAGCTGACCAGATGTTGTGTGAAGACAGTAATGACACACTAGCTGACCAGATGTTGTGTGAAGACAGTAATGACACTCTAGCTGACCAGATGTTGTGTGCAGACAGTAATGACACTAGCTGACCAGATGTTGTGTGAAGACAGTAATGACACTCTAGCCGACCAGATGTTGTGTGAAGACAGTAATGACACACTAGCTGGCCAGATGTTGTGTGAAGACAGTAATGACACTAGCTGACCAGATGTTGTGTGAAGACAGTAATGACACTAGCTGACCGGATGTTGTGTGAAGACAGTAATGACACTAGCTGACCAGATGTTGTATGAAGACAGTAATGACACACTAGCTGGCCAGATGTTGTGTGAAGACAGTAATGACACTAGCTGGCCAGATGTTGTGTGAAGACAGTAATGACACTAGCTGACCAGATGTTGTGTGAAACAGTAATGACACTAGCTGACCAGATGTTGTGTGAAGACAGTAATGACACTAGCTGACCAGATGTTGTGTGAAGACAGTAATGACACTAGCTGACTAGATGTTGTGTGAAGACAGTAATGACACACTAGCTGGCCAGATGTTGTATGAAGACAGTAATGACACTCTAGCTGGCCAGATGTTGTGTGAAGACAGTAATGACACTCTAGCTGGCCAGATGTTGTGTGAAGACAGTAATGACACTCTAGCTGACCAGATGTTGTGTGAAGACAGTAATGACACTCTAGCTGACCAGATGTTGTATGAAAACAGTAATGACACACTAGCTGACCAGATGTATGAAAACAGTAATGACACACTAGCTGGCCATGATGTTGTGTGAAGACAGTAATGACACTCTAGCTGACCAGATGTTGTATGAAGACAGTAATGACACACTAGCTGACCAGATGTTGTATGAAGACAGTAATGACACTCTAGCTGACCAGATGTTGTGTGAAGACAGTAATGACACTAGCTGACCAGATGTTGTGTGAAGACAGTAATGACACTCTAGCTGACCAGATGTTGTGTGAAGACAGTAATGACACTATAGCTGACCAGATGTTGTGTGAAGACAGTAATGACACTAGCTGACCAGATGTTGTGTGAAGACAGTAATGACACTCTAGCTAACCAGATGTTGTATGAAGACAGTAATGACACTAGCTGACCAGATGTTGTATGAAGACAGTAATGACACTCTAGCTGACCAGATGTTGTGTGAAGACAGTAATGACACTCTAGCTGACCAGATGTTGTGTGAAGACAGTAATGACACACTTGCTGACCAGATGTTGTGTGAAGACAGTAATGACACACTTGCTGACCAGATGTTGTGTGAAGACAGTAATGACACACTAGCTGGCCAGATGTTGTGTGAAGACAGTAATGACACTCTAGCTGACCAGATGTTGTGTGAAGACAGTAATGACACTCTAGCTGACCAGATGTTGTGTGAAGACAGTAATGACACACTAGCTGACCAGATGTTGTGTGAAGACAGTAATGACACTCTAGCTGACCATATGTTGTGTGAAGGCAGTAATGACACTCTAGCTGACCAGATGTTGTGTGAAGACAGTAATGACACACTAGCTGGCCAGATGTTGTGTGAAGACAGTAATGACACTAGCTGACCAGATGTTGTGTGAAGACAGTAATGACACTAGCTGACCAGATGTTGTGTGAAGACAGTAATGACACTCTAGCTGACCAGATGTTGTGTTAAGACAGTAATGACACTCTAGCTGACCAGATGTTGTGTGAAGACAGTAATGACACACTAGCTGGCCAGATGTTGTGTGAAGACAGTAATGACACTAGCTGACCAGATGTTGTGTGAAGACAGTAATGACACTAGCTGACCAGATGTTGTGTGAAGACAGTAATGACACTAGCTGACCAGATGTTGTGTGAAGACAGTAATGACACTAGCTGACCAGATGTTGTGTGAAGACAGTAATGACACTAGCTGACCAGATGTTGTGTGAAGACAGTAATGACACTAGCTGACCAGATGTTGTGTGAAGACAGTAATGACACACTAGCTGGCCAGATGTTGTATGAAGACAGTAATGACACTCTAGCTGGCCAGATGTTGTGTGAAGACAGTAATGACACTCTAGCTGACCAGATGTTGTGTGAAGACAGTAATGACACTCTAGCTGACCAGATGTTGTGTGAAGACAGTAATGACACACTAGCTGACCAGATGTTGTATGAAAACAGTAATGACACACTAGCTGACCAGATGTATGAAAACAGTAATGACACACTAGCTGGCCATGATGTTGTGTGAAGACAGTAATGACACTCTAGCTGACCAGATGTTGTATGAAGACAGTAATGACACACTAGCTGACCAGATGTTGTATGAAGACAGTAATGACACTCTAGCTGACCAGATGTTGTGTGAAGACAGTAATGACACTCTAGCTGACCAGATGTTGTGTGAAGACAGTAATGACACTAGCTGACCAGATGTTGTGTGAAGACAGTAATGACACTCTAGCTGACCAGATGTTGTGTGAAGACAGTAATGACACTATAGCTGACCAGATGTTGTGTGAAGACAGTAATGACACTAGCTGACCAGATGTTGTGTGAAGACAGTAATGACACTCTAGCTGACCAGATGTTGTATGAAGACAGTAATGGCACTAGCTGCCCAGATGTTGTGTGAAGACAGTAATGACACACTAGCTGGCCAGATGTTGTGTGAAGACAGTAATGACACTAGCTGACCAGATGTTGTGTGAAGACAGTAATGACACTAGCTGACCAGATGTTGTGTGAAGACAGTAATGACACTAGCTGACCAGATGTTGTGTGAAGACAGTAATGACACTAGCTGACCAGATGTTGTGTGAAGACAGTAATGACACTAGCTGGCCAGATGTTGTGTGAAGACAGTAATGACACTCTAGCTGACCAGATGTTGTGTGAAGACAGTAATGACACTAGCTGACCAGATGTGTGAAGACAGTAATGACACTCTAGCTGACCAGATGTTGTGTGAAGACAGTAATGACACACTAGCTGGCCAGATGTTGTGTGAAGACAGTAATGACACTCTAGCTGACCAGATGTTGTATGAAGACAGTATTGACACCAGCTGGCCAGATGTTGTGTGAAGACAGTAATGACACTAGCTGACCAGATGTTGTGTGAAGACAGTAATGACACTAGCTGACCAGATGTTGTGTGAAGACAGTAATGATACTAGCTGACCAGATGATGTGTGAAGACAGTAATGACACTAGCTGACCAGATGTTGTGTGAAGACAGTAATGACACACTAGCTGGCCAGATGTTGTGTGAAGACAGTAATGACACTAGCTGACCAGATGTTGTGTGAAGACAGTAATAACACTAGCTGACCAGATGTTGTGTGAAGACCGTAATGACACTAGCTGACCAGATGTTGTGTGAAGACAGTAATGACACTAGCTGACCAGATGTTGTGTGAAGACAGTAATGACACACTAGCTGACCAGATGTTGTGTGAAGACAGTAATGACACTCTAGCTGACCAGATGTTGTGTGCAGACAGTAATGACACTAGCTGACCAGATGTTGTGTGAAGACAGTAATGACACTCTAGCCGACCAGATGTTGTGTGAAGACAGTAATGACACACTAGCTGGCCAGATGTTGTGTGAAGACAGTAATGACACTAGCTGACCAGATGTTGTGTGAAGACAGTAATGACACTAGCTGACCGGATGTTGTGTGAAGACAGTAATGACACTAGCTGACCAGATGTTGTATGAAGACAGTAATGACACACTAGCTGGCCAGATGTTGTGTGAAGACAGTAATGACACTAGCTGGCCAGATGTTGTGTGAAGACAGTAATGACACTAGCTGACCAGATGTTGTGTGAAACAGTAATGACACTAGCTGACCAGATGTTGTGTGAAGACAGTAATGACACTAGCTGACCAGATGTTGTGTGAAGACAGTAATGACACTAGCTGACTAGATGTTGTGTGAAGACAGTAATGACACACTAGCTGGCCAGATGTTGTATGAAGACAGTAATGACACTCTAGCTGGCCAGATGTTGTGTGAAGACAGTAATGACACTCTAGCTGGCCAGATGTTGTGTGAAGACAGTAATGACACTCTAGCTGACCAGATGTTGTGTGAAGACAGTAATGACACTCTAGCTGACCAGATGTTGTATGAAAACAGTAATGACACACTAGCTGACCAGATGTATGAAAACAGTAATGACACACTAGCTGGCCATGATGTTGTGTGAAGACAGTAATGACACTCTAGCTGACCAGATGTTGTATGAAGACAGTAATGACACACTAGCTGACCAGATGTTGTATGAAGACAGTAATGACACTCTAGCTGACCAGATGTTGTGTGAAGACAGTAATGACACTAGCTGACCAGATGTTGTGTGAAGACAGTAATGACACTCTAGCTGACCAGATGTTGTGTGAAGACAGTAATGACACTATAGCTGACCAGATGTTGTGTGAAGACAGTAATGACACTAGCTGACCAGATGTTGTGTGAAGACAGTAATGACACTCTAGCTAACCAGATGTTGTATGAAGACAGTAATGACACTAGCTGACCAGATGTTGTATGAAGACAGTAATGACACTCTAGCTGACCAGATGTTGTGTGAAGACAGTAATGACACTCTAGCTGACCAGATGTTGTGTGAAGACAGTAATGACACACTTGCTGACCAGATGTTGTGTGAAGACAGTAATGACACACTTGCTGACCAGATGTTGTGTGAAGACAGTAATGACACACTAGCTGGCCAGATGTTGTGTGAAGACAGTAATGACACTCTAGCTGACCAGATGTTGTGTGAAGACAGTAATGACACTCTAGCTGACCAGATGTTGTGTGAAGACAGTAATGACACACTAGCTGACCAGATGTTGTGTGAAGACAGTAATGACACTCTAGCTGACCATATGTTGTGTGAAGGCAGTAATGACACTCTAGCTGACCAGATGTTGTGTGAAGACAGTAATGACACACTAGCTGGCCAGATGTTGTGTGAAGACAGTAATGACACTAGCTGACCAGATGTTGTGTGAAGACAGTAATGACACTAGCTGACCAGATGTTGTGTGAAGACAGTAATGACACTCTAGCTGACCAGATGTTGTGTTAAGACAGTAATGACACTCTAGCTGACCAGATGTTGTGTGAAGACAGTAATGACACACTAGCTGGCCAGATGTTGTGTGAAGACAGTAATGACACTAGCTGACCAGATGTTGTGTGAAGACAGTAATGACACTAGCTGACCAGATGTTGTGTGAAGACAGTAATGACACTAGCTGACCAGATGTTGTGTGAAGACAGTAATGACACTAGCTGACCAGATGTTGTGTGAAGACAGTAATGACACTAGCTGACCAGATGTTGTGTGAAGACAGTAATGACACTAGCTGACCAGATGTTGTGTGAAGACAGTAATGACACACTAGCTGGCCAGATGTTGTATGAAGACAGTAATGACACTCTAGCTGGCCAGATGTTGTGTGAAGACAGTAATGACACTCTAGCTGACCAGATGTTGTGTGAAGACAGTAATGACAATCTAGCTGACCAGATGTTGTGTGAAGACAGTAATGACACACTAGCTGACCAGATGTTGTATGAAAACAGTAATGACACACTAGCTGACCAGATGTATGAAAACAGTAATGACACACTAGCTGGCCATGATGTTGTGTGAAGACAGTAATGACACTCTAGCTGACCAGATGTTGTATGAAGACAGTAATGACACACTAGCTGACCAGATGTTGTATGAAGACAGTAATGACACTCTAGCTGACCAGATGTTGTGTGAAGACAGTAATGACACTCTAGCTGACCAGATGTTGTGTGAAGACAGTAATGACACTAGCTGACCAGATGTTGTGTGAAGACAGTAATGACACTCTAGCTGACCAGATGTTGTGTGAAGACAGTAATGACACTATAGCTGACCAGATGTTGTGTGAAGACAGTAATGACACTAGCTGACCAGATGTTGTGTGAAGACAGTAATGACACTCTAGCTGACCAGATGTTGTATGAAGACAGTAATGACACTAGCTGACCAGATGTTGTATGAAGACAGTAATGACACTCTAGCTGACCAGATGTTGTGTGAAGACAGTAATGACACTCTAGCTGACCAGATGTTGTGTGAAGACAGTAATGACACACTTGCTGACCAGATGTTGTGTGAAGACAGTAATGACACACTTGCTGACCAGATGTTGTGTGAAGACAGTAATGACACACTAGCTGGCCAGATGTTGTGTGAAGACAGTAATGACACTCTAGCTGACCAGATGTTGTGTGAAGACAGTAATGACACTCTAGCTGACCAGATGTTGTGTGAAGACAGTAATGACACTCTAGCTGACCAGATGTTGTGTGAAGACAGTAATGACACTCTAGCTGACCAGATGTTGTGTGAAGGCAGTAATGACACTCTAGCTGACCAGATGTTGTTTGAAGACAGTAATGACACACTAGCTGGCCAGATGTTGTGTGAAGACAGTAATGACACTAGCTGACCAGATGTTGTGTGAAGACAGTAATGACACTAGCTGACCAGATGTTGTGTGAAGACAGTAATGACACTCTAGCTGACCAGATGTTGTGTTAAGACAGTAATGACACTCTAGCTGACCAGATGTTGTGTGAAGACAGTAATGACACTCTAGCTGACCAGATGTTGTGTGAAGACAGTAATGACACTAGCTGACCAGATGTTGTGTGAAGACAGTAATGACACTCTAGCTGACCAGATGTTGTATGAAGACAGTAATGACACTCTAGCTGACCAGATGTTGTGTGAAGACAGTAATGACACTCTAGTGTGACCAGATGTTGTGTGAAGACAGTAATGACACTAGCTGGCCAGATGTTGTGTGAAGACAGTAATGACACTCTAGCTGACCAGATGTTGTGTGAAGACAGTAATGACACTCTAGCTGACCAGATGTTGTGTGAAGACAGTAATGACACACTAGCTGGCCAGATGTTGTGTGAAGACAGTAATGACACTAGCTGAACAGATGTTGTGTGAAGACAGTAATGACACTAGCTGACCAGATGTTGTGTGAAGACAGTAATGACACTAGCTGACCAGATGTTGTGTGAAGACAGTAATGACACTAGCTGACCAGATGTGTGAAGACAGTAATGACACTAGCTGACCAGATGTTGTGTGAAGACAGTAATGACACTAGCTGACCAGATGTTGTGTGAAGACAGTAATGACACTCTAGCTGACCAGATGTTGTATGAAGACAGTATTGACACTAGCTGGCCAGATGTTGTGTGAAGACAGTAATGACACTAGCTGACCAGATGTTGTGTGAAGACAGTAATGACACAAGCTGACCAGATGTTGTGTGAAGACAGTAATGATACTAGCTGACCAGATGATGTGTGAAGACAGTAATGACACTAGCTGATAAGATGTTGTGTGAAGACAGTAATGACACACTAGCTGGCCAGATGTTGTGTGAAGACAGTAATGACACTAGCTGACCAGCTGTTGTGTGAAGACAGTAATAACACTAGCTGACCAGATGTTGTGTGAAGACAGTAATGACACTAGCTGACCAGATGTTGTGTGAAGACAGTAATGACACACTAGCTGACCAGATGTTGTGTGAAGACAGTAATGACACTATATGACCAGATGTTGTGTGAAGACAGTAATGGCAATAGCTGACCAGATGTTGTGTGAAGACAGTAATGACACACTAGCTGGCCAGATGTTGTGTGAAGACAGTAATGACACTAGCTGACCAGATGTTGTGTGAAGACAGTAATGACACTAGCTGACCAGATGTTGTGTGAAGACAGTAATGACACTAGCTGACCAGATGTTGTGTGAAGACACTAATGACACTAGCTGACCAGATGTTGTGTGAAGACAGTAATGACACTAGCTGGCCAGATGTTGTGTGAAGACAGTAATGACACTCTAGCTGACCAGATGTTGTGTGAAGACAGTAATGACACTAGCTGACCAGATGTGTGAAGACAGTAATGACACTCTAGCTGACCAGATGTTGTGTGAAGACAGTAATGACACACTAGCTGGCCAGATGTTGTGTGAAGACAGTAATGACACTCTAGCTGACCAGATGTTGTATGAAGACAGTATTGACACTAGCTGGCCAGATGTTGTGTGAAGACAGTAATGACACTAGCTGACCAGATGTTGTGTGAAGACAGTAATGACACTAGCTGACCAGATGTTGTGTGAAGACAGTAATGATACTAGCTGACCAGATGATGTGTGAAGACAGTAATGACACTAGCTGACCAGATGTTGTGTGAAGACAGTAATGACACACTAGCTGGCCAGATGTTGTGTGAAGACAGTAATGACACTAGCTGACCAGATGTTGTGGGAAGACAGTAATAACACTAGCTGACCAGATGTTGTGTGAAGACAGTAATAACACTAGCTGACCAGATGTTGTGTGAAGACAGTAATGACACTAGCTGACCAGATGTTGTGTGAAGACAGTAATGACACTAGCTGACCAGATGTTGTGTGAAGACAGTAATGACACACTAGCTGACCAGATGTTGTGTGAAGACAGTAATGACACTCTAGCTGACCAGATGTTGTGTGCAGACAGTAATGACACTAGCTGACCAGATGTTGTGTGAAGATAGTAATGACACTCTAGCCGACCAGATGTTGTGTGAAGACAGTAATGACACACTAGCTGGCCAGATGTTGTGTGAAGACAGTAATGACACTAGCTGACCAGATGTTGTGTGAAGATAGTAATGACACTAGCTGACCGGATGTTGTGTGAAGACAGTAATGACACTAGCTGACCAGATGATGTGTGAAGACAGTAATGACACTAGCTGACCAGATGTTGTATGAAGACAGTAATGACACACTAGCTGGCCAGATGTTGTGTGAAGACAGTAATGACACTAGCTGACCAGATGTTGTGTGAAGACAGTAATGACACTAGCTGACCAGATGTTGTGTGAAGACAGTAATGACACTAGCTGACCAGATGTTGTGTGAAGACAGTAATGACACTAGCTGACCAGATGTTGTGTGAAGACAGTAATGACACTAGCTGACCAGATGTTGTGTGAAGACAGTAATGACACACTAGCTGGCCAGATGTTGTATGAAGACAGTAATGACACTCTAGCTGGCCAGATGTTGTGTGAAGACAGTAATGACACTCTAGCTGACCAGATGTTGTGTGAAGACAGTAATGACACTCTAGCTGACCAGATGTTGTGTGAAGACAGTAATGACACTCTAGCCGACCAGATGTTGTGTGAAGACAGTAATGACACACTAGCTGGCCAGATGTTGTATGAAGACAGTAATGACACACTAGCTGACCAGACGTTGTATGAAGACAGTAATGACACTCTAGCTGACCAGATGTTGTGTGAAGACAGTAATGACACTCTAGCTGACCAGATGTTGTGTGAAGACAGTAATGACACTAGCTGACCAGATGTTGTGTGAAGACAGTAATGACACTCTAGCTGACCAGATGTTGTGTGAAGACAGTAATGACACTATAGCTGACCAGATGTTGTGTGAAGACAGTAATGACACTAGCTGACCAGATGTTGTGTGAAGACAGTAATGACACTCTAGCTAACCAGATGTTGTATGAAGACAGTAATGACACTAGCTGACCAGATGTTGTATGAAGACAGTAATGACACTCTAGCTGACCAGATGTTGTGTGAAGACAGTAATGACACTCTAGCTGACCAGATGTTGTGTGAAGACAGTAATGACACACTTGCTGACCAGATGTTGTGTGAAGACAGTAATGACACACTTGCTGACCAGATGTTGTGTGAAGACAGTAATGACACACTAGCTGGCCAGATGTTGTGTGAAGACAGTAATGACACTCTAGCTGACCAGATGTTGTGTGAAGACAGTAATGACACTCTAGCTGACCAGATGTTGTGTGAAGACAGTAATGACACACTAGCTGACCAGATGTTGTGTGAAGACAGTAATGACACTCTAGCTGACCATATGTTGTGTGAAGGCAGTAATGACACTCTAGCTGACCAGATGTTGTGTGAAGACAGTAATGACACTCTAGCTGACCAGATGTTGTGTGAAGACAGTAATGACACACTTGCTGACCAGATGTTGTGTGAAGACAGTAATGACACACTTGCTGACCAGATGTTGTGTGAAGACAGTAATGACACACTAGCTGGCCAGATGTTGTGTTAAGACAGTAATGACACTCTAGCTGACCAGATGTTGTGTGAAGACAGTAATGACACTCTAGCTGACCAGATGTTGTGTGAAGACAGTAATGACACACTAGCTGACCAGATGTTGTGTGAAGACAGTAATGACACTCTAGCTGACCATATGTTGTGTGAAGGCAGTAATGACACTTTAGCTGACCAGATGTTGTGTGAAGACAGTAATGACACACTAGCTGGCCAGATGTTGTGTGAAGACAGTAATGACACTAGCTGACCAGATGTTGTGTGAAGACAGTAATGACACTAGCTGACCAGATGTTGTGTGAAGACAGTAATGACACTCTAGCTGACCAGATGTTGTGTTAAGACAGTAATGACACTCTAGCTGACCAGATGTTGTGTGAAGACAGTAATGACACTCTAGCTGACCAGATGTTGTGTGAAGACAGTAATGACACTAGCTGACCAGATGTTGTGTGAAGACAGTAATGACACTAGCTGACCAGATGTTGTGTGAAGACAGTAATGACACTAGCTGAACAGATGTTGTGTGAAGACAGTAATGACACTAGCTGACCAGATGTTGTGTGAAGACAGTAATGACACTCTAGCTGACCAGATGTTGTATGAAGACAGTATTGACACTAGCTGGCCAGATGTTGTGTGAAGACAGTAATGACACTAGCTGACCAGATGTTGTGTGAAGACAGTAATGACACTAGCTGACCAGATGTTGTGTGAAGACAGTAATGATACTAGCTGACCAGATGATGTGTGAAGACAGTAATGACACTAGCTGACCAGATGTTGTGTGAAGACAGTAATGACACACTAGCTGGCCAGATGTTGTGTGAAGACAGTAATGACACTAGCTGACCAGCTGTTGTGTGAAGACAGTAATAACACTAGCTGACCAGATGTTGTGTGAAGACAGTAATGACACTAGCTGACCAGATGTTGTGTGAAGACAGTAATGACACTAGCTGACCAGATGTTGTGTGAAGACAGTAATGACACACTAGCTGACCAGATGTTGTGTGAAGACAGTAATGACACTCTAGCTGACCAGATGTTGTGTGAAGACAGCAATGACACTAGCTGACCAGATGTTGTGTGAAGACAGTAATGACACTTTAGCCGACCAGATGTTGTGTGAAGACAGTAATGACACACTAGCTGGCCAGATGTTGTGTGAAGACAGTAATGACACTAGCTGACCAGATGTTGTGTGAAGACAGTAATGACACTAGCTGACCGGATGTTGTGTGAAGACAGTAATGACACTAGATGACCAGATGTTGTGTGAAGACAGTAATGACACTAGCTGACCAGATGTTGTGTGAAGACAGTAATGACACACTAGCTGGCCAGATGTTGTGTGAAGACAGTAATGACACTAGCTGACCAGATGTTGTGTGAAGACAGTAATGACACTAGCTGACCAGATGTTGTGTGAAGACAGTAATGACACTAGCTGACCAGATGTTGTGTGAAGACAGTAATGACACTAGCTGACCAGATGTTGTGTGAAGACAGTAATGACACTAGCTGACCAGATGTTGTGTAAAGACAGTAATGAAACACTAGCTGGCCAGATGTTGTGTGAAGACAGTAATGACACTAGCTGACCAGATGTTGTGTGAAGACAGTAATGACACTAGCTGGCCAGATGTTGTGTGAAGACAGTAATGACACTCTAGCTGACCAGATGTTGTGTGAAGACAGTAATGACACTAGCTGACCAGATGTTGTGTGAAGACAGTAATGACACTCTAGCTGACCAGATGTTGTGTGAAGACAGTAATGACACACTAGCTGGCCAGATGTTGTGTGAAGACAGTAATGACACTCTAGCTGACCAGATGTTGTATGAAGACAGTATTAACACTAGCTGGCCAGATGTTGTGTGAAGACAGTAATGACACTAGCTGACCAGATGTTGTGTGAAGACAGTAATGACACTCTAGCTGACCAGATGTTGTGTAAAGACAGTAATGAAACACTAGCTGGCCAGATGTTGTGTGAAGACAGTAATGACACTAGCTGACCAGATGTTGTGTGAAGACAGTAATGACACACTAACTGGCCAGATGTTGTGTGAAGACAGTAATGACACTAGCTGACCAGATGTTGTGTGAAGACAGTAATGACACTAGCTGACCAGATGTTGTGTGAAGACAGTAATGACACTCTAGCTGACCAGATGTTGTGTGAAGACAGTAATGACACACTAGCTGGCCAGATGTTGTGTGAAGACAGTAATGACACTAGCTGACCAGATGTTGTATGAAGACAGTATTAACACTAGCTGGCCAGATGTTGTGTGAAGACAGTAATGACACTAGCTGACCAGATGTTGTGTGAAGACAGTAATGACACTCTAGCTGACCAGATGTTGTGTGAAGACAGTAATGACACTAGCTGACCAGATGTTGTGTGAAGACAGTAATGACACTCTAGCCGACCAGATGTTGTGTGAAGACAGTAATGACACACTAACTGGCCAGATGTTGTGTGAAGACAGTAATGACACTAGCTGACCAGATGTTGTGTGAAGACAGTAATGACACTAGCTGACCGGATGTTGTGTGAAGACAGTAATGACACTAGCTGACCAGATGTTGTATGAAGACAGTAATGACACACTAGCTGGCCAGATGTTGTGTGAAGACAGTAATGACACTAGCTGACCAGATGTTGTGTGAAGACAGTAATGACACTAGCTGACCAGATGTTGTGTGAAGACAGTAATGACACTAGCTGACCAGATGTTGTGTGAAGACAGTAATGACACTAGCTGACCAGATGTTGTGTGAAGACAGTAATGACACTAGCTGACCAGATGTTGTGTGAAGACAGTAATGACACACTAGCTGGCCAGATGTTGTGTGAAGACAGTAATGACACTAGCTGACCAGATGTTGTGTGAAGACAGTAATAACACTAGCTGACCAGATGTTGTGTGAAGACAGTAATGACACTAGCTGACCAGATGTTGTGTGAAGACAGTAATGACACTAGCTGACCAGATGTTGTGTGAAGACAGTAATGACACACTAGCTGGCCAGATGTTGTGTGAAGACAGTAATGACACTCTAGCTGACCAGATGTTGTGTGAAGACAGTAATGACACTAGCTGACCAGATGTTGTGTGAAGACAGTAATGACACTCTAGCCGACCAGATGTTGTGTGAAGACAGTAATGACACACTAGCTGACCAGATGTTGTGTGAAGACAGTAATGACACTCTAGCTGACCAGATGTTGTGTGAAGACAGTAATGACACTCTAGCTGACAAGATGTTGTGTGAAGACAGTAATGACACTCTAGCTGACCAGATGTTGTGTGAAGACAGTAATGACACACTAGCTGACCAGATATTGTGTGGAGACAGTAATGACACTAGCTGACCAGATGTTGTATGAAGACAGTAATGACACTCTAGCTGACCAGATGTTGTATGAAGACAGTAATGACACTCTAGCTGACCAGATGTTGTGTGAAGACAGTAATGACACTCTAGCTGACCAGATGTTGTGTGAAGACAGTAATGACACACTAGCTGACCAGATGTTGTGTGAAGACAGTAATGACACTAGCTGACCAGATGTTGTGTGAAGACAGTAATGACACTCTAGCTGACCAGATGTTGTGTGAAGACAGTAATGACACTCTAGCTGACCAGATGTTGTGTGAAGACAGTAATGACACTAGCTGGCCAGATATTGTGTGAAGACAGTAATGACACTCTAGCTGACCAGATGTTGTGTGAAGACAGTAATGACACTCTAGCTGACCAGATGTTGTGTGAAGACAGTAATGACACTCTAGCTGACCAGATGTTGTGTGAAGACAGTAATGACACTCTAGTGTGATCAGATGTTGTGTGAAGACAGTAATGACACTAGCTGGCCAGATGTTGTGTGAAGACAGTAATGACACTCTAGCTGACCAGATGTTGTGTGAAGACAGTAATGACACACTAGCTGGCCAGATGTTGTGTGAAGACAGTAATGACACTAGCTGACCAGATGTTGTGTGAAGACAGTAATGACACTAGCTGACCAGATGTTGTGTGAAGACAGTAATGACACTAGCTGACCAGATGTTGTGTGAAGACAGTAATGACACTAGCTGACCAGATGTTGTGTGAAGACAGTAATGACACTAGCTGAACAGATGTTGTGTGAAGACAGTAATGACACTAGCTGACCAGATGTTGTGTGAAGACAGTAATGACACTCTAGCTGACCAGATGTTGTATGAAGACAGTATTGACACTAGCTGGCCAGATGTTGTGTGAAGACAGTAATGACACTAGCTGACCAGATGTTGTGTGAAGACAGTAATGACACTAGCTGACCAGATGTTGTGTGAAGACAGTAATGATACTAGCTGACCAGATGATGTGTGAAGACAGTAATGACACTAGCTGACCAGATGTTGTGTGAAGACAGTAATGACACACTAGCTGGCCAGATGTTGTGTGAAGACAGTAATGACACTAGCTGACCAGCTGTTGTGTGAAGACAGTAATAACACTAGCTGACCAGATGTTGTGTGAAGACAGTAATGACACTAGCTGACCAGATGTTGTGTGAAGACAGTAATGACACTAGCTGACCAGATGTTGTGTGAAGACAGTAATGACACACTAGCTGACCAGATGTTGTGTGAAGACAGTAATGACACTCTAGCTGACCAGATGTTGTGTGAAGACAGCAATGACACTAGCTAACCAGATGTTGTGTGAAGACAGTAATGACACTCTAGCCGACCAGATGTTATGTGAAGACAGTAATGACACACTAGCTGGCCAGATGTTGTGTGAAGACAGTAATGACACTAGCTGACCAGATGTTGTGTGAAGACAGTAATGACACTAGCTGACCGGATGTTGTGTGAAGACAGTAATGACACTAGATGACCAGATGTTGTGTGAAGACAGTAATGACACTAGCTGACCAGATGTTGTGTGAAGACAGTAATGACACACTAGCTGGCCAGATGTTGTGTGAAGACAGTAATGACACTAGCTGACCAGATGTTGTGTGAAGACAGTAATGACAC
This sequence comes from Cepaea hortensis, assembly GCA_963921405.1. Classification (NCBI taxonomy): domain Eukaryota; kingdom Metazoa; phylum Mollusca; class Gastropoda; order Stylommatophora; family Helicidae; genus Cepaea; species Cepaea hortensis. Next base: position 2,127,876 of record OY992889.1, on the reverse strand, counting down.
TAGCTGACCAGATGTTGTGTGAAGACAGTAATGACACTAGCTGACCAGATGTTGTGTGAAGACAGTAATGACACTAGCTGACCAGATGTTGTGTGAAGACAGTAATGACACTAGCTGACCAGATGTTGTGTAAAGACAGTAATGAAACACTAGCTGGCCAGATGTTGTGTGAAGACAGTAATGACACTAGCTGACCAGATGTTGTGTGAAGACAGTAATGACACTAGCTGGCCAGATGTTGTGTGAAGACAGTAATGACACTCTAGCTGACCAGATGTTGTGTGAAGACAGTAATGACACTAGCTGACCAGATGTTGTGTGAAGACAGTAATGACACTCTAGCTGACCAGATGTTGTGTGAAGACAGTAATGACACACTAGCTGGCCAGATGTTGTGTGAAGACAGTAATGACACTCTAGCTGACCAGATGTTGTATGAAGACAGTATTAACACTAGCTGGCCAGATGTTGTGTGAAGACAGTAATGACACTAGCTGACCAGATGTTGTGTGAAGACAGTAATGACACTAGCTGACCAGATGTTGTGTGAAGACAGTAATGATACTAGCTGACCAGATGATGTGTGAAGACAGTAATGACACTAGCTGACCAGATGTTGTGTGAAGACAGTAATGACACACTAGCTGGCCAGATGTTGTGTGAAGACAGTAATGACACTAGCTGACCAGATGTTGTGTGAAGACAGTAATAACACTAGCTGACCAGATGTTGTGTGAAGACAGTAATGACACTAGCTGAAAAGATGTTGTGTGAAGACAGTAATGACACTAGCTGACCAGATGTTGTGTGAAGACAGTAATGACACACTAGCTGACCAGATGTTGTGTGAAGACAGTAATGACACTCTAGCTGACCAGATGTTGTGTGAAGACAGTAATGACACTAGCTGACCAGATGTTGTGTGAAGACAGTAATGACACTCTAGCCGACCAGATGTTGTGTGAAGACAGTAATGACACACTAGATGGCCAGATGTTGTGTGAAGACAGTAATGACACTAGCTGACCAGATGTTGTGTGAAGACAGTAATGACACACTAGCTGACCAGATGTTGTGTGAAGACAGTAATGACACTCTAGCTGACCAGATGTTGTGTGAAGACAGTAATGACACTAGCTGACCAGATGTTGTGTGAAGACAGTAATGACACTCTAGCCGACCAGATGTTGTGTGAAGACAGTAATGACACACTAACTGGCCAGATGTTGTGTGAAGACAGTAATGACACTAGCTGACCAGATGTTGTGTGAAGACAGTAATGACACTAGCTGACCGGATGTTGTGTGAAGACAGTAATGACACTAGCTGACCAGATGTTGTATGAAGACAGTAATGACACACTAGCTGGCCAGATGTTGTGTGAAGACAGTAATGACACTAGCTGACCAGATGTTGTGTGAAGACAGTAATGACACTAGCTGACCAGATGTTGTGTGAAGACAGTAATGACACTAGCTGACCAGATGTTGTGTGAAGACAGTAATGACACTAGCTGACCAGATGTTGTGTGAAGACAGTAATGACACTAGCTGACCAGATGTTGTGTGAAGACAGTAATGACACACTAGCTGGCCAGATGTTGTGTGAAGACAGTAATGACACTAGCTGACCAGATGTTGTGTGAAGACAGTAATGACACTAGCTGGCCAGATGTTGTGTGAAGACAGTAATGACACACTAGCTGGCCAGATGTTGTGTGAAGACAGTAATGACACTAGCTGACCAGATGTTGTGTGAAGACAGTAATGACACTAGCTGGCCAGATGTTGTGTGAAGACAGTAATGACACTCTAGCTGACCAGATGTTGTGTGAAGACAGTAATGACACTAGCTGACCAGATGTGTGAAGACAGTAATGACACTCTAGCTGACCAGATGTTGTGTGAAGACAGTAATGACACACTAGCTGGCCAGATGTTGTGTGAAGACAGTAATGACACTCTAGCTGACCAGATGTTGTATGAAGACAGTATTGACACTAGCTGGCCAGATGTTGTGTGAAGACAGTAATGACACTAGCTGACCAGATGTTGTGTGAAGACAGTAATGACACTAGCTGACCAGATGTTGTGTGAAGACAGTAATGATACTAGCTGACCAGATGATGTGTGAAGACAGTAATGACACTAGCTGACCAGATGTTGTGTGAAGACAGTAATGACACACTAGCTGGCCAGATGTTGTGTGAAGACAGTAATGACACTAGCTGACCAGATGTTGTGTGAAGACAGTAATAACACTAGCTGACCAGATGTTGTGTGAAGACAGTAATGACACTAGCTGACCAGATGTTGTGTGAAGACAGTAATGACACTAGCTGACCAGATGTTGTGTGAAGACAGTAATGACACACTAACTGACCAGATGTTGTGTGAAGACAGTAATGACACTCTAGCTGACCAGATGTTGTGTGCAGACAGTAATGACACTAGCTGACCAGATGTTGTGTGAAGACAGTAATGACACTCTAGCCGACCAGATGTTGTGTGAAGACAGTAATGACACACTAGCTGGTCAGATGTTGTGTGAAGACAGTAATGACACTAGCTGACCAGATGTTGTGTGAAGACAGTAATGACACTAGCTGACCGGATGTTGTGTGAAGACAGTAATGACACTAGCTGACCAGATGATGTGTGAAGACAGTAATGACACTAGCTGACCAGATGTTGTATGAAGACAGTAATGACACACTAGCTCGCCAGATGTTGTGTGAAGACAGTAATGACACTAGCTGACCAGATGTTGTGTGAAGACAGTAATGACACTAGCTGGCCAGATGTTGTGTGAAGACAGTAATGACACTAGCTGACCAGATGTTGTGTGAAGACAGTAATGACACTAGCTGACCAGATGTTGTGTGAAGACAGTAATGACACACTAGCTGGCCAGATGTTGTATGAAGACAGTAATGACACTCTAGCTGGCCAGATGTTGTGTGAAGACAGTAATGACACTCTAGCTGACCAGATGTTGTGTGAAGACAGTAATGACACTCTAGCTGACCAGATGTTGTGTGAAGACAGTAATGACACACTAGCTGACCAGATGTTGTATGAAAACAGTAATGACACACTAGCTGACCAGATGTATGAAAACAGTAATGACACACTAGCTGGCCATGATGTTGTGTGAAGACAGTAATGACACTCTAGCTGACCAGATGTTGTATGAAGACAGTAATGACACACTAGCTGACCAGATGTTGTATGAAGACAGTAATGACACTCTAGCTGACCAGATGTTGTGTGAAGACAGTAATGACATTCTAGCTGACCAGATGTTGTGTGAAGACAGTAATGACACTAGCTGACCAGATGTTGTGTGAAGACAGTAATGACACTCTAGCTGACCAGATGTTGTGTGAAGACAGTAATGACACTATAGCTGACCAGATGTTGTGTGAAGACAGTAATGACACTAGCTGACCAGATGTTGTGTGAAGACAGTAATGACACTCTAGCTGACCAGATGTTGTATGAAGACAGTAATGACACTAGCTGACCAGATGTTGTATGAAGACAGTAATGACACTCTAGCTGACCAGATGTTGTGTGAAGACAGTAATGACACTCTAGCTGACCAGATGTTGTGTGAAGACAGTAATGACACACTTGCTGACCAGATGTTGTGTGAAGACAGTAATGACACACTTGCTGACCAGATGTTGTGTGAAGACAGTAATGACACACTAGCTGGCCAGATGTTGTGTGAAGACAGTAATGACACTCTAGCTGACCAGATGTTGTGTGAAGACAGTAATGACACTATAGCTGACCAGATGTTGTGTGAAGACAGTAATGACACTCTAGCTGACCAGATGTTGTGTGAAGACAGTAATGACACTCTAGCTGACCAGATGTTGTGTGAAGGCAGTAATGACACTCTAGCTGACCAGATGTTGTGTGAAGACAGTAATGACACACTAGCTGGACAGATGTTGTGTGAAGACAGTAATGACACTAGCTGACCAGATGTTGTGTGAAGACAGTAATGACACTAGCTGACCAGATGTTGTGTGAAGACAGTAATGACACTCTAGCTGACCAGATGTTGTGTTAAGACAGTAATGACACTCTAGCTGACCAGATGTTGTGTGAAGACAGTAATGACACTCTAGCTGACCAGATGTTGTGTGAAGACAGTAATGACACTAGCTGACCAGATGTTGTGTGAAGACAGTAATGACACTCTAGCTGACCAGATGTTGTGTGAAGACAGTAATGACACTTTAGCTGACCAGATGTTGTGTGAAGACAGTAATGACACACTAGCTGGCCAGATGTTGTGTGAAGACAGTAATGACACTAGATGACCAGATGTTGTGTGAAGACAGTAATGACACTAGCTGACCAGATGTTGTGTGAAGACAGTAATGACACACTAGCTGGCCAGATGTTGTGTGAAGACAGTAATGACACTAGCTGACCAGATGTTGTGTGAAGACAGTAATGACACTAGCTGACCAGATGTTGTGTGAAGACAGTAATGACACTAGCTGACCAGATGTTGTGTGAAGACAGTAATGACACTAGCTGACCAGATGTTGTGTGAAGACAGTAATGACACTAGCTGACCAGATGTTGTGTAAAGACAGTAATGAAACACTAGCTGGCCAGATGTTGTGTGAAGACAGTAATGACACTAGCTGACCAGATGTTGTGTGAAGACAGTAATGACACTAGCTGGCCAGATGTTGTGTGAAGACAGTAATGACACTCTAGCTGACCAGATGTTGTGTGAAGACAGTAATGACACTAGCTGACCAGATGTTGTGTGAAGACAGTAATGACACTCTAGCTGACCAGATGTTGTGTGAAGACAGTAATGACACACTAGCTGGCCAGATGTTGTGTGAAGACAGTAATGACACTCTAGCTGACCAGATGTTGTATGAAGACAGTATTAACACTAGCTGGCCAGATGTTGTGTGAAGACAGTAATGACACTAGCTGACCAGATGTTGTGTGAAGACAGTAATGACACTCTAGCTGACCAGATGTTGTGTAAAGACAGTAATGAAACACTAGCTGGCCAGATGTTGTGTGAAGACAGTAATGACACTAGCTGACCAGATGTTGTGTGAAGACAGTAATGACACACTAACTGGCCAGATGTTGTGTGAAGACAGTAATGACACTAGCTGACCAGATGTTGTGTGAAGACAGTAATGACACTAGCTGACCAGATGTTGTGTGAAGACAGTAATGACACTCTAGCTGACCAGATGTTGTGTGAAGACAGTAATGACACACTAGCTGGCCAGATGTTGTGTGAAGACAGTAATGACACTAGCTGACCAGATGTTGTATGAAGACAGTATTAACACTAGCTGGCCAGATGTTGTGTGAAGACAGTAATGACACTAGCTGACCAGATGTTGTGTGAAGACAGTAATGACACTCTAGCTGACCAGATGTTGTGTGAAGACAGTAATGACACTAGCTGACCAGATGTTGTGTGAAGACAGTAATGACACTCTAGCCGACCAGATGTTGTGTGAAGACAGTAATGACACACTAACTGGCCAGATGTTGTGTGAAGACAGTAATGACACTAGCTGACCAGATGTTGTGTGAAGACAGTAATGACACTAGCTGACCGGATGTTGTGTGAAGACAGTAATGACACTAGCTGACCAGATGTTGTATGAAGACAGTAATGACACACTAGCTGGCCAGATGTTGTGTGAAGACAGTAATGACACTAGCTGACCAGATGTTGTGTGAAGACAGTAATGACACTAGCTGACCAGATGTTGTGTGAAGACAGTAATGACACTAGCTGACCAGATGTTGTGTGAAGACAGTAATGACACTAGCTGACCAGATGTTGTGTGAAGACAGTAATGACACTAGCTGACCAGATGTTGTGTGAAGACAGTAATGACACACTAGCTGGCCAGATGTTGTGTGAAGACAGTAATGACACTAGCTGACCAGATGTTGTGTGAAGACAGTAATAACACTAGCTGACCAGATGTTGTGTGAAGACAGTAATGACACTAGCTGACCAGATGTTGTGTGAAGACAGTAATGACACTAGCTGACCAGATGTTGTGTGAAGACAGTAATGACACACTAGCTGGCCAGATGTTGTGTGAAGACAGTAATGACACTCTAGCTGACCAGATGTTGTGTGAAGACAGTAATGACACTAGCTGACCAGATGTTGTGTGAAGACAGTAATGACACTCTAGCCGACCAGATGTTGTGTGAAGACAGTAATGACACACTAGCTGACCAGATGTTGTGTGAAGACAGTAATGACACTCTAGCTGACCAGATGTTGTGTGAAGACAGTAATGACACTCTAGCTGACAAGATGTTGTGTGAAGACAGTAATGACACTCTAGCTGACCAGATGTTGTGTGAAGACAGTAATGACACACTAGCTGACCAGATATTGTGTGGAGACAGTAATGACACTAGCTGACCAGATGTTGTATGAAGACAGTAATGACACTCTAGCTGACCAGATGTTGTATGAAGACAGTAATGACACTCTAGCTGACCAGATGTTGTGTGAAGACAGTAATGACACTCTAGCTGACCAGATGTTGTGTGAAGACAGTAATGACACACTAGCTGACCAGATGTTGTGTGAAGACAGTAATGACACTAGCTGACCAGATGTTGTGTGAAGACAGTAATGACACTCTAGCTGACCAGATGTTGTGTGAAGACAGTAATGACACTCTAGCTGACCAGATGTTGTGTGAAGACAGTAATGACACTAGCTGGCCAGATATTGTGTGAAGACAGTAATGACACTCTAGCTGACCAGATGTTGTGTGAAGACAGTAATGACACTCTAGCTGACCAGATGTTGTGTGAAGACAGTAATGACACTCTAGCTGACCAGATGTTGTGTGAAGACAGTAATGACACTCTAGTGTGATCAGATGTTGTGTGAAGACAGTAATGACACTAGCTGGCCAGATGTTGTGTGAAGACAGTAATGACACTCTAGCTGACCAGATGTTGTGTGAAGACAGTAATGACACACTAGCTGGCCAGATGTTGTGTGAAGACAGTAATGACACTAGCTGACCAGATGTTGTGTGAAGACAGTAATGACACTAGCTGACCAGATGTTGTGTGAAGACAGTAATGACACTAGCTGACCAGATGTTGTGTGAAGACAGTAATGACACTAGCTGACCAGATGTTGTGTGAAGACAGTAATGACACTAGCTGAACAGATGTTGTGTGAAGACAGTAATGACACTAGCTGACCAGATGTTGTGTGAAGACAGTAATGACACTCTAGCTGACCAGATGTTGTATGAAGACAGTATTGACACTAGCTGGCCAGATGTTGTGTGAAGACAGTAATGACACTAGCTGACCAGATGTTGTGTGAAGACAGTAATGACACTAGCTGACCAGATGTTGTGTGAAGACAGTAATGATACTAGCTGACCAGATGATGTGTGAAGACAGTAATGACACTAGCTGACCAGATGTTGTGTGAAGACAGTAATGACACACTAGCTGGCCAGATGTTGTGTGAAGACAGTAATGACACTAGCTGACCAGCTGTTGTGTGAAGACAGTAATAACACTAGCTGACCAGATGTTGTGTGAAGACAGTAATGACACTAGCTGACCAGATGTTGTGTGAAGACAGTAATGACACTAGCTGACCAGATGTTGTGTGAAGACAGTAATGACACACTAGCTGACCAGATGTTGTGTGAAGACAGTAATGACACTCTAGCTGACCAGATGTTGTGTGAAGACAGCAATGACACTAGCTAACCAGATGTTGTGTGAAGACAGTAATGACACTCTAGCCGACCAGATGTTATGTGAAGACAGTAATGACACACTAGCTGGCCAGATGTTGTGTGAAGACAGTAATGACACTAGCTGACCAGATGTTGTGTGAAGACAGTAATGACACTAGCTGACCGGATGTTGTGTGAAGACAGTAATGACACTAGATGACCAGATGTTGTGTGAAGACAGTAATGACACTAGCTGACCAGATGTTGTGTGAAGACAGTAATGACACACTAGCTGGCCAGATGTTGTGTGAAGACAGTAATGACACTAGCTGACCAGATGTTGTGTGAAGACAGTAATGACACTAGCTGACCAGATGTTGTGTGAAGACAGTAATGACACTAGCTGACCAGATGTTGTGTGAAGACAGTAATGACACTAGCTGACCAGATGTTGTGTGAAGACAGTAATGACACTAGCTGACCAGATGTTGTGTAAAGACAGTAATGAAACACTAGCTGGCCAGATGTTGTGTGAAGACAGTAATGACACTAGCTGACCAGATGTTGTGTGAAGACAGTAATGACACTAGCTGGCCAGATGTTGTGTGAAGACAGTAATGACACTCTAGCTGACCAGATGTTGTGTGAAGACAGTAATGACACTAGCTGACCAGATGTTGTGTGAAGACAGTAATGACACTCTAGCTGACCAGATGTTGTGTGAAGACAGTAATGACACACTAGCTGGCCAGATGTTGTGTGAAGACAGTAATGACACTCTAGCTGACCAGATGTTGTATGAAGACAGTATTAACACTAGCTGGCCAGATGTTGTGTGAAGACAGTAATGACACTAGCTGACCAGATGTTGTGTGAAGACAGTAATGACACTAGCTGACCAGATGTTGTGTGAAGACAGTAATGATACTAGCTGACCAGATGATGTGTGAAGACAGTAATGACACTAGCTGACCAGATGTTGTGTGAAGACAGTAATGACACACTAGCTGGCCAGAATGTTGTGTGAAGACAGTAATGACACTAGCTGACCAGATGTTGTGTGAAGACAGTAATAACACTAGCTGACCAGATGTTGTGTGAAGACAGTAATGACACTAGCTGAAAAGATGTTGTGTGAAGACAGTAATGACACTAGCTGACCAGATGTTGTGTGAAGACAGTAATGACACACTAGCTGACCAGATGTTGTGTGAAAGACAGTAATGACACTCTAGCTGACCAGATGTTGTGTGAAGACAGTACTGACACTAGCTGACCAGATGTTGTGTGAAGACAGTAATGACACTCTAGCCGACCAGATGTTGTGTGAAGACAGTAATGACACACTAGATGGCCAGATGTTGTGTGAAGACAGTAATGACACTAGCTGACCAGATGTTGTGTGAAGACAGTAATGACACACTAGCTGACCAGATGTTGTGTGAAGACAGTAATGACACTCTAGCTGACCAGATGTTGTGTGAAGACAGTAATGGCACTAGCTGACCAGATGTTGTGTGAAGACAGTAATGACACTTAGCCGACCAGATGTTGTGTGAAGACAGTAATGACACACTAACTGGCCAGATGTTGTGTGAAGACAGTAATGACACTAGCTGACAAGATGTTGTGTGAAGACAGTAATGACACTAGCTGACCAGATGTTGTGTGAAGACAGTAATGACACTAGCTGACCAGATGTTGTGTGAAGACAGTAATGACACTAGCTGACCAGATGTTGTGTGAAGACAGTAATGACACTAGCTGGCCAGATGTTGTGTGAAGACAGTAATGACACTAGCTGACCAGATGTTGTGTGAAGACAGTAATGACACTAGCTGGCCAGATGTTGTGTGAAGACAGTAATGACACTCTAGCTGACCAGATGTTGTGTGAAGACAGTAATGACACTAGCTGGACCAGATGTTGTGTGAAGACAGTAATGACACTCTAGCTGACCAGATGTTGTGTGAAGACAGTAATGACACACTAGCTGGCCAGATGTTGTGTGAAGACAGTAATGACACTCTAGCTGACCAGATGTTGTATGAAGACAGTATTAACACTAGCTGGCCAGATGTTGTGTGAAGACAGTAATGACACTAGCTGACCAGATGTTGTGTGAAGACAGTAATGACACTAGCTGACCAGATGTTGTGTGAAGACAGTAATGATACTAGCTGACCAGATGATGTGTGAAGACAGTAATGACACTAGCTGACCAGATGTTGTGTGAAGACAGTAATGACACACTAGCTGGCCAGATGTTGTGTGAAGACAGTAATGACACTAGCTGACCAGATGTTGTGTGAAGACAGTAATAACACTAGCTGACCAGATGTTGTGTGAAGACAGTAATGACACTAGCTGAAAAGATGTTGTGTGAAGACAGTAATGACACTAGCTGACCAGATGTTGTGTGAAGACAGTAATGACACACTAGCTGACCAGATGTTGTGTGAAGACAGTAATGACACTCTAGCTGACCAGATGTTGTGTGAAGACAGTAATGACACTAGCTGACCAGATGTTGTGTGAAGACAGTAATGACACTCTAGCCGACCAGATGTTGTGTGAAGACAGTAATGACACACTAGATGGCCAGATGTTGTGTGAAGACAGTAATGACACTAGCTGACCAGATGTTGTGTGAAGACAGTAATGACACACTAGCTGACCAGATGTTGTGTGAAGACAGTAATGACACTCTAGCTGACCAGATGTTGTGTGAAGACAGTAATGACACTAGCTGACCAGATGTTGTGTGAAGACAGTAATGACACTCTAGCCGACCAGATGTTGTGTGAAGACAGTAATGACACACTAACTGGCCAGATGTTGTGTGAAGACAGTAATGACACTAGCTGACCAGATGTTGTGTGAAGACAGTAATGACACTAGCTGACCGGATGTTGTGTGAAGACAGTAATGACACTAGCTGACCAGATGTTGTATGAAGACAGTAATGACACACTAGCTGGCCAGATGTTGTGTGAAGACAGTAATGACACTAGCTGACCAGATGTTGTGTGAAGACAGTAATGACACTAGCTGACCAGATGTTGTGTGAAGACAGTAATGACACTAGCTGACCAGATGTTGTGTGAAGACAGTAATGACACTAGCTGACCAGATGTTGTGTGAAGACAGTAATGACACTAGCTGACCAGATGTTGTGTGAAGACAGTAATGACACACTAGCTGGCCAGATGTTGTGTGAAGACAGTAATGACACTAGCTGACCAGATGTTGTGTGAAGACAGTAATGACACTAGCTGGCCAGATGTTGTGTGAAGACAGTAATGACACACTAGCTGGCCAGATGTTGTGTGAAGACAGTAATGACACTAGCTGACCAGATGTTGTGTGAAGACAGTAATGACACTAGCTGGCCAGATGTTGTGTGAAGACAGTAATGACACTCTAGCTGACCAGATGTTGTGTGAAGACAGTAATGACACTAGCTGACCAGATGTGTGAAGACAGTAATGACACTCTAGCTGACCAGATGTTGTGTGAAGACAGTAATGACACACTAGCTGACCAGATGTTGTGTGAAGACAGTAATGACACTAGCTGACCAGATGTTGTGTGAAGACAGTAATGACACTCTAGCTGACCAGATGTTGTGTGAAGACAGTAATGACACTCTAGCTGACCAGATGTTGTGTGAAGACAGTAATGACACTAGCTGACCAGATGTTGTGTGAAGACAGTAATGACACTCTAGCTGACCAGATGTTGTGTGAAGACAGTAATGACACTCTAGCTGACCAGATGTTGTGTGAAGACAGTAATGACACTAGCTGGCCAGATATTGTGTGAAGACAGTAATGACACTCTAGCTGACCAGATGTTGTGTGAAGACAGTAATGACACTCTAGCTGACCAGATGTTGTGTGAAGACAGTAATGACACTCTAGCTGACCAGATGTTGTGTGAAGACAGTAATGACACTCTAGTGTGATCAGATGTTGTGTGAAGACAGTAATGACACTAGCTGGCCAGATGTTGTGTGAAGACAGTAATGACACTCTAGCTGACCAGATGTTGTGTGAAGACAGTAATGACACACTAGCTGGCCAGATGTTGTGTGAAGACAGTAATGACACTAGCTGACCAGATGTTGTGTGAAGACAGTAATGACACTAGCTGACCAGATGTTGTGTGAAGACAGTAATGACACTAGCTGACCAGATGTTGTGTGAAGACAGTAATGACACTAGCTGACCAGATGTTGTGTGAAGACAGTAATGACACTAGCTGAACAGATGTTGTGTGAAGACAGTAATGACACTAGCTGACCAGATGTTGTGTGAAGACAGTAATGACACTCTAGCTGACCAGATGTTGTATGAAGACAGTATTGACACTAGCTGGCCAGATGTTGTGTGAAGACAGTAATGACACTAGCTGACCAGATGTTGTGTGAAGACAGTAATGACACTAGCTGACCAGATGTTGTGTGAAGACAGTAATGATACTAGCTGACCAGATGATGTGTGAAGACAGTAATGACACTAGCTGACCAGATGTTGTGTGAAGACAGTAATGACACACTAGCTGGCCAGATGTTGTGTGAAGACAGTAATGACACTAGCTGACCAGCTGTTGTGTGAAGACAGTAATAACACTAGCTGACCAGATGTTGTGTGAAGACAGTAATGACACTAGCTGACCAGATGTTGTGTGAAGACAGTAATGACACTAGCTGACCAGATGTTGTGTGAAGACAGTAATGACACACTAGCTGACCAGATGTTGTGTGAAGACAGTAATGACACTCTAGCTGACCAGATGTTGTGTGAAGACAGCAATGACACTAGCTAACCAGATGTTGTGTGAAGACAGTAATGACACTCTAGCCGACCAGATGTTATGTGAAGACAGTAATGACACACTAGCTGGCCAGATGTTGTGTGAAGACAGTAATGACACTAGCTGACCAGATGTTGTGTGAAGACAGTAATGACACTAGCTGACCGGATGTTGTGTGAAGACAGTAATGACACTAGATGACCAGATGTTGTGTGAAGACAGTAATGACACTAGCTGACCAGATGTTGTGTGAAGACAGTAATGACACACTAGCTGGCCAGATGTTGTGTGAAGACAGTAATGACACTAGCTGACCAGATGTTGTGTGAAGACAGTAATGACACTAGCTGACCAGATGTTGTGTGAAGACAGTAATGACACTAGCTGACCAGATGTTGTGTGAAGACAGTAATGACACTAGCTGACCAGATGTTGTGTGAAGACAGTAATGACACTAGCTGACCAGATGTTGTGTAAAGACAGTAATGAAACACTAGCTGGCCAGATGTTGTGTGAAGACAGTAATGACACTAGCTGACCAGATGTTGTGTGAAGACAGTAATGACACTAGCTGGCCAGATGTTGTGTGAAGACAGTAATGACACTCTAGCTGACCAGATGTTGTGTGAAGACAGTAATGACACTAGCTGACCAGATGTTGTGTGAAGACAGTAATGACACTCTAGCTGACCAGATGTTGTGTGAAGACAGTAATGACACACTAGCTGGCCAGATGTTGTGTGAAGACAGTAATGACACTCTAGCTGACCAGATGTTGTATGAAGACAGTATTAACACTAGCTGGCCAGATGTTGTGTGAAGACAGTAATGACACTAGCTGACCAGATGTTGTGTGAAGACAGTAATGACACTAGCTGACCAGATGTTGTGTGAAGACAGTAATGATACTAGCTGACCAGATGATGTGTGAAGACAGTAATGACACTAGCTGACCAGATGTTGTGTGAAGACAGTAATGACACACTAGCTGGCCAGATGTTGTGTGAAGACAGTAATGACACTAGCTGACCAGATGTTGTGTGAAGACAGTAATAACACTAGCTGACCAGATGTTGTGTGAAGACAGTAATGACACTAGCTGAAAAGATGTTGTGTGAAGACAGTAATGACACTAGCTGACCAGATGTTGTGTGAAGACAGTAATGACACACTAGCTGACCAGATGTTGTGTGAAGACAGTAATGACACTCTAGCTGACCAGATGTTGTGTGAAGACAGTAATGACACTAGCTGACCAGATGTTGTGTGAAGACAGTAATGACACTCTAGCCGACCAGATGTTGTGTGAAGACAGTAATGACACACTAGATGGCCAGATGTTGTGTGAAGACAGTAATGACACTAGCTGACCAGATGTTGTGTGAAGACAGTAATGACACACTAGCTGACCAGATGTTGTGTGAAGACAGTAATGACACTCTAGCTGACCAGATGTTGTGTGAAGACAGTAATGACACTAGCTGACCAGATGTTGTGTGAAGACAGTAATGACACTCTAGCCGACCAGATGTTGTGTGAAGACAGTAATGACACACTAACTGGCCAGATGTTGTGTGAAGACAGTAATGACACTAGCTGACCAGATGTTGTGTGAAGACAGTAATGACACTAGCTGACCGGATGTTGTGTGAAGACAGTAATGACACTAGCTGACCAGATGTTGTATGAAGACAGTAATGACACACTAGCTGGCCAGATGTTGTGTGAAGACAGTAATGACACTAGCTGACCAGATGTTGTGTGAAGACAGTAATGACACTAGCTGACCAGATGTTGTGTGAAGACAGTAATGACACTAGCTGACCAGATGTTGTGTGAAGACAGTAATGACACTAGCTGACCAGATGTTGTGTGAAGACAGTAATGACACTAGCTGACCAGATGTTGTGTGAAGACAGTAATGACACACTAGCTGGCCAGATGTTGTGTGAAGACAGTAATGACACTAGCTGACCAGATGTTGTGTGAAGACAGTAATGACACTAGCTGGCCAGATGTTGTGTGAAGACAGTAATGACACACTAGCTGGCCAGATGTTGTGTGAAGACAGTAATGACACTAGCTGACCAGATGTTGTGTGAAGACAGTAATGACACTAGCTGGCCAGATGTTGTGTGAAGACAGTAATGACACTCTAGCTGACCAGATGTTGTGTGAAGACAGTAATGACACTAGCTGACCAGATGTGTGAAGACAGTAATGACACTCTAGCTGACCAGATGTTGTGTGAAGACAGTAATGACACACTAGCTGGCCAGATGTTGTGTGAAGACAGTAATGACACTCTAGCTGACCAGATGTTGTATGAAGACAGTATTGACACTAGCTGGCCAGATGTTGTGTGAAGACAGTAATGACACTAGCTGACCAGATGTTGTGTGAAGACAGTAATGACACTAGCTGACCAGATGTTGTGTGAAGACAGTAATGATACTAGCTGACCAGATGATGTGTGAAGACAGTAATGACACTAGCTGACCAGATGTTGTGTGAAGACAGTAATGACACACTAGCTGGCCAGATGTTGTGTGAAGACAGTAATGACACTAGCTGACCAGATGTTGTGTGAAGACAGTAATAACACTAGCTGACCAGATGTTGTGTGAAGACAGTAATGACACTAGCTG
This sequence comes from Cepaea hortensis, assembly GCA_963921405.1. NCBI lineage: Eukaryota > Metazoa > Mollusca > Gastropoda > Stylommatophora > Helicidae > Cepaea > Cepaea hortensis. The sequence goes on along the minus strand of OY992889.1, from coordinate 2,112,657 downwards.
ACCAGATGTTGTGTGAAGACAGTAATGACACTAGCTGACCAGATGTTGTGTGAAGACAGTAATGACACACTAACTGACCAGATGTTGTGTGAAGACAGTAATGACACTCTAGCTGACCAGATGTTGTGTGCAGACAGTAATGACACTAGCTGACCAGATGTTGTGTGAAGACAGTAATGACACTCTAGCCGACCAGATGTTGTGTGAAGACAGTAATGACACACTAGCTGGTCAGATGTTGTGTGAAGACAGTAATGACACTAGCTGACCAGATGTTGTGTGAAGACAGTAATGACACTAGCTGACCGGATGTTGTGTGAAGACAGTAATGACACTAGCTGACCAGATGATGTGTGAAGACAGTAATGACACTAGCTGACCAGATGTTGTATGAAGACAGTAATGACACACTAGCTCGCCAGATGTTGTGTGAAGACAGTAATGACACTAGCTGACCAGATGTTGTGTGAAGACAGTAATGACACTAGCTGGCCAGATGTTGTGTGAAGACAGTAATGACACTAGCTGACCAGATGTTGTGTGAAGACAGTAATGACACTAGCTGACCAGATGTTGTGTGAAGACAGTAATGACACACTAGCTGGCCAGATGTTGTATGAAGACAGTAATGACACTCTAGCTGGCCAGATGTTGTGTGAAGACAGTAATGACACTCTAGCTGACCAGATGTTGTGTGAAGACAGTAATGACACTCTAGCTGACCAGATGTTGTGTGAAGACAGTAATGACACACTAGCTGACCAGATGTTGTATGAAAACAGTAATGACACACTAGCTGACCAGATGTATGAAAACAGTAATGACACACTAGCTGGCCATGATGTTGTGTGAAGACAGTAATGACACTCTAGCTGACCAGATGTTGTATGAAGACAGTAATGACACACTAGCTGACCAGATGTTGTATGAAGACAGTAATGACACTCTAGCTGACCAGATGTTGTGTGAAGACAGTAATGACATTCTAGCTGACCAGATGTTGTGTGAAGACAGTAATGACACTAGCTGACCAGATGTTGTGTGAAGACAGTAATGACACTCTAGCTGACCAGATGTTGTGTGAAGACAGTAATGACACTATAGCTGACCAGATGTTGTGTGAAGACAGTAATGACACTAGCTGACCAGATGTTGTGTGAAGACAGTAATGACACTCTAGCTGACCAGATGTTGTATGAAGACAGTAATGACACTAGCTGACCAGATGTTGTATGAAGACAGTAATGACACTCTAGCTGACCAGATGTTGTGTGAAGACAGTAATGACACTCTAGCTGACCAGATGTTGTGTGAAGACAGTAATGACACACTTGCTGACCAGATGTTGTGTGAAGACAGTAATGACACACTTGCTGACCAGATGTTGTGTGAAGACAGTAATGACACACTAGCTGGCCAGATGTTGTGTGAAGACAGTAATGACACTCTAGCTGACCAGATGTTGTGTGAAGACAGTAATGACACTATAGCTGACCAGATGTTGTGTGAAGACAGTAATGACACTCTAGCTGACCAGATGTTGTGTGAAGACAGTAATGACACTCTAGCTGACCAGATGTTGTGTGAAGGCAGTAATGACACTCTAGCTGACCAGATGTTGTGTGAAGACAGTAATGACACACTAGCTGGACAGATGTTGTGTGAAGACAGTAATGACACTAGCTGACCAGATGTTGTGTGAAGACAGTAATGACACTAGCTGACCAGATGTTGTGTGAAGACAGTAATGACACTCTAGCTGACCAGATGTTGTGTTAAGACAGTAATGACACTCTAGCTGACCAGATGTTGTGTGAAGACAGTAATGACACTCTAGCTGACCAGATGTTGTGTGAAGACAGTAATGACACTAGCTGACCAGATGTTGTGTGAAGACAGTAATGACACTCTAGCTGACCAGATGTTGTGTGAAGACAGTAATGACACTCTAGCTGACCGGATGTTGTGTGAAGACAGTAATGACACTAGATGACCAGATGTTGTGTGAAGACAGTAATGGCACTAGCTGACCAGATGTTGTGTGAAGACAGTAATGACACTCTAGCTGACCAGATGTTGTGTGAAGACAGTAATGACACTCTAGCTGACCAGATGTTGTGTGAAGACAGTAATGACACACTAGCTGGCCAGATGTTGTGTGAAGACAGTAATGACACTAGCTGAACAGATGTTGTGTGAAGACAGTAATGACACTAGCTGACCAGATGTTGTGTGAAGACAGTAATGACACTAGCTGACCAGATGTTGTGTGAAGACAGTAATGACACTAGCTGACCAGATGTTGTGTGAAGACAGTAATGACACTCTAGCCGACCAGATGTTGTGTGAAGACAGTAATGACACACTAGCTGGCCAGATGTTGTGTGAAGAGAGTAATGACATTAGCTGACCAGATGTTGTGTGAAGACAGTAATGACACTAGCTGACCAGATGTTGTGTGAAGACAGTAATGACACTCTAGCCGACCAGATGTTGTGTGAAGACAGTAATGACACACTAGCTGGCCAGATGTTGTGTGAAGAGAGTAATGACATTAGCTGACCAGATGTTGTGTGAAGACAGTAATGACACTAGCTGACCGGATGTTGTGTGAAGACAGTAATGACACTAGATGACCAGATGTTGTGTGAAGACAGTAATGGCACTAGCTGACCAGATGTTGTGTGAAGACAGTAATGACACACTAGCTGGCCAGATGTTGTGTGAAGACAGTAATGACACTAGCTGACCAGATGTTGTGTGAAGACAGTAATGACACTAGCTGACCAGATGTTGTGTGAAGACAGTAATGACACTAGCTGACCAGATGTTGTGTGAAGACAGTAATGACACTAGCTGACCAGATGTTGTGTGAAGACAGTAATGACACTAGCTGGCCAGATGTTGTGTGAAGACAGTAATGACACTCTAGCTGACCAGATGTTGTGTGAAGACAGTAATGACACTAGCTGACTAGATGTGTGAAGACAGTAATGACACTCTAGCTGACCAGATGTTGTGTGAAGACAGTAATGACACACTAGCTGGCCAGATGTTGTGTGAAGACAGTAATGACACTCTAGCTGACTAGATGTGTGAAGACAGTAATGACACTCTAGCTGACCAGATGTTGTGTGAAGACAGTAATGACACACTAGCTGGCCAGATGTTGTGTGAAGACAGTAATGACACTCTAGCTGACCAGATGTTGTATGAAGACAGTATTGACACTAGCTGACCAGATGTTGTGTGAAGACAGTAATGATACTAGCTGACCAGATGATGTGTGAAGACAGTAATGACACTAGCTGACCAGATGTTGTGTGAAGACAGTAATGACACACTAGCTGGCCAGATGTTGTGTGAAGACAGTAATGACACTAGCTGACCAGATGTTGTGTGAAGACAGTAATAACACTAGCTGACCAGATGTTGTGTGAAGACAGTAATGACACTAGCTGACCAGATGTGTGAAGACAGTAATGACACTAGCTGACCAGATGTTGTGTGAAGACAGTAATGACACACTAGCTGACCAGATGTTGTGTGAAGACAGTAATGACACTCTAGCTGACCAGATGTTGTGTGCAGACAGTAATGACACTAGCTGACCAGATGTTGTGTGAAGACAGTAATGACACTCTAGCCGACCAGATGTTGTGTGAAGACAGTAATGACACACTAGCTGGCCAGATGTTGTGTGAAGACAGTAATGACACTAGCTGACCAGATGTTGTGTGAAGACAGTAATGACACTAGCTGACCGGATGTTGTGTGAAGACAGTAATGACACTAGCTGACCAGATGATGTGTGAAGACAGTAATGACACTAGCTGACCAGATGTTGTATGAAGACAGTAATGACACACTAGCTGGCCAGATGTTGTGTGAAGACAGTAATGACACTAGCTGACCAGATGTTGTGTGAAGACAGTAATGACACTAGCTGACCAGATGTTGTGTGAAGACAGTAATGACACTAGCTGACCAGATGTTGTGTGAAGACAGTAATGACACTAGCTGACCAGATGTTGTGTGAAGACAGTAATGACACTAGCTGACCAGATGTTGTGTGAAGACAGTAATGACACACTAGCTGGCCAGATGTTGTATGAAGACAGTAATGACACTCTAGCTGGCCAGATGTTGTGTGAAGACAGTAATGACACTCTAGCTGACCAGATGTTGTGTGAAGACAGTAATGACACTCTAGCTGACCAGATGTTGTGTGAAGACAGTAATGACACACTAGCTGACCAGATGTTGTATGAAAACAGTAATGACACACTAGCTGACCAGATGTATGAAAACAGTAATGACACACTAGCTGGCCATGATGTTGTGTGAAGACAGTAATGACACTCTAGCTGACCAGATGTTGTATGAAGACAGTAATGACACACTAGCTGACCAGATGTTGTATGAAGACAGTAATGACACTCTAGCTGACCAGATGTTGTGTGAAGACAGTAATGACACTCTAGCTGACCAGATGTTGTGTGAAGACAGTAATGACACTAGCTGACCAGATGTTGTGTGAAGACAGTAATGACACTCTAGCTGACCAGATGTTGTGTGAAGACAGTAATGACACTATAGCTGACCAGATGTTGTGTGAAGACAGTAATGACACTAGCTGACCAGATGTTGTGTGAAGACAGTAATGACACTCTAGCTGACCAGATGTTGTATGAAGACAGTAATGACACTAGCTGACCAGATGTTGTATGAAGACAGTAATGACACTCTAGCTGACCAGATGTTGTGTGAAGACAGTAATGACACTCTAGCTGACCAGATGTTGTGTGAAGACAGTAATGACACACTTGCTGACCAGATGTTGTGTGAAGACAGTAATGACACACTTGCTGACCAGATGTTGTGTGAAGACAGTAATGACACACTAGCTGGCCAGATGTTGTGTGAAGACAGTAATGACACTCTAGCTGACCAGATGTTGTGTGAAGACAGTAATGACACTCTAGCTGACCAGATGTTGTGTGAAGACAGTAATGACACTCTAGCTGACCAGATGTTGTGTGAAGACAGTAATGACACTCTAGCTGACCAGATGTTGTGTGAAGGCAGTAATGACACTCTAGCTGACCAGATGTTGTGTGAAGACAGTAATGACACACTAGCTGACCAGATGTTGTGTGAAGACAGTAATGACACTCTAGCTGACCAGATGTTGTGTTAAGACAGTAATGACACTCTAGCTGACCAGATGTTGTGTGAAGACAGTAATGACACTCTTTTTGACCAGATGTTGTGTGAAGACAGTAATGACACTAGCTGACCAGATGTTGTGTGAAGACAGTAATGACACTCTAGCTGACCAGATGTTGTGTGAAGACAGTAATGACACTCTAGCTGACCAGATGTTGTATGAAGACAGTAATGACACTCTAGCTGACAAGATGTTGTGTGAAGACAGTAATGACACTCTAGCTGACCAGATGTTGTGTGAAGACAGTAATGACACACTAGCTGACCAGATATTGTGTGGAGACAGTAATGACACTAGCTGACCAGATGTTGTATGAAGACAGTAATGACACTCTAGCTGACCAGATGTTGTATGAAGACAGTAATGACACTCTAGCTGACCAGATGTTGTGTGAAGACAGTAATGACACTCTAGCTGACCAGATGTTGTGTGAAGACAGTAATGACACACTAGCTGACCAGATGTTGTGTGAAGACAGTAATGACACTAGCTGACCAGATGTTGTGTGAAGACAGTAATGACACTCTAGCTGACCAGATGTTGTGTGAAGACAGTAATGACACTCTAGCTGACCAGATGTTGTGTGAAGACAGTAATGACACTAGCTGGCCAGATATTGTGTGAAGACAGTAATGACACTCTAGCTGACCAGATGTTGTGTGAAGACAGTAATGACACTCTAGCTGACCAGATGTTGTGTGAAGACAGTAATGACACTCTAGCTGACCAGATGTTGTGTGAAGACAGTAATGACACTCTAGTGTGATCAGATGTTGTGTGAAGACAGTAATGACACTAGCTGGCCAGATGTTGTGTGAAGACAGTAATGACACTCTAGCTGACCAGATGTTGTGTGAAGACAGTAATGACACACTAGCTGGCCAGATGTTGTGTGAAGACAGTAATGACACTAGCTGACCAGATGTTGTGTGAAGACAGTAATGACACTAGCTGACCAGATGTTGTGTGAAGACAGTAATGACACTAGCTGACCAGATGTTGTGTGAAGACAGTAATGACACTAGCTGACCAGATGTTGTGTGAAGACAGTAATGACACTAGCTGAACAGATGTTGTGTGAAGACAGTAATGACACTAACTGACCAGATGTTGTGTGAAGACAGTAATGACACTCTAGCTGACCAGATGTTGTATGAAGACAGTATTGACACTAGCTGGCCAGATGTTGTGTGAAGACAGTAATGACACTAGCTGACCAGATGTTGTGTGAAGACAGTAATGACACTAGCTGACCAGATGTTGTGTGAAGACAGTAATGATACTAGCTGACCAGATGATGTGTGAAGACAGTAATGACACTAGCTGACCAGATGTTGTGTGAAGACAGTAATGACACACTAGCTGGCCAGATGTTGTGTGAAGACAGTAATGACACTAGCTGACCAGCTGTTGTGTGAAGACAGTAATAACACTAGCTGACCAGATGTTGTGTGAAGACAGTAATGACACTCTAGTGTGACCAGATGTTGTGTGAAGACAGTAATGACACTAGCTGGCCAGATGTTGTGTGAAGACAGTAATGACACTCTAGCTGACCAGATGTTGTGTGAAGACAGTAATGACACTCTAGCTGACCAGATGTTGTGTGAAGACAGTAATGACACACTAGCTGGCCAGATGTTGTGTGAAGACAGTAATGACACTAGCTGAACAGATGTTGTGTGAAGACAGTAATGACACTAGCTGACCAGATGTTGTGTGAAGACAGTAATGACACTAGCTGACCAGATGTGTGAAGACAGTAATGACACTAGCTGACCAGATGTTGTGTGAAGACAGTAATGACACTAGCTGACCAGATGTTGTGTGAAGACAGTAATGACACTCTAGCCGACCAGATGTTGTGTGAAGACAGTAATGACACACTAGCTGGCCAGATGTTGTGTGAAGAGAGTAATGACACACTAGCTGGCCAGATGTTGTGTGAAGACAGTAATGACACTAGCTGAACAGATGTTGTGTGAAGACAGTAATGACACTAGCTGACCAGATGTTGTGTGAAGACAGTAATGACACTAGCTGACCAGATGTGTGAAGACAGTAATGACACTAGCTGACCAGATGTTGTGTGAAGACAGTAATGACACTAGCTGACCAGATGTTGTGTGAAGACAGTAATGACACTCTAGCCGACCAGATGTTGTGTGAAGACAGTAATGACACACTAGCTGGCCAGATGTTGTGTGAAGAGAGTAATGACATTAGCTGACCAGATGTTGTGTGAAGACAGTAATGACACTAGCTGACCGGATGTTGTGTGAAGACAGTAATGACACTAGATGACCAGATGTTGTGTGAAGACAGTAATGGCACTAGCTGACCAGATGTTGTGTGAAGACAGTAATGACACACTAGCTGGCCAGATGTTGTGTGAAGACAGTAATGACACTAGCTGACCAGATGTTGTGTGAAGACAGTAATGACACTAGCTGACCAGATGTTGTGTGAAGACAGTAATGACACTAGCTGACCAGATGTTGTGTGAAGACAGTAATGACACTAGCTGACCAGATGTTGTGTGAAGACAGTAATGACACTAGCTGGCCAGATGTTGTGTGAAGACAGTAATGACACTCTAGCTGACCAGATGTTGTGTGAAGACAGTAATGACACTAGCTGACCAGATGTGTGAAGACAGTAATGACACTCTAGCTGACCAGATGTTGTGTGAAGACAGTAATGACACACTAGCTGGCCAGATGTTGTGTGAAGACAGTAATGACACTCTAGCTGACCAGATGTTGTATGAAGACAGTATTGACACTAGCTGGCCAGATGTTGTGTGAAGACAGTAATGACACTAGCTGACCAGATGTTGTGTGAAGACAGTAATGACACTAGCTGACCAGATGTTGTGTGAAGACAGTAATGATACTAGCTGACCAGATGATGTGTGAAGACAGTAATGACACTAGCTGACCAGATGTTGTGTGAAGACAGTAATGACACACTAGCTGGCCAGATGTTGTGTGAAGACAGTAATGACACTAGGTGACCAGATGTTGTGTGAAGACAGTAATAACACTAGCTGACCAGATGTTGTGTGAAGACAGTAATGACACTAGCTGACCAGATGTTGTGTGAAGACAGTAATGACACTAGCTGACCAGATGTTGTGTGAAGACAGTAATGACACACTAGCTGACCAGATGTTGTGTGAAGACAGTAATGACACTCTAGCTGACCAGATGTTGTGTGCAGACAGTAATGACACTAGCTGACCAGATGTTGTGTGAAGACAGTAATGACACTCTAGCCGACCAGATGTTGTGTGAAGACAGTAATGACACACTAGCTGGCCAGATGTTGTGTGAAGACAGTAATGACACTAGCTGACCAGATGTTGTGTGAAGACAGTAATGACACTAGCTGACCGGATGTTGTGTGAAGACAGTAATGACACTAGCTGACCAGATGATGTGTGAAGACAGTAATGACACTAGCTGACCAGATGTTGTATGAAGACAGTAATGACACACTAGCTGGCCAGATGTTGTGTGAAGACAGTAATGACACTAGCTGACCAGATGTTGTGTGAAGACAGTAATGACACTAGCTGACCAGATGTTGTGTGAAGACAGTAATGACACTAGCTGACCAGATGTTGTGTGAAGACAGTAATGACACTAGCTGACCAGATGTTGTGTGAAGACAGTAATGACACTAGCTGACCAGATGTTGTGTGAAGACAGTAATGACACACTAGCTGGTCAGATGTTGTATGAAGACAGTAATGACACTCTAGCTGGCCAGATGTTGTGTGAAGACAGTAATGACACTCTAGCTGACCAGATGTTGTGTGAAGACAGTAATGACACTCTAGCTGACCAGATGTTGTGTGAAGACAGTAATGACACACTAGCTGACCAGATGTTGTATGAAAACAGTAATGACACACTAGCTGACCAGATGTATGAAAACAGTAATGACACACTAGCTGGCCATGATGTTGTGTGAAGACAGTAATGACACTCTAGCTGACCAGATGTTGTATGAAGACAGTAATGACACACTAGCTGACCAGATGTTGTATGAAGACAGTAATGACACTCTAGCTGACCAGATGTTGTGTGAAGACAGTAATGACACTCTAGCTGACCAGATGTTGTGTGAAGACAGTAATGACACTAGCTGACCAGATGTTGTGTGAAGACAGTAATGACACTCTAGCTGACCAGATGTTGTGTGAAGACAGTAATGACACTATAGCTGACCAGATGTTGTGTGAAGACAGTAATGACACTAGCTGACCAGATGTTGTGTGAAGACAGTAATGACACTCTAGCTGACCAGATGTTGTATGAAGACAGTAATGACACTAGCTGACCAGATGTTGTATGAAGACAGTAATGACACTCTAGCTGACCAGATGTTGTGTGAAGACAGTAATGACACTCTAGCTGACCAGATGTTGTGTGAAGACAGTAATGACACTCTAGCTGACCAGATGTTGTGTGAAGACAGTAATGACACTCTAGCTGACCAGATGTTGTGTGAAGACAGTAATGACACTCTAGCTGACCAGATGTTGTGTGAAGGCAGTAATGACACTCTAGCTGACCAGATGTTGTGTGAAGACAGTAATGACACACTAGCTGACCAGATATTGTGTGGAGACAGTAATGACACTAGCTGACCAGATGTTGTATGAAGACAGTAATGACACTCTAGCTGACCAGATGTTGTATGAAGACAGTAATGACACTCTAGCTGACCAGATGTTGTGTGAAGACAGTAATGACACTCTAGCTGACCAGATGTTGTGTGAAGACAGTAATGACACACTAGCTGACCAGATGTTGTGTGAAGACAGTAATGACACTAGCTGACCAGATGTTGTGTGAAGACAGTAATGACACTCTAGCTGACCAGATGTTGTGTGAAGACAGTAATGACACTCTAGCTGACCAGATGTTGTGTGAAGACAGTAATGACACTAGCTGGCCAGATATTGTGTGAAGACAGTAATGACACTCTAGCTGACCAGATGTTGTGTGAAGACAGTAATGACACTCTAGCTGACCAGATGTTGTGTGAAGACAGTAATGACACTCTAGCTGACCAGATGTTGTGTGAAGACAGTAATGACACTCTAGTGTGATCAGATGTTGTGTGAAGACAGTAATGACACTAGCTGGCCAGATGTTGTGTGAAGACAGTAATGACACTCTAGCTGACCAGATGTTGTGTGAAGACAGTAATGACACACTAGCTGGCCAGATGTTGTGTGAAGACAGTAATGACACTAGCTGACCAGATGTTGTGTGAAGACAGTAATGACACTAGCTGACCAGATGTTGTGTGAAGACAGTAATGACACTAGCTGACCAGATGTTGTGTGAAGACAGTAATGACACTAGCTGACCAGATGTTGTGTGAAGACAGTAATGACACTAGCTGAACAGATGTTGTGTGAAGACAGTAATGACACTAACTGACCAGATGTTGTGTGAAGACAGTAATGACACTCTAGCTGACCAGATGTTGTATGAAGACAGTATTGACACTAGCTGGCCAGATGTTGTGTGAAGACAGTAATGACACTAGCTGACCAGATGTTGTGTGAAGACAGTAATGACACTAGCTGACCAGATGTTGTGTGAAGACAGTAATGATACTAGCTGACCAGATGATGTGTGAAGACAGTAATGACACTAGCTGACCAGATGTTGTGTGAAGACAGTAATGACACACTAGCTGGCCAGATGTTGTGTGAAGACAGTAATGACACTAGCTGACCAGCTGTTGTGTGAAGACAGTAATAACACTAGCTGACCAGATGTTGTGTGAAGACAGTAATGACACTCTAGTGTGACCAGATGTTGTGTGAAGACAGTAATGACACTAGCTGGCCAGATGTTGTGTGAAGACAGTAATGACACTCTAGCTGACCAGATGTTGTGTGAAGACAGTAATGACACTCTAGCTGACCAGATGTTGTGTGAAGACAGTAATGACACACTAGCTGGCCAGATGTTGTGTGAAGACAGTAATGACACTAGCTGAACAGATGTTGTGTGAAGACAGTAATGACACTAGCTGACCAGATGTTGTGTGAAGACAGTAATGACACTAGCTGACCAGATGTGTGAAGACAGTAATGACACTAGCTGACCAGATGTTGTGTGAAGACAGTAATGACACTAGCTGACCAGATGTTGTGTGAAGACAGTAATGACACTCTAGCTGACCAGATGTTGTGTGAAGACAGTAATGACACTAGCTGACCAGATGTTGTGTAAAGACAGTAATGACACTCTAGCCGACCAGATGTTGTGTGAAGACAGTAATGACACACTAGCTGGCCAGATGTTGTGTGAAGAGAGTAATGACATTAGCTGACCAGATGTTGTGTGAAGACAGTAATGACACTAGCTGACCGGATGTTGTGTGAAGACAGTAATGACACTAGATGACCAGATGTTGTGTGAAGACAGTAATGGCACTAGCTGACCAGATGTTGTGTGAAGACAGTAATGACACACTAGCTGGCCAGATGTTGTGTGAAGACAGTAATGACACTAGCTGACCAGATGTTGTGTGAAGACAGTAATGACACTAGCTGACCAGATGTTGTGTGAAGACAGTAATGACACTAGCTGACCAGATGTTGTGTGAAGACAGTAATGACACTAGCTGACCAGATGTTGTGTGAAGACAGTAATGACACTAGCTGGCCAGATGTTGTGTGAAGACAGTAATGACACTCTAGCTGACCAGATGTTGTGTGAAGACAGTAATGACACTAGCTGACCAGATGTGTGAAGACAGTAATGACACTCTAGCTGACCAGATGTTGTGTGAAGACAGTAATGACACACTAGCTGGCCAGATGTTGTGTGAAGACAGTAATGACACTCTAGCTGACCAGATGTTGTATGAAGACAGTATTGACACTAGCTGGCCAGATGTTGTGTGAAGACAGTAATGACACTAGCTGACCAGATGTTGTGTGAAGACAGTAATGACACTAGCTGACCAGATGTTGTGTGAAGACAGTAATGATACTAGCTGACCAGATGATGTGTGAAGACAGTAATGACACTAGCTGACCAGATGTTGTGTGAAGACAGTAATGACACACTAGCTGGCCAGATGTTGTGTGAAGACAGTAATGACACTAGGTGACCAGATGTTGTGTGAAGACAGTAATAACACTAGCTGACCAGATGTTGTGTGAAGACAGTAATGACACTAGCTGACCAGATGTTGTGTGAAGACAGTAATGACACTAGCTGACCAGATGTTGTGTGAAGACAGTAATGACACACTAGCTGACCAGATGTTGTGTGAAGACAGTAATGACACTCTAGCTGACCAGATGTTGTGTGCAGACAGTAATGACACTAGCTGACCAGATGTTGTGTGAAGACAGTAATAACACTAGCTGACCAGATGTTGTGTGAAGACAGTAATGACACTAGCTGACCAGATGTTGTGTGAAGACAGTAATGACACTAGCTGACCAGATGTTGTGTGAAGACAGTAATGACACACTAGCTGACCAGATGTTGTGTGAAGACAGTAATGACACTCTAGCTGACCAGATGTTGTGTGCAGACAGTAATGACACTAGCTGACCAGATGTTGTGTGAAGACAGTAATGACACTCTAGCCGACCAGATGTTGTGTGAAGACAGTAATGACACACTAGCTGGCCAGATGTTGTGTGAAGACAGTAATGACACTAGCTGACCAGATGTTGTGTGAAGACAGTAATGACACTAGCTGACCGGATGTTGTGTGAAGACAGTAATGACACTAGCTGACCAGATGATGTGTGAAGACAGTAATGACACTAGCTGACCAGATGTTGTATGAAGACAGTAATGACACACTAGCTGGCCAGATGTTGTGTGAAGACAGTAATGACACTAGCTGACCAGATGTTGTGTGAAGACAGTAATGACACTAGCTGACCAGATGTTGTGTGAAGACAGTAATGACACTAGCTGACCAGATGTTGTGTGAAGACAGTAATGACACTAGCTGACCAGATGTTGTGTGAAGACAGTAATGACACTAGCTGACCAGATGTTGTGTGAAGACAGTAATGACACACTAGCTGGTCAGATGTTGTATGAAGACAGTAATGACACTCTAGCTGGCCAGATGTTGTGTGAAGACAGTAATGACACTCTAGCTGACCAGATGTTGTGTGAAGACAGTAATGACACTCTAGCTGACCAGATGTTGTGTGAAGACAGTAATGACACACTAGCTGACCAGATGTTGTATGAAAACAGTAATGACACACTAGCTGACCAGATGTATGAAAACAGTAATGACACACTAGCTGGCCATGATGTTGTGTGAAGACAGTAATGACACTCTAGCTGACCAGATGTTGTATGAAGACAGTAATGACACACTAGCTGACCAGATGTTGTATGAAGACAGTAATGACACTCTAGCTGACCAGATGTTGTGTGAAGACAGTAATGACACTCTAGCTGACCAGATGTTGTGTGAAGACAGTAATGACACTAGCTGACCAGATGTTGTGTGAAGACAGTAATGACACTCTAGCTGACCAGATGTTGTGTGAAGACAGTAATGACACTATAGCTGACCAGATGTTGTGTGAAGACAGTAATGACACTAGCTGACCAGATGTTGTGTGAAGACAGTAATGACACTCTAGCTGACCAGATGTTGTATGAAGACAGTAATGACACTAGCTGACCAGATGTTGTATGAAGACAGTAATGACACTCTAGCTGACCAGATGTTGTGTGAAGACAGTAATGACACTCTAGCTGACCAGATGTTGTGTGAAGACAGTAATGACACTCTAGCTGACCAGATGTTGTGTGAAGACAGTAATGACACTCTAGCTGACCAGATGTTGTGTGAAGACAGTAATGACACTCTAGCTGACCAGATGTTGTGTGAAGGCAGTAATGACACTCTAGCTGACCAGATGTTGTGTGAAGACAGTAATGACACACTAGCTGACCAGATATTGTGTGGAGACAGTAATGACACTAGCTGACCAGATGTTGTATGAAGACAGTAATGACACTCTAGCTGACCAGATGTTGTATGAAGACAGTAATGACACTCTAGCTGACCAGATGTTGTGTGAAGACAGTAATGACACTCTAGCTGACCAGATGTTGTGTGAAGACAGTAATGACACACTAGCTGACCAGATGTTGTGTGAAGACAGTAATGACACTAGCTGACCAGATGTTGTGTGAAGACAGTAATGACACTCTAGCTGACCAGATGTTGTGTGAAGACAGTAATGACACTCTAGCTGACCAGATGTTGTGTGAAGACAGTAATGACACTAGCTGGCCAGATATTGTGTGAAGACAGTAATGACACTCTAGCTGACCAGATGTTGTGTGAAGACAGTAATGACACTCTAGCTGACCAGATGTTGTGTGAAGACAGTAATGACACTCTAGCTGACCAGATGTTGTGTGAAGACAGTAATGACACTCTAGTGTGATCAGATGTTGTGTGAAGACAGTAATGACACTAGCTGGCCAGATGTTGTGTGAAGACAGTAATGACACTCTAGCTGACCAGATGTTGTGTGAAGACAGTAATGACACACTAGCTGGCCAGATGTTGTGTGAAGACAGTAATGACACTAGCTGACCAGATGTTGTGTGAAGACAGTAATGACACTAGCTGACCAGATGTTGTGTGAAGACAGTAATGACACTAGCTGACCAGATGTTGTGTGAAGACAGTAATGACACTAGCTGACCAGATGTTGTGTGAAGACAGTAATGACACTAGCTGAACAGATGTTGTGTGAAGACAGTAATGACACTAACTGACCAGATGTTGTGTGAAGACAGTAATGACACTCTAGCTGACCAGATGTTGTATGAAGACAGTATTGACACTAGCTGGCCAGATGTTGTGTGAAGACAGTAATGACACTAGCTGACCAGATGTTGTGTGAAGACAGTAATGACACTAGCTGACCAGATGTTGTGTGAAGACAGTAATGACACACTAGCTGACCAGATGTTGTATGAAAACAGTAATGACACACTAGCTGACCAGATGTATGAAAACAGTAATGACACACTAGCTGGCCATGATGTTGTGTGAAGACAGTAATGACACTCTAGCTGACCAGATGTTGTATGAAGACAGTAATGACACACTAGCTGACCAGATGTTGTATGAAGACAGTAATGACACTCTAGCTGACCAGATGTTGTGTGAAGACAGTAATGACACTCTAGCTGACCAGATGTTGTGTGAAGACAGTAATGACACTAGCTGACCAGATGTTGTGTGAAGACAGTAATGACACTCTAGCTGACCAGATGTTGTGTGAAGACAGTAATGACACTATAGCTGACCAGATGTTGTGTGAAGACAGTAATGACACTAGCTGACCAGATGTTGTGTGAAGACAGTAATGACACTCTAGCTGACCAGATGTTGTATGAAGACAGTAATGACACTAGCTGACCAGATGTTGTATGAAGACAGTAATGACACTCTAGCTGACCAGATGTTGTGTGAAGACAGTAATGACACTCTAGCTGACCAGATGTTGTGTGAAGACAGTAATGACACTCTAGCTGACCAGATGTTGTGTGAAGACAGTAATGACACTCTAGCTGACCAGATGTTGTGTGAAGACAGTAATGACACTCTAGCTGACCAGATGTTGTGTGAAGGCAGTAATGACACTCTAGCTGACCAGATGTTGTGTGAAGACAGTAATGACACACTAGCTGACCAGATATTGTGTGGAGACAGTAATGACACTAGCTGACCAGATGTTGTATGAAG
Source organism: Cepaea hortensis (assembly GCA_963921405.1). Lineage (NCBI taxonomy): Eukaryota > Metazoa > Mollusca > Gastropoda > Stylommatophora > Helicidae > Cepaea > Cepaea hortensis. Next base: position 2,096,633 of record OY992889.1, on the reverse strand, counting down.
ACAGTAATGACACTCTAGCTGACCAGATGTTGTATGAAGACAGTAATGACACTCTAGCTGACCAGATGTTGTGTGAAGACAGTAATGACACTCTAGCTGACCAGATGTTGTGTGAAGACAGTAATGACACACTAGCTGACCAGATGTTGTGTGAAGACAGTAATGACACTAGCTGACCAGATGTTGTGTGAAGACAGTAATGACACTCTAGCTGACCAGATGTTGTGTGAAGACAGTAATGACACTCTAGCTGACCAGATGTTGTGTGAAGACAGTAATGACACTAGCTGGCCAGATATTGTGTGAAGACAGTAATGACACTCTAGCTGACCAGATGTTGTGTGAAGACAGTAATGACACTCTAGCTGACCAGATGTTGTGTGAAGACAGTAATGACACTCTAGCTGACCAGATGTTGTGTGAAGACAGTAATGACACTCTAGTGTGATCAGATGTTGTGTGAAGACAGTAATGACACTAGCTGGCCAGATGTTGTGTGAAGACAGTAATGACACTCTAGCTGACCAGATGTTGTGTGAAGACAGTAATGACACACTAGCTGGCCAGATGTTGTGTGAAGACAGTAATGACACTAGCTGACCAGATGTTGTGTGAAGACAGTAATGACACTAGCTGACCAGATGTTGTGTGAAGACAGTAATGACACTAGCTGACCAGATGTTGTGTGAAGACAGTAATGACACTAGCTGACCAGATGTTGTGTGAAGACAGTAATGACACTAGCTGAACAGATGTTGTGTGAAGACAGTAATGACACTAACTGACCAGATGTTGTGTGAAGACAGTAATGACACTCTAGCTGACCAGATGTTGTATGAAGACAGTATTGACACTAGCTGGCCAGATGTTGTGTGAAGACAGTAATGACACTAGCTGACCAGATGTTGTGTGAAGACAGTAATGACACTAGCTGACCAGATGTTGTGTGAAGACAGTAATGATACTAGCTGACCAGATGATGTGTGAAGACAGTAATGACACTAGCTGACCAGATGTTGTGTGAAGACAGTAATGACACACTAGCTGGCCAGATGTTGTGTGAAGACAGTAATGACACTAGCTGACCAGCTGTTGTGTGAAGACAGTAATAACACTAGCTGACCAGATGTTGTGTGAAGACAGTAATGACACTCTAGTGTGACCAGATGTTGTGTGAAGACAGTAATGACACTAGCTGGCCAGATGTTGTGTGAAGACAGTAATGACACTCTAGCTGACCAGATGTTGTGTGAAGACAGTAATGACACTCTAGCTGACCAGATGTTGTGTGAAGACAGTAATGACACACTAGCTGGCCAGATGTTGTGTGAAGACAGTAATGACACTAGCTGAACAGATGTTGTGTGAAGACAGTAATGACACTAGCTGACCAGAGTTGTGTGAAGACAGTAATGACACTAGCTGACCAGATGTGTGAAGACAGTAATGACACTAGCTGACCAGATGTTGTGTGAAGACAGTAATGACACTAGCTGACCAGATGTTGTGTGAAGACAGTAATGACACTCTAGCTGACCAGATGTTGTGTGAAGACAGTAATGACACTAGCTGACCAGATGTTGTGTAAAGACAGTAATGACACTCTAGCCGACCAGATGTTGTGTGAAGACAGTAATGACACACTAGCTGGCCAGATGTTGTGTGAAGAGAGTAATGACATTAGCTGACCAGATGTTGTGTGAAGACAGTAATGACACTAGCTGACCGGATGTTGTGTGACGACAGTAATGACACTAGATGACCAGATGTTGTGTGAAGACAGTAATGGCACTAGCTGACCAGATGTTGTGTGAAGACAGTAATGACACACTAGCTGGCCAGATGTTGTGTGAAGACAGTAATGACACTAGCTGACCAGATGTTGTGTGAAGACAGTAATGACACTAGCTGACCAGATGTTGTGTGAAGACAGTAATGACACTAGCTGACCAGATGTTGTGTGAAGACAGTAATGACACTAGCTGACCAGATGTTGTGTGAAGACAGTAATGACACTAGCTGGCCAGATGTTGTGTGAAGACAGTAATGACACTCTAGCTGACCAGATGTTGTGTGAAGACAGTAATGACACTAGCTGACCAGATGTGTGAAGACAGTAATGACACTCTAGCTGACCAGATGTTGTGTGAAGACAGTAATGACACACTAGCTGGCCAGATGTTGTGTGAAGACAGTAATGACACTCTAGCTGACCAGATGTTGTATGAAGACAGTATTGACACTAGCTGGCCAGATGTTGTGTGAAGACAGTAATGACACTAGCTGACCAGATGTTGTGTGAAGACAGTAATGACACTAGCTGACCAGATGTTGTGTGAAGACAGTAATGATACTAGCTGACCAGATGATGTGTGAAGACAGTAATGACACTAGCTGACCAGATGTTGTGTGAAGACAGTAATGACACACTAGCTGGCCAGATGTTGTGTGAAGACAGTAATGACACTAGGTGACCAGATGTTGTGTGAAGACAGTAATAACACTAGCTGACCAGATGTTGTGTGAAGACAGTAATGACACTAGCTGACCAGATGTTGTGTGAAGACAGTAATGACACTAGCTGACCAGATGTTGTGTGAAGACAGTAATGACACACTAGCTGACCAGATGTTGTGTGAAGACAGTAATGACACTCTAGCTGACCAGATGTTGTGTGCAGACAGTAATGACACTAGCTGACCAGATGTTGTGTGAAGACAGTAATGACACTCTAGCCGACCAGATGTTGTGTGAAGACAGTAATGACACACTAGCTGGCCAGATGTTGTGTGAAGACAGTAATGACACTAGCTGACCAGATGTTGTGTGAAGACAGTAATGACACTAGCTGACCGGATGTTGTGTGAAGACAGTAATGACACTAGCTGACCAGATGATGTGTGAAGACAGTAATGACACTAGCTGACCAGATGTTGTATGAAGACAGTAATGACACACTAGCTGGCCAGATGTTGTGTGAAGACAGTAATGACACTAGCTGACCAGATGTTGTGTGAAGACAGTAATGACACTAGCTGACCAGATGTTGTGTGAAGACAGTAATGACACTAGCTGACCAGATGTTGTGTGAAGACAGTAATGACACTAGCTGACCAGATGTTGTGTGAAGACAGTAATGACACTAGCTGACCAGATGTTGTGTGAAGACAGTAATGACACACTAGCTGGTCAGATGTTGTATGAAGACAGTAATGACACTCTAGCTGGCCAGATGTTGTGTGAAGACAGTAATGACACTCTAGCTGACCAGATGTTGTGTGAAGACAGTAATGACACTCTAGCTGACCAGATGTTGTGTGAAGACAGTAATGACACACTAGCTGACCAGATGTATGAAAACAGTAATGACACACTAGCTGACCAGATGTATGAAAACAGTAATGACACACTAGCTGGCCATGATGTTGTGTGAAGACAGTAATGACACTCTAGCTGACCAGATGTTGTATGAAGACAGTAATGACACACTAGCTGACCAGATGTTGTATGAAGACAGTAATGACACTCTAGCTGACCAGATGTTGTGTGAAGACAGTAATGACACTCTAGCTGACCAGATGTTGTGTGAAGACAGTAATGACACTAGCTGACCAGATGTTGTGTGAAGACAGTAATGACACTCTAGCTGACCAGATGTTGTGTGAAGACAGTAATGACACTATAGCTGACCAGATGTTGTGTGAAGACAGTAATGACACTAGCTGACCAGATGTTGTGTGAAGACAGTAATGACACTCTAGCTGACCAGATGTTGTATGAAGACAGTAATGACACTAGCTGACCAGATGTTGTATGAAGACAGTAATGACACTCTAGCTGACCAGATGTTGTGTGAAGACAGTAATGGCACTCTAGCTGACCAGATGTTGTGTGAAGACAGTAATGACACTCTAGCTGACCAGATGTTGTGTGAAGACAGTAATGACACTCTAGCTGACCAGATGTTGTGTGAAGACAGTAATGACACTCTAGCTGACCAGATGTTGTGTGAAGGCAGTAATGACACTCTAGCTGACCAGATGTTGTGTGAAGACAGTAATGACACACTAGCTGGCCAGATGTTGTGTGAAGACAGTAATGACACTAGCTGACCAGATGTTGTGTGAAGACAGTAATGACACTAGCTGACCAGATGTTGTGTGAAGACAGTAATGACACTCTAGCTGACCAGATGTTGTGTTAAGACAGTAATGACACTCTAGCTGACCAGATGTTGTGTGAAGACAGTAATGACACTCTAGCTGACCAGATGTTGTGTGAAGACAGTAATGACACTAGCTGACCAGATGTTGTGTGAAGACAGTAATGACACTCTAGCTGACCAGATGTTGTGTGAAGACAGTAATGACACTCTAGCTGACCAGATGTTGTATGAAGACAGTAATGACACTCTAGCTGACAAGATGTTGTGTGAAGACAGTAATGACACTCTAGCTGACCAGATGTTGTGTGAAGACAGTAATGACACACTAGCTGACCAGATATTGTGTGGAGACAGTAATGACACTAGCTGACCAGATGTTGTATGAAGACAGTAATGACACTCTAGCTGACCAGATGTTGTATGAAGACAGTAATGACACTCTAGCTGACCAGATGTTGTGTGAAGACAGTAATGACACTCTAGCTGACCAGATGTTGTGTGAAGACAGTAATGACACACTAGCTGACCAGATGTTGTGTGAAGACAGTAATGACACTAGCTGACCAGATGATGTGTGAAGACAGTAATGACACTAGCTGACCAGATGTTGTATGAAGACAGTAATGACACACTAGCTGGCCAGATGTTGTGTGAAGACAGTAATGACACTAGCTGACCAGATGTTGTGTGAAGACAGTAATGACACTAGCTGACCAGATGTTGTGTGAAGACAGTAATGACACTAGCTGACCAGATGTTGTGTGAAGACAGTAATGACACTAGCTGACCAGATGTTGTGTGAAGACAGTAATGACACTAGCTGACCAGATGTTGTGTGAAGACAGTAATGACACACTAGCTGGCCAGATGTTGTATGAAGACAGTAATGACACTCTAGCTGGCCAGATGTTGTGTGAAGACAGTAATGACACTCTAGCTGACCAGATGTTGTGTGAAGACAGTAATGACACTCTAGCTGACCAGATGTTGTGTGAAGACAGTAATGACACACTAGCTGACCAGATGTTGTATGAAAACAGTAATGACACACTAGCTGACCAGATGTATGAAAACAGTAATGACACACTAGCTGGCCATGATGTTGTGTGAAGACAGTAATGACACTCTAGCTGACCAGATGTTGTATGAAGACAGTAATGACACACTAGCTGACCAGATGTTGTATGAAGACAGTAATGACACTCTAGCTGACCAGATGTTGTGTGAAGACAGTAATGACACTCTAGCTGACCAGATGTTGTGTGAAGACAGTAATGACACTAGCTGACCAGATGTTGTGTGAAGACAGTAATGACACTCTAGCTGACCAGATGTTGTGTGAAGACAGTAATGACACTATAGCTGACCAGATGTTGTGTGAAGACAGTAATGACACTAGCTGACCAGATGTTGTGTGAAGACAGTAATGACACTCTAGCTGACCAGATGTTGTATGAAGACAGTAATGACACTAGCTGACCAGATGTTGTATGAAGACAGTAATGACACTCTAGCTGACCAGATGTTGTGTGAAGACAGTAATGACACTCTAGCTGACCAGATGTTGTGTGAAGACAGTAATGACACACTTGCTGACCAGATGTTGTGTGAAGACAGTAATGACACACTTGCTGACCAGATGTTGTGTGAAGACAGTAATGACACACTAGCTGGCCAGATGTTGTGTGAAGACAGTAATGACACTCTAGCTGACCAGATGTTGTGTGAAGACAGTAATGACACTCTAGCTGACCAGATGTTGTGTGAAGACAGTAATGACACTCTAGCTGACCAGATGTTGTGTGAAGACAGTAATGACACTCTAGCTGACCAGATGTTGTGTGAAGGCAGTAATGACACTCTAGCTGACCAGATGTTGTGTGAAGACAGTAATGACACACTAGCTGGCCAGATGTTGTGTGAAGACAGTAATGACACTAGCTGACCAGATGTTGTGTGAAGACAGTAATGACACTAGCTGACCAGATGTTGTGTGAAGACAGTAATGACACTCTAGCTGACCAGATGTTGTGTTAAGACAGTAATGACACTCTAGCTGACCAGATGTTGTGTGAAGACAGTAATGACACTCTAGCTGACCAGATGTTGTGTGAAGACAGTAATGACACTAGCTGACCAGATGTTGTGTGAAGACAGTAATGACACTCTAGCTGACCAGATGTTGTGTGAAGACAGTAATGACACTCTAGCTGACCAGATGTTGTATGAAGACAGTAATGACACTCTAGCTGACCAGATGTTGTGTGAAGACAGTAATGACACACTAGCTGACCAGATGTTGTGTGAAGACAGTAATGACACTAGCTGACCAGATGATGTGTGAAGACAGTAATGACACTAGCTGACCAGATGTTGTATGAAGACAGTAATGACACACTAGCTGGCCAGATGTTGTGTGAAGACAGTAATGACACTAGCTGACCAGATGTTGTGTGAAGACAGTAATGACACTAGCTGACCAGATGTTGTGTGAAGACAGTAATGACACTAGCTGACCAGATGTTGTGTGAAGACAGTAATGACACTAGCTGACCAGATGTTGTGTGAAGACAGTAATGACACTAGCTGACCAGATGTTGTGTGAAGACAGTAATGACACACTAGCTGGCCAGATGTTGTATGAAGACAGTAATGACACTCTAGCTGGCCAGATGTTGTGTGAAGACAGTAATGACACTCTAGCTGACCAGATGTTGTGTGAAGACAGTAATGACACTCTAGCTGACCAGATGTTGTGTGAAGACAGTAATGACACACTAGCTGACCAGATGTTGTATGAAAACAGTAATGACACACTAGCTGACCAGATGTATGAAAACAGTAATGACACACTAGCTGGCCATGATGTTGTGTGAAGACAGTAATGACACTCTAGCTGACCAGATGTTGTATGAAGACAGTAATGACACACTAGCTGACCAGATGTTGTATGAAGACAGTAATGACACTCTAGCTGACCAGATGTTGTGTGAAGACAGTAATGACACTCTAGCTGACCAGATGTTGTGTGAAGACAGTAATGACACTAGCTGACCAGATGTTGTGTGAAGACAGTAATGACACTCTAGCTGACCAGATGTTGTGTGAAGACAGTAATGACACTATAGCTGACCAGATGTTGTGTGAAGACAGTAATGACACTAGCTGACCAGATGTTGTGTGAAGACAGTAATGACACTCTAGCTGACCAGATGTTGTATGAAGACAGTAATGACACTAGCTGACCAGATGTTGTATGAAGACAGTAATGACACTCTAGCTGACCAGATGTTGTGTGAAGACAGTAATGACACTCTAGCTGACCAGATGTTGTGTGAAGACAGTAATGACACACTTGCTGACCAGATGTTGTGTGAAGACAGTAATGACACACTTGCTGACCAGATGTTGTGTGAAGACAGTAATGACACACTAGCTGGCCAGATGTTGTGTGAAGACAGTAATGACACTCTAGCTGACCAGATGTTGTGTGAAGACAGTAATGACACTCTAGCTGACCAGATGTTGTGTGAAGACAGTAATGACACTCTAGCTGACCAGATGTTGTGTGAAGACAGTAATGACACTCTAGCTGACCAGATGTTGTGTGAAGGCAGTAATGACACTCTAGCTGACCAGATGTTGTGTGAAGACAGTAATGACACACTAGCTGGCCAGATGTTGTGTGAAGACAGTAATGACACTAGCTGACCAGATGTTGTGTGAAGACAGTAATGACACTAGCTGACCAGATGTTGTGTGAAGACAGTAATGACACTCTAGCTGACCAGATGTTGTGTTAAGACAGTAATGACACTCTAGCTGACCAGATGTTGTGTGAAGACAGTAATGACACTCTAGCTGACCAGATGTTGTGTGAAGACAGTAATGACACTAGCTGACCAGATGTTGTGTGAAGACAGTAATGACACTCTAGCTGACCAGATGTTGTGTGAAGACAGTAATGACACTCTAGCTGACCAGATGTTGTATGAAGACAGTAATGACACTCTAGCTGACAAGATGTTGTGTGAAGACAGTAATGACACTCTAGCTGACCAGATGTTGTGTGAAGACAGTAATGACACACTAGCTGACCAGATATTGTGTGGAGACAGTAATGACACTAGCTGACCAGATGTTGTATGAAGACAGTAATGACACTCTAGCTGACCAGATGTTGTGTTAAGACAGTAATGACACTCTAGCTGACCAGATGTTGTGTGAAGACAGTAATGACACTCTAGCTGACCAGATGTTGTGTGAAGACAGTAATGACACTCTAGCTGACCAGATGTTGTGTGAAGACAGTAATGACACTCTAGCTGACCAGATGTTGTGTGAAGGCAGTAATGACACTCTAGCTGACCAGATGTTGTGTGAAGACAGTAATGACACACTAGCTGGCCAGATGTTGTGTGAAGACAGTAATGACACTAGCTGACCAGATGTTGTGTGAAGACAGTAATGACACTAGCTGACCAGATGTTGTGTGAAGACAGTAATGACACTCTAGCTGACCAGATGTTGTGTTAAGACAGTAATGACACTCTAGCTGACCAGATGTTGTGTGAAGACAGTAATGACACTCTAGCTGACCAGATGTTGTGTGAAGACAGTAATGACACTAGCTGACCAGATGTTGTGTGAAGACAGTAATGACACTCTAGCTGACCAGATGTTGTGTGAAGACAGTAATGACACTCTAGCTGACCAGATGTTGTATGAAGACAGTAATGACACTCTATCTGACAAGATGTTGTGTGAAGACAGTAATGACACTCTAGCTGACCAGATGTTGTGTGAAGACAGTAATGACACACTAGCTGACCAGATATTGTGTGGAGACAGTAATGACACTAGCTGACCAGATGTTGTATGAAGACAGTAATGACACTCTAGCTGACCAGATGTTGTATGAAGACAGTAATGACACTCTAGCTGACCAGATGTTGTGTGAAGACAGTAATGACACTCTAGCTGACCAGATGTTGTGTGAAGACAGTAATGACACTAGCTGACCAGATGTTGTGTGAAGACAGTAATGACACTCTAGCTGACCAGATGTTGTGTGAAGACAGTAATGACACTCTAGCTGACCAGATGTTGTGTGAAGACAGTAATGACACTAGCTGGCCAGATATTGTGTGAAGACAGTAATGACACTCTAGCTGACCAGATGTTGTGTGAAGACAGTAATGACACTCTAGCTGACCAGATGTTGTGTGAAGACAGTAATGACACTCTAGCTGACCAGATGTTGTGTGAAGACAGTAATGACACTCTAGTGTGATCAGATGTTGTGTGAAGACAGTAATGACACTAGCTGGCCAGATGTTGTGTGAAGACAGTAATGACACTCTAGCTGACCAGATGTTGTGTGAAGACAGTAATGACACACTAGCTGGCCAGATGTTGTGTGAAGACAGTAATGACACTAGCTGACCAGATGTTGTGTGAAGACAGTAATGACACTATCTGACCAGATGTTGTGTGAAGACAGTAATGACACTAACTGACCAGATGTTGTGTGAAGACAGTAATGACACTCTAGCTGACCAGATGTTGTGTGAAGACAGTAATGACACTAGCTGGCCAGATGTTGTGTGAAGACAGTAATGACACTCTAGCTGACCAGATGTTGTGTGAAGACAGTAATGACACTCTAGCTGACCAGATGTTGTGTGAAGACAGTAATGACACACTAGCTGGCCAGATGTTGTGTGAAGACAGTAATGACACTAGCTGAACAGATGTTGTGTGAAGACAGTAATGACACTAGCTGACCAGATGTTGTGTGAAGACAGTAATGACACTAGCTGACCAGATGTTGTGTGAAGACAGTAATGACACTAGCTGACCAGATGTGTGAAGACAGTAATGACACTAGCTGACCAGATGTTGTGTGAAGACAGTAATGACACTAGCTGACCAGATGTTGTGTGAAGACAGTAATGACACTCTAGCTGACCAGATGTTGTGTGAAGACAGTAATGACACTAGCTGACCAGATGTTGTGTGAAGACAGTAATGACACTCTAGCCGACCAGATGTTGTGTGAAGACAGTAATGACACACTAGCTGGCCAGATGTTGTGTGAAGAGAGTAATGACATTAGCTGACCAGATGTTGTCTGAAGACAGTAATGACACTAGCTGACCGGATGTTGTGTGAAGACAGTAATGACACTAGATGACCAGATGTTGTGTGAAGACAGTAATGGCACTAGCTGACCAGATGTTGTGTGAAGACAGTAATGACACACTAGCTGGCCAGATGTTGTGTGAAGACAGTAATGACACTAGCTGACCAGATGTTGTGTGAAGACAGTAATGACACTAGCTGACCAGATGTTGTGTGAAGACAGTAATGACACTAGCTGACCAGATGTTGTGTGAAGACAGTAATGACACTAGCTGACCAGATGTTGTGTGAAGACAGTAATGACACTAGCTGGCCAGATGTTGTGTGAAGACAGTAATGACACTCTAGCTGACCAGATGTTGTGTGAAGACAGTAATGACACTAGCTGACCAGATGTGTGAAGACAGTAATGACACTCTAGCTGACCAGATGTTGTGTGAAGACAGTAATGACACACTAGCTGGCCAGATGTTGTGTGAAGACAGTAATGACACTCTAGCTGACCAGATGTTGTATGAAGACAGTATTGACACTAGCTGGCCAGATGTTGTGTGAAGACAGTAATGACACTAGCTGACCAGATGTTGTGTGAAGACAGTAATGACACTAGCTGACCAGATGTTGTGTGAAGACAGTAATGATACTAGCTGACCAGATGATGTGTGAAGACAGTAATGACACTAGCTGACCAGATGTTGTGTGAAGACAGTAATGACACACTAGCTGGCCAGATGTTGTGTGAAGACAGTAATGACACTAGCTGACCAGATGTTGTGTGAAGACAGTAATAACACTAGCTGACCAGATGTTGTGTGAAGACAGTAATGACACTAGCTGACCAGATGTTGTGTGAAGACAGTAATGACACTAGCTGACCAGATGTTGTGTGAAGACAGTAATGACACACTAGCTGGCCAGATGTTGTGTGAAGACAGTAATGACACTAGCTGACCAGCTGTTGTGTGAAGACAGTAATAACACTAGCTGACCAGATGTTGTGTGAAGACAGTAATGACACTCTAGTGTGACCAGATGTTGTGTGAAGACAGTAATGACACTAGCTGGCCAGATGTTGTGTGAAGACAGTAATGACACTCTAGCTGACCAGATGTTGTGTGAAGACAGTAATGACACTCTAGCTGACCAGATGTTGTGTGAAGACAGTAATGACACACTAGCTGGCCAGATGTTGTGTGAAGACAGTAATGACACTAGCTGAACAGATGTTGTGTGAAGACAGTAATGACACTAGCTGACCAGATGTTGTGTGAAGACAGTAATGACACTAGCTGACCAGATGTGTGAAGACAGTAATGACACTAGCTGACCAGATGTTGTGTGAAGACAGTAATGACACTAGCTGACCAGATGTTGTGTGAAGACAGTAATGACACTCTAGCTGACCAGATGTTGTGTGAAGACAGTAATGACACTAGCTGACCAGATGTTGTGTAAAGACAGTAATGACACTCTAGCCGACCAGATGTTGTGTGAAGACAGTAATGACACACTAGCTGGCCAGATGTTGTGTGAAGAGAGTAATGACATTAGCTGACCAGATGTTGTGTGAAGACAGTAATGACACTAGCTGACCGGATGTTGTGTGAAGACAGTAATGACACTAGATGACCAGATGTTGTGTGAAGACAGTAATGGCACTAGCTGACCAGATGTTGTGTGAAGACAGTAATGACACACTAGCTGGCCAGATGTTGTGTGAAGACAGTAATGACACTAGCTGACCAGATGTTGTGTGAAGACAGTAATGACACTAGCTGACCAGATGTTGTGTGAAGACAGTAATGACACTAGCTGACCAGATGTTGTGTGAAGACAGTAATGACACTAGCTGACCAGATGTTGTGTGAAGACAGTAATGACACTAGCTGGCCAGATGTTGTGTGAAGACAGTAATGACACTCTAGCTGACCAGATGTTGTGTGAAGACAGTAATGACACTAGCTGACCAGATGTGTGAAGACAGTAATGACACTCTAGCTGACCAGATGTTGTGTGAAGACAGTAATGACACACTAGCTGGCCAGATGTTGTGTGAAGACAGTAATGACACTCTAGCTGACCAGATGTTGTATGAAGACAGTATTGACACTAGCTGGCCAGATGTTGTGTGAAGACAGTAATGACACTAGCTGACCAGATGTTGTGTGAAGACAGTAATGACACTAGCTGACCAGATGTTGTGTGAAGACAGTAATGATACTAGCTGACCAGATGATGTGTGAAGACAGTAATGACACTAGCTGACCAGATGTTGTGTGAAGACAGTAATGACACACTAGCTGGCCAGATGTTGTGTGAAGACAGTAATGACACTAGGTGACCAGATGTTGTGTGAAGACAGTAATAACACTAGCTGACCAGATGTTGTGTGAAGACAGTAATGACACTAGCTGACCAGATGTTGTGTGAAGACAGTAATGACACTAGCTGACCAGATGTTGTGTGAAGACAGTAATGACACACTAGCTGACCAGATGTTGTGTGAAGACAGTAATGACACTCTAGCTGACCAGATGTTGTGTGCAGACAGTAATGACACTAGCTGACCAGATGTTGGGTGAAGACAGTAATGACACTCTAGCCGACCAGATGTTGTGTGAAGACAGTAATGACACACTAGCTGGCCAGATGTTGTGTGAAGACAGTAATGACACTAGCTGACCAGATGTTGTGTGAAGACAGTAATGACACTAGCTGACCGGATGTTGTGTGAAGACAGTAATGACACTAGCTGACCAGATGATGTGTGAAGACAGTAATGACACTAGCTGACCAGATGTTGTATGAAGACAGTAATGACACACTAGCTGGCCCTGATGTTGTGTGAAGACAGTAATGACACTAGCTGACCAGATGTTGTGTGAAGACAGTAATGACACTAGCTGACCAGATGTTGTGTGAAGACAGTAATGACACTAGCTGACCAGATGTTGTGTGAAGACAGTAATGACACTAGCTGACCAGATGTTGTGTGAAGACAGTAATGACACTAGCTGACCAGATGTTGTGTGAAGACAGTAATGACACACTAGCTGGTCAGATGTTGTATGAAGACAGTAATGACACTCTAGCTGGCCAGATGTTGTGTGAAGACAGTAATGACACTCTAGCTGACCAGATGTTGTGTGAAGACAGTAATGACACTCTAGCTGACCAGATGTTGTGTGAAGACAGTAATGACACACTAGCTGACCAGATGTTGTATGAAAACAGTAATGACACACTAGCTGACCAGATGTATGAAAACAGTAATGACACACTAGCTGGCCATGATGTTGTGTGAAGACAGTAATGACACTCTAGCTGACCAGATGTTGTATGAAGACAGTAATGACACACTAGCTGACCAGATGTTGTATGAAGACAGTAATGACACTCTAGCTGACCAGATGTTGTGTGAAGACAGTAATGACACTCTAGCTGACCAGATGTTGTGTGAAGACAGTAATGACACTAGCTGACCAGATGTTGTGTGAAGACAGTAATGACACTCTAGCTGACCAGATGTTGTGTGAAGACAGTAATGACACTATAGCTGACCAGATGTTGTGTGAAGACAGTAATGACACTAGCTGACCAGATGTTGTGTGAAGACAGTAATGACACTCTAGCTGACCAGATGTTGTATGAAGACAGTAATGACACTAGCTGACCAGATGTTGTATGAAGACAGTAATGACACTCTAGCTGACCAGATGTTGTGTGAAGACAGTAATGACACTCTAGCTGACCAGATGTTGTGTGAAGACAGTAATGACACTCTAGCTGACCAGATGTTGTGTGAAGACAGTAATGACACTCTAGCTGACCAGATGTTGTGTGAAGACAGTAATGACACTCTAGCTGACCAGATGTTGTGTGAAGGCAGTAATGACACTCTAGCTGACCAGATGTTGTGTGAAGACAGTAATGACACACTAGCTGGCCAGATGTTGTGTGAAGACAGTAATGACACTAGCTGACCAGATGTTGTGTGAAGACAGTAATGACACTAGCTGACCAGATGTTGTGTGAAGACAGTAATGACACTCTAGCTGACCAGATGTTGTGTTAAGACAGTAATGACACTCTAGCTGACCAGATGTTGTGTGAAGACAGTAATGACACTCTAGCTGACCAGATGTTGTGTGAAGACAGTAATGACACTAGCTGACCAGATGTTGTGTGAAGACAGTAATGACACTCTAGCTGACCAGATGTTGTGTGAAGACAGTAATGACACTCTAGCTGACCAGATGTTGTATGAAGACAGTAATGACACTCTAGCTGACAAGATGTTGTGTGAAGACAGTAATGACACTCTAGCTGACCAGATGTTGTGTGAAGACAGTAATGACACACTAGCTGACCAGATATTGTGTGGAGACAGTAATGACACTAGCTGACCAGATGTTGTATGAAGACAGTAATGACACTCTAGCTGACCAGATGTTGTATGAAGACAGTAATGACACTCTAGCTGACCAGATGTTGTGTGAAGACAGTAATGACACTCTAGCTGACCAGATGTTGTGTGAAGACAGTAATGACACACTAGCTGACCAGATGTTGTGTGAAGACAGTAATGACACTAGCTGACCAGATGATGTGTGAAGACAGTAATGACACTAGCTGACCAGATGTTGTATGAAGACAGTAATGACACACTAGCTGGCCAGATGTTGTGTGAAGACAGTAATGACACTAGCTGACCAGATGTTGTGTGAAGACAGTAATGACACTAGCTGACCAGATGTTGTGTGAAGACAGTAATGACACTAGCTGACCAGATGTTGTGTGAAGACAGTAATGACACTAGCTGACCAGATGTTGTGTGAAGACAGTAATGACACTAGCTGACCAGATGTTGTGTGAAGACAGTAATGACACACTAGCTGGCCAGATGTTGTATGAAGACAGTAATGACACTCTAGCTGGCCAGATGTTGTGTGAAGACAGTAATGACACTCTAGCTGACCAGATGTTGTGTGAAGACAGTAATGACACTCTAGCTGACCAGATGTTGTGTGAAGACAGTAATGACACACTAGCTGACCAGATGTTGTATGAAAACAGTAATGACACACTAGCTGACCAGATGTATGAAAACAGTAATGACACACTAGCTGGCCATGATGTTGTGTGAAGACAGTAATGACACTCTAGCTGACCAGATGTTGTATGAAGACAGTAATGACACACTAGCTGACCAGATGTTGTATGAAGACAGTAATGACACTCTAGCTGACCAGATGTTGTGTGAAGACAGTAATGACACTCTAGCTGACCAGATGTTGTGTGAAGACAGTAATGACACTAGCTGACCAGATGTTGTGTGAAGACAGTAATGACACTCTAGCTGACCAGATGTTGTGTGAAGACAGTAATGACACTATAGCTGACCAGATGTTGTGTGAAGACAGTAATGACACTAGCTGACCAGATGTTGTGTGAAGACAGTAATGACACTCTAGCTGACCAGATGTTGTATGAAGACAGTAATGACACTAGCTGACCAGATGTTGTATGAAGACAGTAATGACACTCTAGCTGACCAGATGTTGTGTGAAGACAGTAATGACACTCTAGCTGACCAGATGTTGTGTGAAGACAGTAATGACACACTTGCTGACCAGATGTTGTGTGAAGACAGTAATGACACACTTGCTGACCAGATGTTGTGTGAAGACAGTAATGACACACTAGCTGGCCAGATGTTGTGTGAAGACAGTAATGACACTCTAGCTGACCAGATGTTGTGTGAAGACAGTAATGACACTCTAGCTGACCAGATGTTGTGTGAAGACAGTAATGACACTCTAGCTGACCAGATGTTGTGTGAAGACAGTAATGACACTCTAGCTGACCAGATGTTGTGTGAAGGCAGTAATGACACTCTAGCTGACCAGATGTTGTGTGAAGACAGTAATGACACACTAGCTGGCCAGATGTTGTGTGAAGACAGTAATGACACTAGCTGACCAGATGTTGTGTGAAGACAGTAATGACACTAGCTGACCAGATGTTGTGTGAAGAC
The DNA here is from genome assembly GCA_963921405.1 of Cepaea hortensis. Lineage (NCBI taxonomy): Eukaryota > Metazoa > Mollusca > Gastropoda > Stylommatophora > Helicidae > Cepaea > Cepaea hortensis. The sequence continues at coordinate 2,080,287 of OY992889.1, read as the reverse complement.
AGTAATGACACTCTAGCTGACCAGATGTTGTGTTAAGACAGTAATGACACTCTAGCTGACCAGATGTTGTGTGAAGACAGTAATGACACTCTAGCTGACCAGATGTTGTGTGAAGACAGTAATGACACTAGCTGACCAGATGTTGTGTGAAGACAGTAATGACACTCTAGCTGACCAGATGTTGTGTGAAGACAGTAATGACACTCTAGCTGACCAGATGTTGTATGAAGACAGTAATGACACTCTAGCTGACAAGATGTTGTGTGAAGACAGTAATGACACTCTAGCTGACCAGATGTTGTGTGAAGACAGTAATGACACACTAGCTGACCAGATATTGTGTGGAGACAGTAATGACACTAGCTGACCAGATGTTGTATGAAGACAGTAATGACACTCTAGCTGACCAGATGTTGTGTTAAGACAGTAATGACACTCTAGCTGACCAGATGTTGTGTGAAGACAGTAATGACACTCTAGCTGACCAGATGTTGTGTGAAGACAGTAATGACACTCTAGCTGACCAGATGTTGTGTGAAGACAGTAATGACACTCTAGCTGACCAGATGTTGTGTGAAGGCAGTAATGACACTCTAGCTGACCAGATGTTGTGTGAAGACAGTAATGACACACTAGCTGGCCAGATGTTGTGTGAAGACAGTAATGACACTAGCTGACCAGATGTTGTGTGAAGACAGTAATGACACTAGCTGACCAGATGTTGTGTGAAGACAGTAATGACACTCTAGCTGACCAGATGTTGTGTTAAGACAGTAATGACACTCTAGCTGACCAGATGTTGTGTGAAGACAGTAATGACACTCTAGCTGACCAGATGTTGTGTGAAGACAGTAATGACACTAGCTGACCAGATGTTGTGTGAAGACAGTAATGACACTCTAGCTGACCAGATGTTGTGTGAAGACAGTAATGACACTCTAGCTGACCAGATGTTGTATGAAGACAGTAATGACACTCTATCTGACAAGATGTTGTGTGAAGACAGTAATGACACTCTAGCTGACCAGATGTTGTGTGAAGACAGTAATGACACACTAGCTGACCAGATATTGTGTGGAGACAGTAATGACACTAGCTGACCAGATGTTGTATGAAGACAGTAATGACACTCTAGCTGACCAGATGTTGTATGAAGACAGTAATGACACTCTAGCTGACCAGATGTTGTGTGAAGACAGTAATGACACTCTAGCTGACCAGATGTTGTGTGAAGACAGTAATGACACTAGCTGACCAGATGTTGTGTGAAGACAGTAATGACACTCTAGCTGACCAGATGTTGTGTGAAGACAGTAATGACACTCTAGCTGACCAGATGTTGTGTGAAGACAGTAATGACACTAGCTGGCCAGATATTGTGTGAAGACAGTAATGACACTCTAGCTGACCAGATGTTGTGTGAAGACAGTAATGACACTCTAGCTGACCAGATGTTGTGTGAAGACAGTAATGACACTCTAGCTGACCAGATGTTGTGTGAAGACAGTAATGACACTCTAGTGTGATCAGATGTTGTGTGAAGACAGTAATGACACTAGCTGGCCAGATGTTGTGTGAAGACAGTAATGACACTCTAGCTGACCAGATGTTGTGTGAAGACAGTAATGACACACTAGCTGGCCAGATGTTGTGTGAAGACAGTAATGACACTAGCTGACCAGATGTTGTGTGAAGACAGTAATGACACTATCTGACCAGATGTTGTGTGAAGACAGTAATGACACTAACTGACCAGATGTTGTGTGAAGACAGTAATGACACTCTAGCTGACCAGATGTTGTGTGAAGACAGTAATGACACTAGCTGGCCAGATGTTGTGTGAAGACAGTAATGACACTCTAGCTGACCAGATGTTGTGTGAAGACAGTAATGACACTCTAGCTGACCAGATGTTGTGTGAAGACAGTAATGACACTCTAGCTGACCAGATGTTGTATGAAGACAGTAATGACACTAGCTGACCAGATGTTGTATGAAGACAGTAATGACACTCTAGCTGACCAGATGTTGTGTGAAGACAGTAATGACACTCTAGCTGACCAGATGTTGTGTGAAGACAGTAATGACACTCTAGCTGACCAGATGTTGTGTGAAGACAGTAATGACACTCTAGCTGACCAGATGTTGTGTGAAGACAGTAATGACACTCTAGCTGACCAGATGTTGTGTGAAGGCAGTAATGACACTCTAGCTGACCAGATGTTGTGTGAAGACAGTAATGACACACTAGCTGGCCAGATGTTGTGTGAAGACAGTAATGACACTAGCTGACCAGATGTTGTGTGAAGACAGTAATGACACTAGCTGACCAGATGTTGTGTGAAGACAGTAATGACACTCTAGCTGACCAGATGTTGTGTTAAGACAGTAATGACACTCTAGCTGACCAGATGTTGTGTGAAGACAGTAATGACACTCTAGCTGACCAGATGTTGTGTGAAGACAGTAATGACACTAGCTGACCAGATGTTGTGTGAAGACAGTAATGACACTCTAGCTGACCAGATGTTGTGTGAAGACAGTAATGACACTCTAGCTGACCAGATGTTGTATGAAGACAGTAATGACACTCTAGCTGACAAGATGTTGTGTGAAGACAGTAATGACACTCTAGCTGACCAGATGTTGTGTGAAGACAGTAATGACACACTAGCTGACCAGATATTGTGTGGAGACAGTAATGACACTAGCTGACCAGATGTTGTATGAAGACAGTAATGACACTCTAGCTGACCAGATGTTGTATGAAGACAGTAATGACACTCTAGCTGACCAGATGTTGTGTGAAGACAGTAATGACACTCTAGCTGACCAGATGTTGTGTGAAGACAGTAATGACACACTAGCTGACCAGATGTTGTGTGAAGACAGTAATGACACTAGCTGACCAGATGATGTGTGAAGACAGTAATGACACTAGCTGACCAGATGTTGTATGAAGACAGTAATGACACACTAGCTGGCCAGATGTTGTGTGAAGACAGTAATGACACTAGCTGACCAGATGTTGTGTGAAGACAGTAATGACACTAGCTGACCAGATGTTGTGTGAAGACAGTAATGACACTAGCTGACCAGATGTTGTGTGAAGACAGTAATGACACTAGCTGACCAGATGTTGTGTGAAGACAGTAATGACACTAGCTGACCAGATGTTGTGTGAAGACAGTAATGACACACTAGCTGGCCAGATGTTGTATGAAGACAGTAATGACACTCTAGCTGGCCAGATGTTGTGTGAAGACAGTAATGACACTCTAGCTGACCAGATGTTGTGTGAAGACAGTAATGACACTCTAGCTGACCAGATGTTGTGTGAAGACAGTAATGACACACTAGCTGACCAGATGTTGTATGAAAACAGTAATGACACACTAGCTGACCAGATGTATGAAAACAGTAATGACACACTAGCTGGCCATGATGTTGTGTGAAGACAGTAATGACACTCTAGCTGACCAGATGTTGTATGAAGACAGTAATGACACACTAGCTGACCAGATGTTGTATGAAGACAGTAATGACACTCTAGCTGACCAGATGTTGTGTGAAGACAGTAATGACACTCTAGCTGACCAGATGTTGTGTGAAGACAGTAATGACACTAGCTGACCAGATGTTGTGTGAAGACAGTAATGACACTCTAGCTGACCAGATGTTGTGTGAAGACAGTAATGACACTATAGCTGACCAGATGTTGTGTGAAGACAGTAATGACACTAGCTGACCAGATGTTGTGTGAAGACAGTAATGACACTCTAGCTGACCAGATGTTGTATGAAGACAGTAATGACACTAGCTGACCAGATGTTGTATGAAGACAGTAATGACACTCTAGCTGACCAGATGTTGTGTGAAGACAGTAATGACACTCTAGCTGACCAGATGTTGTGTGAAGACAGTAATGACACACTTGCTGACCAGATGTTGTGTGAAGACAGTAATGACACACTTGCTGACCAGATGTTGTGTGAAGACAGTAATGACACACTAGCTGGCCAGATGTTGTGTGAAGACAGTAATGACACTCTAGCTGACCAGATGTTGTGTGAAGACAGTAATGACACTCTAGCTGACCAGATGTTGTGTGAAGACAGTAATGACACTCTAGCTGACCAGATGTTGTGTGAAGACAGTAATGACACTCTAGCTGACCAGATGTTGTGTGAAGGCAGTAATGACACTCTAGCTGACCAGATGTTGTGTGAAGACAGTAATGACACACTAGCTGGCCAGATGTTGTGTGAAGACAGTAATGACACTAGCTGACCAGATGTTGTGTGAAGACAGTAATGACACTAGCTGACCAGATGTTGTGTGAAGACAGTAATGACACTCTAGCTGACCAGATGTTGTGTTAAGACAGTAATGACACTCTAGCTGACCAGATGTTGTGTGAAGACAGTAATGACACTCTAGCTGACCAGATGTTGTGTGAAGACAGTAATGACACTAGCTGACCAGATGTTGTGTGAAGACAGTAATGACACTCTAGCTGACCAGATGTTGTGTGAAGACAGTAATGACACTCTAGCTGACCAGATGTTGTATGAAGACAGTAATGACACTCTAGCTGACAAGATGTTGTGTGAAGACAGTAATGACACTCTAGCTGACCAGATGTTGTGTGAAGACAGTAATGACACACTAGCTGACCAGATATTGTGTGGAGACAGTAATGACACTAGCTGACCAGATGTTGTATGAAGACAGTAATGACACTCTAGCTGACCAGATGTTGTGTTAAGACAGTAATGACACTCTAGCTGACCAGATGTTGTGTGAAGACAGTAATGACACTCTAGCTGACCAGATGTTGTGTGAAGACAGTAATGACACTCTAGCTGACCAGATGTTGTGTGAAGACAGTAATGACACTCTAGCTGACCAGATGTTGTGTGAAGGCAGTAATGACACTCTAGCTGACCAGATGTTGTGTGAAGACAGTAATGACACACTAGCTGGCCAGATGTTGTGTGAAGACAGTAATGACACTAGCTGACCAGATGTTGTGTGAAGACAGTAATGACACTAGCTGACCAGATGTTGTGTGAAGACAGTAATGACACTCTAGCTGACCAGATGTTGTGTTAAGACAGTAATGACACTCTAGCTGACCAGATGTTGTGTGAAGACAGTAATGACACTCTAGCTGACCAGATGTTGTGTGAAGACAGTAATGACACTAGCTGACCAGATGTTGTGTGAAGACAGTAATGACACTCTAGCTGACCAGATGTTGTGTGAAGACAGTAATGACACTCTAGCTGACCAGATGTTGTATGAAGACAGTAATGACACTCTATCTGACAAGATGTTGTGTGAAGACAGTAATGACACTCTAGCTGACCAGATGTTGTGTGAAGACAGTAATGACACACTAGCTGACCAGATATTGTGTGGAGACAGTAATGACACTAGCTGACCAGATGTTGTATGAAGACAGTAATGACACTCTAGCTGACCAGATGTTGTATGAAGACAGTAATGACACTCTAGCTGACCAGATGTTGTGTGAAGACAGTAATGACACTCTAGCTGACCAGATGTTGTGTGAAGACAGTAATGACACTAGCTGACCAGATGTTGTGTGAAGACAGTAATGACACTCTAGCTGACCAGATGTTGTGTGAAGACAGTAATGACACTCTAGCTGACCAGATGTTGTGTGAAGACAGTAATGACACTAGCTGGCCAGATATTGTGTGAAGACAGTAATGACACTCTAGCTGACCAGATGTTGTGTGAAGACAGTAATGACACTCTAGCTGACCAGATGTTGTGTGAAGACAGTAATGACACTCTAGCTGACCAGATGTTGTGTGAAGACAGTAATGACACTCTAGTGTGATCAGATGTTGTGTGAAGACAGTAATGACACTAGCTGGCCAGATGTTGTGTGAAGACAGTAATGACACTCTAGCTGACCAGATGTTGTGTGAAGACAGTAATGACACACTAGCTGGCCAGATGTTGTGTGAAGACAGTAATGACACTAGCTGACCAGATGTTGTGTGAAGACAGTAATGACACTATCTGACCAGATGTTGTGTGAAGACAGTAATGACACTAACTGACCAGATGTTGTGTGAAGACAGTAATGACACTCTAGCTGACCAGATGTTGTGTGAAGACAGTAATGACACTAGCTGGCCAGATGTTGTGTGAAGACAGTAATGACACTCTAGCTGACCAGATGTTGTGTGAAGACAGTAATGACACTCTAGCTGACCAGATGTTGTGTGAAGACAGTAATGACACACTAGCTGGCCAGATGTTGTGTGAAGACAGTAATGACACTAGCTGAACAGATGTTGTGTGAAGACAGTAATGACACTAGCTGACCAGATGTTGTGTGAAGACAGTAATGACACTAGCTGACCAGATGTTGTGTGAAGACAGTAATGACACTAGCTGACCAGATGTGTGAAGACAGTAATGACACTAGCTGACCAGATGTTGTGTGAAGACAGTAATGACACTAGCTGACCAGATGTTGTGTGAAGACAGTAATGACACTCTAGCTGACCAGATGTTGTGTGAAGACAGTAATGACACTAGCTGACCAGATGTTGTGTGAAGACAGTAATGACACTCTAGCCGACCAGATGTTGTGTGAAGACAGTAATGACACACTAGCTGGCCAGATGTTGTGTGAAGAGAGTAATGACATTAGCTGACCAGATGTTGTCTGAAGACAGTAATGACACTAGCTGACCGGATGTTGTGTGAAGACAGTAATGACACTAGATGACCAGATGTTGTGTGAAGACAGTAATGGCACTAGCTGACCAGATGTTGTGTGAAGACAGTAATGACACACTAGCTGGCCAGATGTTGTGTGAAGACAGTAATGACACTAGCTGACCAGATGTTGTGTGAAGACAGTAATGACACTAGCTGACCAGATGTTGTGTGAAGACAGTAATGACACTAGCTGACCAGATGTTGTGTGAAGACAGTAATGACACTAGCTGACCAGATGTTGTGTGAAGACAGTAATGACACTAGCTGGCCAGATGTTGTGTGAAGACAGTAATGACACTCTAGCTGACCAGATGTTGTGTGAAGACAGTAATGACACTAGCTGACCAGATGTGTGAAGACAGTAATGACACTCTAGCTGACCAGATGTTGTGTGAAGACAGTAATGACACACTAGCTGGCCAGATGTTGTGTGAAGACAGTAATGACACTCTAGCTGACCAGATGTTGTATGAAGACAGTATTGACACTAGCTGGCCAGATGTTGTGTGAAGACAGTAATGACACTAGCTGACCAGATGTTGTGTGAAGACAGTAATGACACTAGCTGACCAGATTTTGTGTGAAGACAGTAATGATACTAGCTGACCAGATGATGTGTGAAGACAGTAATGACACTAGCTGACCAGATGTTGTGTGAAGACAGTAATGACACACTAGCTGGCCAGATGTTGTGTGAAGACAGTAATGACACTAGCTGACCAGATGTTGTGTGAAGACAGTAATAACACTAGCTGACCAGATGTTGTGTGAAGACAGTAATGACACTAGCTGACCAGATGTTGTGTGAAGACAGTAATGACACTAGCTGACCAGATGTTGTGTGAAGACAGTAATGACACACTAGCTGACCAGATGTTGTGTGAAGACAGTAATGACACTCTAGCTGACCAGATGTTGTGTGCAGACAGTAATGACACTAGCTGACCAGATGTTGTGTGAAGACAGTAATGACACTCTAGCCGACCAGATGTTGTGTGAAGACAGTAATTACACACTAGCTGGCCAGATGTTGTGTGAAGACAGTAATGACACTAGCTGACCAGATGTTGTGTGAAGACAGTAATGACACTAGCTGACCGGATGTTGTGTGAAGACAGTAATGACACTAGCTGACCAGATGATGTGTGAAGACAGTAATGACACTAGCTGACCAGATGTTGTATGAAGACAGTAATGACACACTAGCTGGCCAGATGTTGTGTGAAGACAGTAATGACACTAGCTGACCAGATGTTGTGTGAAGACAGTAATGACACTAGCTGACCAGATGTTGTGTGAAGACAGTAATGACACTAGCTGACCAGATGTTGTGTGAAGACAGTAATGACACTAGCTGACCAGATGTTGTGTGAAGACAGTAATGACACTAGCTGACCAGATGTTGTGTGAAGACAGTAATGACACACTAGCTGACCAGATGTTGTATGAAGACAGTAATGACACTCTAGCTGGCCAGATGTTGTGTGAAGACAGTAATGACACTCTAGCTGACCAGATGTTGTGTGAAGACAGTAATGACACTCTAGCTGACCAGATGTTGTGTGAAGACAGTAATGACACACTAGCTGACCAGATGTTGTATGAAAACAGTAATGACACACTAGCTGACCAGATGTATGAAAACAGTAATGACACACTAGCTGGCCATGATGTTGTGTGAAGACAGTAATGACACTCTAGCTGACCAGATGTTGTATGAAGACAGTAATGACACACTAGCTGACCAGATGTTGTATGAAGACAGTAATGACACTCTAGCTGACCAGATGTTGTGTGAAGACAGTAATGACACTCTAGCTGACCAGATGTTGTGTGAAGACAGTAATGACACTAGCTGACCAGATGTTGTGTGAAGACAGTAATGACACTCTAGCTGACCAGATGTTGTGTGAAGACAGTAATGACACTATAGCTGACCAGATGTTGTGTGAAGACAGTAATGACACTAGCTGACCAGATGTTGTGTGAAGACAGTAATGACACTCTAGCTGACCAGATGTTGTATGAAGACAGTAATGACACTAGCTGACCAGATGTTGTATGAAGACAGTAATGACACTCTAGCTGACCAGATGTTGTGTGAAGACAGTAATGACACTCTAGCTGACCAGATGTTGTGTGAAGACAGTAATGACACACTTGCTGACCAGATGTTGTGTGAAGACAGTAATGACACACTTGCTGACCAGATGTTGTGTGAAGACAGTAATGACACACTAGCTGGCCAGATGTTGTGTGAAGACAGTAATGACACTCTAGCTGACCAGATGTTGTGTGAAGACAGTAATGACACTCTAGCTGACCAGATGTTGTGTGAAGACAGTAATGACACTCTAGCTGACCAGATGTTGTGTGAAGACAGTAATGACACTCTAGCTGACCAGATGTTGTGTGAAGGCAGTAATGACACTCTAGCTGACCAGATGTTGTGTGAAGACAGTAATGACACACTAGCTGGCCAGATGTTGTGTGAAGACAGTAATGACACTAGCTGACCAGATGTTGTGTGAAGACAGTAATGACACTAGCTGACCAGATGTTGTGTGAAGACAGTAATGACACTCTAGCTGACCAGATGTTGTGTTAAGACAGTAATGACACTCTAGCTGACCAGATGTTGTGTGAAGACAGTAATGACACTCTAGCTGACCAGATGTTGTGTGAAGACAGTAATGACACTAGCTGACCAGATGTTGTGTGAAGACAGTAATGACACTCTAGCTGACCAGATGTTGTGTGAAGACAGTAATGACACTCTAGCTGACCAGATGTATGAAGACAGTAATGACACTCTAGCTGACAAGATGTTGTGTGAAGACAGTAATGACACACTAGCTGACCAGATATTGTGTGGAGACAGTAATGACACTAGCTGACCAGATGTTGTATGAAGACAGTAATGACACTCTAGCTGACCAGATGTTGTATGAAGACAGTAATGACACTCTAGCTGACCAGATGTTGTGTGAAGACAGTAATGACACTCTAGCTGACCAGATGTTGTGTGAAGACAGTAATGACACACTAGCTGACCAGATGTTGTGTGAAGACAGTAATGACACTAGCTGACCAGATGTTGTGTGAAGACAGTAATGACACTCTAGCTGACCAGATGTTGTGTGAAGACAGTAATGACACTCTAGCTGACCAGATGTTGTGTGAAGACAGTAATGACACTAGCTGGCCAGATATTGTGTGAAGACAGTAATGACACTCTAGCTGACCAGATGTTGTGTGAAGACAGTAATGACACTCTAGCTGACCAGATGTTGTGTGAAGACAGTAATGACACTCTAGCTGACCAGATGTTGTGTGAAGACAGTAATGACACTAGCTGACCAGATGTTGTGTGAAGACAGTAATGACACTAGCTGACCAGATGTTGTGTGAAGACAGTAATGACACTAGCTGAACAGATGTTGTGTGAAGACAGTAATGACACTAACTGACCAGATGTTGTGTGAAGACAGTAATGACACTCTAGCTGACCAGATGTTGTGTGAAGACAGTAATGACACTAGCTGGCCAGATATTGTGTGAAGACAGTAATGACACTCTAGCTGACCAGATGTTGTGTGAAGACAGTAATGACACTCTAGCTGACCAGATGTTGTGTGAAGACAGTAATGACACTAGCTGACCAGATGTTGTGTGAAGACAGTAATGACACTAGCTGACCAGATGTTGTGTGAAGACAGTAATGACACTAGCTGACCAGATGTTGTGTGAAGACAGTAATGACACTAGCTGAACAGATGTTGTGTGAAGACAGTAATGACACTAACTGACCAGATGTTGTGTGAAGACAGTAATGACACTCTAGCTGACCAGATGTTGTATGAAGACAGTATTGACACTAGCTGGCCAGATGTTGTGTGAAGACAGTAATGACACTAGCTGACCAGATGTTGTGTGAAGACAGTAATGACACTAGCTGACCAGATGTTGTGTGAAGACAGTAATGATACTAGCTGACCAGATGATGTGTGAAGACAGTAATGACACTAGCTGACCAGATGTTGTGTGAAGACAGTAATGACACACTAGCTGGCCAGATGTTGTGTGAAGACAGTAATGACACTAGCTGACCAGCTGTTGTGTGAAGACAGTAATAACACTAGCTGACCAGATGTTGTGTGAAGACAGTAATGACACTAGCTGACCAGATGTTGTGTGAAGACAGTAATGACACTAGCTGACCAGATGTTGTGTGAAGACAGTAATGACACACTAGCTGACCAGATGTTGTGTGAAGACAGTAATGACACTCTAGCTGACCAGATGTTGTGTGAAGACAGCAATGACACTAGCTGACCAGATGTTGTGTGAAGACAGTAATGACACTCTAGCCGACCAGATGTTGTGTGAAGACAGTAATGACACACTAGCTGGCCAGATGTTGTGTGAAGACAGTAATGACACTAGCTGACCAGATGTTGTGTGAAGACAGTAATGACACTAGCTGACCGGATGTTGTGTGAAGACAGTAATGACACTAGATGACCAGATGTTGTGTGAAGACAGTAATGACACTAGCTGACCAGATGTTGTGTGAAGACAGTAATGACACACTAGCTGGCCAGATGTTGTGTGAAGACAGTAATGACACTAGCTGACCAGATGTTGTGTGAAGACAGTAATGACACTAGCTGACCAGATGTTGTGTGAAGACAGTAATGACACTAGCTGACCAGATGTTGTGTGAAGACAGTAATGACACTAGCTGACCAGATGTTGTGTGAAGACAGTAATGACACTAGCTGACCAGATGTTGTGTAAAGACAGTAATGAAACACTAGCTGGCCAGATGTTGTGTGAAGACAGTAATGACACTAGCTGACCAGATGTTGTGTGAAGACAGTAATGACACTAGCTGGCCAGATGTTGTGTGAAGACAGTAATGACACTCTAGCTGACCAGATGTTGTGTGAAGACAGTAATGACACTAGCTGACCAGATGTTGTGTGAAGACAGTAATGACACTCTAGCTGACCAGATGTTGTGTGAAGACAGTAATGACACACTAGCTGGCCAGATGTTGTGTGAAGACAGTAATGACACTCTAGCTGACCAGATGTTGTATGAAGACAGTATTAACACTAGCTGGCCAGATGTTGTGTGAAGACAGTAATGATACTAGCTGACCAGATGTTGTGTGAAGACAGTAATGACACTAGCTGACCAGATGTTGTGTGAAGACAGTAATGATACTAGCTGACCAGATGATGTGTGAAGACAGTAATGACACTAGCTGACCAGATGTTGTGTGAAGACAGTAATGACACACTAGCTGGCCAGATGTTGTGTGACGACAGTAATGACACTAGCTGACCAGATGTTGTGTGAAGACAGTAATAACACTAGCTGACCAGATGTTGTGTGAAGACAGTAATGACACTAGCTGAAAAGATGTTGTGTGAAGACAGTAATGACACTAGCTGACCAGATGTTGTGTGAAGACAGTAATGACACACTAGCTGACCAGATGTTGTGTGAAGACAGTAATGACACTCTAGCTGACCAGATGTTGTGTGAAGACAGTAATGACACTAGCTGACCAGATGTTGTGTGAAGACAGTAATGACACTCTAGCCGACCAGATGTTGTGTGAAGACAGTAATGACACACTAGCTGGCCAGATGTTGTGTGAAGACAGTAATGACACTAGCTGACCAGATGTTGTGTGAAGACAGTAATGACACACTAGCTGACCAGATGTTGTGTGAAGACAGTAATGACACTCTAGCTGACCAGATGTTGTGTGAAGACAGTAATGACACTAGCTGACCAGATGTTGTGTGAAGACAGTAATGACACTCTAGCCGACCAGATGTTGTGTGAAGACAGTAATGACACACTAACTGGCCAGATGTTGTGTGAAGACAGTAATGACACTAGCTGACCAGATGTTGTGTGAAGACAGTAATGACACTAGCTGACCGGATGTTGTGTGAAGACAGTAATGACACTAGTGACCAGATGTTGTATGAAGACAGTAATGACACACTAGCTGGCCAGATGTTGTGTGAAGACAGTAATGACACTAGCTGACCAGATGTTGTGTGAAGACAGTAATGACACTAGCTGACCAGATGTTGTGTGAAGACAGTAATGACACTAGCTGACCAGATGTTGTGTGAAGACAGTAATGACACTAGCTGACCAGATGTTGTGTGAAGACAGTAATGACACTAGCTGACCAGATGTTGTGTGAAGACAGTAATGACACACTAGCTGGCCAGATGTTGTGTGAAGACAGTAATGACACTAGCTGACCAGATGTTGTGTGAAGACAGTAATGACACTAGCTGGCCAGATGTTGTGTGAAGACAGTAATGACACTCTAGCTGACCAGATGTTGTGTGAAGACAGTAATGACACTAGCTGACCAGATGTTGTGTGAAGACAGTAATGACACTCTAGCTGACCAGATGTTGTGTGAAGACAGTAATGACACACTAGCTGGCCAGATGTTGTGTGAAGACAGTAATGACACTAGCTGACCAGATGTTGTGTGAAGACAGTAATGACACTAGCTGACCGGATGTTGTGTGAAGACAGTAATGACACTAGCTGACCAGATGTTGTGTGAAGACAGTAATGACACTCTAGCTGACCAGATGTTGTGTGAAGACAGTAATGACACTGACTGACCAGATGTTGTGTGAAGACATTAATGACACACTAGCTGGCCAGATGTTGTGTGAAGACAGTAATGACACTAGCTGACCAGATGTTGTGTGAAGACAGTAATGACACTAGCTGACCAGATGTTGTGTGAAGACAGTAATGACACTCTAGCTGACCAGATGTTGTGTAAAGACAGTAATGACACTCTAGCTGACCAGATGTTGTGTGAAGACAGTAATGACACACTTGCTGACCAGATGTTGTGTGAAGACAGTAATGACACACTAGCTGACCAGATGTTGTGTGAAGACAGTAATGACACACTAGCTGGCCAGATGTTGTGTGAAGACAGTAATGACACTCTAGCTGACCAGATGTTGTGTGAAGACAGTAATGACACACTTGCTGACCAGATGTTGTGTGAAGACAGTAATGACACACTTGCTGACCAGATGTTGTGTGAAGACAGTAATGACACACTAGCTGGCCAGATGTTGTGTGAAGACAGTAATGACACTCTAGCTGACCAGATGTTGTGTGAAGACAGTAATGACACTCTAGCTGACCAGATGTTGTGTGAAGACAGTAATGACACTCTAGCTGACCAGATGTTGTGTGAAGACAGTAATGACACTCTAGCTGACCAGATGTTGTGTGAAGGCAGTAATGACACTCTAGCTGACCAGATGTTGTGTGAAGACAGTAATGACACACTAGCTGGCCAGATGTTGTGTGAAGACAGTAATGACACTAGCTGACCAGATGTTGTGTGAAGACAGTAATGACACTAGCTGACCAGATGTTGTGTGAAGACAGTAATGACACTCTAGCTGACCAGATGTTGTGTTAAGACAGTAATGACACTCTAGCTGACCAGATGTTGTGTGAAGACAGTAATGACACTCTAGCTGACCAGATGTTGTGTGAAGACAGTAATGACACTAGCTGACCAGATGTTGTGTGAAGACAGTAATGACACTCTAGCTGACCAGATGTTGTGTGAAGACAGTAATGACACTCTAGCTGACCAGATGTATGAAGACAGTAATGACACTCTAGCTGACAAGATGTTGTGTGAAGACAGTAATGACACACTAGCTGACCAGATATTGTGTGGAGACAGTAATGACACTAGCTGACCAGATGTTGTATGAAGACAGTAATGACACTCTAGCTGACCAGATGTTGTATGAAGACAGTAATGACACTCTAGCTGACCAGATGTTGTGTGAAGACAGTAATGACACTCTAGCTGACCAGATGTTGTGTGAAGACAGTAATGACACACTAGCTGACCAGATGTTGTGTGAAGACAGTAATGACACTAGCTGACCAGATGTTGTGTGAAGACAGTAATGACACTCTAGCTGACCAGATGTTGTGTGAAGACAGTAATGACACTCTAGCTGACCAGATGTTGTGTGAAGACAGTAATGACACTAGCTGGCCAGATATTGTGTGAAGACAGTAATGACACTCTAGCTGACCAGATGTTGTGTGAAGACAGTAATGACACTCTAGCTGACCAGATGTTGTGTGAAGACAGTAATGACACTCTAGCTGACCAGATGTTGTGTGAAGACAGTAATGACACTCTAGTGTGATCAGATGTTGTGTGAAGACAGTAATGACACTCTAGCTGACCAGATGTTGTGTGAAGACAGTAATGACACACTAGCTGGCCAGATGTTGTGTGAAGACAGTAATGACACTAGCTGACCAGATGTTGTGTGAAGACAGTAATGACACTAGCTGACCAGATGTTGTGTGAAGACAGTAATGACACTAGCTGACCAGATGTTGTGTGAAGACAGTAATGACACTAGCTGACCAGATGTTGTGTGAAGACAGTAATGACACTAGCTGAACAGATGTTGTGTGAAGACAGTAATGACACTAACTGACCAGATGTTGTGTGAAGACAGTAATGACACTCTAGCTGACCAGATGTTGTATGAAGACAGTATTGACACTAGCTGGCCAGATGTTGTGTGAAGACAGTAATGACACTAGCTGACCAGATGTTGTGTGAAGACAGTAATGACACTAGCTGACCAGATGTTGTGTGAAGACAGTAATGATACTAGCTGACCAGATGATGTGTGAAGACAGTAATGACACTAGCTGACCAGATGTTGTGTGAAGACAGTAATGACACACTAGCTGGCCAGATGTTGTGTGAAGACAGTAATGACACTAGCTGACCAGCTGTTGTGTGAAGACAGTAATAACACTAGCTGACCAGATGTTGTGTGAAGACAGTAATGACACTAGCTGACCAGATGTTGTGTGAAGACAGTAATGACACTAGCTGACCAGATGTTGTGTGAAGACAGTAATGACACACTAGCTGACCAGATGTTGTGTGAAGACAGTAATGACACTCTAGCTGACCAGATGTTGTGTGAAGACAGCAATGACACTAGCTGACCAGATGTTGTGTGAAGACAGTAATGACACTCTAGCCGACCAGATGTTGTGTGAAGACAGTAATGACACACTAGCTGGCCAGATGTTGTGTGAAGACAGTAATGACACTAGCTGACCAGATGTTGTGTGAAGACAGTAATGACACTAGCTGACCGGATGTTGTGTGAAGACAGTAATGACACTAGATGACCAGATGTTGTGTGAAGACAGTAATGACACTAGCTGACCAGATGTTGTGTGAAGACAGTAATGACACACTAGCTGGCCAGATGTTGTGTGAAGACAGTAATGACACTAGCTGACCAGATGTTGTGTGAAGACAGTAATGACACTAGCTGACCAGATGTTGTGTGAAGACAGTAATGACACTAGCTGACCAGATGTTGTGTGAAGACAGTAATGACACTAGCTGACCAGATGTTGTGTGAAGACAGTAATGACACTAGCTGACCAGATGTTGTGTAAAGACAGTAATGAAACACTAGCTGGCCAGATGTTGTGTGAAGACAGTAATGACACTAGCTGACCAGATGTTGTGTGAAGACAGTAATGA
The DNA here is from genome assembly GCA_963921405.1 of Cepaea hortensis. NCBI lineage: Eukaryota > Metazoa > Mollusca > Gastropoda > Stylommatophora > Helicidae > Cepaea > Cepaea hortensis. The sequence goes on along the minus strand of OY992889.1, from coordinate 2,063,885 downwards.
CACTAGCTGGCCAGATGTTGTGTGAAGACAGTAATGACACTCTAGCTGACCAGATGTTGTGTGAAGACAGTAATGACACTAGCTGACCAGATGTTGTGTGAAGACAGTAATGACACTCTAGCTGACCAGATGTTGTGTGAAGACAGTAATGACACACTAGCTGGCCAGATGTTGTGTGAAGACAGTAATGACACTCTAGCTGACCAGATGTTGTATGAAGACAGTATTAACACTAGCTGGCCAGATGTTGTGTGAAGACAGTAATGACACTAGCTGACCAGATGTTGTGTGAAGACAGTAATGACACTAGCTGACCAGATGTTGTGTGAAGACAGTAATGATACTAGCTGACCAGATGATGTGTGAAGACAGTAATGACACTAGCTGACCAGATGTTGTGTGAAGACAGTAATGACACACTAGCTGGCCAGATGTTGTGTGACGACAGTAATGACACTAGCTGACCAGATGTTGTGTGAAGACAGTAATAACACTAGCTGACCAGATGTTGTGTGAAGACAGTAATGACACTAGCTGAAAAGATGTTGTGTGAAGACAGTAATGACACTAGCTGACCAGATGTTGTGTGAAGACAGTAATGACACACTAGCTGACCAGATGTTGTGTGAAGACAGTAATGACACTCTAGCTGACCAGATGTTGTGTGAAGACAGTAATGACACTAGCTGACCAGATGTTGTGTGAAGACAGTAATGACACTCTAGCCGACCAGATGTTGTGTGAAGACAGTAATGACACACTAGCTGGCCAGATGTTGTGTGAGACAGTAATGACACTAGCTGACCAGATGTTGTGTGAAGACAGTAATGACACTAGCTGACCAGATGTTGTGTGAAGACAGTAATGACACTCTAGCTGACCAGATGTTGTGTTAAGACAGTAATGACACTCTAGCTGACCAGATGTTGTGTGAAGACAGTAATGACACTCTAGCTGACCAGATGTTGTGTGAAGAATAATGACACACTAGCTGGCCAGATGTTGTGTGAAGACAGTAATGACACTAGCTGACCAGATGTTGTGTGAAGACAGTAATGACACTCTAGCTGACCAGATTTTGTGTGAAGACAGTAATGACACTCTAGCTGACCAGATGTTGTATGAAGACAGTAATGACACTCTAGCTGACAAGATGTTGTGTGAAGACAGTAATGACACTCTAGCTGACCAGATGTTGTGTGAAGACAGTAATGACACTTTAGCTGACCAGATGTTGTGTGAAGACAGTAATGACACACTAGCTGACCAGATGTTGTGTGAAGACAGTAATGACACTCTAGCTGACCAGATGTTGTGTGAAGACAGTAATGACACTAGCTGACCAGATGTTGTGTGAAGACAGTAATGACACTCTAGCCGACCAGATGTTGTGTGAAGACAGTAATGACACACTAACTGGCCAGATGTTGTGTGAAGACAGTAATGACACTAGCTGACCAGATGTTGTGTGAAGACAGTAATGACACTAGCTGACCGGATGTTGTGTGAAGACAGTAATGACACTAGTGACCAGATGTTGTATGAAGACAGTAATGACACACTAGCTGGCCAGATGTTGTGTGAAGACAGTAATGACACTAGCTGACCAGATGTTGTGTGAAGACAGTAATGACACTAGCTGACCAGATGTTGTGTGAAGACAGTAATGACACTAGCTGACCAGATGTTGTGTGAAGACAGTAATGACACTAGCTGACCAGATGTTGTGTGAAGACAGTAATGACACTAGCTGACCAGATGTTGTGTGAAGACAGTAATGACACACTAGCTGGCCAGATGTTGTGTGAAGACAGTAATGACACTAGCTGACCAGATGTTGTGTGAAGACAGTAATGACACTAGCTGGCCAGATGTTGTGTGAAGACAGTAATGACACTCTAGCTGACCAGATGTTGTGTGAAGACAGTAATGACACTAGCTGACCAGATGTTGTGTGAAGACAGTAATGACACTCTAGCTGACCAGATGTTGTGTGAAGACAGTAATGACACACTAGCTGGCCAGATGTTGTGTGAAGACAGTAATGACACTAGCTGACCAGATGTTGTGTGAAGACAGTAATGACACTAGCTGACCGGATGTTGTGTGAAGACAGTAATGACACTAGCTGACCAGATGTTGTGTGAAGACAGTAACGACACTCTAGCTGACCAGATGTTGTGTGAAGACAGTAATGACACTGACTGACCAGATGTTGTGTGAAGACATTAATGACACACTAGCTGGCCAGATGTTGTGTGAAGACAGTAATGACACTAGCTGACCAGATGTTGTGTGAAGACAGTAATGACACTAGCTGACCAGATGTTGTGTGAAGACAGTAATGACACTCTAGCTGACCAGATGTTGTGTAAAGACAGTAATGACACTCTAGCTGACCAGATGTTGTGTGAAGACAGTAATGACACACTTGCTGACCAGATGTTGTGTGAAGACAGTAATGACACACTAGCTGACCAGATGTTGTGTGAAGACAGTAATGACACACTAGCTGGCCAGATGTTGTGTGAAGACAGTAATGACACTCTAGCTGACCAGATGTTGTGTGAAGACAGTAATGACACACTTGCTGACCAGATGTTGTGTGAAGACAGTAATGACACACTTGCTGACCAGATGTTGTGTGAAGACAGTAATGACACACTAGCTGGCCAGATGTTGTGTGAAGACAGTAATGACACTCTAGCTGACCAGATGTTGTGTGAAGACAGTAATGACACTCTAGCTGACCAGATGTTGTGTGAAGACAGTAATGACACTCTAGCTGACCAGATGTTGTGTGAAGACAGTAATGACACTCTAGCTGACCAGATGTTGTGTGAAGGCAGTAATGACACTCTAGCTGACCAGATGTTGTGTGAAGACAGTAATGACACACTAGCTGGCCAGATGTTGTGTGAGACAGTAATGACACTAGCTGACCAGATGTTGTGTGAAGACAGTAATGACACTAGCTGACCAGATGTTGTGTGAAGACAGTAATGACACTCTAGCTGACCAGATGTTGTGTTAAGACAGTAATGACACTCTAGCTGACCAGATGTTGTGTGAAGACAGTAATGACACTCTAGCTGACCAGATGTTGTGTGAAGAATAATGACACACTAGCTGGCCAGATGTTGTGTGAAGACAGTAATGACACTAGCTGACCAGATGTTGTGTGAAGACAGTAATGACACTCTAGCTGACCAGATTTTGTGTGAAGACAGTAATGACACTCTAGCTGACCAGATGTTGTATGAAGACAGTAATGACACTCTAGCTGACAAGATGTTGTGTGAAGACAGTAATGACACTCTAGCTGACCAGATGTTGTGTGAAGACAGTAATGACACTTTAGCTGACCAGATGTTGTGTGAAGACAGTAATGACACTCTAGCTGACCAGATGTTGTGTGAAGACAGTGTTGTTTGTCCATCAAGAATGATGATGACCATTCATTTCATCCAGTGGGGTTGAAGGTGTGGAGCCGTGGGTTCTAAGATGGCTGATAAGGCCTATTTTGGCTCTAAATGTTCTTTGACAATGTGGGCAAAGAATGCTTGACGTCTCTGGAGGAGGATTTCCTGCAGTGGTTTTTCTGTCCTGCCTTTTCTTCACAGCTCTTGCAGTCCTGGTTGCCTCACATATGACTGCACCTTTGCGCAATGATGCACGCCACGAATTTCGGTCTCTGGCTGCAGCCTCCCAGGTGTCATGATGAATTCCAAAAGCATTCAGTGAAATTTTCAGAGTGTCTTTAAAACGTTTCCTCTGGCCACCTTGGGAGCGTTTACCACAACGCAGTTCGCTGTAGAAAATTCGTTTAGGGAGCCTGTGATCTGGCATGCGGGTCAAGTGACCAGCCCAGCGAATCTGATTCTTCATCAGTAGAGTGTGGATACTGGGCATGGATGCTCTTTCTAAGACTTCAGTGTCTGGAATCTTGTCTTGCCATTTAATCTTCAGTAGCTTCCTTAGGCAGACTGTGTGGAAGTGGTTTAATTTCCTAGCGTGTCGCTGATAAACAGTCCAGGTTTCACAAGCATATAGCAGTGTGGATAATACAACTGCTTTGTAGACTTTTAGCTTTGTTTGCAGGCTTATTCCAGTTCTGTCCCATACATTCTTGTACAGTCTGCCAAAGGCTGCACTGGCCTTGGAGATTCTTGCATTCACTTCGTCATCGATTGTGGCAGCTTGTGACACAGTGCTGCCAAGATAGGTGAATTTGTCCACAACACTTAGTCTATGATCATTCACTTTGATATTCGGCACAGTGTGATTATTCCCTGGAGCTGGCTGGTACATAACTACAGTCTTCTCCAAGTTGATATTGAGCCCAAAGTTGGCACAGGCATGTGAGAAAGCTGAAACATTATGTTGCATGTCCGCCTCTGAGTTTGCGTATAGAGCGCAATCATCAGCAAATAGGAGCTCTCTGACAGTGCCGCTGTCAATTTTGGTTTTAGCTTTCAGCCTTCTGAGATTGAATAACTTTCCATCCATACGGTAGTTGATGTCTATTCCAATGTCGTCGTTCTCGAAGGCATTCATCAACATGGCTGAAAACATGAGGCTGAACAGTGTTGGTGCCAGGACACATCCTTGCTTCACTCCATTGGTTACAGGAAAGGGTTCAGACAGTTCACCATTTTCCTGTACTCTTGCCTGCATGCCGTCATGAAATAGCCGCACTATTTGGACAAACTTTCGTGGACAGCCATATTTTGCCATAATCTTCCACAGTCCTTCTCTGCTGACTGTATCAAAAGCCTTGGTAAGGTCAATGAAAGTGGAGAACATTTCGCAGTTCTGTTCCTGACATTTCTCTTGCAGCTGCCTTGCAGCGAAAATCATGTCAACAGTTCCACATTCTTTTCTGAAGCCACATTGACTCTCAGGAAGAAGACCTTGATCAAGATGGGCTGTGAGGCGATTGAGAAGAATTCTGGCGAGTATCTTCCCTGCAATTGAGAGCAAGGAGATGCCTCGGTGGTTGTCACAGGATTGGCGGTTTCCTTTACGTTTGTAAAGGTGGACTATTGACGCGTCCTTAAAATCTTGTGGCATGGTCTCGTTCATCCATATGTTTGTGAAGACTTGGTGAAGCTGCTCTGTTAGGACCGGCCCACCTGCCTTGTATATCTCTGCTGGGATGGAGTCAGGACCAAGTGCCTTGCCGCTGGAGAGTTGCTGGATGGCTTTGTTTATTTCCACTATGGTTGGCAGGTCACCAAGTGTCTCATTGGTGGGAACTTGAGGAAGGCAGTTGATGGTTTCATCATCGAAGAAGGAAGTTGCATTTAAGATTTTGCTGAAATGCTCTGCCCAGCGTTGAAGGATTTCTTTCTTATCGGTGACCAATGTTCCCCCGTCTGCACTGAGGAGGGGAACTATGCCTGGTGATGAAGGACCATAGACCGCTTTCAGTGAGTCGTAGAAGTTTTTCATATCATGTCTGTCAGCAAAGCCCTGAATTTCATCAGCTTTGCTGCTCAGCCAGGAGTCCCGCATGTGCCGAAGTTTCTGCTGCACTACTCTCTGAATGTTCTTGAAAGCATCTTTTTTTGATGTTGACTTTGGGTCATTCAAATGTGCCTTGAGGAGAAGATGTTTCTCGGCCAGCAATTGGTTGATGTCTTCGGAATTTTCATCAAACCAGTCTTTATGCTTTCGGGGGGCTGGACCCAGGATTTCCATAGCAGTGTTGTAAATTGTGTCCTTTAGGGCTCTCCATTCTGTTTCTGTATCCTGTTTAGCATCAGCATTGGGCTTGAGGCGGTCTTCCAGCATATTTTCAAACGACTGCTGCATTTTCTTGCTGTTTAGGCGGGTGACATTTAGCTTTGTTTGCATTTTCGCCCCTTGAGGACGCCGTGGTGGCCTGATGTGGATGTTCATTTTCGAGACAATGAGACGATGGTCTGTCCAACATTCAGCACCACACATGGATTTTGTCACTCGAACGTCTTGTCTGTCACTCCTCCTGACAATGACATAGTCAATGAGGTGCCAGTGTTTCGAGCGAGGGTGCATCCACGATGTCCTATTTCTCATGGGGAGACGGAAAATTGTGTTCGTAATCACGAGATCATGTTCGGGACATGTCTGAAGGAGGCGGAGTCCATTGCTGTTACAATTTCCAACTCCATGCTTTCCAATAATGCCACTCCAAGAGGTGGTGTCCGTGCCTACTCTGGCATTGAAATCCCCAAGGAGTATAAGTTTGTCTCCTTTGGGAACAGATGTTAATACACTGTGCAGGTCCTCATAGAACTTGTTCTTGACATCATCTTCGTTGGTCATAGTTGGTGCGTAGACACTCACAATGGTTGCGTGCTTCCTTCCATTCAGCAGGGGCAACTTCATGGTCATGAGCCTGTCGTTTATAGCCTTTGGAAATCCAGCTAATTTGCCGACCAGGGCCGACTTAATGGCAAATCCCACACCGGATTGGCGTCTTTCCTCGCTTTTCCTTCCACTCCAGAAGAATGTGTAGCCGGCACCAATTTCACAGATTTGGCCTTCTTCTGCAAGTCGTGTCTCGCTCAAGGCTGCAATGTCGATGTTGTACCTGCCCAGCTCTTTCCCAATCAGTGCTGTTCGTCTCTCTGGACCCGACGCACCGTCTCTGTCAAGTAGGGTGCGTACATTCCAAGTTCCAATTGTTAAGGGAATATGGTTTACTCTTTTAGCTTTGCTTGTTTTATCTTTCTTTGTATGTCGACCGCAGTTAAGGGTACCCACCAACCGCGGCTAGCTGGTTAGGTAGTGATGAAGCAGACAATGTTTAGGGCACCTTTTCTAGCCCCTTCCTCATGCTATGGAGGTGAGCAGTGTGTTCCTATAGAGGGCTGCTCAGTCGCTCAGGGGGCTGCCGAATCCCACTGCTGCTCCGGTCAGTAGAAGACGACCATATGGCCTGAGCCGCCTGTGTGCAGGTCTGCGACTACGGCTGCCAGCGTACCCACGCCTGCCGCTTTGCCGCTCGCCCATCGCCACAGGGCTTGAAGGTGATATGTGACGTTGGATGAAGAATGACTTGCGCAATGACTTGGATTAAAGTGAGGAAGAGTTGCGCAATTCGTCGACCTCACTCTCTCGCCTGAGTCCATCTGAGTCCAGTGGCAAGACAAGTCGAGACGATTGGAGACGAATACAGGTGCAGTGGATGACCAGGGCGCTCTACGTGCCTTGCCGTGCTCATTACGTTCCACAACGCTTTGCAGGTAAACGCCGTCTTGCCCGTTGAATCAGGAATGATTTCTTCCGCGCAGTCTGCCGAATCCTGTCTTCACATGCTGGGTAGGCATACCCTAGTTTACCTCTTGGTTTGACACCAAATCGGATACCCATGCCTGGTTTAGCCAGCCTCTCACAGCTGTTGCCCGGGGGGTGGCCGCTGTCGCATGCTGACAGCTACTAGGAGCCACAGGCACGAGCTGGGTGTCAGACTTGGACCAGTGGGGGATGGGTCCTGAAAGGACATGAGAGCCATCCTTACCAAAGGTGCTACCAATGAGAAGACAGTAATGACACACTAGCTGGCCAGATGTTGTATGAAGACAGTAATGAGATACAGAGAGACACATGGAGAGACAGAAAGAGAGAGAGATCAACAAGCAGACTGAAAGAGAGAGGAGGGGGAGGGGTAGAGAGAGCAACAGGCATATCCATATAGGCACAAACATGAAAAAGATAAATCTGCCGCTGATGTCACAAACTAATGCCTGTAACAAGCATCACGAGAGATCTGACTCGTTCTTCTTCTTCTGGAAACCCAATCATTGCATCATGTGTTTTCTGACTTGTAACATTTGGTCAGAACGTGCTGCAGAAATATGGCTGTCCCAGTGGCCGGCCGTTGCCAGCGTGTGAAATCCCAGCACGCGTCATTGTTTGTACTGGTTATTTTGCTCCCTGGGCATCCACCGAGGAAACTCTGTGGCAGACTAAGCTGACAGTGATGCTGTGGCACAATGCAAGCAGTCATCTACAGTCACCAAGCCTGACTGCCAGCGCATTCTTCTTCTCTTGGTTACATGGTATTCATCTATAAATCACATTCAGTAACAGTGACAGTTGAGAAATTCAGCCATCATGAGTCGTCTGACTTGTCTTTGTTCTGGAATGCAAGGTGTGTGCAATTTCTGCCAATACAAAACACGCTCTAGACTTCAGGGTAGGTAGGGACAGACTCAACAACATGGTGAGATAGCTTTACAACCCAGAGTAGAAGATGAAAGACTCAACACAACATGGTGAGATAGCTCTACAGCCCAGAGCATAAGATGAAAGACTCAACAGAAGATGGTAAAATAGCGCTACAACCCAGAGTAGAAGATGAAAGACTCAACACAAGATGGTAAAATAGCTCTACAGCCCATAGTAGAAGATGAAATACTCAACACAAGATGGTAAGATAGCTCTAAAACCCAGGGTAGAAGATGAAAGACTCAACACAAGATGGTAAGATAGCTCTAAATCCCAGGGTAGAAGATGAAATACTCAACACAAGATGGTGAGATAGCTCTACAACCCAAGGTAGAAGATGAAATACTCAACACAAGATGGTGAGATAGCTCTACAACCCAGGGTAGAAGATGAAATACTCAACACAAGATGGTGAGATAGCTCTACAACCCAGGGTAGAAGATGAAATACTCAACACAAGATGGTGAGATAGCTCTACAACCCAAGGTAGAAGATGAAATACTCAACACAAGATGGTGAGATAGCTCTACAACCCAAGGTAGAAGATGAAATACTCAACACAAGATGGTGAGATAGCTCTACAACCCAGGGTAGAAGATGAAATACTCAACACAAGATGGTGAGATAGCTCTACAACCCAGGGTAGAAGGTGAAAGACTCAACACATGGTGAGATAGCTCTACAATCCAGGGTAGAAGATGAAATACTCAACACAAGATGGTGAGATAGCTCTACAACCCAGGGTAGAAGGTGAAAGACTCAACACATGGTGAGATAGCTCTACAACCCAGGGTAGAAGATGAAAGACTCAACACAAGATGGTGAGATAGCTCTACAGCCCAGGGCATAAGATGAAAGACTCAACACAGCCCAGGGTAGAATATGTGCAGACATGTGTCAACTACTTACCAATCTTTGGGTGAATCTCATCGCGGAGTTTCTGGTCTAAGACTACGTTGTGGCTGCAGACAGCAGATGAGCTGATTGTTCGATGTGGAACTCTGGTGGCTCTTAGAGCCATGCGAATTAAATGGTGATTCATTCTGTCACAGGAGTGTATGAAACAGAGAAATAGTTCACAATGGTTTAATGACTGTCTCAAACACAAGCACACAGTAGCATTGTGGCTATGACAACCCCAGGTGAGTGGACATTGTGGATAAGACAACCCAGGGTGAGGGGAACAGTGTGGCTAAGACACACCCAGGGAGGGGAACAATTTGGCTAAGACACACCCAGGGAGGGGGAAAATGTGGCTATGACACACCTAGGGAGGGGGAACAATGTGGCTATGACACACCCAGGGAGGGGGAATAGTGTGGCTATGACACACCCAGGGAGGGGAATAGTGTGGCTATGACACACCCAGGGAGGGGAATAGTGTGGCTATGACACACCCAGGGAGGGGGAATAGTGTGGCTATGACACACCTAGGGAGGGGGAATAGTGTGGCTATGACACACCCAGGGAGGGGAATAGTGTGGCTATGACACACCCAGGGAGGGGGGATAGTGTGGCTATGACACACCCACGGAGGGGGAACAATGTGGCTATGACACACCCAGGGAGGGGAACAATGTGGCTATGACACACCCAGGGAGGGGAACAATGTGGCTATGACACACCCAGGGAGGGGAACAATGTGGCTACGACACACCCAGGGAGGGGAACAATGTGGCTATGACACACCCAGGGAGGGGAACAATGTGGCTACGACACACCCAGGGAGGGGGAATAGTGTGGCTATGACACACCCAGGGAGGGGGAATAGTGTGGCTATGACACACCCAGGGAGGGGGAATAGTGTGGCTATGACACACCCAGGGAGGGGGAATAGTGTGGCTATGACACACCCAGGGAGGGGGAATAGTGTGGCTACGACACACCCAGGGAGGGGGAATAGTGTGGCTATGACACACCCAGGGAGGGGGAATAGTGTGGCTATGACACACCCAGGGAGGGGGAATAGTGTGGCTATGACACACCCAGGGAGGGGGAAAATGTGGCTATGACACACCCAGGGAGGGGGAATAGTGTGGCTACAACACACCCAGGGAGGGGGAATAGTGTGGCTATGACACACCCAGGGAGGGGGAATAGTGTGGCTATGACACACCCAGGGAGGGGGAATAGTGTGGCTATGACACACCTAGGGAGGGGGAACAATGTGGCTATGACACACCCAGGGAGGGGGGAATAGTGTGGCTATGACACACCCAGGGAGGGGGAAAATGTGGCTATGACACAACCAGGGAGGGGGAATAGTGTGGCTATGACACACCCAGGGAGGGGGAATAGTGTGGCTATGACACACCCAGGGAGGGGGAATAGTGTGGCTATGACACACCCAGGGAGGGGGAATAGTGTGGCTATGACACACCCAGGGAGGGGGAATAGTGTGGCTATGACACACCCAGGGAGGGGGAATAGTGTGGCTACAACACACCCAGGGAGGGGGAATAGTGTGGCTACGACACACCCAGGGAGGGGGAATAGTGTGGCTATGACACACCCAGGGAGGGGGAATAGTGTGGCTATGACACACCCAGGGAGGGGGAATAGTGTGGCTACAACACACCCAGGGAGGGGGAATAGTGTGGCTATGACACACCCAGGGAGGGGGAATAGTGTGGCTACAACACACCCAGGGAGGGGGAATAGTGTGGCTATGACACACCCAGGGAGGGGGAATAGTGTGGCTATGACACACCCAGGGAGGGGGAATAGTGTGGCTACAACACACCCAGGGAGGGGGAATAGTGTGGCTATGACACACCCAGGGAGGGGGAATAGTGTGGCTATGACACACCTAGGGAGGGGAACAATGTGGCTATGACACACCTAGGGAGGGGGAATAGTGTGGCTATGACACACCTAGGTAGGGGGAATAGTGTGGCTAAGACACACCCAGGGAGGGGGAATAGTGTGGCTACAACACACCCAGGGAGGGAACAATGTGGCTAAGACACACCCAGGGAGGGGGGAAATGTGGCTATGACACACCCAGGGAGGGGAATAGTGTGGCTATGACACACCTAGGGAGGGGGAATAGTGTGGCTATGACACACCTAGGGAGGGGGAATAGTGTGGCTAAGACACACACAGGGAGGGGGAATAGTGTGGCTACAACACACCCAGGGAGGGGAACAATGTGGCTAAGACACACCCAGGGAGGGGGGAAATGTGGCCATGACACACCCAGGGAGGGGAATAGTGTGGCTATGACACACCCAGGGAGGGGGAATAGTGTGGCTATGACACACCTAGGGAGGGGGAATAGTGTGGCTAAGACACACCCAGGGAGGGGGGAAGTGTGGCTATGACACACCCAGGGAGGGGGGAAATGTGGCTATGACACACCCAGGGAGAGGGGAAATGTGGCTATGACACACCTAGGGAAGGGGAATAGTGTGGCTAAGACACACCCAGGGAGGGGGGAAATGTGGCTATGACACACCCAGGGAGGGGGGATATGTGGCTATGACACACCTAGGGAGGGGGAATAGTGTGTCTAAGACACACCTAGGGAGGGGGAACAATGTGGCTATGACACACCCAGGGAGGGGGGAAATGTGGCTATGACACACCCAGGGAGGGGGGAAATGTGGCTATGACACACCCAGGGAGGGGAATAGTGTGGCTAAGACACACCCAGGGAGGGGGGAAATGTGGCTATGACACACCCAGGGAGGGGGGAATTGTGGCTATGACACACCCAGGGAGGGGAATAGTGTGGCTAAGACACACCCAGGGAGGGGGAAATGTGGCTATGACACACCCAGGGAGGGGGAATAGTGTGGCTAAGACACACCCAGGGAGGGGGGAAATGTGGCTATGACACACCCAGGGAGGGGAATAGTGTGGCTAAGACACACCCAGGGAGGGGGGAAATGTGGCAATGACACACCCAGGGAGGGGGGAAATGTGGCTATGACACACCCAGGGAGGGGAACAATGTGGGGCTATGACACACCCAGGGAGGGGAACAGTGTGGCTACAACACACCCAGGGAGGGGAACAGTGTGGATACAACACACCCAGGGAGGGGAACAATGTGGCTATGACACACCCAGGGAGGGGAACAATGTGGCTATGACACACCCAGGGAGGGGAACAATGTGGCTATGACACACCCAGGGAAGGGAACAGTGTGGCTACAACACACCCAGGGAGGGGAACAATGTGGCTAAGACACACCTAGGGAGGGGGAACAATGTGGCTATGACACACCCAGAGAGTGGGGAAATGTGGCTATGACACACCCAGGGAGGGGGGAAATGTGGCTATGATACACCCAGGGAGGGGAATAGTGTGGCTATGACGCACCCAGGGAGGAGGAATAGTGTGGCTACAACACACCCAGGGAGGGGAACAATGTGGCTATGACACACCCAGGGAGGGGGGGAAATGTGGCTATGATACACCCAGGGAGGGGGGAAATGTGGCTATGATACACCCAGGGAGTGGGGAAATGTGGCTATGACACACCCAGGGAGGGGGGAAATGTGGCTATGACACACCCAGGGAGGGGAATAGTGTGGCTACAACACACCCAGGGAGGGGAATAATGTGGCTAAGACACACCTAGGGAGGGGGAACAATGTGGCTATGACACACCCAGGGAGTGGGGAAATGTGGCTATGACACACCCAGGGAGGGGGGAAATGTGGCTATGACACACCCAGGGAGGGGAACAATGTGGCTATGACACACCCAGGGAGGGGAACAGTGTGGTTACAACACACCCATGGAGGGGAACAATGTGGCTATGACACACCCAGGGAGGGGAACAGTGTGGCTACAACACACCCAGGGAGGGGAACAATGTGGCTATGACACACCCAGGGAGGGGAACAGTGTGGCTACAACACACCCAGGGAGGGGAACAATGTGGCTATGACACACCCAGGGATGGGAACAGTGTGGCTATGACACACCGAGGGAGGGGAACAATGTGGCTAAGACACACCCAGGGAGGGGAACAGTGTGGCTAAGACACACCCATGGAGGGGGAATAGTGTGGCTAAGACACACCCAGGGAGGGGAACAATGTGGCTAAGACACCCAGGGAGGGGAACAGTGTGGCTATGGCACACCCAGGGAGGGGGAATAGTGTGGCTACAACACACCCAGGGAGGGGAACAATGTGGCTAAGGCACACCCAGGGAGGGGAACAGTGTGGCTATGACACACCCAGGGAGGGGAACAGTGTGGCTATGACACACCCAGGGAGGGGAACAGTGTGGCTATGACACACCCAGGGAGGGGGAATAGTGTGGCTAAGGCACACCCAGGGAGGGGAACAGTGTGGCTAAGGCACACCCAGGGAGGGGAACAATGTGGCTATGACACACCCAGGGAGGGGAACAATGTGGCTAAGGCACACCCAGGGAGGGGAACAATGTGGCTATGACACACCCAGGGAGGGGAACAGTGTGGCTATGACACACCCAGGGAGGGGAACAGTGTGGCTATGACACACCCAGGGAGGGGAACAATGTGGCTATGACACACCCAGGGAGGGGAACAGTGTGGCTATGACACACCCAGGGAGGGGAACAGTGTGGCTATGACACACCCAGGGAGGGGAACAGTGTGGCTATGACACACCCAGGGAGGGGGAATAGTGTGGCTATGACACACCCAGGGAGGGGAACAATGTGGCTACAACACACCCAGGGAGGGGAACAATGTGGCTATGACACACCCAGGGAGGGGAACAATGTGGCTATGACACACCCAGGGAGGGGAACAGTGTGGCTATGACACACCCAGGGAGGGGAACAGTGTGGCTATGACACACCCAGGGAGGGGGAATAGTGTGGCTATGACACACCCAGGGAGGGGGAATAGTGTGGCTATGACACACCCAGGAAGGAGAACAATGTGGCTAAGACACACCCAGGGAGGGGAACAATGTGGCTAAGACACACCCAGGGAGGGGAACAGTGTGGCTAAGACACACCCAGGGAGGAGGAAAATGTGGCTATGACACACCCAGGGAGGGGAATAGTGTGGCTATGACACACCCAGGGAGGGGGAAAATGTGGCTATGACACCCCCAGGGAGGGGGAATAGTGTGGCTATGACAAACCCAGGGAGGGGGAATAGTGTGGCTATGACACACCCAGGGAGGGGGAACAATGTGGCTATGACACACCTAGGGAGGGGAACAGTGTGGCTATGACACACCCAGGGAGGGGAACAGTGTGGCTATGACACACCCAGGGAGGGGAACAGTGTGGCTATGACACACCCAGGGAGGGGAACAATGTGGCTATGACACACCCAGGGAGGGGAACAGTGTGGCTATGACACACCCAGGGAGGGGAACAATGTGGCTATGACACACCCAGGGAGGGGAACAATGTGGCTATGACACACCCAGGAAGGGGAACAGTGTGGCTATGACACACCCAGGGAAGGGAACAATGTGGCTATGACACACCCAGGAAGGGGAACAATGTGGCTATGACACACCCAGGGAGGGGAACAATATGGCTATGACACACCCAGGGAGGGGAACAGTGTGGCTATGACACACCCAGGAAGGGGAACAATGTGGCTAAGACACACCCAGGGAGGGGAACAATGTGGCTAAGACACACCCAGGGAGGGGAATAGTGTGGCTATGACACACCCAGGGAGGGGAATAGTGTGGCTATGACACACCCAGGGAGGGGGAATAGTGTGGCTACAACACACCCAGGGAGAGGAACAGCGTGGCTAAGACACACCCAGGGAGGGGAACAGTGTGGCTATGACACACCCAGGGAGGGGAACAATGTGGCTATGACACACCCAGGGAGGGGAACAATGTGGCTATGACACACCCAGGGAGGGGAACAATGTGGCTATGACACACCCAGGGAGGGGAACAGTGTGGCTATGACACACCCAGGGAGGGGAACAATATGGCTATGACACACCCAGGGAGGGGAACAGTGTGGCTATGACACACCCAGGGAAGGGAACAATGTGGCTATGACACACCCAGGAAGGGGAACAATGTGGCTAAGACACACCCAGGGAGGGGAACAATGTGGCTAAGACACACCCAGGGAGGGGAATAGTGTGGCTATGACACACCCAGGGAGGGGAATAGTGTGGCTATGACACACCCAGGGAGGGGGAATAGTGTGGCTACAACACACCCAGGGAGAGGAACAGCGTGGCTAAGACACACCCAGGGAGGGGAACAGTGTGGCTAAGACACACCCAGGGAGGAGGAAAATGTGGCTATGACACACCCAGGGAGGGGAATAGTGTGGCTATGACACACCCAGGGAGGGGAACAGTGTGGCTATGACACACCCAGGGAGGGGAACAGTGTGGCTATGACACACCCAGGGAGGGGAACAATGTGGCTATGACACACCCAGGGAGGGGAACAATGTGGCTATGACACACCCAGGGAGGGGGAATAGTGTGGCTAAGACACACCCAGGGAGGGGGAACAATGTGGCTATGACACACCCAGGGAGGGGGAATAGTGTGGCTAAGACACACCTATGGAGGGGGAATAGTGTGGCTAAGACACACCCAGGGAGGGGGAATAGTGTGGCTATGACACACCCAGGGAGGGGAACAATATGGCTACAACACACCCAGGGATGGGAACAGCGTGGCTAAGACACACCCAGGGAGGGGGAAAATGTGGCTATGACACACCCAGGGAGGGGGAATAGTGTGGCTATGACACACCCAGGGAGGGGAACAGCGTGGCTAAGACACACCCAGGGAGGGGGAAAATGTGGCTATGACACACCCAGGGAGGGGGAATAGTGTGGCTACAACACACCCAGGGAGGGGGAATAGTGTGGCTATGACACACCCAGGGAGGGGGAATAGTGTGGCTATGACACACCCAGGGAGGGGGAATAGTGTGGCTATGACACACCTAGGGAGGGGGAACAATGTGGCTATGACACACCCATGGAGGGGGAATAGTGTGGCTAAGACACACCCAGGGAGGGGGAATAGTGTGGCTAAGACACACCCAGGGAGGGGGAATAGTGTGGCTAAGACACACCCAGGGAGGGGGAATAGTGTGGCTAAGACACACCCAGGGATGGGAACAGTGTGGCTAAGACAGACCCAGGGAGGGGAATAGTGTGGCTAAGACACACCCATGGAGGGGGGAATAGTGTGGCTAAGACAGACCCAGGGAGGGGAATAGTGTGGCTAAGACACACCCAGGGATGGGAACAGTGTGGCTAAGACACACCCAGGGAGGGGAATAGTGTGGCTAAGACACACCCAGGGAGGGGAATAGTGTGGCTAAGACACACCCATGGAGGGGGAATAGTGTGGCTAAGACACACCCAGGGAGGGGGAATAGTGTGGCTAAGACAGACCCAGAGATGGGAATAGTGTGGCTATGACAGACCCAGGGAGGGGAATAGTGTGGCTAAGACACATTACTCTGTGCTGATGTAATCACTATCATGAGGGTCACCCTTGCTCCCCAAGACTTGTCCTGCTATTCAGGATCGGCTGGGTGGACCTGGGTGGACCTGGGCGCCCACTTCCATTTTACAATCCTGCCCAACATGCAATCCCTCCCCCATTTTACCAAAAATAAGGCACCTAACAAACTATTTGCTGTTAAACTAAGAGATGACATCAACACCAACTTAACATCATACAAATGCCAGGAGTAGAACAAGAAAGAGGTCGATATTTGAGGACATCATACAAATGCCAGGAGTAGAACAAGAAAGAGGTAGATATTTGAGGACATCATACAAATGCCAGGAGTAGAACAAGAAAGAGGTAGATATTTGAGGACATCATACAAATGCCAGGAGTAGAACAAGAAAGAGGTAGATATTTGAGGACATCATACAAATGCCAGGAGTAGAACAAGAAAGAGGTAGATATTTGAGGACATCATACAAATGCCAGGAGTAGAACAAGAAAGAGGTAGATATTTGAGGACATCATACAAATGCCAGGAGTAGAACAAGAAAGAGGTAGATATTTGAGGACATCATACAAATGCCAGGAGTAGAACAAGAAAGAGGTAGATATTTGAGGACATCATACAAATGCCAGGAGTAGAACAAGAAAGAGGTCGATATTTGAGGACATCATACAAATGCCAGGAGTAGAACAAGAAAGAGGTCGATATTTGAGGACATCATACAAATGCCAGGAGTAGAACAAGAAAGAGGTCGATATTTGAGGACATCATACAAATGCCAGGAGTAGAACAAGAAAGAGGTAGATATTTGAGGACATCATACAAATGCCAGGAGTAGAACAAGAAAGAGGTCGATATTTGAGGACATCATACAAATGCCAGGAGTAGAACAAGAAAGAGGTAGATATTTGAGGACATCATACAAATGCCAGGAGTAGAACAAGAAAGAGGTCGATATTTGAGGACATCATACAAATGCCAGGAGTAGAACAAGAAAGAGGTAGATATTTGAGGACAGCTTAGACAATAGAAAGGAAAGTAAACTGAAGCATACAACACAACTATGGCCTCCCGTGACCTCAAACGACCCCGACATCGTTTTTTCCAGAAATATGCATCATAAGACCATGGTTACCAATATAAATACAAGGACAAAGTGGTTCTTTCATGGATTAGTCTTAATATCTCAACAAATGCTGAAACTACACACATACATTATCCTCGATCTGAAGAGAACGTTGCAGGGACGCCAGTGAGAAGAAAGACAAACCGTTTGAGCATGTGTCGGCCTTGTCTACTTCATGCTTCACACACAAACAATCAATTATGTATGCACAGATCAACTACCTGTTTTAGTTGTTTTACTTGTTACTTAACACACCATTACCTGTTGTAGTTGTTTCACTAAACACACCATATGATCGTGCAAATAAAACAGAGAAATACCTGTCAAACCAGCCAGAAACGTCTCATTCCGGGACAGAAAACAGTGGTTTCTGAAGCAGCCCTCACTTGACATTGAGCAGAAGGCAGCCCGGCTTATCTACAATACTTTTGTCACGTATGCACAATTTACACAGCACGGGGCGGGGGGCCGGGGAAACCACCGACAACACCACCAAGACACAGATAGTCTACTACAGCCGATAACAAATTAACAAGAACACACAAACAGTAGGACTACAAGTAGATAAATAAATGGTGGAGCAAGAGTTAGTGTTTCACCTATCTGACCTTCAAGTATTCTCCAGAACACCACGTCTGGGTTACCATCAGCAACCTACTGGCCACTAGTTGATAAATGGTGAAGACACTCATGGTGAAGACACTATTGGTGAAGACACTGTTGGTGAAGACACTGACATGTCACAACAATGGCGATGTGCGACATGTGGGACAGGTTCACTGACAGTGCCCTTCCATCTACTAGAATAGTGGTTCTCAACCTTTTATGACCCTTACACCTCTTCATCATATGTTCAGAATGTCACCCCCCCCCCCTTTTTTTCGTATTTCCTTCCTATAAATCCCCCCACTCCCTTCACAGTATACGTAAAAATGGAAGCTAAATTTAATAACGCATACTAGAACAAGTCTAGACGTCTATGTAAAACGTGATTTGCGGGTCTACTTACATTATAAAACTAATTTCAGAAAGACGAGAAGTACAGAACCGTAAAGTATGCAGGGAAAAACAATATCAAGTAATCGGTTCTTATATTAACGCGATTTTTAAATAATTTTATTTTAATTTCCCCCCCCCCCCGTCCCCCCACTGTACTAGAAGAAGGAGAAAGTTAGTTGCATATCCTTTACAGGACGTAGCAGTCAACTCCTGCATTATTTGGCTGTTTGTGATTCCTGTGCAAGTTTACGTTCAGTAGTTTACCATTGCTTTCTGAACGACCGACACTCGTGCCATTGTGTGGAAACCAACGGAAGGCAGTCTGTTACCAAATCGCCCATAGCTATGTTTCGAACGCGGTATTAGTAAGTATTACGAATTGCATTCGTAACCTATTTGCCACAGACATTTAAAATATGAACGTCAAATGAAGATGGCTATGATGGGAGACCGTGCGTGTGCTAGCCGTTCATTTCACCATCACTAAAGAAGAACATCTAGGCTTGTGAATTTAAATGTTCATGAAAATCAAATTCGCGAAGCATGGGAACTGGCGAAAGACCCAATCTTCTGGGCGGGTAGTGGTGAGAACGACAAAGATCCTGATAATGAATGTTGATAATGCCAGCCGTTCCTTTGATTTAACTGATCTTCGGCAAATAATCCGCCAGAACACTTAGTGTACAGTCGAAGCACAGAGATGGCCCAGTCAAATCGACTTCAGGCAGAATGACAAGGACTAGGTACAGGAGGCAGAGGACACAACATGACATTGAATTCAATCATTGATTGATGCCATCGATGACGGTAAAGTAATGAGTAATGGTATCGGATCACTCCCGACTTGAGTGAGACTGGTGTTTATATTAGCTGAACCTCACCAATATTTCCCATACAGCCAGGTCTAGTCTACCAACAGGCACACAAAGACCACAAATACATGTAGTTAAGACAGAGAAGGGCGGCAGAGATCCGCCACAAACACAACAACGGTATCCTACCCGTCCTGCTCGACCTTAGCTCCGGCATTCAAATACCCGACGCAGACGAACTCCGGACTTCTCGCGAGATCTCGCCGTCCTCCACTTCCGGTCTGTTGCTGGCAACTGATTCGATGACACTCCGGGCGCGCTCTTGCGTGCATAGTCTCACTTCCTAGGCAATGATGTGTTTGGATGAAGAACAAAACCAGTAATCTCGTTAATTCAAAATTAGCACCATCATTGTAACTGTCAGTGTACACACTACAGAAGGATGTAGGCAAGTGGGCAGGAGGTAGCATTTTTTTGGTTTTGTTCGCTCGCTGTGAACTCAACAGTAATCCATAACCGTGCCACTACTTCTAGTGCTCTGGGCTGACTTTTGCAAGTGGATTAGTTTTCCCTATGACTGACCGGTGTAGGGGTTGAACCCTCTACTTCAGCATCAACGCACCGGAAATTTAAGAGAGAATATTCATCAATTCGGCCACACTGACCTACAGGAATTCACGTGATCGTCACGGGGTTCGTCACTGCTCAAGTCGGGCCAGGATGTTTCGTCCTCTACCGGCTGTCTTGTGCTGCTCAAGTCGGGCCGGGATGTTCCGTCCTCTAGCGGCTGTCTTGTGCTGCTCAAGTCGGGCCGGGATGTTCCGTCCTCTAGCGGCTGTCTTGTGCTGCTCAAGTCGGGCCGGGATGTTCCGTCCTCTAGCGGCTGTCTTGTGCTGCTCAAGTCGGGCCGGGATGTTCCGTCCTCTAGCGGCTGTCTTGTGCTGCTCAAGTCGGGCCGGGATGTTCCGCCCTCTACCGGCTGTCTTGTGCTGCTCAAGTCGGGCCGGGATGTTCCGCCCTCTACCGGCTGTCTTGTGCTGCTCAAGTCGGGCCGGGATGTTCCGCCCTCTACCGGCTGTCTTGTGCTGCTCAAGTCGGGCCGGGATGTTCCGTCCTCTACCGGCTGTCTTGTGCTGCTCAAGTCGGACCGGGATGTTCCGCCCTCTACCGGCTGTCTTGTGCTGCTCAAGTCGGGCCGGGATGTTCCGCCCTCTACCGACTGTCTTGTACTGGTCTCTCTGACATCTGTGTGTGTGTCCAGTTCTTACCTCCAGGAGGTAACACGAGGACTTGCGGAGGCTGTCAATGCTAACGTCGGGCCGGGATGTTTCGTCCTCTAGCAGCTGTCTTGTGCTGTTCAAGTCTGGCCGGGATGTGGAAATATTGAGATTGCAGGGAATTGGCAGGGATTCTGGAAGAATCTCAAAACTGAGAGGGAAGACAAGGAGAACTTTCAATCAGATGATGGTGGGAACGTTTAGTATTGTGACTCTTCGCTGGCTCTTGAACGAGAGGACGGAGTGCGTATGGGAATGTCCTAAGTGCAGTGGTGTCGGTTCTTAGCTCAACTCAACAACTCAATATTTTGCGGAACAAAACAACAGCTGATGAACACTCTCATGTATCACCACTATGCTGCATTTTGTCGATGGGCAAAAGCCCTGACACCACTGCGTCGATGCAGAAACAACAACAGTAACGTCACAGACAGACAAACGGACGGACGTTAGTTAGGACAGACAAGCGGACAGACAGATAGATAGATAGATAGATAGATAGATAGATAGATAGATAGATAGATAGATAGTTGGAAGGACGGACAGACAGACGACTGAACGGAACGGGCGGGCATATAGAGTAACAGACAAATAGGCAGATCTGACAAGGATGGCATATGACCTGATTTCCCCGTCAAACCCGGATGTTTAGACACCAAACACATGCTCTAAAGAACTGAGCCTGTGCGCTGGTACATGGCGTGCTGGTCTGTGTCGCCAAGCTGTTGCTCTATGGTGTCACCGACAGCGAGATCTTGCGGTTCTGTTCTGTGTACACACACGAGTCGATGCTGGGCGCTAGCAAGTGCGGGACGACCTGCCCCGGGACGGGTGCATTCGGTTCGGCCTCGGCCTTTTGGCTGAGATCAAAGTAGTTTTCTGCCTTAGCCATCAGCAGAGAAGGTCATCCGAATGATACACAGGCGTGTGGAATCTTATGGGGCAGCTCTGGCCTCTGTGGAACCTTGAGCCCTATTTTTTTTTTTTAAATAAATTATGTTCGGCTATAACGGTCGCAAGGCTGTGGACATTGTGTCACATGATAATGATGACATGACTTCACTGGATAGATCTGATAGACGTTGTGTGGCTCTTTCTGAGAGGATCAAGCCACGAACATCCACGACTAACGTTGCACCTTTGAAATGTCTCGCTGATACGACTGGCCAAAAATTACAAGATTACACTCGTCTCGTACTGTAGATGACAGAGTGAGCAGAGGTGGGAGGGAGTACGGTGAACTGTTCTCATATCACATCGGCTGTAAATCAGACTTGGACATTGACAAAGTTGGACAGATCAGCAGCGGAAATCTTGACTAAACGATTGTGACTAAGTTGGACAGACCAACAGCGGAGATCTTGACCACCATTACTGCTGCTACAATAACTACTACTGAGTGGTCTCGAGGTATGGTGTCCGCCTCGAGTGCTGGAGGTCTCGGGTTCAAGCCCCGGTGAGGGCAGGGATTTTTTTTTCACGTGGCTTTCTAGTAACAAAATTTCCCCTGGTCTCTGGGTAGTGAGATCGGACGCCCGTGTGTATTGTTGCGCGCGTAAAAAATCCCTTGGCAGTTGGAAATCGAAAAAGAGTAGCCTAACAGCGCTGCCCGGGCAAAATTTCGAGTTAAAAATCTTCCCAAAGTATTTCAGGATCCTCGCCGGTGCTACTGAGTTCGTGCACTGAGCTGAGATTCTCTGGACTCAGGCTTGAGTTAGGAGGAGAACGGCGCACTTATGGGATACACCTGTGTGCCATGATGTTGATCCGTCGACTAAACTAAACTTAAAACTACTACTACTGCGACTGCGACTATAACTACTGCTGCTGCTACTACTACTATTGCTGCTACTACTGCTATAATAACTACTACAGCGACTGCTGCTGCTGCTGCTACTTTTCGCCATCTCCTGTCAATATCACACGACCAGTATTTAGTAGGGTCGTGATGTGACGACTTTCCCAACAAGTGAAGTGTGTGTATATCCCGCCTACACGTCTGCAGACATCCATTGACCCTGCTGACCCTTGTACACGCTCTCTGTTGGAGGGAAACTTGAAATTGTCGCTGGTCGGCTGTATTTATTCCACAAATGTTTGCAAAGTGTCTGTTATTGCGGTTTTTACTTCCTTGTTTTTATTCGGCTTGTACGTTTATAAATAGCTACATCCTTATTTCGGTTTTGAGTCATGCAGTTATTTCCATGAATTACCCACGTGACTTCACTAAAGCAGGCGACGGCAACTTACGGCACATGTGCCAAGCGTGGCACTCGGAACTATTTTCGTTGGCACACTGAGTGAATTGAAACACCTCCCCCGATGTGTCTCCACCTTGACGTGGTGGGGGAGCTTGCGTGTCCCATAGACCCCATTTGCTTGCCGATGGGTGAAAAATTACATATCGGACAGCTTATGGGATAGGGACCAGACTAAGAGAGACACAACCTGCTGCTCTGCAGGCATAGACTGAGGATAGCAATCAAAATTTAAATGAGGTGCACAAAGGCAGAATTTCTTGGTCCGGACAAAACTCTTAAGGCTCCCTGTCGAGGGCTGTGGCTGAACGCCTCTAAGCCACAAACCCTCGGATCTTAGAGCCAGGCTGATACCCGTCTACCGGAAAATAGAAACATGATACTGAGCAAGCTACGTGCTCAGGTCTGATACATGTTCGAAGGCTCCCAGCTGGGGGATATGAGAGATTCCCGGATGAAGGGGCCTGGCCGTTTCCCGTTCACTGCTGCACGAAGGTAAGGTGCTGAGCCGGCAGCACATGTAGCCTACCTCGTGAGCGAGTACAAAAAAGTCAGAAAAGTGCCCCAGTCGAAGGGATACGGAAACTGTCTGTATCTAACTCATAGAGAGTGTAGACAAAAGTGGAATAATGTCTCATCAACGCAAAATGGAACGCACGGCGAGCGAACCTATTGCGTGGTCTGAAGTCACAAGCAAAAGCTTACCGAGTGGATGTCACTCGCAGTCTGACCGCTCCTGGTGTGTGATTGAGCGATCAGTGGCAAGTGGGATGCCCAACACATGGAAGTGAGGAACTAAAGCAGCCATGAGCAGGACGTGGAAACTCCTTGGGTGAGCCCAGTCTCAGAGCAATATGTGCCGGCTCTGCAATTATGGAAGCCTCCTTGGATAGCGAGATAATGCCCATGGTCTGCCCCTGCCTTCCCTTGAGGGCAGACCACGATATCGTTGATCGTTCTATCTTGACCAGCTGAGATGTGGGTGACATTACAACAGTCTAACGTGTCTCGAAACCAGAGGAAGGCTAACCTCACTAAAAAAATGCCCGCCGGAAGTCGGAAGTGTCGTCCTACGGGTGGCAAACTAAAAATTGACACTACGCATTTACGTCCGAGTGAAATGTCTCGTCCGAATGTCTCCCGTGCTAGGAACAGCTCTGACTACCTAGTTTCCGAATGCCGCTCTTGTTCGGAACAGCTCTGACTAGGTAGTTTTCCGAATGTCCGCCGTGCCTGGAACAGCTCTGATGGGTACAGGGACAAGCACATGTCCGAAAACTCGCTTAGTGGAAACCAACCGCAGAGCTGACTGGTTTGTGCAGGAACGGCCCAGGGCGAGCGAAATGCCCAATATATTGAAGTGAGGAATTAAAACAGCCATGAGCAGGACGTGACGATTCCCTCGGTAAACCCAGCACCAGAGCGTTATGTGCCGGCTCTGCAATTATGGAAGCCACCCAGGATGGCGGAAAATGCTATGGACTGTCCCTGCCTTCACTTGAGGGATGACCGTGTAGTCTTCGACTGTTCCAACTAGACCAGCTGAGATGTGGACGGTACCACAAAAGTGAGAGTCTCCCAGGATTGCTAACCTGGTCAAAAATGCACGCTAAAAGTCGGATGTGTTGGCCTGAGGGTTTCGACCCGAGGGTGCCTAACCAGACACACCGCAATCACATCTGAAAAAATCACTCCGGATGAACGCAAAGAAGAAGAAGAAGAAGAATTGAAACACATCATTTTAAAAAGTAAATGTTTATTAAATAGAGACACTTACTTGTGTTAAACTATACCTGTTGTTACATCCCGTCAAAGCGAAAGCTGTTTGACTTTGAAGATAACAATGTGCGATCTGATGCAAGCAAATAGTACGGGTGGATCAACGTTGCCTGATTGCCTGGCCTTGATGAAGTTCTACTCCCGTCGTCTCCTCATATTCTCTCCCCACCACCCCACCATCACTCTATAGTTCTCCTCTCACTCGGCGGTCACATGCGCATGCCCCTACAGACCAGTGACTGCAGCTCAAAAATTGGTGTCGTGAAATACAATGAATCAGTCACCAAACAAAACGAGAAGTAGAATTAGTAATTAGAACACGAACACAGGTCATCATCACAGGTCACCATCACAAGTCACTATCACAAGTCACCATCACATGTGACCATCACAAGTCACTATCACAAGTCACCATCACAAGACACCATCACAAGTCACCATCACAGGTCTCCATCACAGACACGATCACAAGACACCATCACAGGTCTCCATCACAGGTCTCCATCACAAGTCACTATCACAGACACGATCACAAGTCACCATCACAAGTCACCATCACAGGTATCCATCACAAGTCACTATCACGGGTCACTATCACAAGTCACCATCACAGGTCACCATCAAAAGTCACCATCACAAGTCACCATCACAAGTCACCACCACAAGTCACCATCACAAGTCACCATCACAAATCAACACCACAAGTCACCATCACAAGTCACCATCACAAGTCACCATCACAAGTCACCATCACAAGTTACCACCACAAGTCACCATCACAGGTCACCATCACAAGTCACCATCACAAGCCACCATCACAAGTCACGATTAAAAGTAATTCCTTGCTATTAAATAATACGTTACTATTAAAATGACTCGAAAAAATTTCAAGATGCTAGGACAAAGGAATATGGGTTCATAGTTCATACAACAACAGGATAACGGTCATTGTGCTTTATCTTGAGAAAGTGTCATGCTGCTCTGAATTTAACAACAGTTGAAAGGCAAGCGGGTCGATTTCATTGCACCGGGTGTATCCCACACGGCTCTGTTTCTTTACGAAGAACGGCCAACAGACAGCGTGGCAGAAAGCACAAACACTGTATCTGCAGCGACGATCCCTAGCAGTCTCCGAGAACAATGCCCTCGTGAACAGAATGCCGTCTACCATGCGCACCGAGGGTTGTGGGTTCGATTCCAGCCTACGTCATTTTACAAAGAATAGAATAGCTAACTGATTTATTCCATCCATCCATCCATCCATCCATCCATCATGTGCTATGCCGATAAGCGTGGGCGGTCATGTTCTGCCATCTCACTCAATCACCAGAGTCGTGGATCAGCTCAGTGTTCCTGTCTCGTCCATGCCATGTGGCCAAGCCATCCAGGTATTTTCCTCTCGGTCTTCCTCTTGGCCTGTTCCCTTCGATCTTGCCAGCTGTCACTAAGTTCTCCAGTCCATTTCTTCTCATAACATGTCCAAAAAATTTTGACTGTCTACGTCAAATTTCTCTAATCAATCTACGATTTTCATTTGTCTCTTGTAGTACTTGTTCATTGGTTTTTCTGTCTGTCCATGGTATTCTTTGCATTTTCCTCAGAAACCACATTTCTGCAGCCATCAGATGTTTTTCTGCTTGACTGCACATTGTCCAAGTTTCACATCCATACAAAAGAACAGGCTCTATGTATCCCCTCAACACTCTTTTTCTCGTTTCAATTGACATAATTTTATTGGTCAGAATGTTTTTCATCTTGCTAAAGGCTACTTTCGCAATGGCGATTCTTGTTCTAATCTCTTCAAGGCATCTGCCATCAGATGTTATGACTGTTCCGAGATAATTGAACCGATTCACTTGTTGAAGAATATTCCCATTGTCTTCCTACAATTTAATTCCAACCCCAGCTGCTCACTGTGTACAACCACAGCGTCTACTAATTGTTGCAGATCCTGTGCATTGTCTGCAATCAATACTGTATCATCTGCATATCTAATGTTATTTATGTTTCGTCCTCCAATGCTGATTCCATTTAGGTCTTCTACATTTCTGAAAATATTTTCACTGTATAGGGAAAAAAGATCTGGAGACATTACACATCCCTGCCTAACACCTCTCTTAATAGGTTGGTATTGTCCTACTTCATTATCAATCCTTATGGCAGCTTGTTGTTTCCAATATATGTTTTTTATAAGTCTAATGTCTTTCCCATCAATTTGTAGATCTGCAAGCATATCCACAATGTTGACATGTCTAACTCTATCAAAAGCCTTTGTGTAGTCAATAAAGCAAAGATGTATATCCTTGTTTACTTTTAAAGCACGTTCAATAACTGTTCGCAGCATATACACAGCATTTACTGTACCCTTTCCTTCTACAAAACCACATTGTTCTTCCCCTATTTCAGGTTGTATTTTCTTCCTCACTCTTTGCATGATAATTCGTAACAAAATCTTTGTGATGTGACTCATTATACTAATTGTTCTATGTTGATCACATTCTAAGGCTCCTGATTTTTTTGGGATTGCAATAAATACAGAATTACATAATTCAGAAGGTATATCTCCAGTATCATATAATGTGTTCAGCAGTCTAGTGACTTGCTCTAGTCCAAATTCTTCTAGGGCTCTAATCATTTCTGTTGTGATGTTATCTGCACCGGGGGCCTATTTAACACCATATAATTATTCTGGAGAATCCACCAGCTTCCGTCCACAACACTCCCTCAGTCCCTGGATACCCCTTTCTCTCTCACTCACCACTGGATCATGCCCCCTCTCACACTTCCCCAAAACAACCTACTCAACAACTCTAGCTTCTAAAAAATTAATAACAAATTAATTTATTAAAGAAGAGTGTATGTATGTGAGAAGTGTATGTGTAGAATGTATGTCGTATACTCTAGTGTATCTGCAGACTCAGACCGAACAGCTCTGGAGTACAGCCCGATCATCCCGGTAAGGATCACACCACATCATCATTCAGTACACGATAACCTCACCAAATGATGTGTCCCTCCTGCTATATGTTGACTTCCTCCGGTAGCTGTTTTGATAACTCAAATACCTGGTCACAGTCTGACACTGACCCGGAATAGATCACACACCGTTATTACATGTCCCTATTGTTCTGAGACTTATAACATCCTTGCCCAGTGAGAACACGGAAACACTGTTCCTTGAAATAAACGTAATTCATTTCTAAAGTTTCTACTGTTCACAAGAGTACTGGTATTGTTTACAGTCTCACAGGAATTTAATAATTTCCTAAATAGTTCCTAATGTTCTTTTCCCATGTGATGTGGAAAAACAGTACCTATTGGTCTTTTCACCTGTCGTGTGAAAACATAATACCTATTGGTATTTTCCCGTGTGGTGTGGAAAACACAAGACTATTGTTCTGTTCACATGTGATGTTTGAAATATTATTCTCACGATTGTTCCTTCTCCAAATGATGCGGAAAAAACAATCTCTAGTGTTCTGCTAACGTGTGGTTTTGATAAATACTCTCACGATTGTTCCTTTAGACCCCTTTCATCATGGGCCCAGTGCAAAAGCTGCTGAACAACTGCCTGCACTAAGGTCTCCATTCTAGTAAGCATTGAGGTTTTAGCTTCACTGAGTAACCTGAGCAACTTGAGTACTTTGAGTAACGTGAGTAATCTGAGTAACCTGAGTACTTTGAGTAACTTGAGTAACCTGAGTGACTTGAGTACTTTGAGTAACGTGAGTAACCTGAGTGACTTGAGTACTTTGAGTAACGTGAGTAACCTGAGTGACTTAAGTGACCTGAGGGAACCTGTAAAAGAGAGAACAACACACTCGGTAAGAGCACCTGTCACTGACGCCTATTAGATGAGTGTAGGCCGATGGCTTCACTCAGATACATGACAGTGAGCAAACTCTGTCATGGGCAGAGGAGCTCATCACCTCGGTCTGAGGTGGGTTAAGACAAGGACAGAGCAAAATGTAAAGTGTAGAGCCCCAGTAGACCTCACTGGAAGATCTCACCATTGGACATTCTCCCTATCCCCCCCCATCCTTAATCTCTCTAAATATCATCCCATTTCACTATTCCCAACCAGCGGAGCTACTTGACTTCTCACACTAGTTAATCTTAACAATGCGACTGCCTACTGTCGCCGATATTCCTTGACTACCTAACCACAACGCAACAACATTATGATAGAGTTCTAAACTCTATCTATCACTAAGCTATTCCACATTATTTACAGCTAGATGCAATCCCTCAAATACCTTATGCCATCCTGACTCAATCTCTGAATCGAATTCACAATTTGCCATAAAAGACACATGTTAAGCGAAACAGAACACATGCGATTCTATTCAACACTAAAATCGAACCAGCTAACACTTCTGTCTAGTTCAAGTCCATTCTTTACACTGCCAGCAAAAGAATTTATGTTTTCTGCCAAATAGGGATTGTCCTAGTGACGTCATTCGATGTCAACAGCAGATGTTCTTAGGGGCAGACAATCCGTCCCTAACTTCACAGGAATTTTTATCTCCCCTTTCTACAACCAAGGTAACCGTCTGTTCCTCTCGAACGCCGACCCATCAAACAATGCCGATAGGTTTTTCGTTTCCTAGGGAACCTTCAAAGACGGGCGGTTCCCTTGATCCAACGTGAATGTTTCTGTACTAGTTACAAACAATTGCAACCTTGAAAACATGCTGTCTCTGTTAGTTTTTATCATCTTATCGTTAACTTACAGTGATTCCACGACACACTCTCGCGCTGTTTATGCTTTACATCGACACCGCAAGGTCAAGAGGAACAAGATGAGATGAGATGAGATGATGGACGGGCACTCTCACGCTGTTTATGCTTTACATCAACACCGCAAGGTCAAGAGGAACAAGATGAGATGAGATGAGATGAGATGATGGACGGGCGCTCTCACGCTCTATATACTTCACCTCGACACCACAAGGTACAAGCGGCGCATGATGAGATGAGATGAGATGACGAGATGAGATTATGAGATGATGAAATGAGATGAGATGATGAGATTCCTATTGCTACTCAATGGGTAGCTATTGTGGTGGATGTGGTTGTGAGAGCAATTCGTAATCCTGCATACCACGTTTGAAACACAGCTGCAGGAGATTTGAAAGCTGACCGCCTTGCGCTGGTTTTATATAATGGTATGAGTATCGGTCGTTCAGATAGTAATGGCAAACTACTGATTGTAAACTTGCCGAGAAATCACAAAGAGCCATAAAATGCCGGGGTTGACCGCGGCGTCATGTAAAATACAAAACACTGACTATATAACTCAATGGGGGACGTGGTCAGCCTCCCAGCAGCTGCCTTCGCTTCCGGCGACATATCCTGGTACCATTGTAGGCTGGAGGAAACTGACAGCCAATTCAATTAAAATAAATCCCCCTCGGTCATTCTTCTTCTTATAGTCCGCGCCGTGTGGCGTTGGTGATCATGTCTGTCCACAGCCTTCTGTCTCGTGTACTGCCAATCTTCTTATAGTCCATGCCGTGTAGTGTTGGTGATCATATCTGTCCACAGCCTTCTGTCTCGTGTACTGCCAATATTCTTATAGTCCATGCCGTGTGGCGTTGGTGATGATGTCTATCCACAGCCTTCTGTCTCGTGTACTGCCAATCTTCTTATAGTCCATGCCGTGTGGCGTTGGTGATCATGTCTATCCACAGCCTTCTGTCTCGTGTACTGCCAGTCTTCTTATAGTCCATGCCGTGTGCGTTGGTGATCACTGTCGACAGTCTTCTGTCTCGCGTACTACTAATAATCTTATAGTTACCGTATGGCGTTGGTGATCATGTCTGTCCACAGCCTTCTGTCACGTGTTCTGCCACTAATTTCTGATACCGCTGTTCCGCCATGTCACGAGGTCAAACTATCCAGCATCTTCTGTCTTGTTATCCCTCCACCTCTCCTTCCATCCAACTTTCCCGTTGTCACGACGTACCCCAGTTCTCCCTGTCCTCACGACATGCCCGAAGAATGTGGCCTGCCGTTCTGATGCGAGTAACCAGTTCTCTTCCTGAGTTCTGTTAACTTTCTTTAAGAAATCTCCACTAGTCTGTCTGTCCGTACACAGTCATCTCATTTTTCTTCATAAAACCACATCTGCGCAGTCTCCAGATAACGTCTCACATAGCAGGATTGGCTGGATATATATTTTTTTGTCTGGTTCGCATATCGTTTACAGGACATCGCTGTCAACATCAGCATTTTTCAGCTGATTGTTGATTTCTTGGCAAGATTACGCTCAGTAGTTTGCCATTGCTTTCTGAGCGACCGGTTCACATACACCGTAAATCACCGATACGGCGAGGGCCACCACCGATTCTCGCGCACGTCACGTTACTCACGAGAGTATACGAGATTACGGAGAAAGTCGCTAACACCTAGGCCAGGGAGACCGGCATGATATAATTAAAACATGGAAAAAACAATTTCGCAACTTGTGTGAAATCTCTAAATAGCTTAACATGTGGGCAGGTATTCAGAAGGACAATAACTATTTTAAATTAATTTGATAACATTTTATATAATAAAAATAGCTTTATTATATAAATAAATATTTACTATGTGATAATAATGATAAACTACATATATTATAAGAGAAAGATGGCGTTTTATGTTGTAATTGATATTTCCATTTAAGTATAGTTTCGTTACATCCTGGCATGTTGGTGTACGGTACAGGAAGGGCAGATTTGATGACGTTCTACACACGGGCTTGCCTCATGTTGGTGAAACCCACAACTGACAATAACTTGTGGTTATAAGTTGATCGTCTCACACTTTGTCTGTAACTTGTGGCTATATATCACACATACTTTGTTATCTGTGACTTGTGGCTATACTGCCTATACACCACACACACTTTGACAGCGTCTTCACGATGGCCATTCGTGCACAGTTTGAGGGAAACAATGAAGTCGGAGTGTTCGCCAAACTGACCAACAGCTATTGTCTTGTCGGCATCGGAGGTTCTGAGAATTTTTACAGGTAACAAAATAATTAGAGCTTCAATGAATTCTAGTTAATTATTTTTAAATTACGAACAACTATATTAGACAGAGCTGAGAAAATGCAAATCGGCCATTAAAATAAACGGTACCTCATTCGAGTCTCACGTCAGTAAAAACGGAGATAATTTTGAAAACAAGTCACATTTGATAAATGACAAGACAACATAAAAGACAAAACCAGATTGCTGGCTTGCACACACTTGTCATAGGTATCACACACTTAGCTGGTACTGGTATTGCTGATTTTGTGGCACATGAAATTCACCACCTCTGGGACTTTTAAATTAGGGAGAAGCTATACACAAAATTTTGTGTATAGTCCGAGCAGCTATACACACAAATTTGTGGCTGGTCACGTGATTATTCGGCAAAAAATTTGTGAATAGTATGAGCCGCTATTCACAAAGATTTGAAGAAGACTATTATTCTCTCTTCTCGT
Organism: Cepaea hortensis; assembly: GCA_963921405.1. Taxonomy (NCBI): domain Eukaryota; kingdom Metazoa; phylum Mollusca; class Gastropoda; order Stylommatophora; family Helicidae; genus Cepaea; species Cepaea hortensis. The sequence goes on along the minus strand of OY992889.1, from coordinate 2,031,513 downwards.
CTGTCTTTTTTTTTTGCAAGTTCTTTTTCTTCAAACCTCACAAAGACAATATTTGTCGACAAGGAAACACTCAACGTACAGTGATATTTTATTTGGCAAATATGCAGAAGAACAGCCTATGGTGAACGGAAGGCCCAATATACGGAAGTGAGGCTAAGCAGCCATGTGCAGGACGTGACGATTCCTTGGGTGAGCCCAGTACCAGAGCGCTGTGTGTTGGCTCTGCAATTATGGAAGCCTCCTTGGATGGCGGGGAATGCCCATGGTCTGCCCCTGCCTTCCCTTGAGGGCTGACCAGGATGTCTTTGGCTGTTCTATATGAGCCAGCTAGAATGGGAGATAACACCACACCAGTGAGAGTCAAACGTCTTAAGAAACCCCCGGGAAGGTTAACCCGGTCAACAAATGCCCGCAGAAGTCGGATGTGTCGGCCTAACGGCGCAAGAACGCAGCTCTGCTGTAAACAGGCACAACGCAATCACATCCGAAAAAAAAAACTCCGGATGAACGAAGAAGAAGAAGAAGAAGAAATTCACGTTAAACAAAGACATCTATTGGATTCATCAGAGACTCGATCACTCCGTCGTTGCTGGGGGATGCGCCCCCTGGCAGCTACTGCAGATCCATCCATCCATCCATCCATCATGTGCCATGCCGGTAAGCGTGGGCGGTCATGTTCTGCCATCTCACTCGATCAACAGAGTCGTGGATCAGTTCCGTGTTTTTGTCTCGACCATGCCACAAGGCCAAGCCATCCAGATACTTGTTTCTAGGTCTTCCCCTTGGTCTGTTCCCCTCGATCTTACCAGTTGTCACCAAGTTCTTCAAATCATTTCTTCTCATAACATGCCCAAAAAATTGTGACTGTCTACGTCTAATGTCTCTGATCAGTTTACGATCTTCATTTGTTTCTTGAAGGACTTGTTCATTGGTCTTTCTGGCTGTCCATGGTATTCTTTGCATTTTCCTCAGAAACCACATTTCTACAGCCATCAGATGTTTTTCAGCCTGGCTGCTCATTGTCCAAGCTTCACATCCATATAAAAGTACAGGTTCTATGTAGCATCTCAACACTCTTTTTCTCGTTTCAATTGACATCTTTTTATTGGTCAGTATGTTTTTCATCTTGCTAAAGGCTACTTTTGCCATGGCGATTCTTGTTCTAATCTCTTCAAGGCATCTCCCATCAGATGTTATTACTGTTCCGAGGTAATTGTACCTATTCACTTGTTGAAGAATATTCCCATTTACTTGTATATTACACTGTGGTATTTCGTTCTTCTTAGTGACGACCATAATCTGTGTCTTTTTACAATTTAATTCTAACCCTTGTTGTTCACTGTGTGTAACAACCGCATCTACTAAATGTTGCAGGTCCTGTTCATTGTCTGCAATCAAGACTGTATCATCTGCATATCTAATGTTATTGATGCATCGTCCCCCAATGTTGATTCCTTCCATATTTTCAATATTTCTGAAAATATTTTCACTGTACAGGGAAAACAGATCTGGAGACATTACACATCCCTGTCTCACACCTCTCTTAATAGGCTGATATTGGCTTACTTCATTATCAACTCTTATGGCAGCTTGTTGTTTCCAATATATGTTTTTTACAAGTCTAAGGTCTTTCCCATCAATTTGTAGTTCTTCAAGCATCCTTATCATGTTGACATGTCTCACTTTATCAAAAGCCTTTGTGTAGTCAATGAAGCAAAGGTGTAGATCTTTGTTTACTTCTATAGAACGTTCGATTACGGTTCTCAGTATATACACAGCATTTACTGTACCCTTGCCTACTACAAACCCACATTGTTCTTCTCCTATTTCAGGTTGTATTTTCCTCCTAACTCTTTGCATGATAATTCTTAGCAAAATCTTCGTGATGTGACTCATTATACTAATTGTTCGATGTTGATCACATTCCAAGGCTCCTGATTTCTTTGGGATTGCAATAAATACAGAATTACATAACTCATGAGGTATGTTTCCAGTATCATATATTGTATTAAGCAGACTGGTAACTTTATCTATTCCATATTCTTCTAAAGCATTAATCATTTCTGTTGTGACGCTGTCTGGACCGGGGGTTTTGCCAGATTTCATATGATTAAGAGCATTCTGAACCTCCATTTTCAAAATTGCTGGCCCTTCATTGTTATTTTGAACAATATATTGTTCGTCTCTGCTATCGTCATACAGGTTTTTCACGTAATCTGACCATTCATGTAATATCTGATCTTTTTCTATTATGACTCTTCCATCTTTTGTCTTTAGGCAGTCTGCTGATGTACGTGTTCTTTGATTAGTAATCTCCTGAATTCTTTTGTGCATTAGTTTTGCATTTTTACTGTTGTGTTGTTTTTCAATTTCTCTGCAATTTTTCTCAAGCCATGTTTCTTTAGCCTCCTTACATAAGGTTCTGACTTTTTTGTGAATTTCTTCATATTTGGCAGGATTATTTTTGTTCTGTCTTCTTGTTTCCATTAGTTGTAAAATTTCTTCAGTCATCCATGTCTTACGGCCAACTTTCTTTACTTTTGGAATAGTTTTTTCTGCTGCACAACTGATTGAATTCTTCAGCATTTCCCATTGATCATCTACATCTTGAAATAGGATCTCTAGATCAGACAATAAATCAAATTTGTTCTTTACTTCTATGTTAAAATTATCTTGTATTTCTTTGTAAGTTTTCAATTTGCACAAGTCATATTTAGGGTTTCCTGCTGTATACTTGACTTTCTTTAACTTTACCCTCAATGTGCCAGTAATTAATCTGTGATCACTGTAACAGTCTGCATTTGGAACTGTTTTTACAACTGTTAATGCATTTCGAAACCTTTTGCTTATCAGGATGTAATCTATCTGGTTTTTAATCCTGCAGATCCATAGAGAACACTTTATTTTATTCAGATGCTTCGAGTTTCTCAAGTTCTATATTTTAGTTCCTAAAACAAGCAACTAGAAAGTCGCTTAGCCCTGGAGATGTGGATATACAGACGAATATGTTGTATTTCATGGAAACAAAACAATCAAATGCGGACGTTCTAGAAAAACTGGGAATGAAGAGAGAGAGAGAGTTGACGGAAGAAATAAAGAGGAGGCAAGTGAAATATTTCGGCCATGTTATTGTTAAAAGACATGATACTCTTATAAAAACCATACTGGAGGGCAAGCGAGCAAGAGGTAGACAACGATATAAGTGGGAAGATAACATCAAGAGATGGATGAACATCAGCCTGACAGAATGTACAGCCAAGGCGAAAGACATAGTGTTGGAGATCCATTGCAGTCAACCTTCATTGTGGAGACGCACCTGATTAAAAATTTAAAACAAAAATTGCTAGCCGGGAGTTGAACCCCAGTCTCACGACAGGCGGAGATACTAACCACTACACTACCGAGAACACAACGATAATTCCACAAACATTAATTATGTTAAAAGGAGGTAGACATCACGTGACCAGCTGAGTAATCACGTGACCAGCCACAAATTTTTGTGTATAGTCACTCCGTTTAAATTATTTGAATCATTAATGTAATAACTTGTCTACTGTTCTTCTTCTTCTTTCGTTTGCTATAACTGCAATGTTGTCTCTTGTATGAATTTAACTGTCCTTTTTAGTACACTCAGCGGTCCATAGAGTTTATCTTCCATTGCCGTCTCTCTAGGCCAGAAGGTTTGCCTTGATATGTTATATTTTGGGCAGTCTTGGAGTATGTGCTCTGCTGTCTGCGACGCACAATCCACATGTGCACATGGCTGATGGCTGATTCACCAAGCTTGAATTTTGTATACATGTGGTTGCATAATCTATTGTGTCCTGTTCTGAGGCGCAGAAAAATGACTTGTTCTGGTCTGTCCATAACGTGGTAGTCATCTTGAGCAGGTTTTGGTGGCTTTCTGACTGATTTGTTTCTTTTGGTGGTATGTAACGGGCACAGCAGGCTGTTCTTCTTTTGCTCCTTCCTTAGCCAATCGATCAGCTCTGTCGTTTCTGGATACTCCACATTGGGATGGTGTGAGATGGAATGAGTCCGCAAAATTGTCAGCTGCTTGCTTTCATGTTAAGATGTTTCCGTCTTTATCTAGTGCAATTTTTGAGTTTCTCCCTGTGCCCTCATCGTTAAGTTGTTTTATTAGCTTCCACAACTTCCTTATGTCTCTTTGAAAGTTCAATGACTCTGTTTTCTCCTGTTAGCTTTTCCTTCTAACCTGCAGCTTGGCCCTTTGAAATTTGGCTTTTGTGTGCTGGAATTTATTGTGGTGCTCTTGGCTGGGTTTGGCCTCTGCTTGCTTTCTACACACTTCCACATCATTATGCAACTGTTCCATTTCACTACTCCAGTAGGGTTTATAATGTTTACGGGCTCCTCTTGGTACTGTTTCTAGTGCTAACTGTAGTCTGCATTTCCCAAACTCTTCAACTACTTTATTTATGTCTTTCTCAGTGTTTAGGTTTCTAACCAGTATGCTGGTGCGATGCTTGTACATTGCCCAGTCTGCTTTCTTGTAGTTCCACCTCGAGAGAGTGCTGCTTTCACTTACAAGCTCATTTTCTACAGTTAGAAAGACTGGCCGGTGGTCACTGCCACCAAGTTGTTTCCCAACAATTCGTGTAATGTTCCACTCCGGGTCTGGTGAATGAAAAGCCAGGTCAGGTGTAGTTGTAGTGTGCCATGATCTTGAGTAGAAAGTATGTGGTTCGGACAGCTTGTTAATCAAGATAAATCTATTCTCATCCTACAAGTCTTCCAGTCTCTCTCCTCTCTGGTCCATGTGATCATAGCCCCAGCTCTGTGAGTGGCTGTTGAAGTCGCCACACACAATAATTTTTTTTTAATGGTAGTGTTCCAGTGCCTGTGGGCGGTCACTTGGACAATAGAGTAGTAATTGATCAGATGAAGTTCTGTATTGCCTGTCTTAAGTTTAAGCGTCTGATACTCAGCCCCTCCACATAAACTTCACTATCACTACATGGTATACGCGGGCTTGCCTCATGTTGGTGAAACCCAGAACTGGCTGTCTGTGACTTGTGGCTAGGACAACACAATGGCTGATGAATACTTGGTGAATAACTTCTAATGGCTTGAATTTAATGTTTAGTATTTATGTGGAATAACTGAAGCACTAAACAGATGAATGGTCGTGAAGCTGTGATACCTGACCATATAAATAGGTGAATGGTTGTAAAGTGAAGCTGTAATACCTGACACATGTGAACTGACATTTATAGACTGTCTGAGGCTGTATAACCACAGATCTCCCTGTCTCATGGTGCAATTGTGCGCTTGCTGATCTCGTCTTGTAGAAGTTGTGTTGTACTGGGACATTTCCTCAGCTGGTTCTGAAGTTGTGTTGTACTGGGACATTTCCTCAGCTGGTTCTGAAGTTGTGTTGTACTGGGACATTTCCTCAGCTGGTTCTGGATGTTGATCACATATATTTGTGGCTTAGCGGTGGTGAACAGTTTCACAATCCTGATATAACCGGTTCAGTCATTCACGGATGATTTGGAGCCAGACCATTTTGTGTTGATTTTCACAAAGGTATGAGTGTGGGCTGTTCAGACAGCAATGGCAAACTACTGAGTGTAAAATTACCTAGAAACATAAACAACCAATAAATGCTGGGATGATTGGGGATGTCTTGTGACAGGACAAGCACTGACTTTGTGACAGGACAATCGCGGACTTTGTGACAGGTCAAGCGCTGACTTTGTGACAGGACATGCACTGAATTTGTGACAGGACAAGCACTGACTTTGTGACAGGACAAGCTGATTCAGTCAGGACAAGGCAATCCAACCAAATCATCCGTGGCTGACTGACAGGACAAGCACTGACTTTGTGACAGGAACATCAAAATCCTAGTGTTGCAATCAGAGGCCATTTCACACTGTCACGTGATCACCGACACTGGGACTGTCGCTATTTTTTGTCACATTGTGAGATGAAAGTGTTTGGAGGACAACTGGGAAGAAACTAGCCACTACAACTGGGAAGAAACAAGCCACTGCTGGTCACAGCATATGATGATGATATTTGATGTGGTCATATGGTTTGATTTGTATGTCATGTGCTATTGTGATGTATCTCAGTGTATTTGATGTGTTCATATATGATTCACATGTTGTGAAGTATTTGATGTGTTCATGTAATGTGATTCACATGTTGTGTGATGTATTTGTGTTCATGTCATGTTATTCACATGTTGCATGATGTATTTCAGTGTATTTGATATGTTCATATGATGTGATTCACATGTGTGATGTATTTGATGTGTTCATGTGATGCATTTCAGTGTATTTGATGTGTGATGTATTTCAGCGTGTTTGAGGGTGAACTGGCCGATACTTCAATTCCTGTGGTACATGCTAGCATCGCTGGGTGTCGAGTCATTGGACGCATGTGTGTAGGTAGGTCTTGACTGTCTCATTAGTTATTGTTTCCATTCATGTTGTTTCTCGGTCACAAATCATCACTAATGTGGATTGTTTCACTGGGTGTCAGAATGATAAGACACTCAATCAGGACACAAACCATCACTGATGTGGATTGTTTCACTGGGTGTCAGAATGATAAGACACTCAATCAGGACACAAACCATCACTAATGTGGATTGTTTCACTGGGTGTCAGAATGATAAGATACTCAGTCAGGACACGAATCATCACTGATGTGGATCATTTCACTGGGTGTCAGAATACGACACTCAGTTAGCTGCAGTAGCATTATGGCTAGTTTACTTGCCTCCTGGCTTGGTAGTCTGAGTTCAAATCTGTTTGTTCATGGCCACACTGTCCTCGGGTTGACCAGACATAAATTGCCCTAGAAGTTACTGCAGGTAGTGTGATATTGAATCCATCAGTGACCTCATATTTGAATGAAGGCCGCTGGGTCAGACAGTTTCAGTGTGGTCTCAAGGTATGGTGTGCTGGAGGTCCCGGGTTCAAGCCCCGGCGAGGGCCGGGATTTTTTCACGTGGACTTCTAGTAATAAAATTGCCCCTTGTCTCTGGGTAGTGAGATCGGATGCCCATGTGTATTGTTTTGCACAAAAAAAGAGTAGCCTAACAACACTGCCCGGGCAAAATCTCAAGTTAAAAATTTACCCAAAGTATTTAGGATCCTTGTCAGTGCTACGGAGTTCGTGCACTGAGCTGAGTTTCTCCAGACTCAGATTTGAGTTAGGAGGAGAATGGAGCACTTATGGGTAGCACCCTTGTGCTGTGATGTTGATCCATCGACTAAACTAACTGTTTCAGTCTTTGATGGGACAGCAGACACAACTTGCACACAAGCATTTGGCAATGGATAATATAGGAAACCTGGATGAGTCACTGATAGACAGTACAGGACACCTGGACAGTGATGGACAGTAAGTCAATGATTGACAGTACAGGATACCTGGACAGTATCAGTCACTGATGGACAGTAAGTCAGTGACAGACAGTACAGGACACCTGGACAGTATCAGTCACTGATGGACAGTAGAGGAAACTTGGACAGTACCAGACAGTGGTGGACAGTAACAGTCAGTGATGGACAGCTTAGGAAACAATGAATCTCTGCGATTTTTAACATTTGAGGGATTTTAAGTTGGTCAGTAAGCACTGGGTCCACCAAACCATTGCCCTCATCTGGAATGGCTGGAAGTCCAATTAACTGCCCTTGGTATAGGGGAGGGGGGATGCAACCTCCTTGAGTGTGTATACGTTAAAACAGGTAGCCTTGATTAAGTATCATAACTATTTTCAGTAACATCAACACATCCCGCGAACTGTTTTTTTAACATATCTTCATTAACTACAATGAGATAACAAACATTTTCTAGAACGAATATTCATTACAACAATGTGGTGAAAGAAGCATATTCCAGAACATATCCTGGCAACACCTGGCTTATCTGGCAATAAGTGTTTCTTCTGTATCCGCAGGTAATCGTCACGGCCTCCTGGTGCCCAACACCACCACAGACCAGGAGTTGCAGCACCTACGGAATTCCCTGCCTGACTCGGTGAAGATTTACCGGGCGGAGGAAAAGTTATCAGCGCTGGGCAACGTCATCGCTTGCAATGATCACGTTGCCTTGGTGCATCCTGACCTTGACAGGGTGAGGAGCTTTTTTGACCTTTGTGCTCTTTTGTTTTGTACCACTCTCTCCAACAAAGGCCAGACCATTTCAGGGCTGAAACCTAAATCCAGCATATCAGGCTTCAGAATTACAGCTCATTCTTCCCAAGTGTTGAGAGCCATCTTATCTCATCTTGTCGCTCTTGTACCTTGCGGTGTCGAGGTGAAGCATAAACAGCGGGAGAGTGCTCGTTTATGGGCTTCATGTATTGAGGTTCCCATGAACTCGGCTTCCATTCGTTCTGTGCAACTTGCTTGTTGAGGTATACTTTTAGTTGGTAAAATAGTTACATGGCCAAACCATTTAACTTGCTGCCTTCTGATAAAATCTAGAGCAGCTATAACCCCCACTTTAGTCCTGGTTTCTTCATTTCTGATTTTCTCTTTTCTTGACACATTGAGTATTCTTCTCCGGAATCTCATTTCTGTTGTGATTCTCTTCCCCCCCCCCCCACCCCCGCCCCTCTTTTTGTCATTGTCCAGGTTTGGCATTGGTAGCATAGAGTTGGTAGGAATATTGTGTTGTAGAGTACTTTCTTAGTAACTATTGATACATTTTTTTTAATGTGCTCACTCACTTTGACTCAAGCGTAGTCCACACACAATACTTCTAGTAGTCATAGACTGAATTTTGCATGTGGATTAGCTTTCCCTATTAACAGTGTCCCTCGCCATCAGGTGAACCCACTCCAACTTCAGAGGTACTTGTAATTAACGTCCCCAAGTCAAGGACGATAGGTCAACATTTTAGTCCAACTGTCCGTTGCAGGGGTTTAAACCCTTACCTCAGCATCAGCACACCGGATGTTTAACAACACGCTTTCTTATCCATTTGGCCATGCTGACCTATACGTGTTTGTTCTTTAGTATTGGTGCCGATTGTCCAATGAGTTGGTTTGTCTTCTGATTTGCCATTTGTAAATATTATACTTCCTAGGTACTTGAAGCTCTTCACTTGTTTTATGGAGTATTCTTTTAGCTTTTTTCTTTTCTTTCTTCATTGGTTATAGCATTACCTCTGTTTTACCGATGCTAATTTTCATGTTATGTTCCTTACACACTTTGTTTCGACTATTTATGTGGTCTTGTAATTCTGCTTCTGATTTTGTTATTAGTGCCTGATCGTCCACAAATAGTTCTTTAATTTGCTGTTGGTTCTTCATCTGCTCAATTTGGCTGTACAAGGACTCATAGCATTCTTCTATAAAACCTTATCTCCAAAGCCTCCAGGAATATTTTCACATGTGTATTAATTGTCCAGGATTCCATATGTTAGAATGGATTCTAGATATGTGAATTCCTACACTTGCCCTAAAGACATCATTTAATTTAATTGGACATTTAGGCACAATCTGCTTCTTTGATATCACTATGACTTTGGTCTTCCTATTATTGAAACTATGATCCACTTTTTTACTGTCTATAACTGCTGTAACTATCATTTCCTGTAGTTCCTTGTGACTTGTTGCTATCAAGGCAGTGGCATCAGTATAAGTGTGATTTATATCACATTCACCAGCCAGGATCCCTGGCATGGTTTCTCTAGATCTCGTTACGTGCTCACACATTAGTCTTGACTGGAATCAGATTTGTGTTTGTTCTGTTGGCAGGAAACGGAAGATCTGCTGTCTGACACGCTGGGAGTGGAAGTGTTCCGCCACACAGTGGCCAACAACGTGCTAGTGGGTAGCTACATGACCTTCAACACCTTTGGTGGCATGGTGAGTAGCTTTCAGTCATCGCAGTTGTGTGTTCATATAAATCTTGTCTATAACAGCTATCCCAGTTGTGTGTTCATATAAATCTTGACTATAACTGAGCTATCTCAGCTGTGTTAATAGAAATCTTCTCTATAACTGAGCTATCTCAGCTGTGTTAATATAAATCGTGACTATAACTGAGCTATCTCAGTATTTTAATATAGTTAGTTTAGTCGATGGATCAACATCACGGCACATGGGTGCAACCCATAAGTGCTCCGTTCTCCTCCTAACTCAAACCTGAGTCTGGAGAAACTCAGCTCTGTGCACAAACTCCGTAGCAGCAGCGAGGATCCCGAAATACTTTGGGTAGATTTTTAACTCAAAATTTTGCTAGGGCAGCGCTGTTAGGCTACTCTTTTTCAATTTCCAACTGCCAAGGGATTTTTTACTTGCGCAACAATACACACGGGCGTCTGATCTCACTACCCAAAGACCAGGGGAAATTTATTACTAGAATAGCCCACGAGAAAAAATCCCGGTATCACCGGGGCTTGAACCAGGGACCTCCAGCACTCGAGGCGGACATCATACCTCAAGACCACGCAGCCCCCAAAATATTTTAATATAAATACAAATAATAAATACACAAAGATCTAATAAAGCTAACAAAGTGGATAAGGGAGGATAAAAGTATATGACCTGGCAGGAGTATTGGCAGTGACAGAAAATCTCAGAGACCTTTACAATACCACAAGGAAAATATAAACCAGCTGATCTGATAAAAAAACAGTAATGGGAAAGTTCTCACCAGAAATTAAGTTCAGATTCAAGGACCCCCCCCCCCCCCCCCCCCTCCCCTGCCATACACTGCAAGGTACTATATTGGCAGTAAATGGCAGTTATGACAGAACAGGTGTGTTAAATACTTTTTGGAATTTCTGAATAGACCAGTCCCAGAAGACCCTCCAGATATCCATTCTGCAGAAGTGGAGCTGAATATCAGTTGCCAGAAACCATCTAATTGAGAGATTAGTAAAGCTATCACACTTTTGAAGGATAGGAAAGCCACAGGTCCAGATAGTATCCCAGTAGAGGCTTTAAAACTAATTTAAATACCTTAGGCAAAATACTGCATAATTTATTTAGCAGAATCAGGGAGACTGAAGAAATTCTCATAGACTCCAGAGGATATCTGGTGAAATTGCCAAAGAAGGGGGACTTACAGGAGCAGAAATTATAGAGAAATTTGTCTGTTCCTTGGAAAATATTAAGTAGTGTAATTCAGGATAGATTAAAAGATGCCATTTAATTAAAGGTATATGTTGATGTCCTCAGGTACCACCGAAAACATCCGTAGAAGACATGGATGAGCTGTCATCACTTCTGCAGGTCCCGCTTGTGGTTAGTATCACTTTCTGTTGTCTCAGTGTTGACTGTCTTGGCTTTGTCTGTCTCTGAATTGTCTCAGTGTCTGTCTCTGAATTGTCTCAGTGTCTGTCTCTGAATTGTCTCAGTGTCTTGTCTCTGAATTGTCTCAGTGTCTGTCTCTGAATTGTCTCAGTGTCTGTCTCTGAATTGTCTCAGTGTTGACTGATTCTGTATTATCTTTTATTAACCGTCGGTGTTGATACTTGACATTTGGGGGGGGGGGGGGCATATTCTGTTTACGGGACATTGCAGTCAACACCAGCATTTTTCAGCTGCTGTTGATGTCTTGGCAAGTTTTATATTCACTAGTTATACTTCACATTGAGACTACGACCTCCAGCATGAGAGTGGAGGCAGTAACAGCAGCATTCTGGCGGCTAGAGGAGACTACTGCAACACACGTGTTCATTACAGATTCAAAGAGTATGCTTAGCAAGGTGGAGAAAGGAATGTTTCGTGTGGAATGGCTCTCGTCGCTTCTGAGGTCACAGATTGTGAGAATTGTATGGATATTTTGCCCTGGCCATGCGGGGGAATGAACAGGCTGATAGGCTAGCAGGGAATGCACCTCTTGGTGGTATCTTGCCTATGGACAATGGGGAGGTGGTCATGCGCTTGTGGGACCAGGTGGAAAAGGCGGAGGAACAGATTGAGAACCCATATGTGGAAAGAATGAGATTGCGGGGGATTGGCAGGGGTTCTGGAAGAAACTCAATACTGAGAGGGAAGACCAGGAGAACATTTAATTAGATAGCGGTGAGAACAATTAGTAGTATGACTCTTCGCTGGCTGTTGAACGAGGGGACGGAGCACGTATGGGAATGTCCTGAGTGCAGTGATGTCGGTTCTTGACTAACTTCACATTAATTGGCTCAAAGTTGACTTTTTGACATTGACTGCCTCAGAGTTGACTCATTGCATTGGTGTATCAGTGTTGGCTATCTGGGCATTGACTCTGAGAGATTGTTGTTTTGCTTTATTTTGATGTAGGCTGAATATTGTAAAGTGTTCAATGATCTCAGTTACATGTCTCCAGAATAGTCATGTGGTTGAAACACAGTGTGTACAGTTGTTGTTGTGTTAGTGACAAGTTTATGTTGACTTCTCAGGCAGGGACAGTCAACAGAGGCAGTGACGTGGTGGCAGCTGGCCTGGTGGTCAATGATTGGATGGCAGTGTGTGGCCATGACACCACCTCCACAGAAATCTCCGTTATAGAAAACATCTTCAAGCTGAACGAACAGGAGCCCTCAAAGATACAGACGCACATGAGAGATGCTTTAGTTGATACGTAAGTGTTTGACACAGATGAGAGATGTGTTAGTTGATGTGTGTTTGACACAGATGAGTGATTTTTTGTTGATGTGTTTGACACAGATGAATGATGTGTTAGTTGATACGTAAGTGTTTGACACAGATGAATGATGTGTTAGTTGATACATCAGTGCTTGACATATGGGGGAATATGTTAGTTGATATTTATGTGCTTGACACAGATAAAGAGATATGTTATTGCTTGACATAGATAAGAGATACGTATGTGCTTGACACAGATAAGGGAAATTTAAGTGCTTGACACAGCTAAGAGATGGTGATGTCCCGAGACTTGGTGGCAAGGGGAGACAACGATATCTGTACACCCTAGTTTAAGGGAGCATGAAACAGAATACCTCTTCTAAAGTACGAGAGGGTGGGGGGTGGTAACACGATCCCTCTGCCAAGAGTGGGGTGGGGGTGGTAACATGATCCCTCTGCCAAGAGTGTGGGGGGGGGGGAGTGGTAACACAATCCCTCTGCCAAGAGTATGTGCAAGGGGCAGGATACACACAAGAAGTGGGGTTGGTGGAAACACAGCATGACAAACTACCTCTACAGCCCAGAGTAGAACGGATACTGTTTATTCAAATATGTTACATGTATTATTTTTGTTGAAACATATGTTTTGGGTTCTTTATTCTCATATGACTTCCAATGCTTTTCTTGCAGGTTGTCATAAATTTAGGAGAAGTTGAAGTGTGGGTGGGAGGTGGACGGTGATGTCTACATGCTCACGCTTATGTTGGAAGAAACCAGAACTCATCAGAGACAGCCTTGTTACTGGACATCCTGTCCTTGTCCACGCAGGGCTTCACATCATGGATACATGCCATTATTCAGTGTTATATATATTCATCCTATTCGCCAACCGTAGATAATAAATTCCCATCATGGTAACTTGCTGTCATGGTCTGTTTTGTTGTACATTTTGTCTTGACTTTTGAAACCGTAGATGACCTTTATCTTGGATTATGAGCCTTTCACGGGTTTCTAAATTATGTTGGCAGATGTGAAATGTGAAGTTGAGAAACGTGCAGAATCTTGAATGGTAATTTGTGAATGAAAATGTGCTATCTAAAAACATTTAATATTTGACCTGCTCTCTCCTTCATGTAGTTTGTTTTTACACAGCGATTTAGCCTGATAAATTCTAGGTCACGATCTTAGTGCTGGTGTGTTTCCTCTTGTGTGTCTGAATGTTTGTTTACCCAGGGGTTACATGCATGAGGTTCCACTTGATTGTTCGGAGGCCCCCCTTGATTGTTCTGGGTTTTATTTTGTATAGTCCGATAGCTCTCCATGGAGCAATTATCCACTTGCTGACAGCGCCATACTGAGCACAAATTCTGGAGTTTCGGCGATGACTCCCTGGGGTCTTGGATATAACCTCATCCATAACCTGGGCACAAGGCAGACAGCTCAACACTGGCACACACTCCCATGTTGTCAAACAGCTGGCGGGTTGCATGTCCTTTACAGGATGTTGCAGTCGACCCCAGCATATTTTGACTGATTTATTGGCAAGCTCACTTTCAGTAGTTTGCTATTGCCCTTTGAACAACCAGAACTCATGTAATTGTATGAAAACCAGTACATGGCAATCTGCTTCCAAATTGCCTGCGCTGTGTTTCAAACGTGGTATGTGGGATTGTGAACTGCGCTCATAACCCCTTCATCTCAGTGATGGCTTCATAGCTGTAAACTGGCAGGATTCACGTGTGAAGTGATCAGTGATTGTCTTTGTTTCCATGAGCAGTCAACTGGCAGGATTCACGTGTGAAGTGATCAGTGATTGTCTTTGTTTCCATGAGCAGTCAACTGGCAGGATTCACGTGTGAAGTGATCAGTGATTGTCTTTGTTTCCATGAGCAGTCAACTGGCAGGATTCACGTGTGAAGTGATCAGTGATTGTCTTTGTTTCCATGAGCAGTCAACTGGCAGGATTCACGTGTGAAGTGATCAGTGATTGTCTTTGTTTCCATCAGCAGTCAACTGGCAGGATTCACGTGTGAAGTGATCAGTGATTGTCTTTGTTTCCATGAGCAGTCAACTGGCAGGATTCACGTGTGAAGTGATCAGTGATTGTCTTTGTTTCCATGAGCAGTCAACTGGCAGGATTCACGTGTGAAGTGATCAGTGATTGTCTTTGTTTCCATGAGCAGTCAACTGGCAGGATTCACGTGTGAAGTGATCAGTGATTGTCTTTGTTTCCATGAGCAGTCAACTGGCAGGATTCACGTGCGAAGTGATCAGTGATTGCCTTTGTTTCCATGAGCAGTCAACTGGCAGGATTCATGTGCGAAGTGATCAGTGATTGCCTTTGTTTCCATGAGCAGTCAACTGGCAGGATTCATGTGTGAAGTGATCAGTGATTGCCTTTGTTTCCATGAGCAGCCATGAACGTCATTATTGATCTGTGTATTGTTTCTGTTCACATGGATGTCCAGGATTTGAGTTTCTGAAAATATATATATTTTTTTAGCGACATGTTCCCCTCATTGAATTGTGACAACTGAAGAAACTCATCCGGTCAGTGATCCGCCTGTGTCTGCCTATACTTGGATAAGTTATAGAAACACTTGTCAGATCACACTGTGAAACAGACAGTTCCTCAAAATGTTTTGGGTGTGAACATGTCCAAATATCCAAATTATAGTATTAACATGCATATATATATATATGTGTGTTTGCTCATAGTCCATGCATATACTACAACTACTAGTAGTTGCCACAATTGGAGAGTGCCCTGGACTGATTTTGCTTATGGATTAGCTTTTCTTATTACCAGTGACCCTCTCTGACTTCTGAGGTACTTGTAATTTGCATCCCAAAGACAAGAAGTCAACATTTTAGGCCAACAAACTGTTGTAGGGGTTGGATCTGTTACCTCAGCATCAGCACACCGGATGTTTAAGAGCATGCGCTCTTATCTATTCGGCCATGCTGACCGCCAACATTCGTATATTGTGGTAACAAGTTAACTAAATGTAAAATATTCTGAAGCATACCTGCAAGGTCCGTCGACAGCCCTGTCATTGGTCCCATGGTGATCTGTGTGACAGAGTATAACCGGGCAAGTACAAGATCAGGCATATTTGCTGTATGGTGCTACCTGCATGTTTGTATAGACAAATCGGCACTGGGTGTGGTCAGTATCCTAGTGACTGTTGTAGGCTCCTCCGAGACTGCTGGCTTCACCTGAAAGCTCGACTGGCTCCACCCCTGAGCCTACTGGCTCCTGCTGGGCTAGCCACTGAATTACTGCGACTCCCTGGGTGTCGTGTATGTCAATTATGAAAAAAAAGTCAGTTGTGTGTTTGATATCTGGGTTTCAAGCATAATTGTGGCCACAGCTGAAATAAAATATCTACAAAATTAGTTTGATATGTTAGGACTGTCAGGCATATTATTTGAACATGGAGTGGTGTTTACATGTAGAAATAATGGAGTTACAGAAGGGTCTCGGGGAGTGACAGAAGAACCTCATGGAGCTACAGAACCTCATGGAGTTCACAAGTAACCGAGGAAGCAGATAATGCAGTTGTTTGACATTGAATTTAGGGGCACTGCCAGATGTGTCAGTGAAACATAGATTAGCATTGACACATACAGGGAATATAAGTTGCCCCGGGCAGGGCTGGCCAGCTGGTCTCTTGTCTTGCAACCTGCAGTGTTGGATGGAGAGACCTCAGGCTGGGCTGGTCTCTTGTCTTGCAACCTGCAGTGTTGGATGGAGAGACCTCAGGCTGGGCTGGTCTCTTGTCTTGCAGCCTGCAGTGTTGGATGGAGAGATCTCAGGCTGGGCTGGTCTCTTGTCTTGCAACCTGCAGTGTTGGATGGAGAGATCTCAGGCTGGGCTGGTCTCTTGTCTTGCAACCTGCAGTGTTGGATGGAGAGATCTCAGGCTGGGCTGGTCTCTTGTCTTGCAACCTGCAGTGTTGGATGGAGAGATCTCAGGCTGGGCTGGTCTCTTGTCTTGCAACCTGCAGTGTTGGATGGAGAGATCTCAGGCTGGGCTGGTCTCTTGTCTTGCAACCTGCAGTGTTGGATGGAGAGACCTCAGGCTGGGCTGGTCTCTTGTCTTGCAACCTGCAGTGTTGGATGGAGAGATCTCAGGCTGGGCTGGTCTCTTGTCTTGCAACCTGCAGTGTTGGATGGAGAGACCTCAGGCTGGGCTGGTCTCCCTACGGTGTTGGATGGAGAGACCTCAGGCTGGGCTGGTCTCTTGTCTTGCAGCCTGCAGTGTTGGATGGAGAGACCTCAGGCTGGGCTGGTCTCCCTACGGTGTTGGATGGAGAGACCTCAGGCTGGGCTGGTCTCTTGTCTTGCAACCTGCAGTGTTGGATGGAGAGACCTCAGGCTGGGCTGGTCTCTTGTCTTGCAGCCTGCAGTGTTGGATGGAGAGACCTCAGGCTGGGCTGGTCTCCCTACGGTGTTGGATGGAGAGACCTCAGGCTGGGCTGGTCTCTTGTCTTGCAACCTGCAGTGTTGGATGGAGAGACCTCAGGCTGGGCTGGTCTCTTGTCTTGCAGCCTGCAGTGTTGGATGGAGAGATCTCAGGCTGGGCTGGTCTCTTGTCTTGCAACCTGCAGTGTTGGATGGAGAGACCTCAGGCTGGGCTGGTCTCTTGTCTTGCAACCTGCAGTGTTGGATGGAGAGATCTCAGGCTGGGCTGGTCTCTTGTCTTGCAACCTGCAGTGTTGGATGGAGAGACCTCAGGCTGGGCTGGTCTCCCTACGGTGTTGGATGGAGAGACCTCAGGCTGGGCTGGTCTCTTGTCTTGCAGCCTGCAGTGTTGGATGGAGAGACCTCAGGCTGGGCTGGTCTCCCTACGGTGTTGGATGGAGAGACCTCAGGCTGGGCTGGTCTCTTGTCTTGCAACCTGCAGTGTTGGATGGAGAGACCCCAGGCTGGGCTGGTCTCTTGTCTTGCAGCCTGCAGTGTTGGATGAAGAGACCCCAGGCTGGGCTGGTCTCTTGTCTTGCAGCCTGCAGTGTTGGATGGAGAGACCTCAGGCTGGGCTGGTCTCCCTACGGTGTTGGATGGAGAGACCTCAGGCTGGGCTGGTCTCTTGTCTTGCAGCCTGCAGTGTTGGATGTAGAGACCTCAGGCAGCGACAGATGTCTGGGCAATAATCAGAATCTGTTGGTGCTTCATATCCTTGTGCTGTCTGTTCTATATCACACAGATCACCAGTGATGTTTCATCCCATTGTGATGTCTGTTCTACATCACACAGATCACCAGTGATGTTTCATCCCATTGTGCTGTCTGTTCTACACGACACAGATCACCAGTTATGTTTCATTCCATTGTGATGAATGATAAATATCACCCAGAAAGATTATCATTGGTGTTTCCCCATAGAACATACGGTTGCTGCAGATGTTGCCATCTACCAGTGTGGCGGTTGTCAACTGTTCTTGGTTTACTATAATACATACATTTTGCAAAATAAAATGTTATTGGTGAAATGTGTTGGACACAGAACCATGACTTGCACATGTAATATTTTGCTGATGTATGAATGTGTACTCAGTTGTTAGTGTTTGGGGGTACTTGCTGTGTGTGAAAGTAAGCAGTGATTGCCATCTGACACACCATAGATTAGACTTAACCATAAAGCAGCAGAGGATTGGGTGCACATGGCTTCCTACACAACAGTTGGACTGGTTCACATGGTTACCCACACAACAGTGATGGACTGGTTCACATGGCTACCCACACAACAGTTGGACTGGTTCACATGGCTACCCACACAACAGTGATGGACTGGTTCACAAGGCTACCCACACAACAGTTGGACTGGTTCACATGGTTACCCACACAACAGTGATGGACTGGTTCACATGGCTACCCACACAACAGTTGGACTGGTTCACATGGTTACCCACACAACAGTTGGACTGGTTCACATGGCTACCCACACAACAGTGATGGACTGGTTCACAAGGCTACCCACACAACAGTGATGGACTGGTTCACATGGCTGCCCACACAACAGTGATGGACTGGGTCACATGGCTACCCACACAACAGTTGGACTGGTTTACATGGCTACCCACACAACAGTTGGACTGGTTTACATGGCTACCCACACAGCAGTGATGGACTGGGTCACATGGCTACCCACACAACAGTTGGACTGGTTTACATGGCTACCCACACAACAGTTGGACTGGTTCACATGGCTACCCACACAACAGTTGGACTGGTTTACATGGCTACCCACACAACAGTGATGGACTGGGTCACATGGCTACCCACACAAAAGTTGGACTGGTTTACATGGCTACCCACACAACAGTTGGACTGGTTCACATGGCTACCCACACAACAGTTGGACTGGTTTACATGGCTACCCACACAAACGTGATGGACTGGGTCACAAGGTTACCCACACAACAGTGATGGACTGGGTCACATGGCTACCCACACAACAGTGATGGACTGGGTCACAAGGCTACCCACACAACAGTGATGGACTGGTTCACATGGCTACCCACACAGCAGTGATGGACTGGGTCACATGGCTACCCACACAACAGTGATGGACTGGGTCACAAGGCTACCCACACAACAGTGATGGACTGGTTCACATGGCTACTCACACAACAGTGATGGACTGGTTCACATGGCTACTCACACAACAGTGATGGACTGATTCACATGGCTACCCACACAGCAGTGATGGACTGGGTCACATGGCTACCCACACAACAGTGATGGACTGGGTCACAAGGCTACCCACACAACAGTGATGGACTGGTTCACATGGCTACTCACACAACAGTGATGGACTGGTTCACATGGCTACCCACACAATAGTGATTGACTGGTTCACATGGCTACCCACACAACAGTGATTTGCCATCTCACTCGATCACCAGAGTTGTGGATCAGCTCCGTGTTCCTGTCTCAACTATGCCACATGGCCAAGCCATCCAGGTATTTACTACTCTGTCTTCCCCTTGGCCCCTTCCCTTCGATTTTGCCAGTCGTCACCAAGTTCTCCAAGTCATGTCTTCTCATAACATGTCCAAAAAATGTTGACTGTCGACGTTTTATGTCTCTAATCAGTTTACGATTCACTTGCTGAACACCATCACTGAACTGTGCACTACTCTAGGTCACCTGTACTGTGTGACACTTTGAGCTACATGGCAACGATCTTCATTTGTTTCTTGAAGGACTTGTTAATTGGTTTTTCTGTCTGTCCAGCTTGCTTGTTGATAAGTTTACAGTAAGATTTTGTATATATCCAGTACTTACAGTACAATTGATGGCATATAACCAGTACGTACAGTACAGATAGGAGCATATAACCAGTACATACAGTACAGATAGGAGCATATAACCAGTACTTACAGTACAGATAAGAGCATATAACCAGTACTTACAGTACAGATAGGAGCATATAACCAGTACTGCAGTACAGATAGGAGCATATAACCAGTACTTACAGTACAAAAGGAACATATAACCAGTACTTACAGTACAGATAGGAGCATATAACCAGTACATACAGTACAGATAGGAGGATAGAACCAGTACTTACAGTACAGATAGGAGGATATAACCAGTACTTACAGTATAGATAGGAGCATATAACCAGTACTTACAGTACAGATAGGAGCATATAACCAGTACTTACAGTACAGATAGGAGCATATAATCAGTACTTACAGTACAGATAGGAGCATATAACCAGTAAGTACAGTACAGATAGGAGCATATAACCAGTACTTACAGTATAGATAGGAACATATAACCAGTACTTACAGTACAGATAGGAGCATATAACCAGTACTTACAGTAGAGATAGGAGCACATAAGCAGTACTTACAGTAGAGATAGGAGCATATAACCAGTACTTACAGTACAGATAGAAGGATAGAACCAGTACTTACAGTAGGGATAGGAGCATATAACCAGTAGGTACAGTACAGATAGGAGCATATAACCAGTAGGTACAGTACAGATAGGAGCATATAACCAGTACTTACAGTACAGATAGGAGCATATAACCAGTACTTACAGTACAGATAGGAGGATATAACCAGAACTTACAGTAATGATGATGTGTCTCCACCATTGTCTCTGGAGATGGTTCGGTGTACCTGGTGCCTGGGATGTTTGTCTGCAAGTTGTTTGTGTGACTGTTGGCTTCAACTTCTGTCACTGACTGAATTTATGTTTACTGTTTTATTTTAGAAAAACATAAAATGTTTTGCCAAGATGGTTGTATGGTGTTAGAGGTAGAAGGAAGAAGGAGAGACTGGAGGGCACACTTCACAAAGTCAGTTACAACATTTGGACCTATTTTAAACTTTATGCATTGAAGATTTACCATCGTGAACTGGGACTATAAGCAGTCACTGCCAGACCTACCATCCACCCAACCAATGTGTGAGCAGATCTAATCACTTCTCCAAACAGAATAGACAACAATTGATGTACAAATCAACGGCATTTAATGAAAGATCCACAATATACACAAACTTTGTAACTTTCTGGCTAGGAGAGTACAAACATGAACAGTTGTTAAAATTGCTAACTCTGTCTTTAAGCATGTTTCAAACATTCCAAATTATAACAAAACAAGTAAGCACACATTCTGGCACACATTTTACAGAAACAAACCATTTTGCTGGCAGAATGTGAAACTATTAAGACTGTCTGCGACATGGTAATATCTTTTCCTTATTATTTACAAAAATGCAGTCTTTCCATGAAAGCTCTCCAAGTTTACAATTTGCTAACAAAAATAAGAACTGCATACAGATATAAGAAGAAGATAAATGAAATAACTAAAACATTGATTGATATATATGTAAAAACAAAACGGCAAATGTGAGAAAATCAAAACTACATAACACCATATTAACGGTAGCTCAAGGTCAAAGTAATGGCATGGCAGATACTGCCCTTGGGATATGAAGTGTGTAACCTTCACACAGTCAAGGTCATGGTCTCATGAGGTGAACTGGCCAGCCCACTTCCTCGGTGCTTTCCCTTGCCAGACAATTATTTGCATTTTCTTCTTCAAATGGTTAGGAAATGGTCCATGACTCACAACATGCACGCTAGCATTGTTGCCTGATCAATAGAATCTCCCAATAGTGGTGAAGCCAGAATATACAGAAATGAAGGACCTACAGTGATGAAACCAGAAATTCCAGGAATGGAGTACCTATAGTGGTGAATATATAGGAATGGAATATCTACAGCGGTGAAGCCAGAATTTCCAGGAATGGAGTACCAATAGTGGTGAAGCCAGAATATAAAGGAATGGAGGTACTACAGTGATGAAGCCATAATTTCCAGGAACGGAGGCTGCTCAGTGGTGAAGCCAGAATATAAAGGAACAAAAGCCCTGCTGTGATGAAGCCAGAATTTCCAGGAATGAAGTACCTACGGTGATGAATGCAGAATAACCAGAATTGAAATCAATATAGATTATGATCTGATGACTTTATTAGAACAAATAAAGGTGCTCAAGTCACAAACAAAGTCTCAACGGACACACTCTAAACATGGCTGTAAATTTGTAGCTAGAACAAACATTTGCCACTGCCACAAGCAATTGCCATAGTGAAGGTAGCCTTTTGCAAGATGAAAAACATACTGACCCCTAAAAATATATCAACTGAAACGAGAACATGAGTGTTGAAGTGTTACATAGAACCTATACTTTTGTATGGATGTGAAGCGTGGACAATGAGCAGTCAAGCTGAAAAACATCTGATGGCTGTGGAAATGTGGTTTCTGAGGAAAATGCAAAGAATACTATGGACAGACAGAAAAACCAATGAACAAGTCCTTCAAGAAACAAATGAAGATTGTAAATTGAATAGAGGCATTAGACGTAGACACTTTTTTGGGCATGTTATGAGAAGAAATGAATTGGAGAACATGGTGACAACTGGCAAGATCGAAGGGAAGAGATCAAGGGGAAGACCGAGAAGTAAATACCTGGATGGCTTAGCCACGTGGCATGGTCAAGACAGAAACATGGAGCTGATCTCTGGTGATCGAGTGAGATGGCAAAACATGACCGCTCACGCTAATTGGCATGGCACATGATGGATGGATGGAGAACAAACAACTGAAATCTTCATGACTGTAAGAATAAAATAAAACCAGATATGACTAAATTGTCTTTCACACACCATAAGATCAGCAGAAGTTAAGTCAAGACAAAAGAGAATCACGCAGGCACAGGGATAAGACAATCAACAGAACAGTTTATCTGAGAAAGCAGAAATAACAGGAACACAAAATTATGAACAAGTTGAATCAATCAAATGATGAGCTATGGAAAGATGGTTAAGAAATGAGTAAATAACCAAAATAAAAATTAAAAAAAGAATTAAATAGTACACAATGCAGCTTAAACACAGCAGATGCTGCCGAAATCTTTCTGACTGAAGGTTCACTTCATGTGTGATTGGTTGTTCATCATGTGTAACAGTCAATGTGATTGGCTATCCTTCACATGTACCAATCAATGTGATTGGCTATTCTTCATGTGTACCAGTCAATGCAATTAGGTATTCATCATCATGTGTAAGAGCCAATGTGATTGGCTATTCTTCATGTGTGCCATTTAATGTGAATGGCTATCCTTCACATGTACCAGTCAATGTGATTGGCTATTCGTCATATGTAACAGTCAATGTGATTGGCTGTTCGTCATATGCAATGGCAAATGTAATTGGCTATCCTTCATGTTTACCAGTCAGTGTGATTGGCTATTCTTCATGTGTACCAGACAACTTGACAGACATTACAGGATTTAAGTTTAGTCAGAAGACACCCAACAACATAGTGCTGTTCACAAGATATGCATACTTGACTCCAGTGACAATAATACACCTATGATTTGGTAGTTGTTCCCCCTGGGTTGCTGCAGGACCTTTTGGAATTGAATATGTTCAATAAACCCCAGGTCACTTGATTTTAGTGTGAGTACAAACATGTGTACTTGATGAAAGGGAACTATAGGTTACATATTCTTCACTGAATACAGATTGGTGTGCATTCACATTCTGTGCTGATATCAGTTGCTTTTAGAACTGTACCCAAAACAAGCGTGGTGATAATGGCCATGTTGTAACTAAGGAGACATAATGACTTCAGCTGGAGATGGCCATGGTGTAGCTAAGGAGACATAATGACTTCAACCGGAAATTACCATGATCAACAATGATTCTAATATAGGCAAGACATTCAGAAAAACATACAGCAAATGTGAGTACTCAAACTGAGCTCTGGTTTGAAGATCACATGAAAGAAAGAAACAAAACAATACTTATTGTTTCAAAAGTAAACATTCATTGTAATTTGTCTTGAATATCTGAAAATGTTAGAAATGTTGAAGTTGTCTGTACCATGTTTGCATCTTGCTGGTTTGTTTTTATTTCCTAAGCCTTTTTGACATTTTCTAAATTGGATTGAGAATTATGAATTTGTGTATTCTATATAATTTATATGACTGATACCTCTTTAGTCACTTTCCATAGCTTGTGTTGTCTTTTCCACC
Organism: Cepaea hortensis; assembly: GCA_963921405.1. NCBI lineage: Eukaryota > Metazoa > Mollusca > Gastropoda > Stylommatophora > Helicidae > Cepaea > Cepaea hortensis. The sequence continues at coordinate 2,007,386 of OY992889.1, read as the reverse complement.
ACAATTTCATCTCAGACTTTGTATTATTATTGCCAAGTTCAAGCCATTTAGCCAGACTTCTTAAACTTCTGCTAACAAATATCAGTTTTAAAACTTTTACTAAATTCTTGATGATTTTGAAAAGAATTGTTCAGAATTGATTTGACTAACTAAATTCTAATAAAAATAAAAATATGCTGGGATGACATATTTGCAACATTATTTGAAATACTTCACTTCAAGAAGAACACTCTTTTGTCTGGAAAAGCAAAGAAACATCTCCTTATAGTGAACAAATATTTATAGTTTAAATATTTCTTTGGCATGGAAAAGTAATTTATAAGATTCACCTGACAAGCTTTATCATGGACATTTTATTAACAATATGAAATCTTGTATATGAAGAAGATATATTAAAAGTCATGTAGTTAATATCAGTTCTCCTTAATTCTGTTCAGAAAGTAATTCAAATCCGCATGCTGGGTTACATTGTTCATGTACTCACGTATGATCAACCTATACATTGTAATTATATCCACTCACACACTCTAGAGTTTTGGGTACACCAACATTATTTCGATACATGATTTGAAATAATGTTTATCATGACAACACGCACATTGATCTGTCAAGGTCAAAGTTATCCCTCGGTTGACACCGCCAAGGTGGTTAGAAGTGATGCTAATTCACTCAGAGCATTAAGAGGTGGGTTGACAGGTATGGTTTATGTACAACTGATTGCTGGAAATTCGACAGCTAGCACTGTTCCCTGTTGATTCATTTATTCAGACAAATTAACAACACTATAAAAATAGAAAGTTAGAAAACTTTTAAGCTCTCCAGAAATAAATATGCCGGTTTATGTCAGTTTTAACATGTAACTTTGTAAACGAATACCTTACAATTTGCTGTTTGTAAAGCTGGTCTATAGTGGCTATAGTAGATAGTATTTTTAATGTTATTATCATGAACGCTTCTATTTAAGCATATTTTCATTAATACTGAACTAGCCGGCTCCGTGGTGAAGTAGTTGCAGACACAGTACGTAAACCTGCACACAGCATTCAAAACATTGCTGTGGGCGATTTGGCAGCAGACCGCCATACGGTTTTTTTAACAAAATGGTATGGATGCCAGTCGTTCAGAAAGCAATGAGAAATTACTGAATGTAAACTTGCCAAGGAATTACGAACAGCTAAAAATTGCTGGGGTTGACTGCAACGTCCTGTAAAGGATATGCAACTAACTGGACTATTAATATGATTGTATTGGACAGTACAATGTTAGATTATTTTATATTTTAAGCTAATCTAGTAAAATTATTCTATTGTTCTATATTAGCACTTTTTTGTGTTGTGTAATGTTAACATGTGAAATTAGAAAAAATATTACACGTGAATTTGTTTCAATCTTTGGATAATTTTTAACGACAATCTTGCACAACATTAAAATGAGCAATATTTTGTATTCCTGTTTGAACCCTATTGTTTAATCCCTAGAAATAATGTTATCAGTTTCACAGTAATATTCTGTTGAAATTAAATATTGTTTAATCCCTAGAAATAATGTTATCAGGTTCACAGTAATATTCTGTTGAAATTAAATATCCCAAATCAAGACTGTTTCTGATATGTACTTTTTTTTTAAATTAAAAGAGTAAAACAGCATCAATTTACATCTACTCATAAATTAAATGTTATGACCATACGTTTTATACAGATAATTATGTAACTGAACCCATAAATTCACTTTCTGTAAAAGTAATGAAAGTCTAAAATTGTATATATTCTTCTTCTTCTTCTTTCGTTCGCTTGAAATATGTCTATATCTGCAATGTCGTCTCTTGCATGAATTGAACTGTTTTTTTCAGTTCACACAGTGGTCCATAGAGTTTATCTTCCACCGTCGTCTCTCTAGGCCAGAAGGTTTGCCTAGATATGTTATATTTTGGGCAGTCTTGGAGTATGTGCTCTGCTGTCTGCGACGCCAATCCACATGTGCACATGGCTGTTTCACCAATCTTGAATTTTGTATACATGTGGTTGCGTAATCTATTGTGTCCTGTTCTGAGGCGCAGAATAATGACTTGTTCTGGTCTGTCCATAATGTGGTAGTCATCTTGAGCAGGTTTTGGTGGCTTTCTGACTGATTTGATCATTCTTTTCTTTTGGTGGTATGTAACGGGCACATCAGGCTGTTCCTCTTTGGCTCCTTCCTTAGCCAATTGATCAGCTCTGTCGTTTCCGGGTACTCCACAGTGGGATGGTATCCACTGTATGGTGACTTTATGCTGACTGCTAAGTTCAGAAAGTAGTGTCCTTAGTACTGGCAATTTCCCAGAGAGGAGCGCCTCGAGTACTGATTTTGCATCTGTTAGTAGCACCACAGGTTGTGTACCATTGCTGTTATTTAGTAATTTCTCTGTTGCTATCTTGATTGCCTCAATTTCGGCATCATAGTTATGGCAGTACTTTCCTGTCGGTACTCTGGCTGTGTCCCTAGTATTATTTGGGTATTCTATGTACACTCCCGCTCCTCCATTTCGAACAGCATTTTGTGCTGACCCATCTGTGTAGACTCGGATCCAGAGGTTCTGTGGGTATTCTTCATCAAGGAAGCTGAGAGTGGCTGTTCTGCGCTGCACACTGTTCTGTTCTTCCTTGTCAAATATTCCTCTCACTTTTGTCTGGATTTGTAATGATAGTCTATGCTCATCTTTCCATGGAGTTCGCTCTGGAATAGTTGTTAGGGGGATACCAACTGTGGGCAGATCAGTGGTTTCTCTGCAGAGTCGTTTGGCCTGGTGGATAAAACTACTTCTTTTCAACCGCCCCATAGCTAGGTTTTCAAATCTGTTCTTCATAGGGTGGCCTGGCAAGCTGAGGAACTTTTCTGCTTGTATTAGCGTTTTCGTATCTCTGCGCTCACTCAGTGCCTGTGTCCTCCCCATCTTCTCCATTTCCACTATAGGGGTTGATCTCATACCTCCTGTGGTGACTCTAAGTGCTTGATTTTGCACCTTGTCCAGCTCTTGTAGTGTGGTATTTGATGCTGAACACCACGCAGTTGACCCATATTCCAGGTGTGGTCGTATGCTCTGTTGGTAAACTTTGCTAAGTATTTTCGTACTGGCTCCCCATGTGGTTCCACTTAGCTTTCTCAGGATGGCTATTTTCCTTCTGGCTTTTGCTACTGCTTTGTTGATGTGCTTTCTCCATGTCAGCTTGCCATCAAATGTTACTCCAAGGTATGTTGGTTCTTTATCTTCTCTTAGGGGTGTTCCATTTATCTGGATGATCCCTGCCTTTTGTTTTGGAGAGAGGGTAAATAGGGTGGTGCTGCACTTGTCAGTGTTTATGCTGACACACCATCTATTTGCCCATGCAGCAAATGTATCTACAGCTCTTTGTAGCAATCTGGTGGCCACTGATGCATATTCATTTGTGCTCCATAGAACCAGGTCATCGGCGTACATTGCCGCTTTAATTCCATGCGGTAGGTGAGCAACAAGATCATTGATGAAGATTAGAAAAAGTGTGGGGGACAAGACTCCGCCCTGGGGGACACCGTGACGCAGTAGTACTTTCTTGCTCTTGAGTCCGTCTATCTGTACTCGGGCTCTTCTGTTGTGCAAGTATGCTTTCACCCATTTGTACATTCTTCCATTGACTTTGCAGTTTCTCAGTTTCTTCATCAGACCTTCTTTCCAGACTTTGTCAAAGGCTTTCTTCAGATCTATCCATGCCGCAAGCACCAGCTTCTTCTCTTGGAATGCATCCTCAATTTCTTGAGAGAGGTAGGTTGTCTGATCTTCCGTAGAGTAGCACTGCCTAAAGCCAGCCTGCTGTTGCACAAGGATGTTTTTACTTTCAATGTACCACTGCAGTCTGTGATTGATGATGCGCTCCAGTGTTTTGCAGAGACAGCTGGTGAGGCTAATTGGTCTGTAGCTAGAGGCAATGGAACCATCTTTCCCTGATTTTAGGAGGGGTATCATGATTGCTTCTCTCCAGGCTTGTGGAACACTGCCTAAGGTCCAGCTGTTATTGAAGATCTGCAACAGCTTTGTTTTGGCCTCTGTTCCTAGGTTCCTGATCATTTCATTGGAGATACCATCAGCTCCTGGTGACTTTCTCATTTTCAGTTTTGATATGGCTAGCTCCAGTTCGCTGATTGTGATGGGTGCCTCCAGAACCTCATGTACTATTTCCTTCTGTCCTGTATGTTGTCGTTTCTCTCGAATCTCTTGTTGATTCTCTGGACTAATTTTGATATTGCTATCTTGTGCGAACGAGTCCGCAAAATGGTCAGCTGCTTGCTTTCTTGTTAAGATTTTTCCATCTTTATGTAGTGCAATTTTTGAGTTTCTCCCTGTGCCCTCGTCATTAAGCTGTTTTATTAGCTTCCACAATTTCCTTGTGTCTCTTTCAAAGTTCAGAGACTCTGTTTTCTCCTGCCAGCTTTTCCGTCTAGCCTGCAGCTTGGCCCTTTGAAATTTGGCTTTTGCATGCTGGAATTTATTGTGGTGCTCTTGGCTGGGTGTGGCCTCTGCTTGCTTTCTACACACTTCAACATCATTATGCAACTGTTCCAGTTCACTACTCCAGTAGGGTTTATATTGTTTACGGGCTCCTCTTGGTACTGTTTCTCGCGCTGCCTGTAGTATGCATTTCCCAAACTCTTCAACTGCTTTCATTGTATATATAATTTACATGCATGTCTGTTGTCAATATATGCAATTGATAACTCTGTTTTATGTCCACAGATATGTTGTTTATATATGACACTTTGCAACAGTGAATCAGAAAGTTACAGTAGCTCAGTGGCTGCACACTTGCCTGTCAGCCCACTGGCTGTCTGTTCGAATCCCCTTCAAGGCGGGGATGTTTTCATTTCCTTGATCTTGTCTCACTTTGTGCTGCCATATGCTGCTGCATTCCCTATTTCTCTAACCCAGGTCTGGCTGCTGAAGTTATTGCCAGTGATTCTATCTCACCCAGGTCTGGCTGCTGAAGTTATTGCCAGTGATTCTATCTCACCCAGGTCTGGCTGCTGAAGTTATTGCCAGTGATTCTATCTCACCCAGGTCTGGCTGCTGAAGTTATTGCCAGTGATTCTATCTCACCCAGGTCTGGCTGCTGAAGTTATTGCCAGTGATTCTATCTCACCCAGGTCTGGCTGCTGAAGTTATTGCCAGTGATTCTATCTCACCCAGGTCTGGCTGCTGAAGTTATTGCCAGTGATTCTATCTCACCCAGGTCTGGCTGCTGAAGTTATTGCCAGTGATTCTATCTCACCCAGGTCTGGCTGCTGAAGTTATTGCCAGTGATTCTATCTCACCCAGGTCTGGCTGCTGAAGTTATTGCCAGTGATTCTATCTCACCCAGGTCTGGCTGCTGAAGTTATTGCCAGTGATTCTATCTCACCCAGGTCTGGCTGCTGAAGTTATTGCCAGTGATTCTATCTCACCCAGGTCTGGCTGCTGAAGTTATTGCCAGTGATTCTATCTCACCCAGGTCTGGCTGCTGAAGTTATTGCCAGTGATTCTATCTCACCCAGGTCTGGCTGCTGAAGTTATTGCCAGTGATTCTATCTCACCCAGGTCTGGCTGCTGAAGTTATTGCCAGTGATTCTATCTCCAGCAGACAGCAGGCGTTCAGTCCCTATTTCTCTAACCCAGGTCTGGCTGCTGAAGTTATTGCCAGTGATTCTATCTCACCCAGGTCTGGCTGCTGAAGTTATTGCCAGTGATTCTATCTCACCCAGGTCTGGCTGCTGAAGTTATTGCCAGTGATTCTATCTCACCCAGGTCTGGCTGCTGAAGTTATTGCCAGTGATTCTATCTCACCCAGGTCTGGCTGCTGAAGTTATTGCCAGTGATTCTATCTCACCCAGGTCTGGCTGCTGAAGTTATTGCCAGTGATTCTATCTCCAGCAGACAGCAGGCGTTCAGTCCCTATTTCTCTAACCCAGGTCTGGCTGCTGAAGTTATTGCCAGTGATTCTATCTCCAGCAGACAGCAGGCGTTCAGTCCCTATTTCTCTAACCCAGGTCTGGCTGCTGAAGTTATTGCCAGTGATTCTATCTCCAGCAGACAGCAGGCGTTCAGTCCCTATTTCTCTAACCCAGGTCTGGCTGCTGAAGTTATTGCCAGTGATTCTATCTCCAGCAGACAGCAGGCGTTCAGTCCCTATTTCTCTAACCCAGGTCTGACTGCTGAAGTTATTGCCAGTGATTCTATCTCCAGCAGACAACAGGCGTTCAGTCCCTATTTCTCTAACCCAGGTCTGGCTGCTGAAGTTATTGCCAGTGATTCTATCTCCAGCAGACAGCAGGCGTTCAGTCCCTATTTCTCTAACCCAGGTCTGGCTGCTGAAGTTATTGCCAGTGATTCTATCTCCAGCAGACAGCAGGCGTTCAGTCCCTATTTCTCTAACCCAGGTCTGGCTGCTGAAGTTATTGCCAGTGATTCTATCTCCAGCAGACAGCAGGCGTTCAGTCCCTATTTCTCTAACCCAGGTCTGACTGCTGAAGTTATTGCCAGTGATTCTATCTCCAGCAGACAGCAGGCGTTCAGTCCCTATTTCTCTAACCCAGGTCTGGCTGCTGAAGTTATTGCCAGTGATTCTATCTCCAGCAGACAACAGGCGTTCAGTCCCTATTTCTCTAACCCAGGTCTGGCTGCTGAAGTTATTGCCAGTGATTCTATCTCCAGCAGACAACAGGCGTTCAGTCCCTATTTCTCTAACCCAGGTCTGGCTGCTGAAGTTATTGCCAGTGATTCTATCTCCAGCAGACAGCAGGCGTTCAGTCCCTATTTCTCTAACCCAGGTCTGGCTGCTGAAGTTATTGCCAGTGATTCTATCTCCAGCAGACAGCAGGCGTTCAGTCCCTATTTCTCTAACCCAGGTCTGGCTGCTGAAGTTATTGCCAGTGATTCTATCTCCAGCAGACAGCAGGCGTTCAGTCCCTATTTCTCTAACCCAGGTCTGGCTGCTGAAGTTATTGCCAGTGATTCTATCTCCAGCAGACAGCAGGCGTTCAGTCCCTATTTCTCTAACCCAGGTCTGGCTGCTGAAGTTATTGCAGTGATTCTATCTCCAGCAGACAGCAGGCGTTCAGTCCCTATTTCTCTAACCCAGGTCTGGCTGCTGAAGTTATTGCCAGTGATTCTATCTCCAGCAGACAGCAGGCGTTCAGTCCCTATTTCTCTAACCCAGGTCTGGCTGCTGAAGTTATTGCCAGTGATTCTATCTCCAGCAGACAGCAGGCGTTCAGTCCCTATTTCTCTAACCCAGGTCTGGCTGCTGAAGTTATTGCCAGTGATTCTATCTCCAGCAGACAGCAGGCGTTCAGTCCCTATTTCTCTAACCCAGGTCTGACTGCTGAAGTTATTGCCAGTGATTCTATCTCCAGCAGACAGCAGGCGTTCAGTCCCTATTTCTCTAACCCAGGTCTGGCTGCTGAAGTTATTGCCAGTGATTCTATCTCCAGCAGACAGCAGGCGTTCAGTCCCTATTTCTCTAACCCAGGTCTGGCTGCTGAAGTTATTGCCAGTGATTCTATCTCCAGCAGACAGCAGGCGTTCAGTCCCTATTTCTCTAACCCAGGTCTGGCTGCTGAAGTTATTGCCAGTGATTCTATCTCCAGCAGACAGCAGGCGTTCAGTCCCTATTTCTCTAACCCAGGTCTGGCTGCTGAAGTTATTGCCAGTGATTCTATCTCCAGCAGACAGCAGGCGTTCAGTCCCTATTTCTCTAACCCAGGTCTGGCTGCTGAAGTTATTGCCAGTGATTCTATCTCCAGCAGACAGCAGGCGTTCAGTCCCTATTTCTCTAACCCAGGTCTGGCTGCTGAAGTTATTGCCAGTGATTCTATCTCCAGCAGACAGCAGGCGTTCAGTCCCTATTTCTCTAACCCAGGTCTGGCTGCTGAAGTTATTGCCAGTGATTCTATCTCCAGCAGACAGCAGGCGTTCAGTCCATATTTCTCTAACCCAGGTCTGGCTGCTGAAGTTATTGCCAGTGATTCTATCTCCAGCAGACAGCAGGCGTTCAGTCCCTATTTCTCTAACCCAGGTCTGGCTGCTGAAGTTATTGCCAGTGATTCTATCTCCAGCAGACAGCAGGCGTTCAGTCCCTATTTCTCTAACCCAGGTCTGACTGCTGAAGTTATTGCCAGTGATTCTATCTCCAGCAGACAGCAGGCGTTCAGTCCCTATTTCTCTAACCCAGGTCTGGCTGCTGAAGTTATTGCCAGTGATTCTATCTCCAGCAGACAGCAGGCGTTCAGTCCCTATTTCTCTAACCCAGGTCTGGCTGCTGAAGTTATTGCCAGTGATTCTATCTCCAGCAGACAGCAGGCGTTCAGTCCCTATTTCTCTAACCCAGGTCTGGCTGCTGAAGTTAGTGCCAGTGATTCTATCTCCAGCAGACAGCAGGCGTTCAGTCCCTATTTCTCTAACCCAGGTCTGGCTGCTGAAGTTAGTGCCAGTGATTCTATCTCCAGCAGACAGCAGGCGTTCAGTCCCTATTTCTCTAACCCAGGTCTGGCTGCTGAAGTTATTGCCAGTGATTCTATCTCCAGCAGACAGCAGGCGTTCAGTCCCTATTTCTCTAACCCAGGTCTGACTGCTGAAGTTATTGCCAGTGATTCTATCTCCAGCAGACAACAGGCGTTCAGTCCATATTTCTCTAACCCAGGTCTGGCTGCTGAAGTTATTGCCAGTGATTCTATCTCCAGCAGACAGCAGGCGTTCAGTCCCTATTTCTCTAACCCAGGTCTGGCTGCTGAAGTTATTGCCAGTGATTCTATCTCCAGCAGACAGCAGGCGTTCAGTCCCTATTTCTCTAACCCAGGTCTGGCTGCTGAAGTTATTGCCAGTGATTCTATCTCCAGCAGACAGCAGGCGTTCAGTCCCTATTTCTCTAACCCAGGTCTGGCTGCTGAAGTTATTGCCAGTGATTCTATCTCCAGCAGACAGCAGGCGTTCAGTCCCTATTTCTCTAACCCAGGTCTGGCTGCTGAAGTTATTGCCAGTGATTCTATCTCCAGCAGACAGCAGGCGTTCAGTCCCTATTTCTCTAACCCAGGTCTGGCTGCTGAAGTTATTGCCAGTGATTCTATCTCACCCAGGTCTGGCTGCTGAAGTTATTGCCAGTGATTCTATCTCACCCAGGTCTGGCTGCTGAAGTTATTGCCAGTGATTCTATCTCACCCAGGTCTGGCTGCTGAAGTTATTGCCAGTGATTCTATCTCACCCAGGTCTGGCTGCTGAAGTTATTGCCAGTGATTCTATCTCACCCAGGTCTGGCTGCTGAAGTTATTGCCAGTGATTCTATCTCCAGCAGACAGCAGGCGTTCAGTCCCTATTTCTCTAACCCAGGTCTGGCTGCTGAAGTTATTGCCAGTGATTCTATCTCCAGCAGACAGCAGGCGTTCAGTCCCTATTTCTCTAACCCAGGTCTGGCTGCTGAAGTTATTGCCAGTGATTCTATCTCCAGCAGACAGCAGGCGTTCAGTCCCTATTTCTCTAACCCAGGTCTGGCTGCTGAAGTTATTGCAGTGATTCTATCTCCAGCAGACAGCAGGCGTTCAGTCCCTATTTCTCTAACCCAGGTCTGACTGCTGAAGTTATTGCCAGTGATTCTATCTCCAGCAGACAACAGGCGTTCAGTCCCTATTTCTCTAACCCAGGTCTGGCTGCTGAAGTTATTGCCAGTGATTCTATCTCCAGCAGACAGCAGGCGTTCAGTCCCTATTTCTCTAACCCAGGTCTGGCTGCTGAAGTTATTGCCAGTGATTCTATCTCCAGCAGACAGCAGGCGTTCAGTCCCTATTTCTCTAACCCAGGTCTGGCTGCTGAAGTTATTGCCAGTGATTCTATCTCCAGCAGACAGCAGGCGTTCAGTCCTATTTCTCTAACCCAGGTCTGACTGCTGAAGTTATTGCCAGTGATTCTATCTCCAGCAGACAGCAGGCGTTCAGTCCCTATTTCTCTAACCCAGGTCTGGCTGCTGAAGTTATTGCCAGTGATTCTATCTCCAGCAGACAACAGGCGTTCAGTCCCTATTTCTCTAACCCAGGTCTGGCTGCTGAAGTTATTGCCAGTGATTCTATCTCCAGCAGACAACAGGCGTTCAGTCCCTATTTCTCTAACCCAGGTCTGGCTGCTGAAGTTATTGCCAGTGATTCTATCTCCAGCAGACAGCAGGCGTTCAGTCCCTATTTCTCTAACCCAGGTCTGGCTGCTGAAGTTATTGCCAGTGATTCTATCTCCAGCAGACAGCAGGCGTTCAGTCCCTATTTCTCTAACCCAGGTCTGGCTGCTGAAGTTATTGCCAGTGATTCTATCTCCAGCAGACAGCAGGCGTTCAGTCCCTATTTCTCTAACCCAGGTCTGGCTGCTGAAGTTATTGCCAGTGATTCTATCTCCAGCAGACAGCAGGCGTTCAGTCCCTATTTCTCTAACCCAGGTCTGGCTGCTGAAGTTATTGCCAGTGATTCTATCTCCAGCAGACAGCAGGCGTTCAGTCCCTATTTCTCTAACCCAGGTCTGGCTGCTGAAGTTATTGCCAGTGATTCTATCTCCAGCAGACAGCAGGCGTTCAGTCCCTATTTCTCTAACCCAGGTCTGGCTGCTGAAGTTATTGCCAGTGATTCTATCTCCAGCAGACAGCAGGCGTTCAGTCCCTATTTCTCTAACCCAGGTCTGGCTGCTGAAGTTATTGCCAGTGATTCTATCTCCAGCAGACAGCAGGCGTTCAGTCCCTATTTCTCTAACCCAGGTCTGACTGCTGAAGTTATTGCCAGTGATTCTATCTCCAGCAGACAGCAGGCGTTCAGTCCCTATTTCTCTAACCCAGGTCTGGCTGCTGAAGTTATTGCCAGTGATTCTATCTCCAGCAGACAGCAGGCGTTCAGTCCCTATTTCTCTAACCCAGGTCTGGCTGCTGAAGTTATTGCCAGTGATTCTATCTCCAGCAGACAGCAGGCGTTCAGTCCCTATTTCTCTAACCCAGGTCTGGCTGCTGAAGTTATTGCCAGTGATTCTATCTCCAGCAGACAGCAGGCGTTCAGTCCCTATTTCTCTAACCCAGGTCTGGCTGCTGAAGTTATTGCCAGTGATTCTATCTCCAGCAGACAGCAGGCGTTCAGTCCCTATTTCTCTAACCCAGGTCTGGCTGCTGAAGTTATTGCCAGTGATTCTATCTCCAGCAGACAGCAGGCGTTCAGTCCCTATTTCTCTAACCCAGGTCTGGCTGCTGAAGTTATTGCCAGTGATTCTATCTCCAGCAGACAGCAGGCGTTCAGTCCCTATTTCTCTAACCCAGGTCTGGCTGCTGAAGTTATTGCCAGTGATTCTATCTCCAGCAGACAGCAGGCGTTCAGTCCCTATTTCTCTAACCCAGGTCTGGCTGCTGAAGTTATTGCCAGTGATTCTATCTCACCCAGGTCTGGCTGCTGAAGTTATTGCCAGTGATTCTATCTCACCCAGGTCTGGCTGCTGAAGTTATTGCCAGTGATTCTATCTCACCCAGGTCTGGCTGCTGAAGTTATTGCCAGTGATTCTATCTCACCCAGGTCTGGCTGCTGAAGTTATTGCCAGTGATTCTATCTCACCCAGGTCTGGCTGCTGAAGTTATTGCCAGTGATTCTATCTCCAGCAGACAGCAGGCGTTCAGTCCCTATTTCTCTAACCCAGGTCTGGCTGCTGAAGTTATTGCCAGTGATTCTATCTCCAGCAGACAGCAGGCGTTCAGTCCCTATTTCTCTAACCCAGGTCTGGCTGCTGAAGTTATTGCCAGTGATTCTATCTCCAGCAGACAGCAGGCGTTCAGTCCCTATTTCTCTAACCCAGGTCTGGCTGCTGAAGTTATTGCCAGTGATTCTATCTCCAGCAGACAGCAGGCGTTCAGTCCCTATTTCTCTAACCCAGGTCTGACTGCTGAAGTTATTGCCAGTGATTCTATCTCCAGCAGACAACAGGCGTTCAGTCCCTATTTCTCTAACCCAGGTCTGGCTGCTGAAGTTATTGCCAGTGATTCTATCTCCAGCAGACAGCAGGCGTTCAGTCCCTATTTCTCTAACCCAGGTCTGGCTGCTGAAGTTATTGCCAGTGATTCTATCTCCAGCAGACAGCAGGCGTTCAGTCCCTATTTCTCTAACCCAGGTCTGGCTGCTGAAGTTATTGCCAGTGATTCTATCTCCAGCAGACAGCAGGCGTTCAGTCCCTATTTCTCTAACCCAGGTCTGACTGCTGAAGTTATTGCCAGTGATTCTATCTCCAGCAGACAGCAGGCGTTCAGTCCCTATTTCTCTAACCCAGGTCTGGCTGCTGAAGTTATTGCCAGTGATTCTATCTCCAGCAGACAACAGGCGTTCAGTCCCTATTTCTCTAACCCAGGTCTGGCTGCTGAAGTTATTGCCAGTGATTCTATCTCCAGCAGACAACAGGCGTTCAGTCCCTATTTCTCTAACCCAGGTCTGGCTGCTGAAGTTATTGCCAGTGATTCTATCTCCAGCAGACAGCAGGCGTTCAGTCCTATTTCTCTAACCCAGGTCTGGCTGCTGAAGTTATTGCCAGTGATTCTATCTCCAGCAGACAGCAGGCGTTCAGTCCCTATTTCTCTAACCCAGGTCTGGCTGCTGAAGTTATTGCCAGTGATTCTATCTCCAGCAGACAGCAGGCGTTCAGTCCCTATTTCTCTAACCCAGGTCTGGCTGCTGAAGTTATTGCCAGTGATTCTATCTCCAGCAGACAGCAGGCGTTCAGTCCCTATTTCTCTAACCCAGGTCTGGCTGCTGAAGTTATTGCCAGTGATTCTATCTCCAGCAGACAGCAGGCGTTCAGTCCCTATTTCTCTAACCCAGGTCTGGCTGCTGAAGTTATTGCCAGTGATTCTATCTCCAGCAGACAGCAGGCGTTCAGTCCCTATTTCTCTAACCCAGGTCTGGCTGCTGAAGTTATTGCCAGTGATTCTATCTCCAGCAGACAGCAGGCGTTCAGTCCCTATTTCTCTAACCCAGGTCTGGCTGCTGAAGTTATTGCCAGTGATTCTATCTCCAGCAGACAGCAGGCGTTCAGTCCCTATTTCTCTAACCCAGGTCTGACTGCTGAAGTTATTGCCAGTGATTCTATCTCCAGCAGACAGCAGGCGTTCAGTCCCTATTTCTCTAACCCAGGTCTGGCTGCTGAAGTTATTGCCAGTGATTCTATCTCCAGCAGACAGCAGGCGTTCAGTCCCTATTTCTCTAACCCAGGTCTGGCTGCTGAAGTTATTGCCAGTGATTCTATCTCCAGCAGACAGCAGGCGTTCAGTCCCTATTTCTCTAACCCAGGTCTGGCTGCTGAAGTTATTGCCAGTGATTCTATCTCCAGCAGACAGCAGGCGTTCAGTCCCTATTTCTCTAACCCAGGTCTGGCTGCTGAAGTTATTGCCAGTGATTCTATCTCCAGCAGACAGCAGGCGTTCAGTCCCTATTTCTCTAACCCAGGTCTGGCTGCTGAAGTTATTGCCAGTGATTCTATCTCCAGCAGACAGCAGGCGTTCAGTCCCTATTTCTCTAACCCAGGTCTGGCTGCTGAAGTTATTGCCAGTGATTCTATCTCCAGCAGACAGCAGGCGTTCAGTCCCTATTTCTCTAACCCAGGTCTGGCTGCTGAAGTTATTGCCAGTGATTCTATCTCCAGCAGACAGCAGGCGTTCAGTCCATATTTCTCTAACCCAGGTCTGGCTGCTGAAGTTATTGCCAGTGATTCTATCTCCAGCAGACAGCAGGCGTTCAGTCCCTATTTCTCTAACCCAGGTCTGGCTGCTGAAGTTATTGCCAGTGATTCTATCTCCAGCAGACAGCAGGCGTTCAGTCCCTATTTCTCTAACCCAGGTCTGACTGCTGAAGTTATTGCCAGTGATTCTATCTCCAGCAGACAGCAGGCGTTCAGTCCCTATTTCTCTAACCCAGGTCTGGCTGCTGAAGTTATTGCCAGTGATTCTATCTCCAGCAGACAGCAGGCGTTCAGTCCCTATTTCTCTAACCCAGGTCTGGCTGCTGAAGTTATTGCCAGTGATTCTATCTCCAGCAGACAGCAGGCGTTCAGTCCCTATTTCTCTAACCCAGGTCTGGCTGCTGAAGTTAGTGCCAGTGATTCTATCTCCAGCAGACAGCAGGCGTTCAGTCCCTATTTCTCTAACCCAGGTCTGGCTGCTGAAGTTAGTGCCAGTGATTCTATCTCCAGCAGACAGCAGGCGTTCAGTCCCTATTTCTCTAACCCAGGTCTGCTGCTGAAGTTATTGCCAGTGATTCTATCTCCAGCAGACAGCAGGCGTTCAGTCCCTATTTCTCTAACCCAGGTCTGACTGCTGAAGTTATTGCCAGTGATTCTATCTCCAGCAGACAACAGGCGTTCAGTCCATATTTCTCTAACCCAGGTCTGGCTGCTGAAGTTATTGCCAGTGATTCTATCTCCAGCAGACAGCAGGCGTTCAGTCCCTATTTCTCTAACCCAGGTCTGGCTGCTGAAGTTATTGCCAGTGATTCTATCTCCAGCAGACAGCAGGCGTTCAGTCCCTATTTCTCTAACCCAGGTCTGGCTGCTGAAGTTATTGCCAGTGATTCTATCTCCAGCAGACAGCAGGCGTTCAGTCCCTATTTCTCTAACCCAGGTCTGGCTGCTGAAGTTATTGCCAGTGATTCTATCTCCAGCAGACAGCAGGCGTTCAGTCCCTATTTCTCTAACCCAGGTCTGGCTGCTGAAGTTATTGCCAGTGATTCTATCTCCAGCAGACAGCAGGCGTTCAGTCCATATTTCTCTAACCCAGGTCTGGCTGCTGAAGTTATTGCAGTGATTCTATCTCCAGCAGACAGCAGGCGTTCAGTCCCTATTTCTCTAATCCAGGTCTGGCTGCTGAAGTTATTGCCAGTGATTCTATCTCCAGCAGACAGCAGGCGTTCAGTCCCTATTTCTCTAACCCAGGTCTGGCTGCTGAAGTTATTGCCAGTGATTCTATCTCCAGCAGACAGCAGGCGTTCAGTCCCTATTTCTCTAACCCAGGTCTGGCTGCTGAAGTTATTGCCAGTGATTCTATCTCCAGCAGACAGCAGGCGTTCAGTCCCTATTTCTCTAACCCAGGTCTGGCTGCTGAAGTTATTGCCAGTGATTCTATCTCCAGCAGACAACAGGCGTTCAGTCCCTATTTCTCTAACCCAGGTCTGGCTGCTGAAGTTAGTGCCAGTGATTCTATCTCCAGCAGACAGCAGGCGTTCAGTCCCTATTTCTCTAACCCAGGTCTGGCTGCTGAAGTTATTGCCAGTGATTCTATCTCCAGCAGACAGCAGGCGTTCAGTCCCTATTTCTCTAACCCAGGTCTGGCTGCTGAAGTTATTGCCAGTGATTCTATCTCCAGCAGACAGCAGGCGTTCAGTCCCTATTTCTCTAACCCAGGTCTGGCTGCTGAAGTTATTGCCAGTGATTCTATCTCCAGCAGACAGCAGGCGTTCAGTCCCTATTTCTCTAACCCAGGTCTGGCTGCTGAAGTTATTGCCAGTGATTCTATCTCCAGCAGACAGCAGGCGTTCAGTCCCTATTTCTCTAACCCAGGTCTGGCTGCTGAAGTTATTGCCAGTGATTCTATCTCCAGCAGACAGCAGGCGTTCAGTCCCTATTTCTCTAACCCAGGTCTGGCTGCTGAAGTTATTGCCAGTGATTCTATCTCCAGCAGACAGCAGGCGTTCAGTCCCTATTTCTCTAACCCAGGTCTGGCTGCTGAAGTTATTGCCAGTGATTCTATCTCCAGCAGACAACAGGCGTTCAGTCCCTATTTCTCTAACCCAGGTCTGGCTGCTGAAGTTAGTGCCAGTGATTCTATCTCCAGCAGACAGCAGGCGTTCAGTCCCTATTTCTCTAACCCAGGTCTGGCTGCTGAAGTTATTGCCAGTGATTCTATCTCCAGCAGACAACAGGCGTTCAGTCCCTATTTCTCTAACCCAGGTCTGGCTGCTGAAGTTATTGCCAGTGATTCTATCTCCAGCAGACAACAGGCGTTCAGTCCCTATTTCTCTAACCCAGGTCTGGCTGCTGAAGTTAGTGCCAGTGATTCTATCTCCAGCAGACAGCAGGCGTTCAGTCCCTATTTCTCTAACCCAGGTCTGGCTGCTGAAGTTATTGCCAGTGATTCTATCTCCAGCAGACAGCAGGCGTTCAGTCCCTATTTCTCTAACCCAGGTCTGACTGCTGAAGTTATTGCCAGTGATTCTATCTCCAGCAGACAGCAGGCGTTCAGTCCCTATTTCTCTAACCCAGGTCTGGCTGCTGAAGTTATTGCCAGTGATTCTATCTCCAGCAGACAGCAGGCGTTCAGTCCCTATTTCTCTAACCCAGGTCTGGCTGCTGAAGTTATTGCCAGTGATTCTATCTCCAGCAGACAGCAGGCGTTCAGTCCCTATTTCTCTAACCCAGGTCTGGCTGCTGAAGTTATTGCCAGTGATTCTATCTCCAGCAGACAGCAGGCGTTCAGTCCCTATTTCTCTAACCCAGGTCTGGCTGCTGAAGTTATTGCCAGTGATTCTATCTCCAGCAGACAACAGGCGTTCAGTCCCTATTTCTCTAACCCAGGTCTGGCTGCTGAAGTTAGTGCCAGTGATTCTATCTCCAGCAGACAGCAGGCGTTCAGTCCCTATTTCTCTAACCCAGGTCTGACTGCTGAAGTTATTGCCAGTGATTCTATCTCCAGCAGACAGCAGGCGTTCAGTCCCTATTTCTCTAACCCAGGTCTGACTGCTGAAGTTATTGCCAGTGATTCTATCTCCAGCAGACAGCAGGCGTTCAGTCCATATTTCTCTAACCCAGGTCTGGCTGCTGAAGTTATTGCCAGTGATTCTATCTCCAGCAGACAGCAGGCGTTCAGTCCCTATTTCTCTAACCCAGGTCTGGCTGCTGAAGTTATTGCCAGTGATTCTATCTCCAGCAGACAGCAGGCGTTCAGTCCCTATTTCTCTAACCCAGGTCTGGCTGCTGAAGTTATTGCCAGTGATTCTATCTCCAGCAGACAGCAGGCGTTCAGTCCATATTTCTCTAACCCAGGTCTGGCTGCTGAAGTTATTGCCAGTGATTCTATCTCCAGCAGACAGCAGGCGTTCAGTCCATATTTCTCTAACCCAGGTCTGGCTGCTGAAGTTATTGCCAGTGATTCTATCTCCAGCAGACAGCAGGCGTTCAGTCCCTATTTCTCTAACCCAGGTCTGGCTGCTGAAGTTATTGCCAGTGATTCTATCTCCAGCAGACAGCAGGCGTTCAGTCCCTATTTCTCTAACCCAGGTCTGGCTGCTGAAGTTATTGCCAGTGATTCTATCTCCAGCAGACAGCAGGCGTTCAGTCCCTATTTCTCTAACCCAGGTCTGGCTGCTGAAGTTATTGCCAGTGATTCTATCTCCAGCAGACAGCAGGCGTTCAGTCCCTATTTCTCTAACCCAGGTCTGGCTGCTGAAGTTATTGCCAGTGATTCTATCTCCAGCAGACAGCAGGCGTTCAGTCCATATTTCTCTAACCCAGGTCTGGCTGCTGAAGTTATTGCCAGTGATTCTATCTCCAGCAGACAGCAGGCGTTCAGTCCCTATTTCTCTAACCCAGGTCTGGCTGCTGAAGTTATTGCCAGTGATTCTATCTCCAGCAGACAGCAGGCGTTCAGTCCATATTTCTCTAACCCAGGTCTGGCTGCTGAAGTTAGTGCCAGTGATTCTATCTCCAGCAGACAGCAGGCATTCAGTCCCTATTTCTCTAACCCAGGTCTGGCTGCTGAAGTTAGTGCCAGTGATTCTATCTCCAGCAGACAGCAGGCATTCAGTCCCTATTTCTCTAACCCAGGTCTGACTGCTGAAGTTATTGCCAGTGATTCTATCTCCAGCAGACAACAGGCGCTCAGTCCCTACACAAGCTCCTGTAGTTATCTGATACAATTGCAATCTATGCTTCAGCTTGTCATCAGATTGTTCAAGTCCCATAAATAATGTCATTCAATTGTTCAAGACCCATAAATCATGTCATTAGATTTGTCAAGCCCTAGAAATCATGTCATCAGATTATTCAAGACCTAGAAATCATGTTATCAGATTATTCAAACCCCATAAATCAAGTTATCAGATTGTTCAAGCCCCAGAAATCATATTATCAGATTGTTTAAACTCTTGGAATCATATCATCAGATATTTCAAGCCCCAGAAATCATGTTATCAGATTGTTCAAGCCCCAGAAATCATGTTATCAGATTGTTCAAGCCCCAGAAATCATGTCATCAGATTTGTCAAGTCCCAGAAATCATGTTATCAGATTGTTCAAGCCCCAGAAATCATGTTATCAGATTATTTTAACTCTTGGAATCATGTCATCAGATTTGTCAAGTCCCAGAAATCATGTTATCAGATTGTTCAAGCCCCAGAAATCATGTTATCAGATTGTTTAAACTCTTGGAATCATGTCATCAGATTGTTCAATCCCCAGAAATCATGTTATCAGATTGTTCAAGCCCCAGAAATCATGTTATCAGATTGTTTAAACTCTTGGAATCATGTCATCAGATTGTTCAAGCCCCAGAAATCATGTTATCAGATTGTTCAAGCCCCAGAAATCATGTTATCAGATTGTTCAAGCCCCAGAAATCATGTCATCAGATTTGTCAAGTCCCAGAAATCATGTTATCAGATTGTTCAAGCCCCAGAAATCATGTTATCAGATTATTTTAACTCTTGGAATCATGTCATCAGATTTGTCAAGTCCCAGAAATCATGTTATCAGATTGTTCAAGCCCCAGAAATCATGTTATCAGATTGTTTAAACTCTTGGAATCATGTCATCAGATTGTTCAAGCCCCAGAAATCAGCGAACATTGAAATGTTTGAGTGACAGCTGCCATGTTGTCTTCAACTTGAATGATTGTTGAGCATTTCAACTTCAACTTGAATGATCGTTGAGCATTTACACTTGGATCTGATTCAAAGAGCTCTTCATATATATAAAAGTACAAACGGACAACATGTATCAGCACATTCACATATAAATGATCGCTAGTCACCCATGTCTTTGATATGTGCATTCTCATTGAGTATGAACTTTTAGTTCTTGTGCAATAAAGCAATATGGCTGCTGTATGTTTGACACCATCATTTTCTTTGTTAGCTGACCAAAAAAAAAGACGTTCAAATAAAAGGAATTGATAAATGTTCCACAGGTATTTATTCAGACCAGACCAGTTGTGCTGTATGGCTCTGAAACGTGGAGCACAACTAAAGGAGACGAAGCCTTGTTACAAACCTTTGAGAACACAGTCTTAAGACACATCTTTGGGCCCATTAGGGATACACAAAGTGGAGAGTGGAAAAGAAGAAGCAACAAAGAAATTTATGATCTGTTTAAGTCCCCGCTAATTATCATGAAGGCTAATAGGCTGCAATGGCTGGGGCATATAGAAAGAATGGAAGATAATAGGGAAACAAAACTCGCTTACACTCAAGAAATAAATGACCGTAGACCCCGAGGTAGACCAAGAAGACGGTGGAGAGATAATATACATACAGATCCACAAGCACTTGGAATCAACGACTGGCAAGAGAAGGTCCATCAGAGAGACAAATGGAGACGGCTTGTATCTGCAGCAAAGACCCTCAATGGCTCAGAATGCTGAAGATGATATTTATTCATCAGTTACAGTTATTAATTACATAAGACTTTAATAATAGTAAATTATGACTCTCATATTTAAAAATAACAAGCCTGAATGTAAAAAAAAATGCATGTCCGTCTCAGGAAGTTGATTGACTGGGCAATTTTACCAGTGTGTACAACAAACCCACTGAACCAGAAGTCAACCTCCAAGTGACCCGTATGTACAACAAACCCACTAGCCCGCGATCAATGCACAAGAAGTTTAATTGTCAGTGGCAAGGACTTGATAAATACAGAAAGTTTGATCATAGATCTTCAGTTTAACAGTACAACTAAGAGTATAATTAGCCAATGGGTGTGTCTCTAAAATAAATTTAGCCAATAGCTGCGTCTCTAAAGTAAATTTGACCAGTAGGTGTGTCGCTAAAGTAAATTTGGCCAATAGATGTGCCTGCAAAGAAAACTAGCCCAGTATGTGCTTGCCAACGAATATCTTTGCCTATTTGCTTCATCACTTATTTGTGGGGAATGATTTCACAGCAGGTTTCAATGAAATAATCAAAATATTTAACTTTTTATACTAAAAATATGACAGACGGAATACTGAGCTCAAAACCTGAATTTAATGCAATATGAAAAACAAAAGAACTAGTTTGCACACACAAAAAAAGATACAAATAAATTATTTATGGAAATTGAAGAGTGTTACATAATTTGGTACAATGTTACCTGAGAATAATATGAAACAACCATGACGTTGATGAAACAAAGATGGTGTCATATGTATTCAGTGCAATCACTATCCTACAAATATTGTACACAACCCAGCATTGTACACAACCCAGCAGAACTGACTGTCGGATCTGCCTGCTAACCCACTTCACATGCTGGATATGTCCAGAGTATTTATGTTTAAATGCAGTATTATATGTCTACTGAACAAAACAAAACCAAACCATACTCAATTCATGTAACATACACATGTTTGTGAAATCTGGCAACGTTAACATAACAATGGAGGCACTTCTTAGATCACAACTTCAATAAGTACAAAGATGACAAACTGCAGCACAGGATGCAAATGTGTGGAATTTCTAGTTGCAGATAGCAAAATAAATTTAAATGACTAAAGAAACAAACACACACAAACAAACAAACATATACACACACAAAGAAAAAAGGTGAAAATATATGGTTTTTTTTCCAGGTCAATGGCTACCTGTACGGGTTTATCATCCTTAGAAATGTATGTATGTCATTGTTGTTGTTCTTCTTCCTCCATGTTTGTTCTCACACCCGCACGCTTATGTCTCTAATAAAAGCAGTTGTTAGTTTCAGGTTTATGACATTTTCATAATTGTTGGTACGTAAATAAAATAATCCAGAGAACATGACCCTGATGGCAACAAACAGTTTAGTTTGTAAAGATTTCTGAACTTGATCAGTGACCTATGTTTGGACTGTCTTTTAATTTAATGCAAGCATGTATTTATACAGTTTGGTTTTCTAACTAGCAAAAATATGTTTCTTTATACAGTTGGTTTTATTCACTGCAGGATGAAATGTGTTTTATTCACTGCAGCATAACATGTGTGTGAAGATAAAACATAAATGTTTGAACGTTACCAGACCAGTCTAATAAACTACTACCTTCTGAATGAGTTAAAATCATTAAAAACATTCATGCGGCCAAGAAACAAATTGTGATTTATATGACAATAAAATTAGTGTGCATTTATAAATATGCAGCCATTGCAAGTGTCATCAAACAAAACTAAAATAACTCATCTAAAATAAATTAAGACGGGCAGGAGTTTTTGTTTAAGAAAAGAGAAAACAAAAATAACAATGTAAAAATAAAACAAGGAGATAAACCAAAAATAATCAGAGCTCTCCAGTGTACATAATTCAAAGTTCTTAGCGTGGACTAACACTGTTCTCCACAGCTCTGTGAAACCCTCGCTCTATCTGGTCTAAGTTGAGCAATGATTTACTGGCATCTTGTTTAGGTTTAGAGCATGTTATTCCAATTGTTTTAATCTGTGACCATATGGTTGAAATGCACTGGCCACTCACAGTGTCGAAACCTCGAAACTCCACATACAGAACAGCCAATTGTTTGTGGTAAGTAATTACACAACAACTGTTTGCAGGAGTTAATTACACATTTGTTTGTAGTAATTAACAGCACAATTTTTGTAATGAAAGCTCAGTGACTATTCCTGTATACACTTATATCATTAGCATCAATCACAATGCAGCAAGTAAATGTAGTATCATATCAGAAAGAAATCTCAACTGTCAGCTGCAAGTGAGAGCCACATTAAACTGATTCAGTGCCAAATAAAAAGTCGATTTGGACCAGAGTAAATTTCTGTTCAATGAGCAGGGAAACTGTGGAAGAACCACGAAACAATAAGATGGTGACATAGCATCCTTCTGTCCAAATGGGAGATGACATTTGGCAATATATTATCCTTCAGCAAAGCAATGAATCAGTTAAACATTACTGTTTTTATTTGTGTTGTTGTGACTTCCTGGGCCAGGCCAACAGCACAGTGTCTATATATAGAATGTTGTGACTTCCTGGGCCAGGCCAACAGCACAGTGTCTATATATAGAATGTTGTGACTTCCTGGGCCAGGCCAGCAGCATACTGTGTTTATATTATATATAGAATGTTGTGACTTCCTGGGCCAGGCCAGCAGCATACTGTGTTTATATATAGAATGTTGTGACTTCCTGGGCCAGGCCAGCAGCATACTGTGTTTATATTATATATAGAATGTTATGACTTCCTGGGCCAGGCCAGCAGCATACTGTGTTTATATTGTATATAGAATGTTGTGACTTCCTGGGCCAGGCCAGCAGCATACTGTGTTTATATTATATATAGAATGTTGTGACTTCCTGGGCCAGGCCAGCAGCATACTGTGTTTATATTATATATAGAATGTTGTGACTTCCTGGGCCAGGCCAGCAGCATACTGTGTTTATATTATATATAGAATGTTGTGACTTCCTGGGCCAGGCCAGCAGCATACTGTGTTTATATATAGAATGTTGTGACTTCCTGGGCCAGGCCAGCAACATACTGTGTTTATATTATATATAGAATGTTGTGACTTCCTGGGCCAGGCCAGCAGCATACTGTGTTTATATTATATATAGAATGTTGTGACTTCCTGGGCCAGGCCAGCAGCATACTGTGTTTATATTGTATATAGAATGTTGTGACTTCCTGGGCCAGGCCAGCAGCATACTGTGTTTATATTGTATATAGAATGTGACTTCCTGGGCCAGGCCAACAGCATACAGTGTCTATATATAGAATGTTGTGACTTCCTGGGCCAGGCCAGCAGCATACTGTGTTTATATTATATATAGAATGTGACTTCCTGGGCCAGGCCAACAGCACAGTGTCTATATATAGAATGTGACTTCCTGGGCCAGGCCAACAGCACGGTGTCTATATATAGAATGTTGTGACTTCCTGGGCCAGGCCAGCAGCACAGTGTCTATATATAGAATGTTGTGACTTCCTGGGCCAGGCCAACAGCACGGTGTCTATATATAGAATGTTGTGACTTCCTGGGCCAGGCCAGCAGCATACTGTGTTTATATTGTATATAGAATGTTGTGACTTCCTGGGCCAGGCCAGCAGCATACTGTGTTTATATTATATATAGAATGTGACTTCCTGGGCCAGGCCAACAGCATACTGTGTTTATATATAGAATGTTGTGACTTCCTGGGCCAGGCCAACAGCATACTGTGTTTATATATAGAATGTTGTGACTTCCTGGGCCAGGCCAACAGCATACTGTGTTTATATTATATATAGAATGTGACTTCCTGGGCCAGGCCAGCAGCATACTGTGTTTATATTGTATATAGAATGTTGTGACTTCCTGGGCCAGGCCAGCAGCATACTGTGTTTATATTATATATAGAATGTGACTTCCTGGGCCAGGCCAGCAGCACAGTGTCTATATATAGAATGTTGTGACTTCCTGGGCCAGGCCAGCAGCATACTGTGTTTATATTATATATAGAATGTGACTTCCTGGGCCAGGCCAGCAGCACAGTGTCTATATATAGAATGTTGTGACTTCCTGGGCCAGGCCAACAGCATACTGTGTTTATATATAGAATGTTGTGACTTCCTGGGCCAGGCCAACAGCATACTGTGTTTATATATAGAATGTTGTGACTTCCTGGGCCAGGCCAACAGCATACAGTGTCTATATATAGAATGTTGTGACTTCCTGGGCCAGGCCAGCAGCATACTGTGTTTATATTATATATAGAATGTGACTTCCTGGGCCAGGCCAACAGCATACAGTGTCTATATATAGAATGTTGTGACTTCCTGGGCCAGGCCAGCAGCACGGTGTCTATATATAGAATGTTGTGACTTCCTGGGCCAGGCCAGCAGCATACTGTGTTTATATTATATATAGAATGTGACTTCCTGGGCCAGGCCAACAGCATACAGTGTCTATATATAGAATGTTGTGACTTCCTGGGCCAGGCCAGCAGCACGGTGTCTATATATAGAATGTTGTGACTTCCTGGGCCAGGCCAGCAGCATACTGTGTTTATATTGTATATAGAATGTTGTGACTTCCTGGGCCAGGCCAGCAGCATACTGTGTTTATATTATATATAGAATGTGACTTCCTGGGCCAGGCCAACAGCATACTGTGTTTATATATAGAATGTTGTGACTTCCTGGGCCAGGCCAACAGCATACTGTGTTTATATATAGAATGTTGTGACTTCCTGGGCCAGGCCAACAGCATACTGTGTTTATATTATATATAGAATGTGACTTCCTGGGCCAGGCCAGCAGCATACTGTGTTTATATTGTATATAGAATGTTGTGACTTCCTGGGCCAGGCCAGCAGCATACTGTGTTTATATTATATATAGAATGTGACTTCCTGGGCCAGGCCAGCAGCACAGTGTCTATATATAGAATGTTGTGACTTCCTGGGCCAGGCCAGCAGCATACTGTGTTTATATATAGAATGTTGTGACTTCCTGGGCCAGGCCAACAGCATACTGTGTTTATATATAGAATGTTGTGACTTCCTGGGCCAGGCCAACAGCATACTGTGTTTATATATAGAATGTTGTGACTTCCTGGGCCAGGCCAACAGCATACAGTGTCTATATATAGAATGTTGTGACTTCCTGGGCCAGGCCAGCAGCATACTGTGTTTATATTATATATAGAATGTGACTTCCTGGGCCAGGCCAGCAGCATACTGTGTTTATATTGTATATAGAATGTTGTGACTTCCTGGGCCAGGCCAGCAGCATACAGTGTTTATATTGTATATAGAATGTTGTGACTTCCTGGGCCAGGCCAGCAGCATACTGTGTCTATATATAGAATGTTGTGACTTCCTGGGCCAGGCCAGCAGCATACAGTGTTTATATTGTATATAGAATGTGACTTCCTGGGCCAGGCCAACAGCACAGTGTCTATATATAGAATGTTGTGACTTCCTGGGCCAGGCCAGCAGCATACTGTGTTTATATATAGAATGTTGTGACTTCCTGGGCCAAGCCAGCAGCATACTGTGTCTATATATAGAATGTTGTGACTTCCTGGGCCAGGCCAACAGCACAGTGTCTATATATAGAATGTTGTGACTTCCTGGGCCAGGCCAGCAGCATACAGTGTTTATATTATATATAGAATGTGATTTCCTGGGCCAGGCCAACAGCACAGTGTCTATATATAGAATGTGACTTCCTGGGCCAGGCCAACAGCACAGTGTCTATATATAGAATGTTGTGACTTCCTGGGCCAGGCCAACAGCATACTGTGTTTATATTATATATAGAATGTTGTGACTTCCTGGGCCAGGCCAACAGCATACTGTGTTTATATTATATATAGAATGTGACTTCCTGGGCCAGGCCAGCAGCATACTGTGTTTATATTGTATATAGAATGTTGTGACTTCCTGGGCCAGGCCAGCAGCATACTGTGTTTATATTGTATATAGAATGTGACTTCCTGGGCCAGGCCAACAGCATACTGTGTCTATATATAGAATGTTGTGACTTCCTGGGCTAGGCCAGCAGCATACTGTGTCTATATATAGAATGTTGTGACTTCCTGGGCCAAGCCAGCAGCATACTGTGTCTATATATAGAATGTTGTGACTTCCTGGGCCAAGCCAGCAGCACAGTGTCTATATATAGAATGTTGTGACTTCCTGGGCCAGGCCAGCAGCACAGTGTCTATATATAGAATGTTGTGACTTCCTGGGCCAGGCCAGCAGCATACTGTGTCTATATATAGAATGTTGTGACTTCCTGGGCCAGGCCAGCAGCATACTGTGTTTATATTATATATAGAATGTTGTGACTTCCTGGGCCAGGCCAGCAGCATACTGTGTTTATATTATATATAGAATGTGACTTCCTGGGCCAGGCCAACAGCACAGTGTCTATATATAGAATGTTGTGACTTCCTGGGCCAGGCCAGCAGCATACTGTGTCTATATATAGAATGTTGTGACTTCCTGGGCCAGGCCAGCAGCATACTGTGTTTATATTATATATAGAATGTTGTGACTTCCTGGGCCAGGCCAGCAGCATACTGTGTTTATATTATATATAGAATGTTGTGACTTCCTGGGCCAGGCCAGCAGCATACTGTGTTTATATTGTATATAGAATGTTGTGACTTCCTGGGCCAGGCCAGCAGCATACTGTGTTTATATTATATATAGAATGTTGTGACTTCCTGGGCCAGGCCAGCAGCATACTGTGTTTATATTATATATAGAATGTTGTGACTTCCTGGGCCAGGCCAGCAGCATACAGTGTTTATATTGTATATAGAATGTGACTTCCTGGGCCAGGCCAACAGCACAGTGTCTATATATAGAATGTTGTGACTTCCTGGGCCAGGCCAACAGCACAGTGTCTATATATAGAATGTGACTTCCTGTTCCAGGCCAGCAGCATACTGTGTTTATATTATATATAGAATGTTGTGACTTCCTGGGCCAGGCCAGCAGCATACTGTGTCTATATATAGAATGTTGTGACTTCCTGGGCCAGGCCAGCAGCATACTGTGTCTATATATAGAATGTTGTGACTTCCTGGGCCAGGCCAGCAGCATACTGTGTTTATATTATATATAGAATGTGACTTCCTGGGCCAGGCTAACAGCATACTGTGTCTATATATAGAGTGGTTACACACCATACTGTGTCTATATATAGAATGGTTACACAACATACTGTATCTATATATAGAATGGTTACACAACATACTGTATCTGTATATAGAATGGTTACACAACAAAGTAATTTTCTTTTTCCCATGAAAACCTTCAATATTAAAAAAACAACAACACGTGAAGCACCTTTATCTGTCAATATACTTTTCAAGAATGTGACCTTGCCATGCGTCTTTGAAACTGTACACGTGTGTGTACTTTAGTGTGAGATTTCGGTGATTTGGCAGCCTTGCATTGATTTTCATACAATGGTATGAGTGCCGGTCATTTAGAAAGCAATGACAAATTACTGAACGTAACCTTGCCAAGATGTCACAAACAGCCAAACACTGCTGGCGTTGACTGTGCCGTCCTCTATAGGATATGCAGCTAACCTTTATAACAGTCAAAATAACCTAATTTTAAAATGACATTGTAAACTTCTTTGTGGGAGATTACCACAGCTATCTTCATTATTTGTTAGCTGAGAATTGTATTCATTACTAAAGACTTTATTTGCTATTAATTTCTGAAGTGTCTTTTTGCTGTAAACTTGAGGATTGGTGACTACCACAGTTTAAATGTAGATGTTTAGAAATGACACAGTAGAGGACTCTCATTCTTTGACACTGCTGAACTCAATCACCATGTAGAGGTCATTCCATCTGCATAAACATGCATCACTAATGATTAATTCCATCTGTGTAAACATGCATCACTAATGATTAATTCCATCTGTTTAAATATGCATCACTAATGATTAATTCCATCTGCATAAACATGCATCACTGATGATCCATTACACCTGCATAAACATGCATGATTGATGATCCTTTCCATCTGTGTAAACATGCATCACTGATGATTCATTCCATCTGTGATAACATGCATCACTGATGATTCATTCTTCTGAATATCCAGTCATTTTGACAGATTCCTATGACATCACATCCTGTCAATGGTTCTGATAAACTAGACCACTTTGTCACCACAAACAATGACCAGATTTTGACTGCTGTGTTTACACTGAGAATAATATCACAACAATAATTTGAGATGTCACTGTTTCCATGACAACAAGCTGTCAATATATGTTTTAAAAGCATAAGTTAAGAAAACAGTTTCTTATAACAAAGCGGTGTACATAAACTGGTACCCTTTTTCTGATTACACATTCTGGTTTATGAATAGTTTGCTACACAAGTGTCATTCCTTCTGTTTAATGCACAACACCCTGGCATGTTAAATGCTTTCTGGCAATTTTACTGAATAAAAAATCCAGCATTTTTGTATATCTCAGCTTCAACTGTTCACGCCTTTACGCTGGTGTATCACCCAATCAAAAGCTGTCTTTCTGAAATCTGGAATTCCACAACCTGCAACACAGGTTCTGAGTGGCTGTCCCTCAGTGGGGTCAATGGAAGCCAAGCCATCCAATGGTTGAGGCCATACCAGGACTTGAGTGCGGTGGGCAGGAAGAGAAGCAGGACTGACGGCCTGTCATGTGGCTCTAGTGAAGCATGTAGGTCTTCAGGACAGAAGATTGAAAAACATTGTTGCTAAACTCAAATTGAGCGCAATGACTAAAACCAGGAGTTGTCTTTCCTGACACCAGTCCTGAAATATATGAAGGTTATCCACATTAGTGATACAATTACACAGTTGTGAAGTATATGAAGGTTATCCACATTAGTGATACAATTATACAATTGTGAAGTATATGAAGGTTATCCACATTAGTGATACAATGACAACATTGTGAAGTATATGAAGGTTATTCACACTAGTGATACAATTATACTATTGTGAAGTATATGAAGGTTATCCACATTAGTGATACAATTATACAGTTGTGAAGTATATGAAGGTTATTCACAATAGTGATACAATTATACATTTGTGAAGTATATGAAGGTTATTTACATTAGTGATACAATTATACAATTGTGAAGTATATGAAGGTTATTAACTCTAGTGATACAATGGCAACATTGTGAAGTATATGAAGGTTATCAACTCTAGTGATACAATGACAACATTGTGAAGTATATGAAGGTTATTCACATTAGTGATACAATTATACAGTTGTGAAGTATATGAAGGTTATTCACAATAGTGATACAATTACACAGTTGTGAAGTATATGAAGGTTATCCACATTAGTGATACAATTATACAGTTGTGAAGTATATGAAGGTTATCCACAATAGTGATACAATTATACAATTGTGAAGTATATGAAGGTTATGCACAATAGTGATACAATGACAACATTGTGAAGTATATGAAGGTGTTCACATTAGTGATACAATGACAACATTGTGAAGTATATGAAGGTTATTCACAATAGTGATACAATTACACAGTTGTGAAGTATATGAAGGTTATTCACATTAGTGATACAATTATACAATTGTGAAGTATATGAAGTTTATGCACAATAGTGATACAATGACAACATTGTGAAGTATATGAAGGTGTTCACATTAGTGATACAATTATACAATTGTGAAGTATATGAAGGTTATGCACATTAGTGATACAATTATACAATTGTGAAGTATATGAAGGTAATGCACATTAGTGATACAATAACATTCTGTGAAGCACAAGCTAGCCTCTGTGCCAGCGTGACCTCTGGGTGCAAGCATGACCCCTGGGTGCAAGTATATTTAACATACCAAAGATGTCAGGAACATTCACTCTCAGTGATGTTTGATGTGCATACATCCCCGATGATTACATGACCTACACCTGAGATGTGTGACCTAACTACACCATAAGATTGTGACCTAAATACATCAAGATATATCTGACCTAACTACATCCAGATATATCTGACCTAACTACATCCAGATATATCTGACCTAACTACATTCAGATAACTTCACCCAGAGATGTGTGACCTAACTACACCCAGAGATATCTGACCTAACTTCACCCAGAGATGTTTGACCTAACTACACCCAGAGATATCTGACCTAACTACACCCAGAGATTGTGACCTTAACTACACCCAGAGATGTCTGACCTAACTACACCCAGAGATATCTGACCTAACTACACCCAGAGATGTGTGACCAAACTACACCCAGAGATGTCTGACCTAACTACACCCAGAGATGTCTGACCTAACTACATTCAGAGATGAGTGACCTAACTACACACAGAGAAGTATGACCTAAATACACCAAGAGATGTGTAACCTATCTACACCCAGTGATATCTGACCTAACCACATCCAGAGATGTCTGACCTAAATACATCCAGAGATGTCCAGCCTAACTACACCCAGATAACTACACCCAGAGATGTCTAACCTAACTACACCCAGATAACTACACCCAGAGATGTCTGACCTAACGACACCCAGATAACTACACCCAGAGATGTCTGACCTAACTACACCCAGAGATGACTGACCTAACTACACCCAGATAACTACACCCAGAGATGTCTGACCTAACTACACCCAGATAACTACACCCAGAGATGTCTGACCTAACTACACCCAGATAACTACACCCAGAGATGTCTGACCTAACTACACCCAGAGATGTCTGACCTAACTACACCCAGATAACTACACCCAGAGATGTCTGGCCTAACTACACTCAGAGATGTCTGACCTAACTACACCCAGAGATGTCTGACCTAACTACACCCAGAGATGTGTGACCTAACTACACCCAGAGATGTTTGACCTAACTACACCCAGATAACTACACCCAGAGATGTCTGACCTAACTACACACAAAGATATCTGACCTAACTACATCCAGAGATATCTGACTTAACTACGTTCAGAGACGCCAATCCGGTGTGGGATTTGCCATTAAGTCGGCCCTGGTCGGCAAATTAGCTGGATTTCCAAAGGCTATAAATGACAGGCTCATGACCATGAAGTTCCCCTGCTGAATGGAAGGAAGCATGCAACCAAAATTAAAAGCAAAATTAACAGCGACACTGTCAGAGAGCTCCTGTTTGCTGATGATTGCGCTTTATACGCCAACTCAGAGGCGGACATGCAACATAATGTTTCAGCTTTCTCACATGCCTGTGCCAACTTTGGGCTCAATATCAACTTGGAGAAGACTGTAGTTATGTACCAGCCAGCTCCAGGGAATAATCACACTGTGCCGGATATCAAGGTGAATGGTCATAGTCTAAGTGTTGTGGACAAATTCACCTATCTTGGCAGCACTGTGTCACAAGCTGCCACAATTGATGACGAAGTGAATGCAAGAATCTCCAAGGCCAGTGTGGCCTTTGGCAGACTTTAAAAGAATGTATGGGACAGAACTGGAATAAGCCTGCAAACAAAGCTAAAAGTCTACAAAGCAGTTGTATTATCCACACTGCTATATGTTTGTGAAACCTGGACTGTTTATCAGCGACACGCTAGGAAATTAAACCACTTCCACACAGTCTGCCTAAGGAAGCTACTGAAGATTAAATGGCAAGACAAGATTCCAGACACTGAAGTCCTAGAAAGAGCATCCATACCCAGTATCCAAACTATACTGATGAAGAATAAGATTCGTTGGGCTGGTCACTTGACTCGCATGCCAGATCACAGGCTCCCTAAACGAATTTTCTTTAACAGCGAACTGCGTTGTGGTAAACGCTCCCAAGGTGGCCAGAGGAAACGCTTTAAAGATACTCTGAAAATTTCACTGAATGCTTTTGGAATTCATCATGACACATGGGAGGCTGCAGCCAGAGACCGAAATTCGTGGCGTGCATCATTACGCAAAGGTGCAGTCATATGTGAGGCAACCAGGACTGCAAGAGCTGTGAAGAAAAGGCAGGACAGAAAAACCACTGCAGGAAATCCTCCTCCACAGACGTCAAGCATTCTTTGCCCACATTGTCAAAGAACATTTCGAGCCAAAATAGGCCTTATCAGCCATCTTAGAACCCACGGCTCCATACCTTCAACCCCACTGGATGAAATGAATGGTCATCATCATTCTTGATGGACAAACAACACAACACATTCAGAGATGAGTGACCTAACTACACCCAGAGAAGTATGACCTAACTACACCAAGAGATGTGTGACCTAACTACACCCAGTGATATCTGACCTAATTACACACAGAGATGTCTGACCTAACTACACACAGAGATGTCTGACCTAACTACATCCAGAGATGTCCAGCCTAACTACATCCAGATAACTACATCCAGGGATGTTTGACTTAACTACACCCAGAGATGTGTGATCTAACCACACTCAGATAACTACCCCCAGGGATGTGTGATCTAACTACATCTAGAGATGTCTGACCTAACTACACCCAGAGATGTGTGATCTAACTACATTCAGATAACTACACCCAGAGATGTGTGATTTAACTACACTCAAATAACTACACCCAGAGATGTCTGACCTAACTACACTCAGATAACTACACCCAGAGATGTGTGATCTAACTACACGCAGAGTAGTTTGTGTGTTTCACCGTGTGTGTGTGTGTGTGTGTGTGTGTGTGTGTGTGAGAGAGAGAGAGAGAGAGAGAGAGAGAGAGAGAGAGAGAGAGAGTGTGTGTGTGTGTCTCACTGACAACGCAGACATTCCAGAAACAGAACTACAGAAACACACACACACTGGGAATGCAGTTCTAACTAAACAGAACTGCGTTCCCAGTGTGTGTGTGTTTCTCTGATAACGCAAATGTTTCAAACAGAATTGTGTTGCCAATGTGTGAGTATGGATGTGTGTGCGTGTGTGTGTTTCCCTGACAACGTAGACGTTTCACACAGAACCGTGTTGCCAGTGCCACTCACCCGGACATCTCCCAGTATAACGGACATGTCTCCCTGCCTCCGTCTCTCGGCCAGCTCCTGCAGGCGCCGGATCTCCTCCCTTCGGGCACTGCCCAGCTGGTAGGCCTCTCTCCGAGACATCGGCTTCACCGTCACAGTTTTCAGGTCTGGAAGACTCCCGCGTTTATCCACCCCACCACTGCTTGGCAATCTGTGATCGTCCACAAATTTATACTCCGTGGGAAAGTGTCCAAGTTCTTTGCTAGGGTTTGAATGAACCTCCGCCTGAATTCTTTTACGAATGCCGTTCTCAATGATGAAAGAGTCGGGCAGTTTGCTGGTGAGGTTCTCACTGCTGTGTGTGGTTTCGTGCTCCGCCAGAAGCTGCCTGGCGCTGGCCAGATGTGTATGCTTGGAGGTGTCTGAGCTATCAATGATACAGGGCATGGTTCGCCTCCGCTGCAAGGAGCGGGTCTTACTAGATTCATCGTCCATGGTTTCCGACACGCCAGAGTCCGGGGACGGGTTGGCGGGGGGCTGTCTCACGCGGGGGTTGTGATTACTGTGGCTATGAGGATTGCTGCTGGTGAGGGAATTATAATGCACTCCTAATCCATCACATCCCGTGCTGCTGTCATTGGCGGTGTACTGATCAAAGTGATCGTTTAGAATGGTTGAATTGAAGATTTCACTGAAGCCCCTCCCCCTTCGTGAACCGGCAAGGAAGCTGTATCGACGAACTTTGAGAGAGGGACTGCGTGAGTGCTGGCTGACACTCAAGGCCTGCATCTGGTCGGCCACCAGTCCCCCGGGGCTGTCGGTCATGATGTTGAGAAGTTGGTGGTGGCTGTAGTCGTTGGCCATGCGGTTGTGACCTTCGCCTTGAAGGGCCGCCAGTGAGGAGAGGGTGTGGAGGTCCTGGCCTTCGTGGTTCTGCCGCGCATTCGGTGAGTTGAGGGATTTAGATCTATAAGGCTGATGATTGGCCAAGCCTGTCACGTGACTGAAGTCGTAGTCCATCTCATTGTTCTCTATCTGTTTCCTGATGATGTCTGTACCTGCGGAGACGGAAATCATCATCAGACAACCACTAGTCAACTTCAGGCAATCAATAGTCAATACAACATCAACTTCAGGCAATCACATGTCCAACACAACATCAATTTCAAACAACCTTCAGTAAACATAACAACTTCAGACAATAATCTTGCAATATGACATCAACTTCAGACAATCAACTGGCAATAAGACATCAACTTCAGACAATCACCAGTCATTATAACATCAACTTCAGACAATCACCAGTCATTACAACATCAACTTCAGACAATCGTCAGTCAATACAACATCAACTTCAGATAACCTTAAGTCAATATAATAACAACTTCAGATAATCACTTTGCATATCAACTTCAGACAATCATCTGGCAATATAACATCAGTTTCAGACAGACAAATCACATGTAAACACAACATCAACTTCAGACAGACAATTACATGTAAACACACCACCAACTTCAGACAGACAATCACATGTAAACACATCAACTTCAGACAGACAATTACATGTAAACACACCACTAACTTCAGACAGACAATTACATGTAAACACAGACAATTACACGTAAACACACCATCAACTTCAGACAGACAATTACACGTAAACACACCATCAACTTCAGACAGACAATTACATGTAAACACACCACCAATTTCAGATAGACAATTACATGTAAACACAGACAATTACACGTAAACACACCATCAACTTCAGACATACAATAACATGTAAACACACCATCAACTTCAGACAGACAATTACATGTAAACACACCACCAACTTCAGACAGACAATTACATGTAAACACATCAACTTCAGACAGACAATTACATGTAAACACCATCAACTTCAGACAGACAATCACCAGTCAACACAACATCAACTTCAGACAGACAATTACATGTAAACACAGACAATTACATGTAAACACACCATCAACTTCAGACAGACAATAACATGTAAACACAACATCAACTTCAGACAGACAATTACATGTAAACACAACATCAACTTCAGACAATCAACAGCTAACACATACACCTGATTTGTGTACATACTGTAGAATAAATCAACTGCACACAACCCAATCATTCATCACAATCGTACGAGAAAAATAGTGCCAGTTCTAGGAATTCCCACACCATTTGTCGCCGACATGGCATGGTCGAGACAGGAACACGGAGCTGATCCACGACTCTGGTGATCGAGTGAGATGGCAAAACATGAGCGCCCACGCTTACCGGCATGGCACATGATGGATGGATGGCCCGCCATTTTTCTTTTTTGAGACATTGAAAAGAATCAACAATGAATGCACAATAAGAACAAATGGAGGACATTCAGAACCCTTCACGATAAGATCCGGAGTACGACAAGGTTGTGTCCTGTCCCCCTCTTGTTCATAACCTATATAGACAGCATGTGTAGAGAAAGCAGCCAACGAGAGACCTAACAACGCCACACGAAGAACAGAACACAGAAGAAGAACCAACAGCGAATCACACCATTAATGAACTTTTATGTGCGGGCGATCAAGCATTAAATAGCAATATCAGAATCAAAATTACAAGACCACATAAATAGTCTGAACGAAGTAGGTATGGAACATAATATGAAAGTTAGCAAAAGTAAAACGGAGGTAATGACTATAACCAAAGAAGAATGCACAATAAACATTTATCTAGAAGAACACCTCCTGAATCAAGTAAAGAGCCTAAAGCACATAGGAAGTATAATATCATACAATGGCAAATCAGAAGACGAGATCGAAAATACATGCAAAAAGGCTAGCCAACTTATTGGGCAAATGGCACCAATACTAAAGAGCAAAGGTATATCAATAGCCACTAAGAAAGCACAACACAACACCAATCTTCCTGCCAACTCTATGCTACCAATGACAAACCTGGACAATGACAGAAAAAGAGAACAGAAGAATCATTACAACAGAAATGACATCCCTGAAAAAAGAATACTCATTGTATCAAGAAGAGAGAAAATCAGAAATGAGGAAATCAGGACTAAAGTTAGGGTTATAGTAATGCTAGAATTTATCAGACAACAGCAGGTTAACTGGTTTGGCCATATAATAACTATAATAACTAAATTACCAACTAACAATATACCTCAACAAGCAATGATGTACAGAACAGACGGAAGCAGAGGAAGAGGCCGGGCACGTAAACGATGGAAAGAGGGAATTACAGAGTCCATGGGAATCTTCACGTATGAAGCTCATAAACGGGCACTCTCCCTCTGTTTAAGCTTCACCTCGACACCACAAGGTACAAGAGGAACATGATGAGGTGAGATGAAAAGAACCCTGCCTCGGCTCGGACATTCTTGTCTAAGAAGTTCACAAAATACGTTACAAATTCGTGACATTTTAGTGAAATTAGCAGATCAAAGCAACGTCTGGTCTCTACATCTAAGAGATTTTCCCTTTGATGTTCTGATCAACCAGACATCGCGGAGCCAGTCAGTTGAGATTGACGTGTTAGTTTAGAATCAAGAGGGTCAGCCAGACCCGTCTGAAATAATACATGGCAGTGCTACTCAGGGGAAAACCCCGTGGGATCCACAGACGGCAATTTAATGCAGGCCTAACACCTATCTAAAAGTCCAGACTTTGTGGAGCCGGGACGTCTGTAATTGCCACCACAAAGGAGCAATTAGGACCAGATGCTTAACACCTCGCCGCAATACTACGGGGCAAAGTAGAAACCCATGGCTGACACATTCCGGCCAGCAACCGGGAAGGCTGGTGTTACCAGCCTATTGGAATGTAATGACGCAACTGCATTGCCGCCAAAGCAGGTTTCATTGTTTCAGGCGTGGGGGGCATCGGTCAATTTGATTGACAGATGAAACTACCCTTCACAGGAAAGGAGGAGGGGTGAAAAGAATTTGGCACTTAATCCATCTAGGTAAATCATCTTACATGGAAAAATAGGTGGAGCTAACAGGAACTTGGACATATTAATTAACCAACCTGGAAACTAGCCAGGAATTGACTAGAATAAAACTACATGCATGGCCAGCAAGACTTCAGACGCAAATTCACAATAGCATTCTTAGGATACCTACTGGAGAAATATTAACATTTCGTTCTGTTGGACTTCTGTACGAAGTCGTATGACAGGATTTCCTAGCTATAACCCAGGTAAGACCATTACTCTGATTAGTTGTCTGTTAGTCTGAAGGCTTGTGTAGTTTCGTGTTCTGCATATTCTCCCAAACTTTACACTGGTGGATTTTCTTTGTACTTAATGTTCCAGTTCTAGCTTTACGATTTCACTGAGAACTATTTTCTTCTTTCATTCACCACTTGGTTGTCTGATTTGTTGTATGTGATAATTTGGAGAAATCCATTATCCAAGCTACATGAGCGTGTGGCTTATGCATGTACAGGAGATACATTTAGATTCATCCTGTATGATGTTAAACATTGGGGAGACTGACTACTTAGGAGAAATTCCTGAGAGCTCCCAGTCTCTTGATAGCGTCCAAATTAACGTTGATTATTTGGACCAACACTTTGAGTGCCTACCAAGATTATGGTGAAACCACTTGGTTTGAGGAATGGCACCAGTTCACCTTGTCTGCATGATGTCTGCATGAGGACAGACATGACTTAGGACATTCAATACCCCAGACAGATTCAGGGAAGGCAT
The DNA here is from genome assembly GCA_963921405.1 of Cepaea hortensis. Taxonomy (NCBI): domain Eukaryota; kingdom Metazoa; phylum Mollusca; class Gastropoda; order Stylommatophora; family Helicidae; genus Cepaea; species Cepaea hortensis. The sequence continues at coordinate 1,969,993 of OY992889.1, read as the reverse complement.
TTAATGTTCGACAGGACTGTGCGACCAGCCCTTCCGACAAGACAGTATGAATGAATCAGAAAGGGAAAGAGTAAGTGAGGTGAACTTATATGGGAAACACTCCATTACATAAATGGAGGTGATTGTGTATGTTTTGAGCTATAGATGTTCCAAATAGTTTTATGAATATATACATATATATTTATTTATTTAGAACTGATATATGTTATGTAACATGCCATCATATATATCATCATACCATCATATATTATGACTTGAATGTATGTTTATATGAATGTATAGACATATGTGTTTGAGATGTGTAGACGTAGATACTACCCATCTCCGTTCGTTTCATTCCAGATCTCGTAGGAGCAATGGACAGTCAACAACCCATATCAGGAAGTGACTTAGCCTTGTGAGGGACCAATTTGGACTCCTTCAATCTGACAGTGAACTGCGTCTCACTGGGGGAAGCATGACCTATGTGCTTCTGAGCTTTTCAGCCAGATGAGTTACGTATACCATAATATAATCATCATCATCATATGATCATCAATAGCAATAATAAACACAGTTGTTGTATTTTAAAACTCAATTTGTCCGTATAATTCTAAATGTTTATAAATGTTTGTGTAGCTTAATCAAGTACACACATTATTGTATCATTTAGTGGGGGTTCGCACATATTATCCAGAAGTGGGAATCTATGTCCGGGAGGTATCTTGCCTATGCAGTCATAAGTAACCAGATTACGTTGCATGTCTTAACTCCTCCTTTCTCACTTCTGGTGATACCAAGTACAGCCAAAACTATATAGATATATTCTATCTTCAACGAGCCACTTCTTGGCTGTTTTCTTGAGTATCAGGGACAGTGTCTTAATCAGCATAAAAGACATTTGTTCCACGTTTTCTCTCTGGGATCTGGGTGGTAATTAGTCCCTTCTGACAGAATTAGGGGATCTTAAACTGCATCCAGAACTAAACACCAGTAGAAGAAAATGATGTTGGCTGAGTGGTTGCCCCTCTGGGATCTAACCCCAGCCAGTTGGTGACATATTGGGGGCTCGTCCGGGATAGAATCCGGGAGTAAACCCTAGAGCCTATTGGTCTGCTCGCCCGCTATAGAATACGGGAGTAAACCCTAGAAAACTTGGTTCGCTCGCAAGGAACGAACCTATTTCAAATCTGTTAGTCTGGTATTATTCTGGTCTTGCCCATGGATAGAACCTAGGTAATTCTCACTTACATTCTTAGCAGCATTAGTTAGTTATAATTTATTTCTAATGTAATAGCTTGCTTGATTGTAGGCAAGATTTTGACACATCAGGACTTCTCATCCATGATAGAATCAGAGAATAAATTCTAGACTATTGATTTTCATAAACCATTCTTTCATTCTTCACCCATTACATTTGCTAAGTATTAACTTAGGAATTTGTTTCTAGGGAAGTCTGTAGAATTTAAATAACTTGTTAAAAAGTTAATAATGGATAATATCATATGAGTTAATTTACATCATTCACCACTGTAGAATTAATAATCACATTAATTAGTGATATTAATTAGTTTATTGATGATTTACTTGATGATTTTTTGATTACATGCTTTATCATTTGATTTAATCATGAATAATTTGATAATTCTTAGTTAATTCAGTGTATGACGGACTGCTTTGCATCAACTTTCTCACTCTAATTCACTACTATCATTCTCATAGCAGTGTCTGTTCCTCTTGTCACTATCCTGCTCTAGCATAAATCTGACTAGCTCTCTGTAGGGTAATAATATAATTACTTACCTGAGTTTAAGCTGAGAAGAGATCATGGATGCACGCACAGATTTCTTAGAGTCCGCTAGAGGATGGGGCATAAGGCTCGGCTTAGTAGGAGAGAAGCTAGAACTATTTATTAGAGAAGAAATGGATTGGTGGGACAAAGAAGATGAGCAGATGATGAAAAGAGTTGCAGAATTAGAAGCAGATATGCGTCACAAAGCTGAAGAAGATGAGATGAAGAAGAAGCAAATTGAAATACTGAACGTGGAGGAATCTACCAGCTCGATTGAGGAAAAGCCAATCACTCAAGCCGAAACTCTGATAGAAAGCGGGGAAGCTGACCGTCACAAAGAAGAGGCATGCATTCCTTCGCAAATCCCCATGGCTCAGAAAAACAAAAACTTGCGCACAGAAAGGCAGATGCTTCCCTCGCCTATTCCTAAAAATATTAAAAATAAACGGAATAGGAATAAATGTACCAAGCGTTCGGTAAACAGTCACAAACGTGATAAATGTTTACACCGCAATGAAAGCGGATTAGCTGGCTTGGCAACCCAGCAATCTCAGGAGCTTCCTAAGACTTCCCAAAGGAGAAAAATCCAGGAGGAGGAGGACCTGAGGAAAACTATTAAAGAGATCGAAGGCGAGACCTTACCCGACTCTTTTATTCCCTTCAGTTCAGAGAAACTAGGAGTGGAAATGAATTCAACTGAGACCGGAATGGATGTAAAACAGGATTCCATTGTTTCTCACGGTGTGGCCACACAAGATGAAATAATTATCAGTTTGAATTACTTATCTCAGGTGGGAGATGACATTGAAAATGACACCCCACAACATTCACTTCTATTGGATTTGGCACAAGAAAACCAGACCAGGGAGAGAATACCTCAATTGGACTTGGCACAAGAGAGCCCAGCCATGGAGGACAAACAAGACACGGAGAATTCTTACGATGTCAGTATCTTGGAGTCTTTCGAAAAGGAAACTCAAGATACACAAAGCATTCATGTAGGTTATACCACGGACTCTGATTCAGGGACGATAAACATGTCTGCTAACAACAAAGAAGAAAATACTTCTTTGGACAGGATGAAGGTAATGCCTATCATCAACACAGCTGAAGCTAACAGGGGATCACAAATGATGGACTCTGCAGCGGAACAAAACCGGAGCGGTTGGTATACTCAACACTCAGGACCTTGTTTACCTTTCACTTCAACCAATGTTGGATGGGGAGAACAGCTGTTTATGTATACTTCTACAAGGAGTGATACAAATTCACAGTTCTTGGGGAACAACATGATTTCTCAAAGCTGGACAACTTCTACTAGCCTTATACTTTCAAACACAGATTCAAAATGGAACTCTGTTGAAGAGGAACGCACCTGGATAAATAATTATCGAAGGAAGAAAACTCTTAAATCAAGAGGTAGTAAACTGACATCCTACCAAGAAAGAGGCAAGTATGAGTTGAATGCACATCATAAAATTATGATGTTTAGCAAATTTCCTGCCAAAAGGAGGAGATTAAAGGATTTTATTGTGATCTTTGGCCGACGGAGAAAAAGAAAATGGAGCAACATTACTGCGACCAATTCTTTTAAGAAAACACTGATGGCACTTCCTCTGCGTATAGGACAAGGGCCAGAAATTGAGTGGACAATAGCAGTCTCTCTGCGGCGCAGGATAATCTTGTTATACATTTTGCAATTTCCCGGCTGGGAAAAAGTAAAACCTCCAGAGGACAGGACATTACCGAGCAATAGCCCGGAAATCCGACACAACACCAGGAGCAAAGATTTGCAAGATTTATCCTGGGAGAATGGACATGGGATATTTCTTTTGACTCATAGAACATCCCACTGCCACAAAGAATATTGGGAACCCAGACTGGGAGGCAGTTGGAGAACGGAGAGAACTTAGATACATTCTTGAATGCTGCCGAGGCTCTGTTATAGGCTTCATTAATGAACCTACTTAAATTGGAGAGCTATGTGGCGGGACAGCCCGGCAGCATCATAATTACACAAGTTTTCAAGGAATTACAGAGCCCACAATATTTTTCTAAAATTCTCTAAAAGAATAAACGTTCCCCAGAAGAGGATAAAAACGTAAGAGAAAAATACAGAGTCACTTAGAGCCCGCACTATCATTTTTACTACATTGGTAGATCAAAGCAACGTCTGGTCTCTACATCTAAGAGATTTTCCCTTTGATGTTCTGATCAACCAGACATCGCGGAGCCAGTCAGTTGAGATTGACGTGTTAGTTTAGAATCAAGAGGGTCAGCCAGACCCGTCTGAAATAATACATGGCAGTGCTACTCAGGGGAAAACCCCGTGGGATCCACAGACGGCAATTTAATGCAGGCCTAACACCTATCTAAAAGTCCAGACTTTGTGGAGCCGGGACGTCTGTAATTGCCACCACAAAGGAGCAATTAGGACCAGATGCTTAACACCTCGCCGCAATACTACGGGGCAAAGTAGAAACCCATGGCTGACACATTCCGGCCAGCAACCGGGAAGGCTGGTGTTACCAGCCTATTGGAATGTAATGACGCAACTGCATTGCCGCCAAAGCAGGTTTCATTGTTTCAGGCGTGGGGGGCATCGGTCAATTTGATTGACAGATGAAACTACCCTTCACAGGAAAGGAGGAGGGGTGAAAAGAATTTGGCACTTAATCCATCTAGGTAAATCATCTTACATGGAAAAATAGGTGGAGCTAACAGGAACTTGGACATATTAATTAACCAACCTGGAAACTAGCCAGGAATTGACTAGAATAAAACTACATGCATGGCCAGCAAGACTTCAGACGCAAATTCACAATAGCATTCTTAGGATACCTACTGGAGAAATATTAACATTTCGTTCTGTTGGACTTCTGTACGAAGTCGTATGACAGGATTTCCTAGCTATAACCCAGGTAAGACCATTACTCTGATTAGTTGTCTGCTAGTCTGAAGGCTTGTGTAGTTTCGTGTTCTGCATATTCTCCCAAACTTTACACTGGTGGATTTTCTTTGTACTTAATGTTCCAGTTCTAGCTTTACGATTTCACTGAGAACTATTTTCTTCTTTCATTCACCACTTGGTTGTCTGATTTGTTGTATGTGATAATTTGGAGAAATCCATTATCCAAGCTACATGAGCGTGTGGCTTATGCATGTACAGGAGATACATTTAGATTCATCCTGTATGATGTTAAACATTGGGGAGACTGACTACTTAGGAGAAATTCCTGAGAGCTCCCAGTCTCTTGATAGCGTCCAAATTAACGTTGATTATTTGGACCAACACTTTGAGTGCCTACCAAGATTGTGGTGAAACCACTTGGTTTGAGGAATGGCACCAGTTCACCTTGTCTGCATGATGTCTGCATGAGGACAGACATGACTTAGGACATTCAATACCCCAGACAGATTCAGGGAAGGCATTTAATGTTCGACAGGACTGTGCGACCAGCCCTTCCGACAAGACAGTATGAATGAATCAGAAAGGGAAAGAGTAAGTGAGGTGAACTTATATGGGAAACACTCCATTACATAAATGGAGGTGATTGTGTATGTTTTGAGCTATAGATGTTCCAAATAGTTTTATGAATATATACATATATATTTATTTATTTAGAACTGATATATGTTATGTAACATGCCATCATATATATCATCATACCATCATATATTATGACTTGAATGTATGTTTATATGAATGTATAGACATATGTGTTTGAGATGTGTAGACGTAGATACTACCCATCTCCGTTCGTTTCATTCCAGATCTCGTAGGAGCAATGGACAGTCAACAACCCATATCAGGAAGTGACTTAGCCTTGTGAGGGACCAATTTGGACTCCTTCAATCTGACAGTGAACTGCGTCTCACTGGGGGAAGCATGACCTATGTGCTTCTGAGCTTTTCAGCCAGATGAGTTACGTATACCATAATATAATCATCATCATCATATGATCATCAATAGCAATAATAAACACAGTTGTTGTATTTTAAAACTCAATTTGTCCGTATAATTCTAAATGTTTATAAATGTTTGTGTAGCTTAATCAAGTACACACATTATTGTATCATTTAGTGGGGGTTCGCACATATTATCCAGAAGTGGGAATCTATGTCCGGGAGGTATCTTGCCTATGCAGTCATAAGTAACCAGATTACGTTGCATGTCTTAACTCCTCCTTTCTCACTTCTGGTGATACCAAGTACAGCCAAAACTATATAGATATATTCTATCTTCAACGAGCCACTTCTTGGCTGTTTTCTTGAGTATCAGGGACAGTGTCTTAATCAGCATAAAAGACATTTGTTCCACGTTTTCTCTCTGGGATCTGGGTGGTAATTAGTCCCTTCTGACAGAATTAGGGGATCTTAAACTGCATCCAGAACTAAACACCAGTAGAAGAAAATGATGTTGGCTGAGTGGTTGCCCCTCTGGGATCTAACCCCAGCCAGTTGGTGACACTCGGCTCGGACATTCTTGTCTAAGAAGTTCACAAAATACGTTACAAATTCGTGACATTTTAGTGAAATTAGCAGAAATTAAAAATTTTTTCTGGCACAGACAACTGTCTCATCGTGAAGTTGAAATGCCGACAAAATGGTGAGAATCTCGCAGTTGTTGCCAGTGTTCCCGAATGTTTACTTACATTCTTTGGGCAATTTGTTGAGATGATGTTGAGCGAGTTGTTTGCGTCGGTTAGTTGTCTCTCTGTTGTATTCCAAGTATCCTTCATTTTGTTTTCCAGAATGTACAGTTCTTCAGTCATGTATGATTTGTCACTTTCCCGTGCCCCTCTTGGAATGGATTCAGTGGCTGCCTGCAGTATTGCTTAGCTGAGCGTCCCCACAACAATGTTCATGTCGTGTTTGAAGTGTTCACAGTAATATGGCTCAGGGAATAGTAAGCCCACAGTGTCATCATTCCCCGGCGTAACCGGTTCAAGGTTCAACATCTGTCTCGAGCGGTTTGGGAGCTGGTCACTTTATGAGACGGCGACCGTTCAGAAAGCAATGGCACGCAACTGAGCTAAAACTGCCTAGTTAATCACTACCAGCTGATACATGCTGGGCTTGAGTGCCACGTCCTGTACAGGACAAACAGCTAACCCTTAGTGTCTTCTGAGGAGGTCAGCATGGCTGAATGAAACATTAAACATCCGGGTTGCTAATGCCGATGTAGAAGGTTCAGCCCTTTCACCGGACAGTTGGACTAAAATGTGAACTTCTTGTCCTTGATCTGAGGATGTAAATTACAGGTACCTCTGAAGTCAGAGTGGGTTCGCCTGATGGCGATGGGCACTGGCAATATGGAAAGCTAATCCACACGCAAAAACCAGTCCAGTACACGAGAAGTAGTAGCATGTATGTGGACTACACTTGAGTTCACAGCGACAAATAAAATAACAAGAAAAGTTTGTGCTGTGACTATCTGTGTGACTAATTCCCAGTGTCTGCTGTGACTATCTGTGTGACTAATTCCCAGTGTCTGCTGTGACTATCTGTGTGACTAATTCCCAGTGTGTGCTGTGACTATCTGTGTGACTAATTCCCAGTGTGTGCTGTGACTATCTGTGTGACTAATTCCCAGTGTGTGCTGTGACTATCTGTGTGACTAATTCCCAGTGTGTGCTGTGACTATCTGTGTGACTAATTCCCAGTGTCTGCTGTGACTATCTGTGTGACTAATTCCCAGTGTGTGCTGTGACTATCTGTGTGACTAATTCCCAGTGTGTGCTGTGACTATCTGTGTGACTAATTCCCAGTGTCTGCTGTGACTATCTGTGTGACTAATTCTCAGTGTGTGCTGTGACTATCTGTGTGACTAATTCCCAGTGTCTGCTGTAACTATCTGTGTGACTAATTCCCAGTGTGTGCTGTGACTATCTGTGTGACTAATTCCAAGTGTCTGCTGTGACTATCTGTGTGACTAATTCCCAGTGTGTGCTGTGACTATCTGTGTGACTAATTCCAAGTGTCTGCTGTGACTATCTGTGTGACTAATTCCCAGTGTGTGCTGTGACTATCTGTGTGACTAATTCCAAGTGTCTGCTGTGACTATCTGTGTGACTAATTCTCAGTGTGTGCTGTGACTATCTGTGTGACTAATTCCCAGTGTCTGCTGTGACTATCTGTGTGACAAATTCCCAGTGTCTGCTGTGACTATCTGTGTGACTAATTCCCAGTGTCTGCTGTGACTATCTGTGTGACTAATTCCCAGTGTCTGCTGTGACTATCTGTGTGACTAATTCCCAGTGTCTGCTGTGACTATCTGTGTGACTAATTCCAAGTGTCTGCTGTGACTATCTGTGTGACTAATTCCCAGTATGTGCTGTGACTATCTGTGTGACTAATTCCCAGTGTGTGCTGTGACTATCTGTGTGACTAATTCCCAGTGTGTGCTGTGACTATCTGTGTGACTAATTCCCAGTGTGTGTTGTGACTATCTGTGTGACTAATTCCCAGTGTCTGCTGTGACTATCTGTGTGACTAATTCCCAGTGTGTGCTGTGACTATCTGTGTGACTAATTCCAAGTGTCTGCTGTGACTATCTGTGTGACTAATTCCCAGTGTGTGCTGTGACTATCTGTGTGACTAATTCCCAGTGTCTGCTGTGACTATCTGTGTGACTAATTCCCAGTGTGTGCTGTGACTATCTGTGTGACTAATTCCCAGTGTGTGCTGTGACTATCTGTGTGACTAATTCCCAGTGTCTGCTGTGACTATCTGTGTGACTAATTCCCAGTGTCTGCTGTGACTATCTGTGTGACTAATTCCCAGTGTCTGCTGTGACTATCTGTGTGACTAATTCCCAGTGTCTGCTGTGACTATCTGTGTGACTAATTCCCAGTGTGTGCTGTGACTATCTGTGTGACTAATTCCCAGTGTGTGCTGTGACTATCTGTGTGACTAATTCCCAGTGTGTGCTGTGACTATCTGTGTGACTAATTCCCAGTGTCTGCTGTGACTATCTGTGTGACTAATTCCCAGTGTCTGCTGTGACTATCTGTGTGACTAATTCCCAGTGTGTGCTGTGACTATCTGTGTGACTAATTCCCCGTGTCTGCTGTGACTATCTGTGTGACTAATTCCCAGTGTGTGCTGTGACTATCTGTGTGACTAATTCCCAGTGTGTGCTGTGACTATCTGTGTGACTAATTCCCAGTGTCTGCTGTGACTATCTGTGTGACTAATTCCCAGTGTCTGCTGTGACTATCTGTGTGACTAATTCCCAGTGTGTGCTGTGACTATCTGTGTGACTAATTCCCAGTGTCTGCTGTGACTATCTGTGTGACTAATTCCCAGTGTGTGCTGTGACTATCTGTGTTACTAATTCCCAGTGTCTGCTGTGACTATCTGTGTGACTAATTCCCAGTGTGTACTGTGACTATCTGTGTGACTAATTCCCAGTGTCTGCTGTGACTATCTGTGTAACTAATTCCAAGTGTGTGCTGTGACTATCTGTGTGACTAATTCCCAGTGTCTGCTGTGACTATCTGTGTGACTAATTCCCAGTGTGTGCTGTGACTATCTGTGTGACTAATTCCCAGTGTCTGCTGTGACTATCTGTGTGACTAATTCCCAGTGTCTGCTGTGACTATCTGTGTGACTAATTCCCAGTGTGTGCTGTGACTATCTGTGTGACTAATTCCCAGTGTCTGCTGTGACTATCTGTGTGACTAATTCGCAGTGTGTGCTGTGACTATCTGTGTGACTAATTCCCAGTGTGTGCTGTGACTATCTGTGTGACTAATTCCCAGTGTGTGCTGTGACTATCTGTGTGACTAATTCCCAGTGTGTGCTGTGACTATCTGTGTGACTAATTCCCAGTGTCTGCTGTGACTATCTGTGTGACTAATTCCCAGTGTCTGCTGTGACTATCTGTGTGACTAATTCCCAGTGTGTGCTGTGACTATCTGTGTGACTAATTCCCAGTGTCTGCTGTGACTATCTGTGTGACTAATTCCCAGTGTCTGCTGTGACTATCTGTGTGACTATTTCCCAGTGTGTGCTGTGACTATCTGTGTGACTAATTCCCAGTGTCTGCTGTGACTATCCGTATGGCTAATTCCAAGTGCCTGCTGTGACTATCCGTATGGCTAATTCCAAGTGTCTACTGCGATATCCGCGTGACCAAGTCCCGCTTCACGAGCAACTGTCAATATTGTTGCTATAATCTATACCTGTCATAATCATCATGTGCCATGCTGATAAGCGTGGGAGGTCATGTTTGGCCATCTCATACGGTCACCAGTGGTGATGAGCTCTGTAGTCTTTGTTGTCTAGTTGATTTCTTCTAGGACAACAGACAGCACACACCAGAGAACACACAACCAACAACTCACAACCAACACCACATAACAGGCAACACATATCAGACAGCACACACCAGATTACACAACACAGACAACATACAGCAGACAACACGCAACACACAACAGACAATAGACAGCCAACAACTAACAGACATCACACAAAACACAACAGACATCACACAACACACAACAGACAATACATAACAGTCAGCACACAATATATGGCAGACAGCGCACAATAGATAGCACACATCAGACAACACACAACAGAAAATACACAACAGACAGCACACAACAGACAAGAAAGAGCTACACGTACAGTACCTGGCTGGTGGAATTCTGGGGCGTACTCTTTGGCTTTCAACCTGGCGATGTCGCTGTCCATCTGGGCCCTGGCCGCCGCCTGGTCCGCCGCTTCTGACTTGGCTCTTGCATTAGCCATCCTGGCAAGTGGAGAAGATCATCTTGTACACATGGGGGATTGTATGTTAAACTGTGTGTACAGAACATGGATTTACAGACATGACCAAGCACTAATAGCAAAATCAGAAGCTGAATTACAAGATCACATGAATAGTCTAAATGAAATGTGTAGTAAACATAACATGAAAATTAGCACAAGTAAAATGATTATAACCAAAGAAGAAAAGGCTGATAGGCTAGCAGGGAATGCACCTCTTGGTGGTAGTTTGCCTAAGGACAAGGGGGAGGTGGTCGTGCGCTTGTGGAACCAGGTGGAGAAGGCGGAGGAACAGATTGAGAACCCATATGTAGAAAGAATGAGATTGCGGGGGATCGGCAGGGGTTCTAGAAGAATCTCAAAACTGAGAGGGAAGACCAGGAGATCTTTTAATCAGACAGCGGTGAGAACGACTCTTCGCAGGCTGTTGAACGAGGGGACGGAGTATGGGTATGTCCTGAGTGCAGTGATGTCGGTTCTTAACTCAACTCAACTCAACTAAAGAAGACAAAAACAGGAGTTCACCTAAACAAACATCCATTGAAACAAGTAAAGAGTTTCAAGTACCTAGGAAGTATAATATCATCAAATGGCAAATCAGAAGACGAGATCGAAAATAGGTGCAATAAGGAAAATCAACTCATTGGACAAATGGCACCAATACGAACGAACAAACATGTATCAATAGTTACTAAGAAAGCACGTTACTACATAATCTTCCTACCAACTCTGTGCTACCAACGCCAAACCTGGACAATGACAGAAACAGAGAAAAGAAAAATCACAACAACAGAAATGAGATTCCTGAGAAGAATACTCAACGTATCAAGAAGAGATAAGATCAAAAATGAAGAAATCAGGGATAAAAAAAAAGTGGTGGTGGTGGTGGTGGGGGGGGGGGGGGGGGGAGGTTATAGCAGCACTAGATATTTTATTAGAAGGCATCAAGTCAAATGGTTTGGCCATGCGAGTAGATTACCAAGTAACAGTATACCACTACAACTACAAGCAATGATGCACAGACCAAATGGAAGCAGAGGAAGAGGCCGACCACGTAAACGATGGACGGGGGGAATAGCAGAGCCCATGGGAATATCCATACATGAAGCCTGTAAACAGGCACTCTCCTGCTGTTTATACTCCACCTAGACACCGCATGTTGCAAGAGGAACCTGATGAGATGAGATGAGATGAACACACGTCCCATGATGTGGGAGGCGAACACAGCCGATGATTACCGAGGACTGAACACATCCCATGATGTAGGAGGCGAACACACCCGATGATTGCCGAGGACTGAACACAACATAATGTATGACAGGAGAGAGACCAGAAGTGATGTACGAATGACATAATGTATGACAGGAGAGAGACCAGAAGTGATGTATGAATGACATAATGTATGGCAGGAGAGAGACCAGAAGTGATGTATGAATGACATAATGTATGACAGGAGAGAGACCAGAAGTGATGTACGAATGACATAATGTATGACAGGAGAGAGACCAGAAGTGATGTACGAATGACATAATGTATGGCAGGAGAGAGACCAGAAGTGGTGTACGAATGACATAATATATGGCAAGAGAGAGACCAGAAGTGATGTATGAAAGACATAAGATATATGAATGACATCATGTATGGTAGGAGAGACCAGAAGTGACGTACGAATGACATAATGTATGGAAGGAGAGAGAGACCAGAAGTGATGTATGAATGACATAATGTATGGCAGGAGAGAGACAAGAAGTGATGTATGAATGACATAATTGTCAGGGTCTTAAACCTGGCTCGTTGGACCTAACATATGTGAGACAAGTACAAGTACAAAATGATTGGACTTGACACACAATGACACGAAGTTCAATGGATTTATTCACAATTCACATGCAAGACAATCTAGGTTGGCAGGTGATGATCATTACAATACATATACAATACATCAGTACACTTACAGACAAAACCCACAGCATCACAGTCTATCTCACAAGATATACAAGCACTCGACTTTCGGGCACAGAAACGATACGAAGCCTTTCTCAACCCACACGTCTTGTCTTGTCCGAGTCCCCAAGCAGTCTGCCGGTTTCCTCACACAGTGCTTGCCCTGTGGACTGGCTTCACGAGGACTGCGTGCGTCCTGCTTTGTCCTTGCCTGACCGCTGACGATCGCGTCAGCCCGCAACCTGTGGGCAGGTAACTGGTACTCGCCTGGCGGCCGTAACGATGTTACTGCATCCCGGCTGGCGACTATTCGCCTGGCGGGCGTAACGATGTTCCTGCATCTCGGTTGGAGATATAGAGATTCTGACACGCTCCCCCGGGGCTTATTCATGAAAGATTTTATATTTCATGCATAATCTACCTAGACATAGGGTTTATATTTTCCATGTCAGAATCGACCTTTCTGTTGTCATGTACATTGGCATAAGAAATGCAAGTTGTATGTTAAGTCGTGCGGTGTTCAATCTTCACCACTTTCCAAGTTTCATCCTCTCGATGGATGATCACATGAGTTGCAATATTGACCCAGTCAGATCGGTAGCATCAGCAACAATGCAACTACCTCACAACCTCTAAAAAAAACTGAATAATATGTTTTTTGCAACAAAAAACATCTGGTAAGACCGTAATACGACTTTTTATAAGCCGTATTCAACGCTCGAGTTCCGACCTCATTTGGCCGGGAGTTCTTCCGTTGGTCTACAGCTCCGGTAACCCTATACCATACCTAGCTGATGACCATTTGGAGTGTTGACAATCTGGCAACACAATGGCTATTTTTATACAACACATCTCTGAATACATTTCCATTTACCGCCCTTAGTGTAATAAAGTAATAACAACAAAAATGAAAGGTACATAATTTCAAAAGATTTCACATCTAAATTATTACAACTATTATTCTATTTCTCAGCGTCATAGCTTGATGCTATTCCATACTAGCGAAAAAATGTCTGTAGTGTGAATAAGTTAATCAAGATATGATTCTAAGATTACATTAGTAGAAAAATGTTAATACACAATTCGTGTATTCGAAATTGGTGTTTCATAATTATTTTAGAAGCGTCATACATTTTTAAGATTTTTGTTTATCGTCTGCTACTTTTAGCTAAATTTACAAATCATCCGGAAGTACACACGAACAGCTGGTGTTGTTAAAAATCTATCACACACTTGTTTCGCTCTGGTGTAGCAATGCGAAATTGTTCTAATAGTTCATGTGTTCGTTGTTTCGCTGGAAAACTTCTGGATTCTGATTAACTGCAGTGGTGTAAATGTCAAAGTTCAGTTCACACTTTCGTTCACGGATTAAAATGTCACTGGATATGATCCACTCGCAGATACCAATGATAACTTGATTAGTTCGCTTCAGGTAAGTTGAAAGCGCATGTGACACTGTTCTTGTTTTATAATATATACAATTAATATTGTTCACTTTCTACCACGCACTACACAATTATTCACGACGATTACTACATTAATAATAAAATAAGAAACAATATTTACAGTGGGAATGAACCCTATCACATCACATCATCGATGTACACAGCTTTTCTGAAAAAACAAATTCATTGATGGCTGTGTTGGTCTGAGTGTTTTCTAACACACTGCACTCAGACATTAGTGCTTACTGTGTCGTTCGGACAACGGGACAAAAGATTAGCAATCGTGTTGGTTGTGCCAGCGATATGTCGAACTTCAAAGCTGTAATCTTGGAGCAAAAGAGACCAGCGCGCTATCATCTGGTTTGTTGGGACCCCTGAGGTAATAAATTTTAATGGACTATTGTCCGACTCTACGATGAAATGTCGTCCTAGGAGGAATCTGGACAATTTAGTTATACCCACCACTAGAGCAAGAGCTTCTAACTGAGGTGTGGACCAAGCGCGTTCTCTTGGTTTCAATTTTCTAGAGACGTAGTATACAGGATATAGAATGTTGTCATATTCCTGTAATAGAACAGCCCCAATCGCCACGGAGCTCGCGTCTGTGCGTAATCTGAAAGGAATATGTAAATTTGGCAATTTGAGAATGGGATTCTTTAAACTATTCTCAGAAAAATAAGATAACACTTTCTGGAATGCAAATTTTAGGCATTCATTGTTTACAATCTTTTCAGGTTGGTTTTTCGTTAGTAGGTTAGTAAATTTTTCTGTCAGTTCAGCAAAATCTGGTATGAACTGCCTATAATAATTTAATAGTCCTAACACACTTCTGACTTGTTTCTTGGTAGTCGGAAGTGAGAGTTTCAGTATTTTGGACACGATGTTATCGTCTGTCGTGACAAAGCCATTAGATATTCTATAACCCAAGAAGGAGATTTCTTGATAGGCTATGTCTACTTTTGTCGGCTTCACAGTCAGTCCGTTTTGTCTAATCCGTTCAAATGTTTGCTGTAATATCTTTATGTGGTCTGTCATCGTCTTTGTGTGAACACAAATGTCGTCCATGTAACAGATAATGTTTGTTATGTCCACAAGTAATAGTCGTGTCATACGTACGAATGTCGCCGGGGCATTGACTAGCCCAAATGGTAATTTGCACCATTCGTACAGTCCCCAAGGTGTGGCAAAAGCTGTCAGATGTCTGCTCTGTTCGTCTACCGTTATCTGCCAGTAACCTTTCGTCATATCTAACTTCGTGAAGTACCTAGAGTCTGTCAGTTCTGTCAGTAGATCCTCGCAGTTGGTCATTGGTTCCAGATCTAGAAGAGTTATTTTATTTAATTTTCTATAGTCGACACAGAGTCTTATCGTGTTGTCCTTTTTGCGTACCATGACCATTGGAGATGAAAAATGTGATTGGGATCGTCTAATGATGTTGTTTTTCTCTAAGCTAATGATCTCTTGATGTAAGTTTTCTTTGTAATGTAATGGAATGGTGTAAGGTCTGCATTTTATTGGTGTGTTTGAAGTGAGTGTGATGTGGTGTTGTACTAATTCTGTTTGTCCTGGGTTGTTGGAGAAGATGGTGTTGTATTGTTGTATGAGATGTTTGCAACTGTCTGTTTCTGCTTGAGTTAAGTTTGGGTTTATTTTGATTTCTTTCAAGCAGTTTGTTGTGTCTAATGCAGGTGTTGGAATTTCGTCACTATCTTCGTCATCTTCATGGTCTATTATCACTTTACAAGCTGTTGTATCGTCTTGTTCGTTGTCTCTGTTGTAGTATGGTCTTAGCATATTGATGTGGAATATTTTATGTTTGTCTTTTATTTGAATCTCATAGTCCACATTTGAAATCTGTCTTATAACTTTAAATGGTCCCTGCCAAGAGTCAGTCAATAAGTGTCGGTCACTAGGTAAGAGAAGAAGTACGTCCTGTCCAGGTGTCAACGTTATTGTCCTGTTACATTTGTCTGCATATTGTCTATATGTAGCACCAGATAGTTTTAGTGCTTCTTTTGCAATAGTACAAGATTTGATAATTCTTTCGCGCAATGATGTAACATACACGTATGATGATATGGGTTTAAGTACAGGGGTGGCTTCAGTTAACATTGAATGGTAGATATTCAATGGGCCACGTGGTTTGGCACCATAGATAAGTTCAAAAGGAGAGAATCCAGTACTAGAATGTGGGACTTCGCGATAAGCAAAAAGTATAGCGGGCAAATATATGTCCCAGTTTTTGGGATGTTCTTGCGTGAATTTAGCAAGCATATGCTTCAAATCACCGTTAAACGTTTCGATGATTCCCGTCGAGTGAGGATGGTATGGAGAATTGAAACATTGTTTCACCCCTAACATTTTGGTGAAAGCTTGAGTAGATGCAGCAATAAATTGACTTCCCCTATCTGATAGGATAGTGTCTGGAAATCCTATTCGTGAAAATATATGGAAGAAAACTTCCATAATATCATTGGCAGTTATGTTCTTTAACGGAATCGCTTCCGGCCAGCGGCTACATAAATCAATGACGGTAATGATGAACCTATTCCCTCTGGATGTTACTTGATTCAGGGGGCCCACTATGTCGACAGATATTTTCTCAAAAGGTCGACTGGCTAAGTCGGTAATTTGTAATTTGGCCTGTGGGTTTTTACCTTTTTTCACTAGTTTTTGGCAGATGTCACAACTTCTACAATATTTCTTAATGTCATTGCAGAATCTTGGCCAATAAAACTGTGTTAATAATCTTGATCTGGTCTTAGAGTATGCCATATGCCCTGCAAGAGGTATATCATGGACAAGATGTAAGGCTTGCTTACGGTATTCAATTGGCAACACAGTTTGCTCTGTGGTGCTGTCACCTCTGATATAGTATCTGGTGAGGATGCCATTCTTTAGAGCAAAATGCCATCTTGCATTTTTGGTTACCTTTGGCGTTTGGCCGATCAGATTAAAATATTTAGGTAATGAAGGATCAGCCTTTTGGGCTGCTACAAAATTCTCCTTCATGGTTTTAGGAGGTAGTATGACTGGGCTAAGCATTTCTATAGCCTCAGTTTGATTAATTTCATCTTGCACTCTCGCAGTAGATCTGGTTACTGCGTTCACACATTCAATAATATCAGATGGTAATGAAACATTTTGGTCAATGGATTCATGAAGTGTTAGTGCTCCATTAGCTACCATACATTCATCTGGTGATACTATACTTTCAATGATGACATGTGATGGTGATGATGTTGTGTTATCATCAATACAAACAGATGTAATATCATGAGGCATATCATTCACCTCTGGTAAATTACCAATGATAATATCACACACAGGGTTAGTTAATGCGGCGCATTTTACTTTCCCAGTGAGGAAAGGTGTCTGAATATATGCCCATGCTAATGGGTACTTTTCAATATTTCCAGAGAATGTTCTGCATGTTACGTGCCTGCCTGTATAGTCTGTAGGCATTATGAACTGTCTCTTTAGCCCTATAAGAGAGCTTCCGGTGTCACGAAGTACTGTAGCAGGCTTGCCATTCACATATCCCTGATGGATGTTTATTCTGCCTTTGGAATCTATTACCAAATTAGCTTCTTCATTGGCAATAGGAATGGAGTGGCCGCATGTTAAAATACCATCTTCATAAAAGGTATTACAAACAGTACATTTATGTGAATTAAACATGTCAAAAGCCTGTGCTGAGTTCACAGGGAGTTTTTCTGAATGTTCTTCATCTGATGATGAACTGTCAAATAAGGCGGCATTTGCTTTCTTGGTCATTTGCCTTCCTTTACAATCCTTACGCCAGTGGCCGTACGCTTTACAGAGGAAGCATTTTCGTACCTTTTTAAAGGATTTACGTTCCTTATCCTAACTATTTATGTAGTTCTGTAAGTATGTAAAATATGCTGGGTTCTTATCGCACATTTCACCTTGGTGGTGTGACGTGTTACAAAATCTACAATGATTGTATTTCTCAGAAGTAGGCTTATAAGTTCTTTGCCTATTGTAGGTTTCCGATCGAGGTTTGTCATAGTTTGCAGATGCTACGAAGTTTGTATCAATAGCTTCAATAGCAAAACAATGTTTATTGGCTGAATAGTAAGCCGACCCACGTCTCTCAATCTCTTCTACACTCGTACATTCATTCTCTAGCAAAAATTTTGAAAATGCTGGTGGAAGGGATGTGATGATTTTATCCCTGATAATGAGATCTTCTAACTTATCATAGTTCTTATTTACTTTGGCTGCTGAACTCCATTTTGTAAATACGTCTCGGACTACAGAGACATAGTCAGAGAACGTCTGAGTAGATTTAGGACTCAGTTTGCTGAACTGTTCTCTGTATCCTGCCTCATCTAGCATAAAATGAGCCATAATTTTCAATTTTAGATAGTGGTAATCTTTTCTGAGGTCTTTGGGGATAGTCTCTATGACTTTCAGAGGTTCCCCTGACAAACTCCTCATATAAATAATGTTCCATTCAGAAACTGGAACTTGATAATGGTCCATTAAAGTTTCAAAATTTTGGGTGAACGCTGCAATGCAGTCACCTGAGGTAAATTTCTCACAATACCTTGATACTTTTTGTACTGGTTCTCTTTTTCCAGTCTTTCAGATTTCTTAGACTCTTTGTTTATGGCAGTCTCAGTGTCAAGCTGTTTAATTTTGAGTTGTAATTCAAGCTCTTCGCGTTTGCTTTGAGCTGCTATTTCTGCCTTCTTCAATTCAGAATCTAACTCTGCTTGTTTCGTTTTCGCAGCTAATTCTAGCTCAGCCTGTTTTAATGCTGTTTCTGCCTCAGCCTGTTTCGTTTTCGCAGCTAATTCTAGCTCAGCCTGTTTTAATGCTGTTTCTGCCTCAGCCTGTTTCGTTTTCGCAGCTAATTCTAGCTCCGCCTGTTTTGTTTTCGCCTCTGCCTGCTTTAATGCTGTTTCTGCCTCTGCCTGCTTGGCAGCTCTTTCAGCCGCTCTTTCATCGCGTTCATTAGATTTTTCTTGTACTAGGAGGTGTTCAGCATATTTTGTTTCACTCCATTTTGTTAACTCGTCACCTGTTAACTTTAGCTTTAAACCCATCTCGATGAAGTCATTTAATGAAGACATGATGGAATGTTTAAATGAAAATAAGTTATCAGACACACAATGTGTTACAAGGTGTTAGTAACGTGAACAATTTTACAATATTGTTGACTTACAATTTATGCCCAAATTTGCATCCGAAAGTATATAGAAAAAATATACTCAAGTGTACTGGATGCGGTGAAGAATGGTTCACACCAGGGCTAGGAACTGTAGGGTCGCTACTTCAAGGACAAACTGACCTCTACGGGCAAGGGTTTCAGATGGCACAGAAAACCTGCTTTCTTTTTGGGAGGGAATAAATTAGAATCTCCCTTTGTGTGAGGTGTATGCTTGTCACTAAGTTTTGATTAGGTTTGTATGGCGTTGAGTGTAATTGTAGGTCGTAATGTCGTCGGTCAACAATTTTTTTTCAAATCACAAGTCACTTTCTTTCCTAAACTAACTTCACAAATACAATCTAGATATCTTCGAACAATCTATAACAATGATGACACATCACTTACATCAAGATGACATTTAGTAAGGACATAGACATCATGTTCACAAGATGGCGACAAGGTCAAACTACAACAAGTTCAAAATGGCGACAAGTTTTACAATCACAGATGTTTTACACGTTTAAACAATCAAATGCATGTAATTTACGTTAGTATGTTCAATGAGGACGATCCCCCACGTTCACACATGTCAGGGTCTTAAACCTGGCTCGTTGTACCTACCATATGTGAGACAAGTACAAGTACAAAGTGATTGGACTTGACACACAATGACACGAAGTTCAATGGATTTATTCACAATTCACATGCAAGACAATCTAGTTTGGCATGTGATGATCATTACAATACATATACAATACATCAGTACACTTACAGACAAAACCCACAGCATCACAGTCTATCTCACAAGATATACAAACACTCGACTTTCGGGCACAGAAACGATACGAAGCCTTTCTCAACCCACACGTCTTGTCATGTCCGAGTACCCAAGCAGTCTGCCGGTTTCCTCACACAGTGCTTGCCCTGTGGACTGGCTTCACGAGGACTGCGTGCGTCCTGCTTTGTCCTTGCCTGACCGCTGACGATCGCGTCAGCCCGCAACCTGTGGGCAGGTAACTGGTACTCGCCTGGCGGCCGTAACGATGTTACTGCATCCCGGCTGGCGACTATTCGCCTGGCGGGCGTAACGATGTTCCTGCATCTCGGTTGGAGATATAGAGATTCTGACAATAATGTATGGGAGGAGAGAGACCAGAAGTGATGTATGAATGACATAATGTATGGGAGGAGAGAGACCAGAAGTGATGTATGAATGACATAATGTATGGGAGGAGAGAGACCAGAAGTGATGTATGAATGACATAATGTATGGGAGGAGAGAGACCAGAAGTGATATATGAATGACATAATGTATGGCAGGAGAGAGACCAGAAGTGATGTATGAATGACATAATGTATGGGAGGAGAGAGACCAGAAGTGATGTATGAATGACATAATGTATGGTAGGAGAGAGACCAGAAGTGATGTATGAATGACATAATGTATGGTAAGATAGAGAGACCAGAAGTGATGTATGAATGACATAATGTATGGCAGGAGAGAGACCAGAAGTGATGTATAAATGACATAATGTATGGCAGGAGAGAGACCAGAAGATGTATGAATGACATAATGTATGACAGGAGAGAGACCAGAAGTGATATATGAATGACATAATGTATGGCAGGAGAAGGACCAGAAATGATGTACGAATGACATAATGTATGGTAAGATAGAGAGACCAGAAGTGATGTATGAATGACATAATGTATGGCAGGAGAGAGACCAGAAGTGATGTATGAATGACATAATGTATGGTAAGATAGAGAGACCAGAAGTGATGTATGAATGACATAATGTATGACAGGAGAGAGTCCAGAAGTGATGTATGAATGACATAATGTATGGCAGGAGAGAGACCTGAAGTGATGTACGAATGACATAATGTATGGCAGGAGAGAGACCAGAAGTGATGTATGAATGACTTAATGTATGGTAAGATAGAGAGACCAGAAGTGATGTATGAATGACATAATGTATGGCAGGAGAGAGACCAGAAGTGATGTATGAATGACATAATGTATGGTAAGATAGAGAGACCAGAAGTGATGTATGAATGACATAATGTATGGCAGGAGAGAGACCAGAAGTGATGTATGAATGACATAATGTATGGAAGGAGAGAGAGACCAGAAGTGATGTATGAATGACATAATGTATGGCAGGAGAGAGACCCGAAGTGATGTATGAATGACATAATGTATGGGAGGAGAGAGACCAGAAGTGATGTAAGAATGACATAATGTATGGGAGGAGAGAGACCAGAAGTGATGTATGAATGACATAATGTATGGGAGGAGAGAGACTAGAAGTGATATATGAATGACATAATGTATGGCAGGAGAGAGACCAGAAGTGATGTATGAATGACATAATGTATGGCAGGAGAGAGACCAGAAGTGATGTATGAATGACATAATGTATGGCAGGAGAGAGACCAGAAGTGATGTATGAATAACATAATGTATGGTAAGATAGAGAGACCAGAAGTGATGTATGAATGACATAATGTATGGCAGGAGAGAGACCAGAAGTGATGTATGAATGACATAATGTATGGCAGGAGAGAGACCAGAAGATGTATGAATGACATAATGTATGGCAGGAGAGAGACCAGAAGTGATATATGAATGACATAATGTATGGCAGGAGAGAGACCAGAAATGATGTACGAATGACATAATGTATGGTAAGATAGAGAGACCAGAAGTGATGTATGAATGACATAATGTATGGCAGGAGAGAGACCAGAAGTGATGTATGAATGACATAATGTATGGTAAGATAGAGAGACCAGAAGTGATGTATGAATGACATAATGTATAGCAGGAGAGAGTCCAGAAGTGATGTATGAATGACATAATGTATGGCAGGAGAGAGACCTGAAGTGATGTACGAATGACATAATGTATGGCAGGAGAGAGACCAGAAGTGATGTATGAATGACATAATGTATGGTAAGATAGAGAGACCAGAAGTGATGTATGAATGACATAATGTATGGCAAGAGAGACCAGAAGTGATGTATGAATGACATAATGTATGGCAGGAGAGAGACCAGAAGTGATGTATGAATGACATAATGTATGGCAGGAGAGAGACAAGAACTGATGTATGAATGACATAATGTATGGCAGGAGAGAGACCAGAAGTGATGTATGAATGACATAATGTATGGTAAGATAGAGAGACCAGAAGTGATGTATGAATGACATAATGTATGGCAGGAGAGAGACCAGAAGTGATGTATGAATGGCATAATGTATGGTAGGAGAGAGACCACAAGTGATGTATGAATGACATAATGTATGGTAAGATAGAGAGACCAGAAGTGATGTATGAATGACATAATGTATGGCAGGAGAGAGACCAGAAGTGATGTATGAATGACATAATGTATGGTAGGAGAGAGACCATAAGTGATGTATGAATGACATAATGTATGGTAAGATAGAGAGACCAGAAGTGATGTATGAATGACATAATGTATGGCAGGAGAGAGACCAGAAGTGATGTATGAATGACATAATGTATGGTAAGATAGAGAGACCAGAAGTGATGTATGAATGACATAATGTATGGCAAGAGAGAGAGAGAGACCAGAAGTGATGTATGAATGACATAATGTATGGCAGGAGAGAGACCAGAAGATGAATGACATAATGTATGGCAGGAGAGAGACCAGAAGTGATGTATGAATGACATAATGTATGGTAAGATAGAGAGACCAGAAGTGATGTATGAATGACATAATGTATGGCAAGAGAGAGAGAGACCAGAAGTGATGTATGAATGACATAATGTATGGCAGGAGAGAGACCAGAAGATGAATGACATAATGTATGGCAGGAGAGAGACCAGAAGTGATGTATGAATGACATAATGTATGG
The DNA here is from genome assembly GCA_963921405.1 of Cepaea hortensis. Classification (NCBI taxonomy): domain Eukaryota; kingdom Metazoa; phylum Mollusca; class Gastropoda; order Stylommatophora; family Helicidae; genus Cepaea; species Cepaea hortensis. Next base: position 1,946,982 of record OY992889.1, on the reverse strand, counting down.
CAGGAGAGAGACCAGAAGTGATGTATGAATGACATAATGTATGACAGGAGAGAGACCAGAAGTGATGTATGAATGACATAATGTATGGCAGGAGAGAGACCAGAAGTGATGTATGAATGACATAATGTATGGTAAGATAGAGAGACCAGAAGTGATGTATGAATGACATAATGTATGGCAGGAGAGAGACCAGAAGTGATGTATGAATAACATAATTTATGGCTAGATAGAGAGACCAGAAGTGATGTATGAATGACATAATGTATGGCAGGAGAGAGACCAGAAGTGATGTATGAATGACATAATGTATGGTAAGATAGAGAGACCAGAAGTGATGTATGAATGACATAATGTATGGCAGGAGAGAGACCAGAAGTGATGTATGAATCTCATAATGTATGGGAGGAGAGAGGCCAGAAGTGATGTATGAATGACATAATGTATGGCAGGAGAGAGACCAGAAGTGATGTATGAATGACATAATGTATGGTAGGAGAGAGACCTGAAGGGCGGAATGTCAGATTAGTATAATACGTGATGTATAAATGAAATAATGTATGGAAGGAGAGCACAATATCGGAGGCTCTGTGTGTCAAATTCTTAACTGTGTGAAAATAAAGTTGGTTCGTAAAGTTACTTCCAGCCATGATACCATCCCTATTGTCTACATAAGGTCACATCTCCCTGTGTGCGGCCAACGTGCTAGATATTGTGATCTATGCCACACATGTGTCAGCTCTATGTGCTAGATATTGTGATCTATGCCACACATGTGTCAGCTCTATGTGCTAGATATTGTAATCTATACCACACATGTGTCAGCTCTACGTGCTAGATATTGTAATCTATGCCACACATGTGTCAGCTCTACGTGCTAGATATTGTGATCTATGCCACACATGTACCAGCGACCACCGTGCTAGATATTGTGATGTATACCACACATGTGTCAGCTCTACGTGCTAGATATTGTAATCTATGCCACACATGTGTCAGCTCTACGTGCTAGATATTGTGATCTATACCACACATGTACCAGCGACCACCGTGCTAGATATTGTGATGTATACCACACATGTGTCAGCTCTACGTGCTAGATATTGTGATCTATACCACACATGTGTCAGCTCTATGTGCTAGATATTGTGATCTATACCACACATGTGTCAGCTCTACGTGCTAGATATTGTAATCTATGCCACACATGTGTCAGCTCTACGTGCTAGATATTGTAATCTATACCACACATGTACCAGTGACCACCGTGCTAGATATTGTGATCTATGCCACACATGTATCAGCTCTATGTGCTAGATATTGTGATCTATACCACACATGAGCCATCGATCTCCGCCATTAGCTATGTCTCAGGTAATCACGGATGTGTGCAGAATTCGACCAGGTGATCTGCTGTCCTTTGTTTGTCACAGCCACATCTCTAGCACACACAACGAATCTAAGTAGCTTTGTTTGTATCTAATGGCTGACGGGGAGGACACGAGAAACAGGCACCGACCCGCACGATCTCTTTCATTCTGTTGTAAAGTTACCGTGCACGTGTGTACATGTCTGTGTTGTGTTGTGTTGTCTGGGATGTAACATGACGATTTTCAGTTCTAGGTCACTTGGTATGGCAATTTCCCCGGAGAAAAGGGGTGGGAGAGGGGAGCAGTCCGCTTTGCATTGATTTCGATCGATGTTGGCGTCGGTTGTTCAGAAAGCAATGGCAAACTACTGAAACAGCACTGTCTAGCCAATTACAAACAGCCATTAAATGCTGGGCTTGATTGCGACCTTCTGTAAAGGACCGCAACTAACTTGAGTTGTACCGATGTCCATTTGGGTGCTGACGAAGCTCTTACCGCAAGGCCCATTCTATCACTGCTGAATTTCTTCATGTAAAGCTTACCAATTGCCACATCTGGTTGACGGTAATTGACTCACCCCCCCCCCCCCCCGCCCCCTCCAATTTAACCAAGTTCAGGAAAACAGCCCCAGGTAAAGTACACACGCTCTCACAGGTAGCAGGATCCTCTCCTGCTGGCTCCCAACTTGTGCCAGAACATTCCTGGCATCTAAAGTGCATGCTAGGCAGCTCCACCAATTCCTGCCGTGTGTATCGGCGGAGTGTCGGACTCGATTTGCGCGCTCAGTTATCTGACACAAACTGCTGCTGGTTCTAGCTGATTGGCATTCCTTCCCGTGCTGAGGCCAGTCTGTGGGCACACGCGAGTCCCCCTGGGTGTAAGAGATCTGGCCTGTACCCACACCGCGACCCACTAGCCACTGCATATGATCGGCTAGACAACCTGGGTTCAGACATGATATGAAAGGAAGGGTTCAGATATGATGATGATATGACAGGAAGAGTTCAGACATGATATGAAAGGAAGGGTTCAGATATGATGATGATATGACAGGAAGGGTTCAGACATGATATGACAGGAAGGGTTCAGATATGATGATGATATGACAGGAAGGGTTCTGACATGACATGAAAGGAAGGGCTCAGATATGATGATGATATGACAGGAAGGGTTCAGACATGATATGACAGGAAGGGTTCAGATAAGATGATGATATGACAGGAAGGGTTCTGACATGACATGAAAGGAAGGGTTCAGACATGATATGAAAGGAAGGGTTCAGATATGATGATGATATGACAGGAAGGGTTCTGACATGACATGAAAGGAAGGGTTCAGACATGATGGCAGAAAGGGTTCAGACATGATATGAAAGGAAGGGTTCAGATATGATGATGATATGACAGGAAGGGTTCAGACATGATATGAAAGGAAGGGTTCAGATATGATGATGATATGACAGGAATGGTTCTGACATGACATGAAAGGAAGGGTTCAAATATGATGATGATATGACAGGAAGGGTTCAGACATTATATGACAGGAAGGGTTCAGATATGATGATGATATGACAGGAAGGGTTCAGATATGATATGAAAGTAAGGGTTCAGATATGATGATGATATGACAGGAATGGTTCAGACATGATATAAAAGGAAGAGTTCAAACATGATATGAAAGGACGCGTTCAGACATTATATGAAAGGAAGGGTTCAGGCATGATATGAAAGGAAGGGTTCAGACATGATGGCAGAAAGGGTTCAGACATGATATGAAAGGAAGGGTTCAGATATGATGATGATATGACAGGAAGGGTTCTGACATTATATGAAAGGAAGGGTTCAGATATGATGATGATATGACAGGAAGGGTTCAGACATGATATGAAAGGAAGGGTTCAGATATGATGATGATATGACAGGAAGGGTTCAGACATGATATGAAAGGAAGGGTTCAGATATGATGATGATATGACAGGAATGGTTCTGACATGACATGAAAGGAAGGGTTCAGATATGATGATGATATGACAGGAAGGGTTCAGACATTATATGACAGGAAGGGTTCAGATATGATGATGATATGACAGGAAGGGTTCAGACATGATATGAAAGTAAGGGTTCAGATATGATGATGATATGACAGGAATGGTTCAGACATGATATAAAAGGAAGAGTTCAAACATGATATGAAAGGACGCGTTCAGACATTATATGAAAGGAAGGGTTCAGGCATGATATGAAAGGAAGGGTTCAGACACGATATGAAAGGAAGGGTTCAGGCACGATATGAAAGGAAGGGTTCAGGCATGATATGAAAGTAAGGGTTCAGGCATGATATGAAAGGAAGAGTTCAGGCATGATATGAAAGGAAGGTTTCAATCATGATATGAAAGGTCGGGAATAGAATATCGTCAAGGTCAGTCGCTGTTACTTCACACTCACTCAGTTACTTTGCATCAGATAGCACATTGTTACGTCATTTTAAAGATCGAGATCATATACATATTTTAATTCACTCAGCATGCCATTGATAATCATTCCACGCGCCACTCTTCGCACGCGTGCCGTAGGTTGCCGACGTCTGGCATAGAGTATTAGAAGAGACCATTTAGAATGGAATAAGCGGACAAAAATTAGGTTACTGAGCGGATAGACACAAAAGCGAAAAATGATGATAGAGGGAACATAGCCAAAAAAAGAACAAAACACACACACACACACACACACACACACACACACACACGGATAAAGAGAGATAAACGAGAGAGAGAGAGAGAGAGAGAGAGAGAGAGAGAGAGAGAGAGAGAGAGAGAGAGAGAGAGAATGCGAGTAAGGACAGACAGAATGGGAGAGAAAGAGAGAAAAAATAAAAAGAAGAACACGGAGAAACGAATGAAATTGACAACGAAATAATTCACCACGCCAAAGTGAACCGGCATGAGAATGGCAGCTGAAAAAACATTCGGTGTGTTTCGTTTACCGCCAACTTTGTCAGGTCAATGCATCTTTCTCAACGAACAGAAAGCTACCGAGGTGTCGCCCGCTATTTCCTCCATTCAGTGCCAAATTATAGAGCAGGTGAGAACATTTTCTTCCTGTCTGACGCGATGGCTAGAATTTTCGCAAAAATCTGACACGATTAACCTTTGCTTGATATCGAAGACCAACAGGGCAATGTGAGATTATAAACGGCGAAACACAAGCAAACAGGCAGGCCCAACAAGGGACAGAAGACGCTGCCCTGTCTGGGCAGACACATCTCGGTAACTTGGATTGTTGTGTCTTCAGAATGACCTCTAGTTTCAGTCCGCATAAACACGGCGGTGTTGTGTCTGTGCATTGAATTTGTGAATACCACCCCCTCCCACCCCCTCACTTTGAACTCAAGCGTCATGACAGGACCGGTGTAGGGGTTGAACCCTGTACGCCGTCATCAGAGCACCGGCAGTTTCAGAGCGAGTGCTTTTCGGCCACGTCAACGTCATTTTATCAGTTCACAGTTCCCAAAAGTTCATATTTCCCAACAGTTTACAGTTCCCAACAGTTCACGGTCCCAACAGTTCACATTTCCCAACAGTTCGCATTTCTCAACAGTTCACATTTCCCAACAGTTCACATTTCACAACCGTGTCTCTAGACTGACTCCCAGCCATAGTCGTGTCTCTAGACTGACCTCCAGCCACAATCACTGTCATCTGTCATCATTTACTGCCAATATTGTACCTTGCGGTGTATGGCAGGGGAGGGGGGGGGGTGGTGGTCTTTGAGTCTGAGGAATGAAGGCCGCCTGGCTAGTGCAGTCGCCACGAACTGTGCAGGTTAGGATTTTCTTTTTGCCCCCGACAGAAAAAAAATCCCACACCTTACCGAGGATTCGAACCCGGGTCTCCTGAAGGAGAGTCCGGCGTTGTAGCCAGTCGGCCAGACGAGTCGATACTGGTGATATCACTAGACGGGAAATAAGTCGATATTGGTGACATCACTAGACGGGAAATAAGTCGATATTGGTGACATCACTAGACGGGAAATAAGTCGATATTGGTGACATCCCTAGACGGGAAATAAGTCGATATTGGTGACATGACTAGACGGGAAATAAGTCGATATTGGTGACATCACTGGACGGGAAATAAGTCGATATTGGTGATATCACTAGACGGGAAATAAGTCGGTATTGGTGACATCACTAGTCGGGAAATAGGCCGATATTGGTGACATCACTAGACGGGAAATAAGTCGATATTGGTGATATCACTAGACGGGAAATAAGTCGGTATTGGTGACATCACTAGTCGGGAAATAAGTCGATATTGGTGATATCACTAGACGGGAAATAAGTCGGTATTGGTGACATGACTCAACGGGAAATAAGTCGATTTTGATGATATCACTAGACGAGAAATAAGCCGATATTGGTGATATCACTAGACGGGAAATAAGTCGATATTGGTGACATCAATAGACGGGAAATAAGTCGGTCTTGGTGACATGACTCAACGGGAAATAAGTCGATATTGATGATATCACTAGACGGGAAATAAGTCGATATTGGTGATATCACTAGACGGGAAATAAGTCGATATTGGTGATATCACTAGACGGGAAATAAGTCGATATTGGTGATATCACTAGACGGGAAATAAGTCGGTATTGGTGACATGACTCAACGGGAAATAAGTCGATATTGATGATATCACTAGACGAGAAATAAGCCGATATTGGTGATATCACTAGACGGGAAATAAGTCGATATTGGTGATATCACTAGACGGGACATAAGTCGATATTGGTGATATCACTAGACGGGAAATAAGTCGATATTGGTGACATCACTAGACGGGAAATAAGTCGGTATTGGTGACATGACTCAACGGGAAATAAGTCGATATTGATGATATCACTAGACGGGAAATAAGTCGATATTGGTGATATCACTAGACGAGAAATAAGTCGATATTGGTGACATCACTAGACGGGAAATAAGTCGATATTGGTGATATCACTAGACGGGAAATAAGTCCATATTGGTGACATGACTCAACGGGAAATAAGTCGATATTGGTGATATCACTAGACGGGAAATAAGTCGATATTGATGATATCACTAGACGGGAAATAAGTCGATATTTGTGATATCACTAGAGGGAAATAAGTCGATATTGGTGACATCACTAGACGGGAAATAAGTCGATATAGGTGACATCACTAGACGGGAAATAATTCGGTATTGGTGACATCACTAGACGGGAAATAAGTCGATATTGGTGACATCACTAGACGGGAAATAAGTCGATATTGGTGATATGACTAGACGGGAAATAAATCGATATTGGTGACATCACTAGACGGGAAATAAGTCGATATTGGTGACATCACTAGACGGGAAATAAGTCGGTATTGGTGATATCACTAAACGGGAAATAAGTCGATATTGGTGACATCACTAGACGGGAAATAAGTCGATATTGGTGACATCACTAGACGGGAAATAAGTCGATATTGGTGACATCACTAGACGGGAAATAATTCGGTATTGGTGACATGACTCAACGGGAAATAAGTCGATATTGATGACATCACTAGACGGGAAATAAGTCGATATTGGTGATATGACTCAACGGGAAATAAGACGATAGTGGTGACATCACTAGACGGGAAATAAGTCGTTATTGGTGACATCACTAGACGGGAAATAAGTCGATATTGGTGATATCACTAGACGGGAAATAAGACGATAGTGGTGACATCTCTCAACGCGAAATAAGTCGATATTGGTGACATCACTAGAAAGGAAATAAGTCGATATTGGTGAAATGACTCAACGGGAAATAAGTCGATTTGGTGACACGACTAGACCGGAAATAAGTCGATATTGGTGACATCACTAGACGGGAAATAAATCGATATTGGTGACATGACTAGACGGGAAATAAGTCGATATTGGTGACATGACTCAACGGGAAATAAGTCGATATTGGTGACATCACTAGACCGAAAATAAGTCGATATTGGTGACATGACTAGACGGGAAATAAGTCGATATTGGTGACATGACTGAGCGGGAAATAAGTCGATATTGGTGACACGACTCAACGGGAAATAAATCGATATTGGTGACACCACTCAGCGGGAAATAGGTCGATATTGGTGACGTCACTCAACGGGAAAGAAGTCGATGATGGGGACATTAATCAAAAGGAAATTAACGCTGTGGACATTAAATCAATGTGAAATGGGTCGATGATGGCAATGGAAATAATTGACATAAAGAAATCATGGACAAATAGAAGTCATGGACAAACAGAAATCATAGAAAAAATAGAAATCATGGACAAATAGAAGTCATAGACAAATAGAAATCATGGACAAATAGAAGTCATGGACAAACAGAAATCATAGAAAAATAGAAATCATGGACAAAAAGAAGTCATGGACAAACATAAATCATGGACAAATAGAAGTCATGGACAAATAGAAGTCATAGACAAATAGAAATCATGGACAAATAGAAGTCATGGACAAATAGAAATCATGGACAAACAGAAATCATGGACAAATAGAAGTCATGGACAAATAGAAGTCATAGACAAATAGAAGTTATGGACAAACAGAAATCATAGAAAAATAGAAATCATGGACAAAAAGAACTCATGGACAAACATAAATCATGGACAAATAGAAGTCATGGACAAATAGAAGTCATAGACAAATATAAGTCATGGGCAAATAGAAATCATGGACAAATAGAAATCATGGACAAATAGAAATCATGGACAAATAAGTAAATGTTAGATGCATAAACTAAGGGATCTGGCAAGCCCGGGTTGGTCAGACGAAGAAATCTGACCACTTACTGCGGGAGCTGCAGGCAGTAGGTAGAAGAGCCCCAGAACCACAGGGTCCCAACGTTAGGTCAGCTATTGTATCTACGGTAGCAGCAACCCCTTCTTTGTTGTCCATGATGCGCACTTGTACAGCTATCTAGCCCGCATATCTAGAAAGCTCAGGCCAGACCGAAGTCTGCCGCGCGCTGCAATCTTTCAGGTGAGATCTCAAGAGGGCCTGGTCGTCTGCTACCTGACACCAGAGCCACCTGGCAATGCCATCCCGGAGCTTCACAAATGGCGCGCTCCTCGCAGTCACCCCAGAAATTGCTGCCACAGCAAGATTACCTGTGCTTACCGGCACGCGTGTCTAGTATTCCTGTTGTATCCCTGTTGGTATGCTCGTGTGTAGTTCTTGTGTACCTTTGTATAAATCTATATAGTAGCCACAAGAGGGGGTTAGTTAGTTAGTTAGTTAGTTAGTTAGTCGCGGTTCCAACTTCACGGCAACGCATCATCCCCATATTGCTCAGTTCCTGTGCCAGTGAATATCACATAAAATGCTCCTCACTGCCCTATGTGAACAATGGAATAGACAGGAGTATCGGCAAGCCAACAGCCCGCACAGGTACACTGTGCATAATGCCGCCGCCAGAATGTCAACACAAAAGCCCTCCACGAAAAATACAGTTCATTGTCGATGGAAACGGCAGTCACCAGAAAGACTTCATTGACCCGGGTTTTATTCCATATGGCTCGGTCTCTTTCCGCAGGGCGAACCGCCGAAAGCGCCGCACAAACTCCGTAGCTACAGCGACGGCTCCCAGGAGTCTCCTGAAAAATGCACCCGTGAACCGAAAAGACAACCAGTCAATCCAGCAACAGCCGGCTGTCATCGTTCCGAACATGCAGTTGACGCTAAAAACAACCGCGGACAGATGCAAAAGCATTCCGCGCGAAACCCATAGCTCACAGTGCCGCGCCACGCACTCACTCAGTAGCAGGGCGACGGAACCATAGCCTCCTTAGTCGCCTCTTACGTGTGTGTGTGTATATATATATGTGTGTGTGTGTGTGTGTGTGTGTGTGTGTGTGTGTGTGTGTTTAAATCGCGACATGAAAACATACAGCAGTTACAGAACTGTTGTGATGGTAAATTGTTTTCAGCATTTGTGCTGTTCGTGATTCCTGGGCAAGTTTTACGTTCAGTAGTTTGCCATTACTTTCTGAACGATCGGTACCTATACCTTTTTCGAAAACACCAGTACCGCTGTGTTTCGAACCCGGGTCTACGGGATTACGAATCACATTCGTAAAACCTACGCCACGGAGACGGTCCTGTAAATAGGATATGGAAAAACAAATGCACTTACTCCACACTCTAGGACTGGAGTCGGACAGAAAGGGAAGAAGTGACCAGATGCCGCCACCAGACAGAACATAGCACGGACAGCAACAACTGACCGCCTGGACATACACTCTCACTCACCTGGTGATGGCGATGTCCGCCTTCTGTAGGGCGATTTGGGCCGCCCTCTGCGCCGACAGCACGGCGTTATCCACACGCTCCCGAAGCTTGGAAGTCCGAATCAGAAACAATTTATTTTTCTTTCCCGACGAAATCAAAACATTATTCTTGTACTTCCCCTCCTCCCGCGTGCCGTCCTTGAATGTGGTGACTCCGTACCCGTACTTCCGGTTGTTGTACCACTCGCCCTCGTACTTGAGGCCGTCGGAGCGCTCGCTCACCCCGAAGCCAGACCGCTTGTCGTTTTTCCACTCGCCCATGTAGGTCTCGGTAACATTGACGTCGGTGATGTCGTCTTGGCTGACGAAGCTCAGGTTGCTGTCGGTGTACACGGAGGCCGTAGTCACGCCCGACTGGCTGGAGTCGGCGCTGACGTGGCTGATGCTGGAGATGGTTGATCGTACAGAGCCCGTCTGACGTTTCGGCGAATCATTGATGTCTCCAGTGCTCTTCTGCTTCTTCAGCTTCAGACCTGACATGAGCGTCTTCCGGAGACTCGTCCGACCTTGCTTGTCGAAGATTGACCTTCTCCGGGTTGGTGGAGTTTCGTCGGACTTGGCCTTGAGAACGAAGCCGCCTCGGCTTTCATCCAGCTTCTTATCACGTGATTTCACCACAAGTTCATCCTCGTTTTCGGAGCGTAGCGAGGTCAGGGACGCTCGCATGGCCTTGGGCCGGTAGTGGGAGGCCAGGCCGTAGGGCACACTCTGGCGGACGCCGTAACCATGGCGAGTTCCTCGGTACCACTGTCCTTGGTAGGTGCCTGAGGGAGAAAGGAGAGTCAACATGTCAGATTCTGTTTGCTCTTGGTTGTACAACTACGACATACTGGCATGCAAGAACAGCGGTATCAGAAATGGTTGGCAGTACACGAGACAGAAGGCTGTGGACAGACATGATCACCAACGCCACACTGCATGGATTACAAGAAGATTGGCAGTACACGAGACAGAAGGCTGTGGACAGACATGATCACCAACGCCACACGACATGGACTATAAGAAGATTGGCAGTACACGAGACAGAAGGCTGTGGACAGACATGATCACCAACGATACAAAGGACAGAATAATTACCAACGCCACACGACATATATACATACATACACAGACAGACAAACAGACAGATAGATAATCCAAAGAAAAATGTACCCAGCAAGAATCTAGGGAGAGGGCAGAATGTTCCATCGATCCTTCTAGAACAGTGGTTCTCAACCTTTTTTGGTCCATTCCCCCCTTCACCGTATTTTCAGAACGTCATTCCCCCCCTTTCATATTTCCTATCTAAAAATCCCCTCACCCCTACACAGTATACGTAAATGTGGAAGGCAAATGTAATAGCATATACTAAAACAAGTCTAGACATCCACATAAAACATGATTTGTGGGTCTACTTACTTTATAAAATGAATTTTAGAAGGACGAGACATACATAACTGTAAAGTATGAAGGGAAAAACTATGTCAAGTAATCGGTTCTTGTATTAACACGATCTTTAAATGGTCTTCATTCCCCCCCTGGAAACCCTGAAATTCCCCCCTGGGGGGGGGGGGGGAATTCCCCACCGGTTGAGAACCACTATTCTAGAAGATTATACAAAGTAAACTGTGGCCTTTGACCCCTGTCGACACTGATAAACAAGCTCGTTTGTCGTGTGATTATTTCCCGCATACCGTCTAGTTGTGACCTCATACAGTTTGTTGTTGTGTACACATTCTCAGTTCTTAATGACGCCATTTGGTCATATGTTTGTGATTTTTGTTTTCTGGTACTTCTCGCTGCGTAATTTCATTGTCAGATTCTGTTATACAATGTACGGTGATAGTTTTTTTTGTGTTTCGCTGTTTCTGTCTGAATAAACCTGTAAGTCTATCTGTATGTTTGTCCTTCCGTCCGACCGTCCCGCCCATAAAACCACCTATCCATCCATCCATCCATACTCCTTCTCCACCTGCCTTTCTCTCTACCTACCTACCTACCTCTCTACCTCTCTAGGATGTACGTGAGGATGGGGGATGTGTGTTTGGCTGGGTGGTTGGGGTGTGTGTGGGTGGGAGGATAGACGAGAGATGCATGTGTTGATGGGCGGGTGGGTGACGTGTGGGTGTGAGTGGTTGACGGATGAGTACGTGAGTGGGTGGATGTGTGTGAGAGATGAGTATATGCGTGGGGGATGTGTGCGTTTGTGGGAAGATGTGTGTGAGCGACAGATGTGTATGGTGGGGTATATGTGGGTGGTGGGGTGTGTGTGGGTGGGAGGTGTGTGTTTTTGGGTGTTTATGGGTGGGGGATATGTGTGGGCAGGTGGGGAGATGTGTTTGTGGGCGGGGATGTGTGTATAGGTGGGGGATGTGTAGTCGAGAGGTGGCGGATATTGGGTGGGTGAGTGGGTGTAGGTTGGCTGATGTGTGTGTGGGTGGGTGGGGAAAATTGTGAAGGTGCGGGATGTGTGTGTGTTTGGATAGGTGCGTGATATGTGGGTTGGCGGGGGTATGTGTGTGTGGTTTTGTGATGTGTGTTTTGCTGGGTGGTTGCGGGTGTGTGGGTGGGTGTTGGAGAATATGTGGGTGGGTGTGTGCGTGTCGGTTATGGTATGGCTGGGAGATGTGTGTATGGGTGGAGAAATGTATGTGGGTGGGGGATCAGTGGGTGGGTGGCGGCATGTATGCTTGCCTGGGTCTGTGCGAGTGCGTGGAGGTATGTGTGGGTGGGTGGGGGAGGTGTGGTGGGTGGGGGATGTGAGGGTGGCTGCGGGATGTGTGGGTGGAGATGATTGCCGGTGTGTGGGTGGAGATGATTGCCGGTGTGTGGGTGGGTGTTGGAGAATATGTGGGCGGTTATGGGATGGGTGGGGGATGTGTGTGTGGGTGAAGAAATGTGTGTGGGTTGGGGATCAGTGGATGGGTGGCGGCATGTATGTTTGCCTGGGTCTGTGTGAGTGCGTGGAGGTATGTGTGGTGGGTGGGGGAGGGAGGTGTGGTGGGTGGGGGATGTGTGGGTGGCTGCGGGATGTGTGGGTGGCTGCGGGATGTGAGGGTGGATGGGGGATGTGTCTCACAACATTGCAATATGCACTGTTTATGTTTACAACGTTCATTTGACAATGTTTTTTTCCCCTATGTATATGTAACATGCACATTTGATGAATGAAAGATGAGTGATTGAAAGGGCCGAATGTAAGACGGGCCTGCGTGCCCAATTTGTTACCCTTTTAAAATAAAGTTCGTTCGTTCGTTCGTTCTACCTACCTACCTACGTACCTACCTACCTACCTACCTCTCTCTACTTACCTACCTACCTATCTACATCCCCACTCCCTACATACCAATCTACCTGTCTGTCATCCACCCATCCATCCATCCAACCACCCACCCTTCCGTTTATCCACTCACCCATTCATTCATCTACCCATCTTATAAATAAATCCACCCACCCATCCTCCTATCCACACACCCATTAATCATCCCCAGCATACATCTATTCACTTACCAATCCCTACCCACCCAGCCATCCATCCATCCACCCATCCACAAACCCATCCATTCATCCATCCATCCACACACTCATCCATCCATCCACCCATCCATCCATCTACCATCCACCCATCCATCCACCTAGTCATCCATCCATCCACTCACACATTCATCCACCTAGTCATCCATCCATCCATCCAATCACAATCCACCTAGTCATCCATCCATCCACACACCCACCCACCCACCCACCCATCCACCTATGTCAATATGAATCCGCTGTTTGTCTCATAGTTGAGGTCCAACTGTTGGTCCACGTAGACACCAGCCACAAGTGGCGAATGCCTTGTGTGTTTCACCGTCTATTAAAACCATCAACATATAAATACAGTGAATAATAAACCTCCGTAATTTCGTCGTTACTGACTGGCGCTATTGCGAATCAGCGTAAGTCGGGCCGTCATAAAACGAAGGCTACCTGTACCTGACAACTCACATCACTATATCCTACTATGAATGCTGGAACGTAATGTGCATGTTTTTACCTGTGGCAGCAAGATAAAGGTGATTACATCTCTCCAGTGCATTTGTTCGTTGCTTCCAGTTGGGAATCCTTGGACTTGTCTGTACATCCACAGCCTGAGACCAGCACAAGCGCAGACTGGGAACATCGCCTTGTCTCAGAGCTGTAGTTAACCAGGCGAATAGATAATCCGGCTTCTCTAATGTTTCATTTAGTGAACGCAGCTTCCGATACTATCTCGGTTATTGGCGCCTGTCTGTCCGGAATGTTGAACACACCCAGCAAACCATCCAGATTCTTATCGTAACATTATCACTTAATATGGTTGACCACAGATGTGTATGTTGCGAGCGCGCGCGCGCACACACACACACACACACACACACAGACACACCACACACACAGACACAGACACACCACACACACAGACACAGACACACACAGACACAGACACACACAGACACAGACACACACAGGCACAGACACACACACATTGACACAACTGTCAGATTATGCACATTCTCCATTTGTTCCTGTTTTCTTTGACACCTACACCCAGTTAATTCCCTAAATCACCACTAGAACAGCCAGATGCCCCCCCCCCCTGTCACCACTAGAACAGCCAGATACTTCCTCTTGTCACCACTAGAACAACCAGATAATTCCCCATATCACCACTAGAACAGCCAGATACTTCCTCTTGTCACCACTAGAACAACCAGATAATTCCCCATATCACCACTAGAACAGCCAGATACTTCCTCTTGTCACCACTAGAACAGCCAGATACTTCCCCATATCACCACTAGAACAGCCAGATAATTCCCCATATCACTACTAGAACAGCCAGATAATTCCCCATATCACCACTAGAACAGCCAGATACTTCCCCTTGTCACCACTAGAACAGCCAGATAATTCCCCATATCACCACTAGAACAGCCAGATAATTCCCCATATCACCACTAGAACAGCCAGATACTTCCTCTTGTCACCACTAGAACAGCCAGATACTTCCCCATATCACCACTAGAACAGCCAGATAATTCCCCATATCACCACTAGAACAGCCAGATAATTCCCCATATCACCACTAGAACAGCCAGATACTTCCCCTTGTCACCACTAGAACAGCCAGATAATTCCCCATATCACCACTATAACAGCCAGATAATTCCCCATATCACCACTATAACAGCCAGATACTTCCCCTTGTCACCACTAGAACAGCCAGATACTTCCTCTTCTCACCACAAGAACAGCCAGATACTTCCTCTTGTCACCACTACAACAGCCAGATAATTCCCCATATTAACACTATAACAGCCAGATACTTCCCCTTGTCACCACTACAACAGCCAGATACTTCCCCCTGTCACCACAAGAACAGCAAGATACTTTCTCTTGTCACCACTAGAACAGCCAGATAATTCCCCATATCACCACTAGAACAGCCAGATAATTCCCCATATCACCACTAGAACAGCCAGATAATTCCCCATATCACCACTAGAACAGCCAGATACTTCCCCATATCACCACTAGAACAGCCAGATACTTCCTCTTGTCACCACAAGAACAGCCAGATACTTCCTCTTGTCACCACTAGAACAGCCAGATAATTCCCCATATCACCACTAGAACAGTAAGATAATTCCCCATATCACCAATAGAACAGCCAGATACTTCCCCATATCACCACAAGAACAGCCAGATACTTCCTCTTGTCACCACAAGAACAGCCAGATACTTCCTCTTGTCACCACTAGAACAGCCAGATAATTCCCCATATCACCACTAGAACAGCCAGATAATTCCCCATATCACCACTAGAACAGCCAGATAATTCCTCATATCACCACTAGAACAGCAAGATACTTTCTCTTGTCACCACTAGAACAGCCAGATAATTCCCCATATCACCACTAGAACAGCCAGATAATTCCCCATATCACCACTAGAACAGCCAGATAATTCCCCATATCACCACTAGAACAGCCAGATACTTCCCCATATCACCACTAGAACAGCCAGATACTTCCTCTTGTCACCACAAGAACAGCCAGATACTTCCTCTTGTCACCACTAGAACAGCCAGATAATTCCCCATATCACCACTAGAACAGTAAGATAATTCCCCATATCACCAATAGAACAGCCAGATACTTCCCCATATCACCACAAGAACAGCCAGATACTTCCTCTTGTCACCACAAGAACAGCCAGATACTTCCTCTTGTCACCACTAGAACAGCCAGATAATTCCCCATATCACCACTAGAACAGCCAGATAATTCCCCATATCACCACTAGAACAGCCAGATAATTCCTCATATCACCACTA
The DNA here is from genome assembly GCA_963921405.1 of Cepaea hortensis. NCBI lineage: Eukaryota > Metazoa > Mollusca > Gastropoda > Stylommatophora > Helicidae > Cepaea > Cepaea hortensis. Next base: position 1,930,922 of record OY992889.1, on the reverse strand, counting down.
GAACAGCCAGAGAATTCCCCATATCACTACTAGAACAGCCAGATAATTCCCCATATCACAACTAGAACAAACAGATACTTCCCCATTTCACCACTAGAACAGCCAGATAATTCCCCATATCACCACTAGAACAGTAAGATAATTCCCCATATCACCAATAGAACAGCCAGATACTTCCCCATATCACCACAAGAACAGCCAGATACTTCCTCTTGTCACCACAAGAACAGCCAGATACTTCCTCTTGTCACCACTAGAACAGCCAGATAATTCCCCATATCACCACTAGAACAGCCAGATAATTCCCCATATCACCACTAGAACAGCCAGATAATTCCTCATATCACCACTAGAACAGCCAGAGAATTCCCCATATCACTACTAGAACAGCCAGATAATTCCCCATATCACAACTAGAACAAACAGATACTTCCCCATTTCACCACTAGAACAGCCAGATAATTCCCCATATCACCACTAGAACAGCCAGATAATTCCCCATATCACCACTATAACAGCCAGATACTTCCCCTTGTCACCACTAGAACAGCCAGATACTTCCTCTTGTCACCACAAGAACAGCCAGATACTTCCTCTTGTCACCACTAGAACAGCCAGATAATTCCCTATATCACCACTAGAACTGCCAGATAATTCCCCATATCACCACCAGAACAGCCAGATAATTCCCCATATCACCACTAGAACAAACAGATAATTCCCCATATCACCAATAGAACAGCCAGTTGCTTCCCCCTGTCATCACAAGAACAGCCAGTAGCTTCCGCCTGTCACCACAAGAACAGCCAGTAGCTTCCCCTGTCACCACTAAAACAGCCATTTACTTTCCCTTGTCGCTACTAGAGCAGCCGATTGCTTCCATTTGTCACCTGGTTGAACTGGACAACATGAACATACCTGGTTGAACCTGACAACGTGAACATACCTGGTTGAACCTGACAACATGAACATACCTGGTTGAACCTGACAACGTGAACATACCTGGTTGAACCTGACAACATGAACATACCTGGTTGAACCTGACAACATGAACATACCTGGTTGAACCTGACAACGTGAACATACCTGGTTGAACCTGACAACATGAATGTTCTTAGTTTAACAAGACAACATGGAGGTTCTTGGTTTAACATAATAACACAGATATTCTTAATTTAACCCGACAATAGTATTCGCTTGTTTGTCATTCAACATTAAGTTTAACTTGACATCACGAACGTTCTTGGTTTAACCTGTCAGTACAACTATTCTTTATTTATCTTGATAACACCGATGTTCGTTGTTTAACTGACACTACGAGTGCTTAAAAAAAAATCTAACAAAAAGAATGTGCTTAGTATAATCTGGAAAAAAATAGTGCTCTTGGTTTAACCTGACAACACGAATGTTCTTGGTTTAACCTGGCAACACGAATGTTCTTGGTTTAACCTGGCAACACGAATGTTCGTCGTTTAACCTGGCAACACGAATGTTCTTGGTTTAACCTGGCAACACAAATGTTCTTGGTTTAACGTGGCGACACGAATGTTCTTGGTTTAACCTGGCAACACGAATGTTCTTGGTTTAACCTGGCAACACGAATGTTCTTGGTTTAACCTGGCAACACGAATGTTCTTGGTTTAACCTAACAACACGAATGTTCTTGGTTTAACCTGGCAACACGAATGTTCTTGGTTTAACCTGACAACACGAATGTTCTTGGTTTAACCTGGCAACACGAATGTTCTTAGTTTAACCTAACAACACGAATGTTCTTGGTTTAACCTGGCAACACAAATGTTCTTGGTTTAACCTAACAACACGAATGTTCTTGGTTTAACCTGGCAACACGAATGTTCTTGGTTTAACCTGACAACACGAATGTTCTTAGTTTAACCTGGCAACACGAATGTTCTTGGTTTAACCTAATAACACGAATGTTCTTGGTTTAACCTGGCAACACAAATGTTCTTGGTTTAACCTAACAACACGAATGTTCTTGGTTTAACCTGGCAACATGAATGTTCTTGGTTTAACCTGGCAAGAGTAATGTTCTTGGTTTAACCTGACAACACGATGTTCTTGGTTTAACCTGGCAACACGAATGTTCTTGGTTTAACCTGGCAAGACTAATGTTCTTGGTTTAACCTGACAACACGAATGTTCTTGGTTTAACCTGAAAACATGGATGTTTCTTGGTTTAACCTGACAACATCGTGCACTTGGTTTAACCTGACAACACGGATGTTCTTGGTTTAACCTAAAACATCATGCTATTGGTTAACCTGAAAACACAAATGTTCTTGGTTTAACCTGATAAAACAAATGTTCTAATGAAAGAGTGTGAAGCTGATAAAACAAAAGAGTGTGTTGTGGAATGTGGTGGATTTGGTGAGCAGTGACAACATCAAGGTGAAACCAGGAGTGCAAACACAGACAGACATGCGGCACAACAGTCTCAGTGTCAGTGTGATTTATGTTCTATAAATGTTCTATGTATCAGTTTGATTCTGTTCTATAAATGTTCTATGTGTCAGTTTGATTCTATTCTATAAATGTTCTATGTGTCAGTTTGATTCTGTTCTATAAATGTTCTATGTGTCAGTTTGATTCTGTTCTATAAATGTTCTATGTGTCAGTTTGATTATGTTCTATAAATGTTCTGTGTCAGTTTATTTCTGTTCTATAAATGTTCTATGTGTCAGTTTGATTCTGTTCTATAAATGTTCTATGTGTCAGTTTGATTCTGTTCTATAAATGTTCTATGTGTCAGTTTGATTCTTTGCTATAAATTTTATATGTGTCAGTTTGATTCTGTTCTATAAATGTTCTATGTGTCAGTTTGATTCTGTTCTATAAATGTTCTATGTGTCAGTTTGATTCTGTTCTATAAATGTTCTATGTGTCAATTTGATTTTTGTTCCATAAACATTTTGTATGTCAGTTTGATTATGTTCTATAAACGTTCTATGTGTCAGTTTGATTCTGTTCTATAAATATTCTATGTGTCAGTTTGATTCTGTTCTAAAATGTTCTATGTCAGTTTGATTTTGTTCTATAAATGTTCCATATTAGTTTGATACTATTCTATAAATGTTATATGCCAGTTTGATACTGTTCTATACATGTTCTATGTCAGTTTGATACTGTTTTATAAATATGTTATATTAGTGTAAGTCTGTTCTACAAATACTCCATCAGTCTGATTATGTTCTGCGAATGTTCTATGACAGTTTGATTCTGTTCTGCAAATGTTCTATGCCAGATTATTGCTGCTCTAGAAATGTTCTATGTCAGTTTGATAATGTTCTATAAATGTTCTGTGTAAGTTTGGCACTGTTCTATAAATGTTCTATGTCAGTTTGATTCTGTTCAATAAATGTTCTATGTCATTTGAAGCTAGGATTTTGATCTTGCATGTGAATTAGAATGCTCCCCTGATCTGTCTCGTGACCAAAAATATGTTTGTGTGAGTGACCTCTGTCCTAATATATGTTTGTGTGTCTCCTGTCCTAAATCACATCTGTATGAGCGACCCCTGTCCACTATAAGCCAGATGTGCAACAAACTGTAGACTGTTGTGCCAGCAACACGGACCAGGAGAGGACAACGGCCAACATCCACTTACCTAGGGCACCTTGGTCTAGCGGTGGTGGAGGAGAAGAAAATAGAACCAAGTGGTGACTACATTCAGGCAATGATATCAGCTTCACAGTACAACATGAGAGCAGTCAGAGATAATCAAGTGGTGACTACATTCAGGCAATGATGTCAGCTGTCACAGTACATCATGAGAGCAGTTAGAGATAATCAAGTGGTGACTACATTCAGGCAATGATATCAGCTGTCACAGTACAATATGAGTGAGGACAGTCAGAGATAATCAAGTGGTGACTACATTCAGGCAATGATATCAGCTGTCACAGTACAACATGAGAACAGTCAGAGATAATCAAGTGGTGACTACATTCAGACAATGATATCAGCTGTCACAGTACAACATGAGTGAGGACAGTCATAGATAATCAAGTGGTGACTACATTCAGGCAATGATATTAGCTGTCACAGTACAACATGAGTGAGGACAGTCAGAGATAATCAAGTGGTGACTACATTCAGGCAATGATATCAGCTGTCACAGTACAACATGAGTGAGGACAGTCAGAGATAATCAAGTGGTGACTACATTCAGGCAATGATATCAGCTGTCACAGTACAATATGAGTGAGGACAGTCAGAGATAATCAAGTGGTGACTACATTCAGGCAATGATATCAGCTGTCACAGTACAACATGAGTGAGGACAGTCAGAGATAATCAAGTGGTGACTACATTCAAGCAATGATATCAGCTGTCACAGTACAATATGAGTGAGGACAGTCAGAGATAATCAAGTGGTGACTACATTCAAGCAATGATATTAGCTGTCACAGTACAACATGAGTGAGGACAGTCAGAGATAATCAAGTGGTGACTACATTCAAGCAATGATATCAGCTGTCACAGTACAACATGAGAGCAGTCAGAGATAATCAAGTGGTGACTACATTCAGGCAATGATATCAGCTGTCACAGTATAACATGAGTGAGGACAGTCAGAGATAATCAAGTGGTGACTACATTCAAGCAATGATATCAGCTGTCACAGTACAACATGAGAGCAGTCACAGATAATCAAGTGGTGACTACATTCAGACAATGATATCAGCTGTTATAGTATAACATGAGTGAGGACAGTCAGAGATAATCAAGTGGTGACTACATTCAGACAATGATATCAGCTGTCACAGTATAACATGAGAGCAGTCAGAGATAATCAAGTGGTGACTACATTCAGACAATGATATCAGCTGTCACAGTATAACATGAGTGAGGGCAGTCAGAGATAATCAAGTGGTGACTACATTCAAGCAATGATATCAGCTGTCACAGTACAACATGAGAGCAGTCAGAGATAATCAAGTGGTGACTACATTCAGGCAATGATATCAGCTGTTATAGTATAACATGAGTGAGGACAGTCAGAGATAATCAAGTGGTGACTACATTCAGACAACGATATCAGCTGTCACAGTATAACATGAGTGAGGACAGTCAGAGATAATCAAGTGGTGACTACATTCAGGCAATGATATCAGCTGTCACAGTATAACATGAGAGCAGTCAGAGATAATCAAGTGGTGACTACATTCAGACAATGATATCAGCTGTCAAAGTATAACATGAGTGAGGGCAGTCAGAGATAATCAAGTGGTGACTACATTCAAGCAATGATATCAGCTGTCACAGTACAACATGAGAGCAGTCAGAGATAATCAAGTGGTGACTACATTCAGACAATGATATCAGCTGTTATAGTATAACATGAGTGAGGACAGTCAGAGATAATCAAGTGGTGACTACATTCAGACAATGATATCAGCTGTCACAGTATAACATGAGTGAGGGCAGTCAGAGATAATCAAGTGGTGACTACATTCAAGCAATGATATCAGCTGTCACAGTACAACATGAGAGCAGTCAGAGATAATCAAGTGGTGACTACATTCAGACAATGATATCAGCTGTCACAGTACAACATGAGTGAGGACAGTCAGAGATAATCAAGTGGTGACTACATTCAGGCAATGATATCAGCTGTCACAGTACAACATGAGTGAGGACAGTCAGAGATAATCAAGTGGTGACTACATTCAAGCAATGATATCAGCTGTCACAGTACAACATGAGAGCAGTCAGAGATAATCAAGTGGTGACTACATTCAGGCAATGATATCAGCTGTCACAGTACAACATGAGAGCAGTCAGAGATAATCAAGTGGTGACTACATTCAGGCAATGATATCAGCTGTCACAGTACAACATGAGAGCAGTCAGAGATAATCAAGTGGTGACTACATTCAAGCAATGATATCAGCTGTCACAGTAAAACATGAGAGCAGTCAGAGATAATCAAGTGGTGACTACATTCAGACAATGATATCAGCTGTTATAGTATAACATGAGTGAGGACAGTCAGAGATAATCAAGTGGTGACTACATTCAGACAATGATATCAGCTGTCACAGTATAACATGAGAGCAGTCAGAGATAATCAAGTGGTGACTACATTCAGACAATGATATCAGCTGTCACAGTATAACATGAGTGAGGGCAGTCAGAGATAATCAAGTGGTGACTACATTCAAGCAATGATATCAGCTGTCACAGTACAACATGAGAGCAGTCAAAGATAATCAAGTGGTGACTACATTCAGACAATGATATCAGCTGTCACAGTACAACATGAGTGAGGACAGTCAGAGATAATCAAGTGGTGACTACATTCAAGCAATGATATCAGCTGTCACAGTACAATATTAGAGCAGTCAGAGATAATCAAGTGGTGACTACATTCAGGCAATGATATCAGCTGTCACAGTACAACATGAGTGAGGACAGTCAGAGATAATCAAGTGGTGACTACATTCAAGCAATGATATCAGCTGTCACAGTACAATATTAGAGCAGTCCGAGATAATCAAGTGGTGACTACATTCAAGCAATGATATCAGCTGTCACAGTACAACATGAGAGCAGTCAGAGATAATCAAGCGGTGACTACATTCAGACAATGATATCAGCTGTCACAGTATAACATGAGTGAGGACAGTCAGAGATAATCAAGTGGTGACTACATTCAAGCAATGATATCAGCTGTCACAGTACAATATTAGAGCAGTCAGAGATAATCAAGTGGTGACTACATTCAGGCAATGATATCAGCTGTCACAGTACAACATGAGTGAGGACAGTCAGAGATAATCAAGTGGTGACTACATTCAGACAATGATATCAGCTGTCACAGTACAACATGAGAGCAGTCAGAGATAATCAAGTGGTGACTACTTACACGCAATGATATCAGCTGTCACAGTACAACATGAGTGAGGACAGTCAGTGATAATCAAGTGGTGACTACATTCAGACAATGATATCAGCTGCCACAGTACAACATGAGTGAGGACAGTCAGAGATAATCAAGTGGTGACTACATTCAGGCAATAATATCAGCTGTCACAGTACAATATTAGAGCAGTCAGAGATAATCAAGTGGTGACTACTTACACGCAATGATATCAGCTGTCACAGTACAACATGAGTGAGGACAGTCAGAGATAATCAAGTGGTGACTACATTCAGGCAATGATATCAGCTGTCACAGTACAATATGAGTGAGGACAGTCAGAGATAATCAAGTGGTGACTACATTCAGGCAATGATATCAGCTGTCACAGTACAACATGAGTGAGGACAGTCAGAGATAATCAAGTGGTGACTACATTCAAGCAATGATATCAGCTGTCACAGTACAATATGAGTGAGGACAGTCAGAGATAATCAAGTGGTGACTACATTCAAGCAATGATATTAGCTGTCACAGTACAACATGAGTGAGGACAGTCAGAGATAATCAAGTGGTGACTACATTCAAGCAATGATATCAGCTGTCACAGTACAACATGAGAGCAGTCAGAGATAATCAAGTGGTGACTACATTCAGGCAATGATATCAGCTGTCACAGTATAACATGAGTGAGGACAGTCAGAGATAATCAAGTGGTGACTACATTCAAGCAATGATATCAGCTGTCACAGTACAACATGAGAGCAGTCAGAGATAATCAAGTGGTGACTACATTCAGACAATGATATCAGCTGTTATAGTATAACATGAGTGAGGACAGTCAGAGATAATCAAGTGGTGACTACATTCAGACAATGATATCAGCTGTCACAGTATAACATGAGTGAGGACAGTCAGAGATAATCAAGTGGTGACTACATTCAGGCAATGATATCAGCTGTCACAGTATAACATGAGAGCAGTCAGAGATAATCAAGTGGTGACTACATTCAGACAATGATATCAGCTGTCAAAGTATAACATGAGTGAGGGCAGTCAGAGATAATCAAGTGGTGACTACATTCAAGCAATGATATCAGCTGTCACAGTACAACATGAGAGCAGTCAGAGATAATCAAGTGGTGACTACATTCAGACAATGATATCAGCTGTTATAGTATAACATGAGTGAGGACAGTCAGAGATAATCAAGTGGTGACTACATTCAGACAATGATATCAGCTGTCACAGTATAACATGAGAGCAGTCAGAGATAATCAAGTGGTGACTACATTCAGACAATGATATCAGCTGTCACAGTATAACATGAGTGAGGGCAGTCAGAGATAATCAAGTGGTGACTACATTCAAGCAATGATATCAGCTGTCACAGTACAACATGAGAGCAGTCAGAGATAATCAAGTGGTGACTACATTCAGACAATGATATCAGCTGTCACAGTACAACATGAGTGAGGACAGTCAGAGATAATCAAGTGGTGACTACATTCAGGCAATGATATCAGCTGTCACAGTACAACATGAGTGAGGACAGTCAGAGATAATCAAGTGGTGACTACATTCAAGCAATGATATCAGCTGTCACAGTACAACATGAGAGCAGTCAGAGATAATCAAGTGGTGACTACATTCAGGCAATGATATCAGCTGTCACAGTATAACATGAGTGAGGACAGTCAGAGATAATCAAGTGGTGACTACATTCAGGCAATGATATCAGCTGTCACAGTATAACATGAGAGCAGTCAGAGATAATCAAGTGGTGACTACATTCAGGCAATGATATCAGCTGTCACAGTACAACATGAGTGAGGACAGTCAGAGATAATCAAGTGGTGACTACATTCAGGCAATGATGTCAGCTGTCACAGTACAACATGAGTGAGGACAGTCAGAGATAATCAAGTGGTGACTACATTCAGGCAATTGATATCAGCTGTCACAGTACAACATGAGAGCAGTCAGAGATAATCAAGTGGTGACTACATTCAGGCAATGATATCAGCTGTCACAGTACAACATGAGAGCAGTCAGAGATAATCAAGTGGTGACTACATTCAGGCAATGATATCAGCTGTCACAGTACAACATGAGAGCAGTCAGAGATAATCAAGTGGTGACTACATTCAAGCAATGATATCAGCTGTCACAGTACAACATGAGTGAGGACAGTCAGAGATAATCAAGTGGTGACTACATTCAGACAATGATATCAGCTGTCACAGTACAACATGAGTGAGGACAGTCAGAGATAATCAAGTGGTGACTACATTCAAGCAATGATATCAGCTGTCACAGTACAATATTAGAGCAGTCAGAGATAATCAAGTGGTGACTACATTCAGGCAATGATATCAGCTGTCACAGTACAACATGAGTGAGGACAGTCAGAGATAATCAAGTGGTGACTACATTCAAGCAATGATATCAGCTGTCACAGTACAATATTAGAGCAGTCAGAGATAATCAAGTGGTGACTACATTCAAGCAATGATATCAGCTGTCACAGTACAACATGAGAGCAGTCAGAGATAATCAAGCGGTGACTACATTCAGACAATGATATCAGCTGTCACAGTATAACATGAGTGAGGACAGTCAGAGATAATCAAGTGGTGACTACATTCAAGCAATGATATCAGCTGTCACAGTACAATATTAGAGCAGTCAGAGATAATCAAGTGGTGACTACATTCAGGCAATGATATCAGCTGTCACAGTACAACATGAGTGAGGACAGTCAGAGATAATCAAGTGGTGACTACATTCAGACAATGATATCAGCTGTCACAGTACAACATGAGAGCAGTCAGAGATAATCAAGTGGTGACTACTTACACGCAATGATATCAGCTGTCACAGTACAACATGAGTGAGGACAGTCAGTGATAATCAAGTGGTGACTACATTCAGACAATGATATCAGCTGCCACAGTACAACATGAGTGAGGACAGTCAGAGATAATCAAGTGGTGACTACATTCAGGCAATAATATCAGCTGTCACAGTACAATATTAGAGCAGTCAGAGATAATCAAGTGGTGACTACTTACACGCAATGATATAAGCTGTCACAGTACAACATGAGTGAGGACAGTCAGAGATAATCAAGTGGTGACTACATTCAGGCAATGATATCAGCTGTCACAGTACAATATGAGTGAGGACAGTCAGAGATAATCAAGTGGTGACTACATTCAGGCAATGATATCAGCTGTCACAGTACAACATGAGTGAGGACAGTCAGAGATAATCAAGTGGTGACTACATTCAAGCAATGATATCAGCTGTCACAGTACAATATTAGAGCAGTCAGAGATAATCAAGTGGTGACTACATTCAGGCAATGATATCAGCTGTCACAGTACAACATGAGTGAGGACAGTCAGAGATAATCAAGTGGTGACTACATTCAAGCAATGATATCAGCTGTCACAGTACAATATTAGAGCAGTCAGAGATAATCAAGTGGTGACTACATTCAAGCAATGATATCAGCTGTCACAGTACAACATGAGAGCAGTCAGAGATAATCAAGCGGTGACTACATTCAGACAATGATATCAGCTGTCACAGTATAACATGAGTGAGGACAGTCAGAGATAATCAAGTGGTGACTACATTCAAGCAATGATATCAGCTGTCACAGTACAATATTAGAGCAGTCAGAGATAATCAAGTGGTGACTACATTCAGGCAATGATATCAGCTGTCACAGTACAACATGAGTGAGGACAGTCAGAGATAATCAAGTGGTGACTACATTCAGGCAATGATATCAGCTGTCACAGTACAACATGAGTGAGGACAGTCAGAGATAATCAAGTGGTGACTACATTCAAGCAATGATATCAGCTGTCACAGTACAATATGAGTGAGGACAGTCAGAGATAATCAAGTGGTGACTACATTCAAGCAATGATATTAGCTGTCACAGTACAACATGAGTGAGGACAGTCAGAGATAATCAAGTGGTGACTACATTCAAGCAATGATATCAGCTGTCACAGTACAACATGAGAGCAGTCAGAGATAATCAAGTGGTGACTACATTCAGGCAATGATATCAGCTGTCACAGTATAACATGAGTGAGGACAGTTAGAGATAATCAAGTGGTGACTACATTCAAGCAATGATATCAGCTGTCACAGTACAACATGAGAGCAGTCAGAGATAATCAAGTGGTGACTACATTCAGACAATGATATCAGCTGTTATAGTATAACATGAGTGAGGACAGTCAGAGATAATCAAGTGGTGACTACATTCAGACAATGATATCAGCTGTCACAGTATAACATGAGTGAGGACAGTCAGAGATAATCAAGTGGTGACTACATTCAGGCAATGATATCAGCTGTCACAGTATAACATGAGAGCAGTCAGAGATAATCAAGTGGTGACTACATTCAGACAATGATATCAGCTGTCAAAGTATAACATGAGTGAGGGCAGTCAGAGATAATCAAGTGGTGACTACATTCAAGCAATGATATCAGCTGTCACAGTACAACATGAGAGCAGTCAGAGATAATCAAGTGGTGACTACATTCAGACAATGATATCAGCTGTCACAGTACAACATGAGTGAGGACAGTCAGAGATAATCAAGTGGTGACTACATTCAAGCAATGATATCAGCTGTCACAGTACAATATTAGAGCAGTCAGAGATAATCAAGTGGTGACTACATTCAGGCAATGATATCAGCTGTCACAGTACAACATGAGTGAGGACAGTCAGAGATAATCAAGTGGTGACTACATTCAAGCAATGATATCAGCTGTCACAGTACAATATTAGAGCAGTCCGAGATAATCAAGTGGTGACTACATTCAAGCAATGATATCAGCTGTCACAGTACAACATGAGAGCAGTCAGAGATAATCAAGCGGTGACTACATTCAGACAATGATATCAGCTGTCACAGTATAACATGAGTGAGGACAGTCAGAGATAATCAAGTGGTGACTACATTCAAGCAATGATATCAGCTGTCACAGTACAATATTAGAGCAGTCAGAGATAATCAAGTGGTGACTACATTCAGGCAATGATATCAGCTGTCACAGTACAACATGAGTGAGGACAGTCAGAGATAATCAAGTGGTGACTACATTCAGACAATGATATCAGCTGTCACAGTACAACATGAGAGCAGTCAGAGATAATCAAGTGGTGACTACTTACACGCAATGATATCAGCTGTCACAGTACAACATGAGTGAGGACAGTCAGTGATAATCAAGTGGTGACTACATTCAGACAATGATATCAGCTGCCACAGTACAACATGAGTGAGGACAGTCAGAGATAATCAAGTGGTGACTACATTCAGGCAATAATATCAGCTGTCACAGTACAATATTAGAGCAGTCAGAGATAATCAAGTGGTGACTACTTACACGCAATGATATCAGCTGTCACAGTACAACATGAGTGAGGACAGTCAGAGATAATCAAGTGGTGACTACATTCAGGCAATGATATCAGCTGTCACAGTACAATATGAGTGAGGACAGTCAGAGATAATCAAGTGGTGACTACATTCAGGCAATGATATCAGCTGTCACAGTACAACATGAGTGAGGACAGTCAGAGATAATCAAGTGGTGACTACATTCAAGCAATGATATCAGCTGTCACAGTACAATATGAGTGAGGACAGTCAGAGATAATCAAGTGGTGACTACATTCAAGCAATGATATTAGCTGTCACAGTACAACATGAGTGAGGACAGTCAGAGATAATCAAGTGGTGACTACATTCAAGCAATGATATCAGCTGTCACAGTACAACATGAGAGCAGTCAGAGATAATCAAGTGGTGACTACATTCAGGCAATGATATCAGCTGTCACAGTATAACATGAGTGAGGACAGTCAGAGATAATCAAGTGGTGACTACATTCAAGCAATGATATCAGCTGTCACAGTACAACATGAGAGCAGTCAGAGATAATCAAGTGGTGACTACATTCAGACAATGATATCAGCTGTTATAGTATAACATGAGTGAGGACAGTCAGAGATAATCAAGTGGTGACTACATTCAGACAATGATATCAGCTGTCACAGTATAACATGAGTGAGGACAGTCAGAGATAATCAAGTGGTGACTACATTCAGGCAATGATATCAGCTGTCACAGTATAACATGAGAGCAGTCAGAGATAATCAAGTGGTGACTACATTCAGACAATGATATCAGCTGTCAAAGTATAACATGAGTGAGGGCAGTCAGAGATAATCAAGTGGTGACTACATTCAAGCAATGATATCAGCTGTCACAGTACAACATGAGAGCAGTCAGAGATAATCAAGTGGTGACTACATTCAGACAATGATATCAGCTGTTATAGTATAACATGAGTGAGGACAGTCAGAGATAATCAAGTGGTGACTACATTCAGACAATGATATCAGCTGTCACAGTATAACATGAGAGCAGTCAGAGATAATCAAGTGGTGACTACATTCAGACAATGATATCAGCTGTCACAGTATAACATGAGTGAGGGCAGTCAGAGATAATCAAGTGGTGACTACATTCAAGCAATGATATCAGCTGTCACAGTACAACATGAGAGCAGTCAGAGATAATCAAGTGGTGACTACATTCAGACAATGATATCAGCTGTCACAGTACAACATGAGTGAGGACAGTCAGAGATAATCAAGTGGTGACTACATTCAGGCAATGATATCAGCTGTCACAGTACAACATGAGTGAGGACAGTCAGAGATAATCAAGTGGTGACTACATTCAAGCAATGATATCAGCTGTCACAGTACAACATGAGAGCAGTCAGAGATAATCAAGTGGTGACTACATTCAGGCAATGATATCAGCTGTCACAGTATAACATGAGTGAGGACAGTCAGAGATAATCAAGTGGTGACTACATTCAGGCAATGATATCAGCTGTCACAGTATAACATGAGAGCAGTCAGAGATAATCAAGTGGTGACTACATTCAGGCAATGATATCAGCTGTCACAGTACAACATGAGTGAGGACAGTCAGAGATAATCAAGTGGTGACTACATTCAGGCAATGATGTCAGCTGTCACAGTACAACATGAGTGAGGACAGTCAGAGATAATCAAGTGGTGACTACATTCAGGCAATTGATATCAGCTGTCACAGTACAACATGAGAGCAGTCAGAGATAATCAAGTGGTGACTACATTCAGGCAATGATATCAGCTGTCACAGTACAACATGAGAGCAGTCAGAGATAATCAAGTGGTGACTACATTCAGGCAATGATATCAGCTGTCACAGTACAACATGAGAGCAGTCAGAGATAATCAAGTGGTGACTACATTCAAGCAATGATATCAGCTGTCACAGTACAACATGAGTGAGGACAGTCAGAGATAATCAAGTGGTGACTACATTCAGACAATGATATCAGCTGTCACAGTACAACATGAGTGAGGACAGTCAGAGATAATCAAGTGGTGACTACATTCAAGCAATGATATCAGCTGTCACAGTACAATATTAGAGCAGTCAGAGATAATCAAGTGGTGACTACATTCAGGCAATGATATCAGCTGTCACAGTACAACATGAGTGAGGACAGTCAGAGATAATCAAGTGGTGACTACATTCAAGCAATGATATCAGCTGTCACAGTACAATATTAGAGCAGTCAGAGATAATCAAGTGGTGACTACATTCAAGCAATGATATCAGCTGTCACAGTACAACATGAGAGCAGTCAGAGATAATCAAGCGGTGACTACATTCAGACAATGATATCAGCTGTCACAGTATAACATGAGTGAGGACAGTCAGAGATAATCAAGTGGTGACTACATTCAAGCAATGATATCAGCTGTCACAGTACAATATTAGAGCAGTCAGAGATAATCAAGTGGTGACTACATTCAGGCAATGATATCAGCTGTCACAGTACAACATGAGTGAGGACAGTCAGAGATAATCAAGTGGTGACTACATTCAGACAATGATATCAGCTGTCACAGTACAACATGAGAGCAGTCAGAGATAATCAAGTGGTGACTACTTACACGCAATGATATCAGCTGTCACAGTACAACATGAGTGAGGACAGTCAGAGATAATCAAGTGGTGACTACATTCAGGCAATAATATCAGCTGTCACAGTACAATATTAGAGCAGTCAGAGATAATCAAGTGGTGACTACTTACACGCAATGATATAAGCTGTCACAGTACAACATGAGTGAGGACAGTCAGAGATAATCAAGTGGTGACTACATTCAGGCAATGATATCAGCTGTCACAGTACAATATGAGTGAGGACAGTCAGAGATAATCAAGTGGTGACTACATTCAGGCAATGATATCAGCTGTCACAGTACAACATGAGTGAGGACAGTCAGACATAATCAAGTGGTGACTACATTCAAGCAATGATATCAGCTGTCACAGTACAATATTAGAGCAGTCAGAGATAATCAAGTGGTGACTACATTCAGGCAATGATATCAGCTGTCACAGTACAACATGAGTGAGGACAGTCAGAGATAATCAAGTGGTGACTACATTCAAGCAATGATATCAGCTGTCACAGTACAATATTAGAGCAGTCAGAGATAATCAAGTGGTGACTACATTCAAGCAATGATATCAGCTGTCACAGTACAACATGAGAGCAGTCAGAGATAATCAAGCGGTGACTACATTCAGACAATGATATCAGCTGTCACAGTATAACATGAGTGAGGACAGTCAGAGATAATCAAGTGGTGACTACATTCAAGCAATGATATCAGCTGTCACAGTACAATATTAGAGCAGTCAGAGATAATCAAGTGGTGACTACATTCAGGCAATGATATCAGCTGTCACAGTACAACATGAGTGAGGACAGTCAGAGATAATCAAGTGGTGACTACATTCAGGCAATGATATCAGCTGTCACAGTACAACATGAGTGAGGACAGTCAGAGATAATCAAGTGGTGACTACATTCAAGCAATGATATCAGCTGTCACAGTACAATATGAGTGAGGACAGTCAGAGATAATCAAGTGGTGACTACATTCAAGCAATGATATTAGCTGTCACAGTACAACATGAGTGAGGACAGTCAGAGATAATCAAGTGGTGACTACATTCAAGCAATGATATCAGCTGTCACAGTACAACATGAGAGCAGTCAGAGATAATCAAGTGGTGACTACATTCAGGCAATGATATCAGCTGTCACAGTATAACATGAGTGAGGACAGTTAGAGATAATCAAGTGGTGACTACATTCAAGCAATGATATCAGCTGTCACAGTACAACATGAGAGCAGTCAGAGATAATCAAGTGGTGACTACATTCAGACAATGATATCAGCTGTTATAGTATAACATGAGTGAGGACAGTCAGAGATAATCAAGTGGTGACTACATTCAGACAATGATATCAGCTGTCACAGTATAACATGAGTGAGGACAGTCAGAGATAATCAAGTGGTGACTACATTCAGGCAATGATATCAGCTGTCACAGTATAACATGAGAGCAGTCAGAGATAATCAAGTGGTGACTACATTCAGACAATGATATCAGCTGTCAAAGTATAACATGAGTGAGGGCAGTCGGAGATAATCAAGTGGTGACTACATTCAAGCAATGATATCAGCTGTCACAGTACAACATGAGAGCAGTCAGAGATAATCAAGTGGTGACTACATTCAGACAATGATATCAGCTGTTATAGTATAACATGAGTGAGGACAGTCAGAGATAATCAAGTGGTGACTACATTCAGACAATGATATCAGCTGTCACAGTACAACATGAGTGAGGACAGTCAGAGATAATCAAGTGGTGACTACATTCAAGCAATGATATCAGCTGTCACAGTACAATATGAGTGAGGACAGTCAGAGATAATCAAGTGGTGACTACATTCAAGCAATGATATTAGCTGTCACAGTACAACATGAGTGAGGACAGTCAGAGATAATCAAGTGGTGACTACATTCAAGCAATGATATCAGCTGTCACAGTACAACATGAGAGCAGTCAGAGATAATCAAGTGGTGACTACATTCAGGCAATGATATCAGCTGTCACAGTATAACATGAGTGAGGACAGTCAGAGATAATCAAGTGGTGACTACATTCAAGCAATGATATCAGCTGTCACAGTACAACATGAGAGCAGTCAGAGATAATCAAGTGGTGACTACATTCAGACAATGATATCAGCTGTTATAGTATAACATGAGTGAGGACAGTCAGAGATAATCAAGTGGTGACTACATTCAGACAATGATATCAGCTGTCACAGTATAACATGAGTGAGGACAGTCAGAGATAATCAAGTGGTGACTACATTCAGGCAATGATATCAGCTGTCACAGTATAACATGAGAGCAGTCAGAGATAATCAAGTGGTGACTACATTCAGACAATGATATCAGCTGTCAAAGTATAACATGAGTGAGGGCAGTCAGAGATAATCAAGTGGTGACTACATTCAAGCAATGATATCAGCTGTCACAGTACAACATGAGAGCAGTCAGAGATAATCAAGTGGTGACTACATTCAGACAATGATATCAGCTGTTATAGTATAACATGAGTGAGGACAGTCAGAGATAATCAAGTGGTGACTACATTCAGACAATGATATCAGCTGTCACAGTATAACATGAGAGCAGTCAGAGATAATCAAGTGGTGACTACATTCAGACAATGATATCAGCTGTCACAGTATAACATGAGTGAGGGCAGTCAGAGATAATCAAGTGGTGACTACATTCAAGCAATGATATCAGCTGTCACAGTACAACATGAGAGCAGTCAGAGATAATCAAGTGGTGACTACATTCAGACAATGATATCAGCTGTCACAGTACAACATGAGTGAGGACAGTCAGAGATAATCAAGTGGTGACTACATTCAGGCAATGATATCAGCTGTCACAGTACAACATGAGTGAGGACAGTCAGAGATAATCAAGTGGTGACTACATTCAAGCAATGATATCAGCTGTCACAGTACAACATGAGAGCAGTCAGAGATAATCAAGTGGTGACTACATTCAGGCAATGATATCAGCTGTCACAGTATAACATGAGTGAGGACAGTCAGAGATAATCAAGTGGTGACTACATTCAGGCAATGATATCAGCTGTCACAGTATAACATGAGAGCAGTCAGAGATAATCAAGTGGTGACTACATTCAGGCAATGATATCAGCTGTCACAGTACAACATGAGTGAGGACAGTCAGAGATAATCAAGTGGTGACTACATTCAGGCAATGATGTCAGCTGTCACAGTACAACATGAGTGAGGACAGTCAGAGATAATCAAGTGGTGACTACATTCAGGCAATGATATCAGCTGTCACAGTACAACATGAGAGCAGTCAGAGATAATCAAGTGGTGACTACATTCAGGCAATGATATCAGCTGTCACAGTACAACATGAGAGCAGTCAGAGATAATCAAGTGGTGACTACATTCAGGCAATGATATCAGCTGTCACAGTACAACATGAGAGCAGTCAGAGATAATCAAGTGGTGACTACATTCAAGCAATGATATCAGCTGTCACAGTACAACATGAGTGAGGACAGTCAGAGATAATCAAGTGGTGACTACATTCAGACAATGATATCAGCTGTCACAGTACAACATGAGTGAGGACAGTCAGAGATAATCAAGTGGTGACTACATTCAAGCAATGATATCAGCTGTCACAGTACAATATTAGAGCAGTCAGAGATAATCAAGTGGTGACTACATTCAGGCAATGATATCAGCTGTCACAGTACAACATGAGTGAGGACAGTCAGAGATAATCAAGTGGTGACTACATTCAAGCAATGATATCAGCTGTCACAGTACAATATTAGAGCAGTCAGAGATAATCAAGTGGTGACTACATTCAAGCAATGATATCAGCTGTCACAGTACAACATGAGAGCAGTCAGAGATAATCAAGCGGTGACTACATTCAGACAATGATATCAGCTGTCACAGTATAACATGAGTGAGGACAGTCAGAGATAATCAAGTGGTGACTACATTCAAGCAATGATATCAGCTGTCACAGTACAATATTAGAGCAGTCAGAGATAATCAAGTGGTGACTACATTCAGGCAATGATATCAGCTGTCACAGTACAACATGAGTGAGGACAGTCAGAGATAATCAAGTGGTGACTACATTCAGACAATGATATCAGCTGTCACAGTACAACATGAGAGCAGTCAGAGATAATCAAGTGGTGACTACTTACACGCAATGATATCAGCTGTCACAGTACAACATGAGTGAGGACAGTCAGTGATAATCAAGTGGTGACTACATTCAGACAATGATATCAGCTGCCACAGTACAACATGAGTGAGGACAGTCAGAGATAATCAAGTGGTGACTACATTCAGGCAATAATATCAGCTGTCACAGTACAATATTAGAGCAGTCAGAGATAATCAAGTGGTGACTACTTACACGCAATGATATAAGCTGTCACAGTACAACATGAGTGAGGACAGTCAGAGATAATCAAGTGGTGACTACATTCAGGCAATGATATCAGCTGTCACAGTACAATATGAGTGAGGACAGTCAGAGATAATCAAGTGGTGACTACATTCAGGCAATGATATCAGCTGTCACAGTACAACATGAGTGAGGACAGTCAGAGATAATCAAGTGGTGACTACATTCAAGCAATGATATCAGCTGTCACAGTACAATATTAGAGCAGTCAGAGATAATCAAGTGGTGACTACATTCAGGCAATGATATCAGCTGTCACAGTACAACATGAGTGAGGACAGTCAGAGATAATCAAGTGGTGACTACATTCAAGCAATGATATCAGCTGTCACAGTACAATATTAGAGCAGTCAGAGATAATCAAGTGGTGACTACATTCAAGCAATGATATCAGCTGTCACAGTACAACATGAGAGCAGTCAGAGATAATCAAGCGGTGACTACATTCAGACAATGATATCAGCTGTCACAGTATAACATGAGTGAGGACAGTCAGAGATAATCAAGTGGTGACTACATTCAAGCAATGATATCAGCTGTCACAGTACAATATTAGAGCAGTCAGAGATAATCAAGTGGTGACTACATTCAGGCAATGATATCAGCTGTCACAGTACAACATGAGTGAGGACAGTCAGAGATAATCAAGTGGTGACTACATTCAGACAATGATATCAGCTGTCACAGTACAACATGAGAGCAGTCAGAGATAATCAAGTGGTGACTACTTACACGCAATGATATCAGCTGTCACAGTACAACATGAGTGAGGACAGTCAGTGATAATCAAGTGGTGACTACATTCAGACAATGATATCAGCTGCCACAGTACAACATGAGTGAGGACAGTCAGAGATAATCAAGTGGTGACTACATTCAGGCAATAATATCAGCTGTCACAGTACAATATTAGAGCAGTCAGAGATAATCAAGTGGTGACTACTTACACGCAATGATATCAGCTGTCACAGTACAACATGAGTGAGGACAGTCAGAGATAATCAAGTGGTGACTACATTCAGGCAATGATATCAGCTGTCACAGTACAATATGAGTGAGGACAGTCAGAGATAATCAAGTGGTGACTACATTCAGGCAATGATATCAGCTGTCACAGTACAACATGAGTGAGGACAGTCAGAGATAATCAAGTGGTGACTACATTCAAGCAATGATATCAGCTGTCACAGTACAATATGAGTGAGGACAGTCAGAGATAATCAAGTGGTGACTACATTCAAGCAATGATATTAGCTGTCACAGTACAACATGAGTGAGGACAGTCAGAGATAATCAAGTGGTGACTACATTCAAGCAATGATATCAGCTGTCACAGTACAACATGAGAGCAGTCAGAGATAATCAAGTGGTGACTACATTCAGGCAATGATATCAGCTGTCACAGTATAACATGAGTGAGGACAGTCAGAGATAATCAAGTGGTGACTACATTCAAGCAATGATATCAGCTGTCACAGTACAACATGAGAGCAGTCAGAGATAATCAAGTGGTGACTACATTCAGACAATGATATCAGCTGTTATAGTATAACATGAGTGAGGACAGTCAGAGATAATCAAGTGGTGACTACATTCAGACAATGATATCAGCTGTCACAGTATAACATGAGAGCAGTCAGAGATAATCAAGTGGTGACTACATTCAGACAATGATATCAGCTGTCACAGTATAACATGAGTGAGGGCAGTCAGAGATAATCAAGTGGTGACTACATTCAAGCAATGATATCAGCTGTCACAGTACAACATGAGAGCAGTCAGAGATAATCAAGTGGTGACTACATTCAGACAATGATATCAGCTGTTATAGTATAACATGAGTGAGGACAGTCAGAGATAATCAAGTGGTGACTACATTCAGACAATGATATCAGCTGTCACAGTATAACATGAGTGAGGACAGTCAGAGATAATCAAGTGGTGACTACATTCAGGCAATGATATCAGCTGTCACAGTATAACATGAAAGCAGTCAGAGATAATCAAGTGGTGACTACATTCAGACAATGATATCAGCTGTCAAAGTATAACATGAGTGAGGGCAGTCAGAGATAATCAAGTGGTGACTACATTCAAGCAATGATATCAGCTGTCACAGTACAACATGAGAGCAGTCAGAGATAATCAAGTGGTGACTACATTCAGACAATGATATCAGCTGTTATAGTATAACATGAGTGAGGACAGTCAGAGATAATCAAGTGGTGACTACATTCAGACAATGATATCAGCTGTCACAGTATAACATGAGAGCAGTCAGAGATAATCAAGTGGTGACTACATTCAGGCAATGATATCAGCTGTCACAGTACAACATGAGTGAGGACAGTCAGAGATAATCAAGTGGTGACTACATTCAAGCAATGATATCAGCTGTCACAGTACAATATTAGAGCAGTCAGAGATAATCAAGTGGTGACTACATTCAGGCAATGATATCAGCTGTCACAGTACAACATGAGTGAGGACAGTCAGAGATAATCAAGTGGTGACTACATTCAAGCAATGATATCAGCTGTCACAGTACAATATTAGAGCAGTCAGAGATAATCAAGTGGTGACTACATTCAAGCAATGATATCAGCTGTCACAGTACAACATGAGAGCAGTCAGAGATAATCAAGCGGTGACTACATTCAGACAATGATATCAGCTGTCACAGTATAACATGAGTGAGGACAGTCAGAGATAATCAAGTGGTGACTACATTCAAGCAATGATATCAGCTGTCACAGTACAATATTAGAGCAGTCAGAGATAATCAAGTGGTGACTACATTCAGGCAATGATATCAGCTGTCACAGTACAACATGAGTGAGGACAGTCAGAGATAATCAAGTGGTGACTACATTCAGACAATGATATCAGCTGTCACAGTACAACATGAGAGCAGTCAGAGATAATCAAGTGGTGACTACTTACACGCAATGATATCAGCTGTCACAGTACAACATGAGTGAGGACAGTCAGTGATAATCAAGTGGTGACTACATTCAGACAATGATATCAGCTGCCACAGTACAACATGAGTGAGGACAGTCAGAGATAATCAAGTGGTGACTACATTCAGGCAATAATATCAGCTGTCACAGTACAATATTAGAGCAGTCAGAGATAATCAAGTGGTGACTACTTACACGCAATGATATCAGCTGTCACAGTACAACATGAGTGAGGACAGTCAGAGATAATCAAGTGGTGACTACATTCAGGCAATGATATCAGCTGTCACAGTACAATATGAGTGAGGACAGTCAGAGATAATCAAGTGGTAAATACATTCAGGCAATGATATCAGCTGTCACAGTACAACATGAGTGAGGACAGTCAGAGATAATCAAGTGGTGACTACATTCAAGCAATGATATCAGCTGTCACAGTACAATATGAGTGAGGACAGTCAGAGATAATCAAGTGGTGACTACATTCAAGCAATGATATTAGCTGTCACAGTACAACATGAGTGAGGACAGTCAGAGATAATCAAGTGGTGACTACATTCAAGCAATGATATCAGCTGTCACAGTACAACATGAGAGCAGTCAGAGATAATCAAGTGGTGACTACATTCAGGCAATGATATCAGCTGTCACAGTATAACATGAGTGAGGACAGTCAGAGATAATCAAGTGGTGACTACATTCAAGCAATGATATCAGCTGTCACAGTACAACATGAGAGCAGTCAGAGATAATCAAGTGGTGACTACATTCAGACAATGATATCAGCTGTTATAGTATAACATGAGTGAGGACAGTCAGAGATAATCAAGTGGTGACTACATTCAGACAATGATATCAGCTGTCACAGTATAACATGAGAGCAGTCAGAGATAATCAAGTGGTGACTACATTCAGACAATGATATCAGCTGTCACAGTATAACATGAGTGAGGGCAGTCAGAGATAATCAAGTGGTGACTACATTCAAGCAATGATATCAGCTGTCACAGTACAACATGAGAGCAGTCAGAGATAATCAAGTGGTGACTACATTCAGACAATGATATCAGCTGTTATAGTATAACATGAGTGAGGACAGTCAGAGATAATCAAGTGGTGACTACATTCAGACAATGATATCAGCTGTCACAGTATAACATGAGTGAGGAAAGTCAGAGATAATCAAGTGGTGACTACATTCAGGCAATGATATCAGCTGTCACAGTATAACATGAGAGCAGTCAGAGATAATCAAGTGGTGACTACATTCAGACAATGATATCAGCTGTCAAAGTATAACATGAGTGAGGGCAGTCAGAGATAATCAAGTGGTGACTACATTCAAGCAATGATATCAGCTGTCACAGTACAACATGAGAGCAGTCAGAGATAATCAAGTGGTGACTACATTCAGACAATGATATCAGCTGTTATAGTATAACATGAGTGAGGACAGTCAGAGATAATCAAGTGGTGACTACATTCAGACAATGATATCAGCTGTCACAGTATAACATGAGAGCAGTCAGAGATAATCAAGTGGTGACTACATTCAGACAATGATATCAGCTGTCACAGTATAACATGAGTGAGGGCAGTCAGAGATAATCAAGTGGTGACTACATTCAAGCAATGATATCAGCTGTCACAGTACAACATGAGAGCAGTCAGAGATAATCAAGTGGTGACTACATTCAGACAATGATATCAGCTGTCACAGTACAACATGAGTGAGGACAGTCAGAGATAATCAAGTGGTGACTACATTCAGGCAATGATATCAGCTGTCACAGTACAACATGAGTGAGGACAGTCAGAGATAATCAAGTGGTGACTACATTCAAGCAATGATATCAGCTGTCACAGTACAACATGAGAGCAGTCAGAGATAATCAAGTTGTGACTACATTCAGGCAATGATATCAGCTGTCACAGTATAACATGAGTGAGGACAGTCAGAGATAATCAAGTGGTGACTACATTCAGGCAATGATATCAGCTGTCACAGTATAACATGAGAGCAGTCAGAGATAATCAAGTGGTGACTACATTCAGGCAATGATATCAGCTGTCACAGTACAACATGAGTGAGGACAGTCAGAGATAATCAAGTGGTGACTACATTCAGGCAATGATGTCAGCTGTCACAGTACAACATGAGTGAGGACAGTCAGAGATAATCAAGTGGTGACTACATTCAGGCAATGATATCAGCTGTCACAGTACAACATGAGAGCAGTCAGAGATAATCAAGTGGTGGCTACATTCAGGCAATGATATCAGCTGTCACAGTACAACATGAGAGCAGTCAGAGATAATCAAGTGGTGACTACATTCAGGCAATGATATCAGCTGTCACAGTACAACATGAGAGCAGTCAGAGATAATCAAGTGGTGACTACATTCAAGCAATGATATCAGCTGTCACAGTACAACATGAGTGAGGACAGTCAGAGATAATCAAGTGGTGACTACATTCAGACAATGATATCAGCTGTCACAGTACAACATGAGTGAGGACAGTCAGAGATAATCACGTGGTGACTACATTCAAGCAATGATATCAGCTGTCACAGTACAACATGAGAGCAGTCAAAGATAATCAAGTGGTGACTACATTCAGACAATGATATCAGCTGTCACAGTACAACATGAGTGAGGACAGTCAGAGATAATCAAGTGGTGACTACATTCAAGCAATGATATCAGCTGTCACAGTACAATATTAGAGCAGTCAGAGATAATCAAGTGGTGACTACATTCAGGCAATGATATCAGCTGTCACAGTACAACATGAGTGAGGACAGTCAGAGATAATCAAGTGGTGACTACATTCAAGCAATGATATCAGCTGTCACAGTACAATATTAGAGCAGTCAGAGATAATCAAGTGGTGACTACATTCAAGCAATGATATCAGCTGTCACAGTACAACATGAGAGCAGTCAGAGATAATCAAGCGGTGACTACATTCAGACAATGATATCAGCTGTCACAGTATAACATGAGTGAGGACAGTCAGAGATAATCAAGTGGTGACTACATTCAAGCAATGATATCAGCTGTCACAGTACAATATTAGAGCAGTCAGAGATAATCAAGTGGTGACTACATTCAGGCAATGATATCAGCTGTCACAGTACAACATGAGTGAGGACAGTCAGAGATAATCAAGTGGTGACTACATTCAGACAATGATATCAGCTGTCACAGTACAACATGAGAGCAGTCAGAGATAATCAAGTGGTGACTACTTACACGCAATGATATCAGCTGTCACAGTACAACATGAGTGAGGACAGTCAGTGATAATCAAGTGGTGACTACATTCAGACAATGATATCAGCTGCCACAGTACAACATGAGTGAGGACAGTCAGAGATAATCAAGTGGTGACTACATTCAGGCAATAATATCAGCTGTCACAGTACAATATTAGAGCAGTCAGAGATAATCAAGTGGTGACTACATTCAGGCAATGATATCAGCTGTCACAGTACAACATGAGAGCAGTCAGAGATAATCAAGTGGTGACTACATTCAGGCAATGATATCAGCTGTCACAGTACAACATGAGTGAGGACAGTCAGAGATAATCATGTGGTGACTACATTCAAGCAATGATATCAGCTGTCACAGTACAACATGAGAGCAGTCAGAGATAATCAAGTGGTGACTACATTCAGGCAATGATATCAGCTGTCACAGTACAACATGAGTGAGGACAGTCAGAGACAATCAAGTGGTGACTACATTCAGACAATGATATCAGCTGTCACAGTACAACATGAGTGAGGACAGTTAGACCTGGGTGAACCCGCGAGATATCAGAGATAAAACAGATACACAGTGTATATACGTTACAACCTACGCAAATCTCACAAACGGAAATCGCCGTGTGGAAAATAACAATGATAATAACGCATACATAAGTTACACCATAACACAACGAACCGACTACCTCAGAAGTCAGAGTGGGTTCGCCTAATGGCGAGGGACACTGGTAATAGGGAAAGCTAACCCACACGCAAAATTCTGTCCAGTGTTACAAGAAGTATGTATGGACTACGCTTGAGCTGAAAGCAAGATAGCGCATTAAAAAAATATATATATATACACACACACGCACGCACACACACACACGCACGCACGCACACACGCACGCACGCACATTGAATCCACGTTTCGATCTGAGTGATCTTCAGCAGGAACAACACAAACAGGTCTAGAGGGAAAAAAAAACAGGACACGAGAAAATTAAAGTAACAATCAAAAAGTACAGAGGGAAAGTATTGGGGGAGGGGAGGGGGCGGAGTTCTACACGGAGGACAGCCTAGTGGGTGATGACGATGATGATGATAATGGTGATGTGGGTGGGTGAGGAGAGGTGGGTGGTGGGTAGAGAGGTGGGTGGTGGGCAGAGAGGTGGGTGGTGGGTAGAGAGGTGGGTGATGGGCAGAGAGGTGGGTGGTGGGCAGAGAGGTGAGTGGTGGGCAGAGAGGTGGGTGATGGGCAGAGAGGTTGATGGTGGGCAAAGAGGTGGGTGGTGGGCAGAGATGTGGGTGGGGAAGAGAGGTGGGTGGGGGAAGAGAGGTGTGTGCGGGTATAAAAGGTGGGTTGTGGGCAGAGAGGTGGGTGATGGGCAGAGAGGTGGGTGGTGGGCAGAGAGGTGGGTGATGGGCAGAGAGGTTGATGGTGGGCAAAGAGGTGGGTGGTGGGCAGAGATGTGGGTGGGGAAGAGAGGTGGGTGGGGGAAGAGAGGTGTGTGCGGGTATAAAAGGTGGGTTGTGGGCAGAGAGGTGGGTGATGGGCAAAGAGATGGGTGGTGAGAGAAATGTGGGTGGGGTAGAGTGGTGGGTGAGGGTAGAGAGGTGGGGGTGCAACAGTATTGGGTGAAGGGGTTCATTGTGAATGCTACAGAATCCATTCACACACAGGTATTCCTTCCTTCCTTCCTTCCTTCTTTCCTTCCGTCCATCCTTCCTCCCTCCCAACCTCTCTCCCTCACTGCCTGCCTTCCTTCCTTCCTATCCGCCCGTTCTTTTCATGCGTTCGTGCTCTTCGTCCGTCTTTCTGTCCGTCTTTCTGTCCGTATGTCTGTCTCTCCGTCCGTTTGTCAGTCTCTTTGTCTGTCCACCTATCTGTCTATCTTGTCTTCTATGTCAAGTACGGATGATAGAATGGGTGAAGTTTATTTAGATGAAAGTACAACTGATAGGAGATCATTCAGAACAAGTGCGAATAGTATCACTAGACAAGTCTTTGGTTTGGAATCCACAAGGCAAAAGGAACTTAGGAAGATCGATGTTGTGAGCTGTAGATAGTTTAACGGACTGTGCTGTGAGCTGTAGATAGTTTAACGGACTGTGTTGTGAGTTGTAGATAGTTTAACGAACCATTGATGTTAGCTGTGGATAGTTTAACGGACTGTGTTGTGAGTTGTAGATAGTTTAACGAACCACTGATGTGAGCTGTAGATAGTTTAACGGACCATTAATGTAAGGTGTAGATAGTGTAACGGGCTGAGTTGTGAGCTGTAGATAGTGTAACGGACCATTGATGTGAGCTGTAGATAGTGTAACGGACCATTGATGTGAGCTGTAGATAGTGAAGCGGACCACTGATGCGAGCTGCAGATAGTTTAACGGACTGTGTTGTGAGCAGCAGCAATCTTAACGGGCGTCCGTATTACATCAACAGTCTGACAGCTACAGATAAACGTACAGATGATCCTGCCAAGACGATGCCGCAATCTGTGGCCACGCTTATTTCATTACATTGATGATCATGAAGATCAGGACAGCGCCCTGGGGGGATGATGTGCGCCCTATTGTCGCTGCACAGATCTCCAGATATGATGCCTATTCTATACATGATGCTGCACAGATCTCCAGATATGATGCCAATATTGCAGGTATTTCCACGGATCCCCACCTGGGGGCCGCCACCTGGCGGGCGCCATGCGGCGATTCAAACAAACCTCCAGAACAATGGCAGCATCTGACTGACAGATAGATCGCTCGCTTCCACTGACCCAGGCAACAATTGCCTCCAGACTCCAAGAGATAAATGAGCAGAGGGGGACAACTTGTTGTTGACTAGCAGGGCCGGTAAACAATGTGGAGATGTTGACACCGGGGAGATAACTGCCTGGATCTGGTTCAACAGTTCACGTGCTCACGCGGGTAGTTGCTGTTGTGTTGTTGTGATCGAGGTGGTGATTGTTGTTTACCGAGGTGTTGATTGTTGTAGTTATGCTGAATAAGTATATCAGTGTGACGTGTTGGTGGTAATTGTTGTTGTGTTGTCTTTATTATGAGTCATAGCTGTTGATGTATGATGTACCAGGAGTCCTAGCTGTTGATGTATGTACAGGAATCATAGCTGTCCATGTATGTACAGGAATCATAGCTGTCCATGTATGTACAGGAATCATAGCTGTCCATGTATGTACAGGAATCATAGCTGTCCATGTATGTACAGGAATCATAGCTGTCCATGTATGTACAGGAATCATAGCTGTCCATGTATGTACAGGAATCATAGCTGTCCATGTATGTACAGGAATCATAGCTGTCCATGTATGTACAGGAATCATAGCTGTCCATGTATGTACAGGAATCATAGCTGTCCATGTATGTACAGGAATCATAGCTGTCCATGTATGTACAGGAATCATAGCTGTCCATGTATGTACAGGAATCATAGCTGTCCATGTATGTACAGGAATCATAGCTGTCCATGTATGTACAGGAATCATAGCTGTCCATGTATGTACAGGAATCATAGCTGTCCATGTATGTACAGGAATCATAGCTGTCCATGTATGTACAGGAATCATAGCTGTCGATGTATGTACAGGAATCATAGCTGTCCATGTATGTACAGGAATCATAGCTGTCGATGTATGTACAGGAATCATAGCTGTTGATGTATGTACAGGAATCATAGCTGTCGATGTATGAACAGGAATCATAGCTGTTGATGTATGTACAGGAATCATAGCTGTCCATGTATGTACAGGAATCATAGCTGTCGATGTATGTACAGGAATCATATCAGTTATCAGTTATCAGTTGGGGTATCTTCATTGCACTCCGGACATGTCCATAGGTGCTCAGATCCTCCCCCCAGCATATGCATCAGCGTCCGGTGGCTAATAGTGCCAGTTCTGTGTTGGTTGACGAGGCGCTTTGTTTTCCCGATGTACCTCTCGCGTCTGGCTGTGCCGATTCTTACTCCCAGGTCTTTCATCCTGGATAACGATGTGGAATCACTGACGTCAAAGTCATCTGTTCTCGCCATATCTTTAAGGACGTTAATAACATCGGCACGATCCATGGGCTGGCCATCTACAGGGGGTGCAGAGCCAGCCAGTTTGTCAGATCGTTCATTTCCCTCGACTCCCGCATGTCCCGGGACGAAGATGGAGGTGACTTTACGGACAACAGACTTCCGCAGCGATTCAGTCCACTGTCTACGTATAGATCCAGCTTCGACCTTCTGAATCATGCTCATTGAATCACTTAGTACACACACGTTGGTATAATGCTGTGATTCCAGCCATATGAAAGACTGTGTAACTGCCATCACCTCCATCGGCATGCTGCTCGTGGTCATAGAGTGGGCATCACTGGATTCTTGAACGGTTCGGCCCGCTGAACGGGTTGTAAATGTCCATGCAATTCTCTGCTGCTTTACAACAGATCCATCTGTATAGATGAGCACTTCGGGGCTATCTGAGTGTTCATAGATGAGAGCGTTAACCTCTGAATTGACAGCGGCAGGGTTCTGCTCTCTGCACCGTCTGTCGAGTGTGATAATGCAGGAGAAAGTGCACTTAAAAGCTGGAGGCACCGGCACCCATTCCTTGCCGGGGTTGATACTGGTAAGACTGCAGACCTGTCTGACGACATCTTCCGCCCGACCCATACATGATTTGCCCCTCTTTAGCCTGTCACCCTTTTCTCTGAATATAGCGTCATGCAGAGGGTGCTGCTCATCTGCACTTATTTTTAAGTATGCACGAGCTCTCCAGATCTTGATCCTGTGTTCCATTGTCGGGAAGTCAAGGAGGTATCTCATTGCTACACAGCTGGTGTCTCTCGTGCAGCCCAAAATGATGCGCATGGCTTCGTTTTGTACCTTTTCAAGTCTTCTAATCTGTGTAGGGCTGACAGTGAGGATGGCCAGGGCATACTCGATGCGTGAAAGCACAAGTCCTTGGAACAGAAGTAATAGCAGTCTTTGCTCGATATTGGCAGTCGCCATGACTCTCATTGCTGACAAACCTTTTCGAGCCTTCGTTATGACATAATCGACATGATCTCTGAAGGACAGGCTACGATCAAGCCTCACGCCAAGATA
This sequence comes from Cepaea hortensis, assembly GCA_963921405.1. NCBI lineage: Eukaryota > Metazoa > Mollusca > Gastropoda > Stylommatophora > Helicidae > Cepaea > Cepaea hortensis. The sequence continues at coordinate 1,900,168 of OY992889.1, read as the reverse complement.
TGTCATTGACTGGGTTCTACTCAAACTGCTCCCATCCATTCTTACTGCCGGCAGGTCTGTTTTCACAATATGGTTGTTTAGTGAGAACCATGTAACCGTTGCCTTTGCAGGGTTGACAAGGGCATCAGCATCAGCACACCATGAGGAAACTCGATCTAGTTCGCCCTGCATATCATTGGCAACCGCCTGTCTATCTCGACCCTGACGATACACGAGGATGTCGTCAGCGAATGACAGAGTCCTACCCCTCCCGTCCAACTGTTGTTCAGTGATCGGCACCGTATACACGTTGAATAGTACTGGTAACAGTGGTGAACCCTGCGGCAATCCTGGACATATCGTTATCGGCTCAGAAGACCAACTCCCGCATCTTAGTACCACCTTCCTTTGGAGCAGAACTGCAGCTATCCATCGTACAAGGTGAGGGTACACTTTCAGTCTGAGGAAGGTTTGCATCAAGTGCTCGAAAGATACTCTGTTATATGCGTCCTCTAAGTCTATGGCGGCCGCACATGTCTCTTCTCTGACCTGAAATCCTTCGTAAACATCTTGAGCAAAGACCTCCGCATTCAGCCATGACTCTTTGTTGCGTCTGTATCCTCCAAGTGTGGGCGGGAAGCAGCAGGGTTGTTCCAAGTCCCAAGCAAGTCTGTGTGCTACAATTTTCTCCAGTAGCTTGCCAACAGTATTCTGCATCGTAATGATTCTGTAGCCGCTTATCTTGGAGTGGTCTTTGTTCGGTTTTGGCAGCGGCAGCAAGTAGCTGTGTAGCCATTCTTCTTTGACCTGACCCCTCTGGATACTGGTGTTGAATTCTCTGGCCAGTTCTTCCATGTCATCATCTGATATCACCAGTAGGTCACCATATCGGATGCCGTCTGGGCCTGGGGCGATGTTAGGTGATTTCTTGAGCATCGCACGCAATATCTCAGCTGTGATTGTCCATTCTTCGTCTGTCCCAACCCCCTCGCACAACTGAGAGAGTGTCGTTGTGGTCCTCTGTCTGGCGGGCTCGTCTTTCTGGTCAGTCTGTTCTATGTAGCGTGCAAGAAGGGCACAGGAATCATAGCTGTTGATGTATGTACAGGAATCATAGCTGTCGATGTATGTACAGGAATCATAGCTGTCCATGTATGTACAGGAATCATAGCTGTCGATGTATGAACAGGAATCATAGCTGTTGATGTATGTACAGGAATCATAGCTGTCGATGTATGTACAGGAATCATAGCTGTCCATGTATGTACAGGAATCATAGCTGTCCATGTATGTACAGGAATCATAGCTGTCCATGTATGTACATGAATTATAGCTGTCGATGTATGTACAGGAATCATAGCTGTCCATGTATGTACAGGAATCATAGCTGTCCATGTATGTACAGGAATCATAGCTGTCCATGTATGTACAGGAATCATAGCTGTCCATGTATGTACAGGAATCATAGCTGTCCATGTATGTACAGGAATCATAGCTGTCCATGTATGTACAGGAATTATAGCTGTCGATGTATGTACAGGAATCATAGCTGTCCATGTATGTACAGGAATCATAGCTGTCCATGTATGTACAGGAATCATAGCTGTCCATGTATGTACAGGAATCATAGCTGTCCATGTATGTACAGGAATCATAGCTGTCCATGTATGTACAGGAATCATAGCTGTCCATGTATGTACAGGAATCATAGCTGTCCATGTATGTACAGGAATCATAGCTGTCGATGTATGTACAGGAATCATAGCTGTCGATGTATGTACAGGAATCATAGCTGTCCATGTATGTACAGGAATCATAGCTGTCCATGTATGTACAGGAATCATAGATGTCCATGTATGTACAGGAATCATAGCTGTCGATGTATGTACAGGAATCATAGCTGTCCATGTATGTACAGGAATCATAGCTGTCGATGTATGTACAGGAATCATAGCTGTCGAGCATTTCCCCACCAATTCAGCATTGCTTGCCCACCCAGCATTCCCCAGACCATTCAGCATTCCTCAGTCCATCCAGCATTCCCCAGTTTATCCAACATTTCCCAGTCCATCCAGCATTCCACAGTTTATCCAACATTCCACAATCCACCCAGCATTCCCCTGTTTAACCGACATTTCCCAGTCCATCCAGCATTCCCTAGTTTAACCAACATTTCCCAGCCCACCCAGCATTCCCCAGTTTATCCAACATTCCCAGTCCATCCAGTATTCTCCAGTTTATCCAACATTTCCCAGTCCTTCAAGCATTCCCCAGTTTATCCAACATTTCCCAGTCCATCCAGCATTCCCCAGTTTATCCAACATTTCCCTGTCCATCCAGCATTCTCCAGTTTATCCAACATTATACCGTCCATCTAGCATTTCCCAGTCCATCCAGCATTCCCTGGTTTATCCAATATTTCCCAGTCCATCTAGCATTCCCCAGTTTATCCAATATTTCCTAGTACATCCAGCATTCCCTGGTTTATCCAACTCCAACATGTCCCAGTCCATCCAGCATTCCCCAGTTTATCCAACATTTCCCAGTCCATCTAGCATTTCCCAGTCCACCCAGCATTCCCTGGTTTATCCAACATTTCCCAGTCCATCCATCATTCCCAAGTTTGTCCAACATTTCCCAGTCCATCCATCATTCCCAAGTTTATCCAACATTCCCCAGTCCATCCCGCATAATTTTTCTTGCTCTTCCATTGGCTCTCACTCATTTGATCTTTCCAATTATCACGATGTTCTCCAATGTTTCATTTCACTTGACATCACCAAAGAATATTGTTTGTCTCTTTCTTATTGTTGTATACAAGTTTCATTAGCCTTTTCTGGGCAATCGTTGCTTGTTACCCTGGCAGTCCAAAATATTCGTAACTGCGTCTCAGGAACCACATCTTCATTACTTCTAAGCTCTTCCTGAAGTATTCATTTACATACCAAGATTCACTGCCACACAGCCAAACAACCTACTGTACTTCTTCATCGGACCGAAAAGTCTTTCCTCCCAAATGACTCGTTGGATTGTCCAAACAGGTGGAAATCACTTGTGGCTGGGTCTGAAGAGTACGGGGGATGTGGTACACACTGTAAGTAGATGTCTTCTATGGTTTTAACCGTAGCACGGGCGGTATGGGGTCGAGCATGGTCATGTTGCAAAAATGTCACCTTTACTCAGAAGTCCACATCATTTGTATTTGATTGCGGATCGAAGATGATTCATGAGAAGATCTGTATATGTACCACTGGTGACAGTTTTCTCTCTTGGAATAACGTCTCGTTAATCCCAAAAGAGAGTCAGCATAACCTCCCCTGCAGATGGCTGTGTGCAAAATTTCTTTGGTTTCGGCGAGGAGAACTTGCACCATTCCTTGCTCGCTCTCTTCATTTCCAGCTCGTGGTAGTGAACCCAGGTTTTATCTCCAGTAACAAGACCTGATGGGAAACCATCACCTTCTGCTTCAAAGCACTGCAAAAGTTCTGGACAAGCATCAATGCGTCGTTGTTTCTATTCTGGAGTAATCTGCCGTGACATCCACCTTGTAGACACATTACAGTACCGTAGCACATCGTGGATGGTATGGTGTTCTGAACATTGACTGATATCAAGATATGTGGCAGTGTCACTCACAGTCGCTGAACCTTGGCTGATATCAAGATATGTGGCAGTGTCACTCACAGTCGCTGAACCTTGGCTGATATCAAGATATGTGGCAGTGTCACTCACAGTCGCTGAACCTTGGCTGATATCAAGATATGTGGCAGTGTCACTCACAGTCGCTGAACCTTGGCTGATATCAAGATATGTGGCAGTGTCACTCACAGTCGCTGAACCTTGGCTGATATCAAGATATGTGGCAGTGTCACTCACAGTCGCTGAACCTTGGCTGATATCAAGATATGTGGCAGTGTAACTCACAGTCGCTGAACCTTGGCTGATATCAAGATATGTGGCAGTGTCACTCACAGTCGCTGAACCTTGGCTGATATCAAGATATGTGGCAGTGTCACTCACACTCGCTGAACCTTGACTGATATCAAGATATGTGGCAGTGTCACTCACAGTCGCTGAACCTTGGCTGATATCAAGATATGTGGCAGTGTCACTCACAGTCGCTGAACCTTGGCTGATATCAAGATATGTGGCAGTGTCACTCACAGTCGCTGAACCTTGGCTGATATCAAGATATGTGGCAGTGTCACTCACAGTCGCTGAACCTTGGCTGATATCAAGATATGTGGCAGTGTCACTCACAGTCGCTGAACCTTGGCTGATATCAAGATATGTGGCAGTGTCACTCACAGTCGCTGAACCTTGGCTGATATCAAGATATGTGGCAGTGTCACTCACAGTCGCTGAACCTTGGCTGATATCAAGATATGTGGCAGTGTCACTCACAGTCGCTGAACCTTGGCTGATATCAAGATATGTGGCAGTGTCACTCACAGTCGCTGAACCTTGGCTGATATCAAGATATGTGGCAGTGTCACTCACAGTCGCTGAACCTTGGCTGATATCAAGATATGTGGCAGTGTCACTCACAGTCGCTGAACCTTGGCTGATATCAAGATATGTGGCAGTGTCACTCACAGTCGCTGAACCTTGGCTGATATCAAGATATGTGGCAGTGTCACTCACAGTCGCTGAACCTTGGCTGATATCAAGATATGTGGCAGTGTCACTCACAGTCGCTGAACCTTGGCTGATATCAAGATATGTGGCAGTGTCACTCACAGTCGCTGAACCTTGGCTGATATCAAGATATGTGGCAGTGTCACTCACAGTCGCTGAACCTTGGCTGATATCAAGATATGTGGCAGTGTCACTCACAGTCGCTGAACCTTGGCTGATATCAAGATATGTGGCAGTGTCACTCACAGTCGCTGAACCTTGACTGATATCAAGATATGTGGCAGTGTCACTCACAGTCGCTGAACCTTGGCTGATATCAAGATATGTGGCAGTGTCACTCACAGTCGCTGAACCTTGGCTGATATCAAGATATGTGGCAGTGTCACTCACAGTCGCTGAACCTTGACTGATATCAAGATATGTGGCAGTGTCACTCACAGTCGCTGAACCTTGGCTGATATCACGATATGTGGCAGTGTCACTCACAGTCTGTCGGCCGTTTACCTGTACGAGGTCTTCAACGGTTACAATCGACTTTGGGGTCACAATTCGGTGTGCCCGACCCGGTCGTGAACAGTCTATTAAAGATGTCACGCCGTTTTGAAACTTCCTACGCCACTCACACACTTGCTGGACTGACAGGCATGCATCGCCATATTGGATCTTCATTCGCAGATACATTTCTTTAGGTTTCACTCCTTTACTGATTAAAAAAAATGGAATACATACCACTGCTCCTGCTTTGTGCATGTCAAAAGTGTCTCGGCCATCTTTAAACTGTCCGTAGGACGCCAGTGTTCGCCTGCACCGCGATTTCATGTGCTTAACACTCTTGACATACTTAACAACAATACTGACCGGTTACAAGACAATGGCTTGATTACTGTTACTGTCAGTCCCCCGCCCCCCCCCCCCCCCCACGCACACACACTTTTAAGGTTTTCCCTTGCAGCCCCAGACCACCCCCTACCCCGTAAAATAGGATCGACCCAGGAGGACCGCGAGATGACAAGATGACGTGATCGCCTACGCCAATGGCCACGACACATAGTCACGCAGTCACACACACACACACACACACACACACACACACAGCCACACACAAACAACCACACACTATAACTGCCGCACCAGATCAAGCATGATATCTTAATTTGAACTATTCAAAAATCTCGTGTCCACAATATCTTTCTCTATATCTAGATTACAAAACATGCTGTATTAAATGACGAAACGCAAGAAACACGTTTTTCACGAGAGATCCAGCCAACTAAGTAACAAAACAGACAGAAAACGTCTCTTGCTTGAAATACAGCCAACTAAGTAACAAATCACACAGAACAAGTCTGCAAACCCGCTGAAATTCGCTAAATCAACTTTATGTACGATTTCCTGTCGACAAGATAACAAACCCCGAACTATTCATTTGAGTCGTAAAAAAAAAAAAAAAACAGACGGGGAAAAGAACTTTGAAAAGAGAGACAGATGAAAGAAGTAGATTATAATAAAAGTCAAATACCTTTCAAGATGGACTTTTTTTTCTTTTTCTATCAAGAAACAGAAATTTGAGCAGATTCTAGCGAAAGGCAGCTTGAGGCATCGGAGGCATTAGAGTGGGATCTGTTGGTTGCGCGTCTCTCTGTCATCAGTCACACTGTGTCTGTTTAAAGCTGTGGAGGCTTCGTATATAGAGGTAAGATCGCACAGGACGTGGATTCACTGACAGGATTGATGAAGAATTGTGTTGAGAAGGCAGTATTACATTGATGATAGCATTTGATATTTAAATCAAAGAAGTTGCCACTTTGTTCATTATGAATTCGCCAGTCAACCCTAATTTTATTTGAGGTGAAAACTTCAGCTAAAATTTGTTTATTGATCGTCAGCTTTGATGTTAAAAATGTAATTTCCATTTTGCAATTTAACAGTAATTTTCAGTTAAAAAATTTAGTGTGAATTCCAACATTAATAGTCAACTTTTGCTGAACACAGCGTAGTGTTAATTCCAAAATTAATTGTCAACATTTTGTGGAACATATCTATTGTGAATTCCTTCATTAATAGTCAACTTTTGATGGAAAACATGTGGTGTGAATTCCACAATTAATAGTACAATTTTGGTGGAAAACAAGTAGTGTGAATTTAACCATTAATAGTCAAATTTTGGTGGGAAACATGTTGTGTGAATTTAACCATTAATAGTCAACTTTTGGTTGAAAACATGTAGTCTGAATGTCACCATTAATAGTCTACTTTTGGTGGAAAACAACTAGTGTGAATTCCCCATTTAATTGTCAACTGTTGGTAGAAAACATTTAGTGTGAAGCCCACGATTAATAGTCAACTTTTGGTAGAAAACATGTAGTGTGAATTTCACCATTAATAAACAACTTTTGGTGGACAACACGTAGTATGAATCTCACGATTAACTGTCAAATTTTGGTGGAAAACATGTAGTGTTAATTACACCATTATTAGTAAACTTTTGGTAGTAAACATATAGTGCGAATTTCACCATTAATAGTCAACTTTTAGGGAAAAACAAGTAATGGGAATTTCACTATTAATATTCAACTTTTGGTGAAAAAAATATATTATGAATTTCACCATTAATAGTCAATATTTGGTGGAAAACGTAGTTTGAATTCCACCATTAATAGTCAACTTGTGATGAAAACATCCAGAGTGAATTCCACACTTAATAATCAACTTTTTGTAGAAAACATTTAGTGTGAATTCCGACATTAATAGTCAACTTTATGTTGCAGCAATGTAGTGCGAATTTCACAATTAATAGTCAACTTTTTGTTGAAAACATAGTGTGAATTTAACAATTAATAGTCAAATTTTGGTGAAAAACATTTAGTGTGAATTTCACAATTAATAGTCAAGTTTTGATAAAAAACATGTAGTGTGTAAGTCCACCATTAATAGTAAACTTTTTGATGAAAAACATTTAGTGTGAAGTCCACCATTAATAGTCAACGTTCGAACGGGTAACGTGCAAGATCGTCACATGGAAATCATGAACAAGTCGTGAAAACGACCTGTGTGAATTTGAAGGTGAAATTAATGTTGGAGCAGTCTTTCGGTATTGATTAGCGACTGCTGCGATCTAGGGCGGCTTGAAGAACAAGAATATTGTTACCATACAATCACATCAACTTTGAGCAAGTGTAGGATGAATACGATCATTGGATCATCAAGTTTTCATCACCAGTTGCCACTAATATATGCAGTTATATTTTAGCCGGACAGTCGACGCGGGCTAGCGACCCCCGGAGAAATGGGTCAATGGGAGTCTCAGTATGGAATCAATGTGTGTTTGGTGCAACGTGAAAGTGTGACTATTCTTGTCACGGTGAGATTAAGACAATGTTCATATAAACGTCGTTTAGACACAGTGACATTAACATGTTCATGCATGTGTCATTAAGGTGGCATTTAGTCCATCTTCAGACGCCACAGACACACTTTTCCGGACACACCCACCTGAAGTCACCATATGTTTGTTTCTACTAGCAAATTTCCGGTGACCTCTGACCTTGTCTGTCCTTTCCAGGACGATGCCATCAAACCCAAGACCATGTCGATTTTTGTTATTGCTGTCAGAACGACAAGTCAACGTTGATCTGTCAACATGTGTGACGTCATGTCCGGTTAGTCTATGACCTGTCAACATGTGATACGTCCCGCCCGGGGTGGGGCGGTGAGGGGGATTTCCACAGGAATATAACTGGTTCAGCTAGAGAGTATAGCCTGTAGGTATGGCTAGTCAGCATGGAGAGATACATGGTCCACATAAGTGGCTCAGCTAAAGAGTATAGCCTGTAGGTATGGCTAGTCAGCATGGAGAGATACATGGTCCACATAAGTGGCTCAGCTAAAGAGTATAGCTTGTAGGTATGGCTAGTCAGCATGGAGAGATACATGGTCCACATAAGTGGCTCAGCTAAAGAGTATAGCCTGTAGGTATGGCTAGTCAGCATGGAAGGATACATGGTCCACATAAGTGGCTCAGCTAAAGAGTATAGCCTGTAGGTATGGCTAGTCAGCATGGAAGGATACATGGTCCACATAAGTGGCTCAGCTAAAGAGTATAGCCTGTAGGTATTGCTAGTCAGCCTGGAGAGATACATGGTCCACATGGCTCAGCTATAGATTATAGCTTGTGTGTATGGCTAGTCGGCATAGAGGGATACATGCTCCACGTTCATGGCTCAGCTAGAGAGTATAGCTTGTGGGTATGGCTAACCAGCATGGAGGGATACATGGTCCACGTTCATGGCTCAGCTAGAGAGTATAGCTTGTGGGTATGGCTAACCAGCATGGAGGGATACATGCTCAACACGGGTCAGCTAGAGAGTATAGCTTGCAGGTATGGCTAGCCAGCATAGAGGGATACATGCTCAACATGGCTCAGCTAGAGAGTATAGCTTGCAGGTATGGCTAACTAGCATGGAAGGATACATGGTCCACGTTCATGGCTCAGCTAGAGAGTATAGCTTGTGGGTATGGCTAACCAGCATGAAAGGATACATGGTCCACGTTCATGGCTCAGCTAGAGAGTATAGCTTGTGAGTATGGCTAACCAACATGAAAGGATACATGGTCCACGTTCATGGCTCAGCTAGAGAGTATAGCTTGTGAGTATGGCTAACCAGCATGAAAGGATACATGGTCCACGTTCATGGCTCAGCTAGAGAGTATAGCTTGAGGTTATGGCTAACACGCATGGAGGGATACATGGTGCACATGGCTCAGCTAGAGAGTATAGCTTGAAGTTATGGCTAACCAGCATGGAGGGATACACGGTCCACATAGTTGGTCAGTGTCGTCATGACGGCAGACAGTATGCCTTTAATGGAATGTGTGGTACATGTCACAGATGTGTGGTACATGTCACAGATGTGTGGTACATGTCACAGATGTGTGGTACATGTCACAGATGTGTGGTACATGTCACAGATGTGTGGTACATGTCACAGATGTGTGGTACATGTCACAGATGTGTGGTACATGTCACTGATGTGTGGAACATGTCACAGATGTGTGGTACATGTCACAGATGCAGAGAGATTGGGAGGACGGGAGAGACACTCCAACGAACAGAGAGACAGACAGATAGACGGCATGGCAAAGAGACTTAGAGAGGCAGAGGCAAAGATGGAGGGAGACAAGAGCAGGGGAATATATATATGCCGGTCTCCCTGGTCGAGGAGTTAGCAGCTTTCTCTGTCAACCCCGAATACTCTCGTGGTTGACGTGAGCGCACGAGAATTGGAATCAACATACAGCTGAAAGATGCTGGTTTTGACCGCAATATCCTGAAACAGGATGGAAACGCGGGGAAAAAAAAAAAAAAAAAAAAAAAAAAAAAAAAATATATATATATATATATATATATATATATATATATATATATATATATATATACACACACACTAGCTGACCCGGCCCGGCTTCGCCCAGTCCCTGGAGGGGATCTATCTATCTATCAGTCTGTCTGTCTGTCTGTCTGCTTGTTTGTTTGTCTGTCTGTCTGTTTGGCTGACCCGGCCCGGCTTCACCCAGTCCCTGGTGGGGAGCATCTAATTTAATTCATATAAGTAGTCATATAACTCCCGTTCCCGACTATCTGTCTGTCTGTCTGTCTGCTTGTTTGTTTGTCTGTCTGTCTGTCTGTCTGGCTGACCCGGCCCGGCTTCACCCAGTCCCTGGTGGGGAGCATCTAATTTAATTCATATACGTAGTCATATAAGCTCCCGTTCCCGACTATCTGTCTGTCTGTCTGTCTGTCTGTCTGTCTATCTATTTGACCCGGCGTGGCTTCGCCCAGCTCCTGCGCACAGTAACTTAAAAGAATGTCCTTCCACAGACCATCCATTATTTTTAATGAAAACTGTTTTTAATCACCTACATGACTGTAGATCTGACCCGGCGTGGCTTCGCCCAGCTCCTGCGCACAGTAACTTAAAAGAATGTCCTTCCACACACCATCCATTATTTTTAATGAAAACTGTTTTTAATCACCTACATGACTGTAGATAACTTCTTTAAGCATAAAAAGATGCGTTACAATGTTATGCATTATGCATTATTTTTATGAAAACTTTGAAAGATTATATCATTATTTATTATAACTCATATGCCTGTAAATAACTATAGACAAAGAGTTTATAAATCTTTGAAAACGATGCAACAATATGACTATAAAGTATATAGAAATGTTATTAAAAGTTATGCCCCTTGAAATAACTTTTCTAGATTTAAGTCCCCTTGCTATATAGAAATTATAATGAAAAATGAAATATTAAATTTTAGTAAGTAAGTAGCCGATTTTACACTAAAAAACTATGACAGAAAGTTGCACAGGAATGAAAAGAAGACGTGTAGAAAATTTCATCTCAATCGGATGGACTGTTCGCGAACGCATAAAGAACGGACGGACACACATCGCCTTAATCTATATATATATATATATATATATATATATATATATATATATATATATATATATATATATATATATATATATATATATTGGAAATATTGACTCACTTAAAGGGAAAAGCCCAACAGATAGGGCTGGTTATCAACCAAGATAAGACATAATATATGGTAATTTCAAGAGAAGGAATGTCTAAAAACTCTGGCCACATACAAATAGATAATATGACCATTTTAAAAGAACGGAAACATACAAATACCTGGGTACAATCTTCAACTGCTCCAACATCATAAGGGAAGAAATACAAACTAGAATCAATTCTGGAAATAAGATATACTATGCACTACAACATCTACTAAAATTAAATGCGCTATCTCGTAACACCAAAATCACAATATATAAAACAATGATCAGACCAGTTGTGCTGTATGGCTCTGAAACCTGGAGTACAACGAAAGTAGACGAAGCCTTGTTACAAACCTTTGAGAACAAAATTTTAAGACGCATCTTTGGACCCATTAGGGATACACAAAGTGGAGAGTGGAAAAGAAGAAGTAACAAAGACATTTATGATCTGTCCCCGCTAATCACTGGTATTATGAAGGCTAATAGACTACAATGGCTGGGGCATATAGAAAGAATGGAAGATAATAGGGAAACAAAACTCGCTTACACTCAGGAAATAAATGACCGTAGACCCCGAGGTAGACCAAGAAGACGGTGGAGAGATAATATATATACAGACCTACAAGCACTTGGAATCAACGACTGGCAAGAGAAGGTCCACCAGAGAGATGAATGGAGACGGATTGTATCTGCAGCAAAGAACCTCAATGGCGCGGAACGCTGAAGAAGAATATATATATATATATATATATATATATATATATATATATATATATATATATATATATATATATATATATGGAGATAGATAGATAGAAAGAGACAGACAGAGAGAGAGACATAGACAGAGAAACATAATCACAGAGACACAGAGAGATAAAGAGAGAGTGATAGAGAGAAATAAAGAGAGAGAGAGAGAGAGAACCATACAAATAAACACGAATTCTTCAAAAATAGCTACAAAATGGGATAGGGACAGCTGGAGAGAGAGAGAGAGAGAGAGAGAGAGAGAGAGAGAGAGAGAAAGGGAGGGAGAGAGAGAGAGGGAGAGAGAGAGAAAGAAAGAGAGAGAGAGAGAGAGAGAGAGAGAGAGAGAGAACGAAGAAAATTAATTTTCAAAGGGTCATACATTGGGTAGGCAGTCCTGTCCTACATTCGACCCTTCTGTGAAAGAGATAGACAGAAAGAGAGAGAGAGAGAGAGAGAGAGAGAGAGAGAGAGAGAGAGAGAGAGACAAAAATGAGTAAGATAGTGACAAAACTCTATATAAATAGAAAGATAGAAAGACAGAGACATAAACCCAGCAGTATTATAAGTAAGGATGTGAACTCACCCCCATCAGCGTAGCTCTCACAGCCGTAGCCGTCCTGCAGACCCGTAGTCCAGGTGCCCTCGTACCGTGCCCCGGATGTAGTACTTGCTCGGACTCCATACCTGCCCTTGAACCCCTGGGTCCACTCGCCCTTGTAGATCCACCTGCCCTTGGTCTCGACCCCTAGCCCATGTCGCTTGCCCTGGAACCACTGTCCCTTGTAAGCGTTGCCACTGGGCCAGGTGTACACTCCGGAGACCTCAAAACCATACTGCCAGGCGCCGGCATACTCGCCCTGGCCCTTGGGTCCCGTACAGACCCCGTTGCCATGCGCCTTGCCATCCTCCCAGCCTCCGCAGTACGTGCCTCCATCGTCGAAATCAAATCGGCCTCCTCCCGACGTCATTGGTTGCTGCAGACGACTACAACAAACATGCTGTCATGGAAACCAAAACAGGGGCGTTCACTCCCGAAAAAAAAACTGACGCTATTTGATCAACCCAAAGAATGTCGGGAAAAATATATCCAGGTGACATGGAGGGGAGGAGAGACACAACTTATCCACGACTCGTGGAGCCTAGAGTTGCACTGTAACCATTCCTGCTGTCGCCCAGATCATAAATATACATCTGCGTAAACGCTCAACATCCGGCGCAACTATTCATTGACTCGGTGTGGCCTCGGTAAATCTGTAACTCTCTAGATGTTCTATGCACGAGTCAGTCGATATCTGGGCTGTGTAGCGACGGGCGAAAAACTCAGCTGTTCACAGCCAAACAGCCTGGCTGTTGGCAGCAGTCGAAAATTGAGTCCCGGAGGAGAGACGTGGGACTTACAGTTGAGTCAATGTGGTGGGACCTGCAATAGACAAAAGAGGAGAATGAAACGGCACACTTTAGCTGGTTGTCACGTTGTTCTCTATAATCACTAAGTGACATGGTCGTTGTCTAGGTTTCAATGTTCCTTGTATGTCACTATAGACTATAGAGTGTAAGTAGATCTAGCCACCTGTCTCACAATGCAACTCACCCCAGTAATACACATCCATCAGTCATTAAACAAGATTGAGTTGGCGCACATAATCCTTTAATACAGAAAGAACACGGACAAACAGAACATCCTTATATATCCAGAAACAATATAATCCATAGAAGATATATATATTCCTCACAACTTAACACGCACACATCGCTGCCTTCTCAAGGCCTGCTGAATCTCAAATTCACAAGACACTTAGTCCAGCTACTATCCACGGCTGGACCTCACACAATACAACCCACACACTGGGTCTAGTCTCCACTAACTATCCAACTCACTCTGGGTTCAGGCCTTCATCAAATATCCAACCCACTCTGGGTTCAGGCCTTCATTAATTATCAAAACCACTCTGGGTTCAGGCCTCCATTAACTATCCAAACCCCACTGGGTTTTTATGCCTGTATTTACAACTAGGAGAACAACACAGGACGGAAATCTATATCCAACTCCGCTCCTTCTCCTTAGACTACCGATCCGCTCGGAGTCCAAAACATCAACTGTCCAAAGCGACCCAACTCTCAGTCGGTCCCAGCTTCAACTGTCCTCCAAAGTCTCATGACCTCCCACAACAATACACTGTCTCTCGCCCCATCCACCCTGGGAGGTCTCCGTCCACCCTCACCATTATTTCTCCGGGCTGGTTGTTTTTCTCATAGCCCCGCTACAGGTCACTCACCTCAATGTCAATGACCCAGGCATATGTCACTGGTGATGTTAGCAGTTTGTGTGTGTGTGTGGGTGCGTGCGTGCGTGCGTGCGCGCGCGCGTGTGTGTGTGTGTAGAGAGAGAGAACCGTTAACTGATTAGAATAATTAGACGTAAACAGTCACAGTTTTTTGGACACGTTAAAAGTCGCTTAAAAGTCATCAGGGTCGACTTCATTGCACCGGGTTTTTATCCCATATGGCTCAGTCTCTTTCCGCAGTGAACTGCTGAAAGCACGAACTCCGTAGCCCCAGCGAAGACCTCCAGGAGTCTCCGAAAAAAATGCACTCGTGAACCGAAGAACGGCCCGGAATCGAATCCACAACCTTCGAAGCCCCAGTCAGACGACTTGACCACTCGCCACGGAGACTCCAACGTTATGGAGAATATTGTTACAACTGGCAAGATCGAGGGAAGATAACAAGTAGAAGACAGAGAAGTAAACATCTGGATGGCTTCATCACTTGGCATGGTTGAGACAAGAACACAGAGCTGATCCACGACTCTGGTGATCGAGTGAGATGGCAGAACATGACCGCCCACGCTTATCGGCATGGCACATGATGGTGTGTGGTGGACGTTTTGTGTAACATCTGAGAGAAACGTCCCGGTGTCCCAGTGACAACATTAATGTGTGTAACATCTGACCTAAGAGAAACGTCCCGGCACAAAAGTTGCCATAGCTACTGGGAAACAAACTGATTGCTGCCGATCAGCCTGGAGCAACTTGATGATGATGATGATTGTGGCAGGCGGGTCTACCTTGTATCAGACAAGGTCACAGAGAGGTAGTCTATATATGGGTGTCTGTCTATATCAGGATGATGGTGTTTGTGTCACAGAGAGGTGGTCTATATATGGGTGTCTGTCTATATCAGGATGATGGTGTTTGTGTCACAGAGAGGTGGTCTATATATGGGTGTCTGTCTATATCAGGCTGATGGTGTTTGTGTCACCGAGAGGTAGTCTATATATGGGTGTCAGTCTATATCAGGCTGATGGTGTTTGTGTCACCGAGAGGTAGTCTATATATGGGTGTCTGTCTATATCAGGCTGATATTGTTTGTATCGATCAGTTATTTCTGAGGCAGCAATCCATCAGCTATCGACCAGGGAACATCAAAGGTTGTGTGCACAAGCAACAACAGCGGACACCCGCCAGTCTTTGATTACTGGACAGTGCAGCGAGATCACTGAAGGCTTCCTTGTGTGTGTGGGAATGTGAGTGTTGGAGTGTGTGTGTGTGTGAGTGTGTGTGTGCGAGTGTGTGTGTGTGTGTGGGGGGGGAAGGGTGTGTGTGATCAAGCGACTGAGCTACAGAACTGAACATGACACACTCGAAGAACCGAAAACCAGACTCATAGAACTGAAAGCCAGAATCATAGACCGCACATCCAGACTCATAGAACTGCAAGCCAGAATCATAGACCGCACAACCAGACTCATAGAACTGAAAGCCAGAATCATAGACCGCACAACCAGACTCATAGAACTGCAAGCCAGAATCATAGACCGCACAACCAGACTCATAGAACTGAAAGCCAGAATCATAGACCGCACAACCAGACTCATAGAACTGAAAGCCAGAATCATAGACCTCACAACCAGACTCATAGAATTGAAAATTACCAGAAAAAAAAGAAATGAGAAGGTAGAAATAAATGGCACAGCTGATGATGCCATACTCAGGCCGGGTCAGACACACTGACGCCTGGAAACAAAGATGGCAAGCACTGATGCCTTCATAGAGAGACAGATCCGAGATGTCAAGAGATGTGGTCTTTGTGTCAGTTGTGTGTTCATAGACAGGTCCGAGATGTCTAGAGATGTGGTCATTGTGTCAGTTGTAAGTGTGATCATAGACAGGTCCGAGATGTCTAGAGATGTGGTCATTGTGTCAGTTGTAACTGTGTTCATAGAGAGAAACGTCCGAGATGTCTAGAGATGTGGTCATTGTGTCAGTTGTAAGTGTGTTCATAGAGAGAAAGGTCAGAGATGTCTAGAGATGTGGTCATTGTGTCAGTTGTAACTGTGTTCATAGAGAGAAAGGTCCGAGATGTCTAGAGATGTGGGCATTGTGTCAGTTGTAACTGTGTTCATAGAGAGAAAGGTCCGAGATGTCTAGAGATGTGGGCATTGTGTCAGTTGTAAGTGTGTTCATAGAGAGAAAGGTCAGAGATGTCTAGAGATGTGGTCATTGTGTCAGTTGTAACTGTGTTCATAGAGAGAAAGGTCAGAGATGTCTAGAGATGTGGTCATTGTGTCAGTTGTAACTGTGTTCATAGAGAGAAAGGTCCGAGATGTCTAGAGATGTGGGCATTGTGTCAGTTGTAAGTGTGTTCATAGAGAGAAAGGTCCGAGATGTCTAGAGATGTGGTCATTGTGTCAGTTGTAACTGTGTTCATAGAGAGACAAGTCCGAGATGTCTAGAGATGTGGGCATTGTGTCAGTTGTAAGTGTGTTCATAGAGAGAAAGGTCCGAGATGTCTAGAGATGTGGTCATTGTGTCAGTTGTAACTGTGTTCATAGACAGGTCTGAGATGTCTAGAGATGTGGTCATTGAGTCAGTTGTAACTGTGTTCATAGAGAGAAAGGTCCGAGATGTCTAGAGATGTGGTCATTGTGTCAGTTGTAAGTGTGTTCATAGAGAGAAAGGTCCGAGATGTCTAGAGATGTGGTCATTGTGTCAGTTGTAAGTGTGTTCATAGAGAGAAAGGTCCGAGATATCTAGAGATGTGGTCATTGTGTCAGTTGTAAGTGTGTTCATAGAGAGACAGGTTCGAGATGTCTAGAGATGTGGTCATTGTGTCAGTTGTGTGTTCATAGAGAGAAAGGTCCGAGATGTCTAGAGATGTGGTCATTGTGTCAATTGTGTTTTCATAGAGAGAAAGGTCCGAGATGTCTAGAGATGTGGTCATTGTGTCAGTTGTAACTGTGTTCATAGACTGGTCCGAGATGTCTAGAGATGTGGTCATTGTGTCAGTTGTAACTGTGTTCATAGAGAGAAAGTTCCGAGATGTCTAGAGATGTGGTCATTGTATCAGTTGTAACTGTGTTCATAGAGAGAAAGGTTCGAGATGTCTAGAGATGTGGTCAGTGTGTCAGTTGTAACTGTGTTCATAGACAGGTCGGAGATGTCTAGAGATGTGGTCATTGTGTCAGTTGTAACTGTGTTCATAGACAGGTCCGAGATGTGTAGAGATGTGGTCATTGTGTCAGCTGTAACTGTGTTCATAGAGAGAAAGGTTCGAGATGTGTAGAGATGTGGTCATTGTGTCAGTTGTAAGTGTGTTTATAGAGAGACAGGTCCGAGATGTCTAGAGATATGGTCATTGTGTCAGTTGTAAGTGTGTTCATAGAGAGAAAGTTCCGAGATGTCTAGAGATGTGGTCATTGTGTCAGTTGTAACTGAGTTCATAGAGAGAAAGTTCCGAGATGTCTAGAGATGTGGTCATTGTGTCAGTTGTAACTGTGTTCGGAGAGAGAAAGGTCCGAGATGTCTAGAGATGTGGTCATTGTGTCAGTTGTAAGTGTGTTCATAGAGAAAAAGTTCCGAGATGTCTAGAGATGTGGTCATTGTGTCAGTTGTAACTGAGTTCATAGAGAGAAAGTTCCGAGATGTCTAGAGATGTGGTCATTGTGTCAGTTGTAACTGTGTTCATAGAGAGAAAGGTCCGAGATGTCTAGAGATGTGGTCATTGTGTCAGTTGTAACTGTGTTCATAGAGAGAAAGGTCCGAGATGTCTAGAGATGTGGTCATTGTGTCAGTTGTAACTGTGTTCATAGAGAGAAAGGTCAAAGATGTCTAGAGCTGTGGTCATTGAGTCAGTTGTAAGTATGTTCATAGAGAGAAAGGTCCGAGATGTCTAGAGATGTGGTCATTGTGTCAGTTGTAACTGTGTTCATAGAGAGAAAGTTCCGAGATATCTAGAGATGTGGTCATTGTGTCAGTTGTAAGTGTTTTCATAGAGAGACAGGTTCGAGATGTCTAGAGATGTGGTCATTGTGTCAGTTGTGTTTTCATAGAGAGAAAGGTCCGAGATGTCTAGAGATGTGGTCATTGTGTCAGTTGTAACTGTGTTCATAGACAGGTCCGAGATGTCTAGAGATGTGGTCATTGTGTCAGTTGTAACTGTGTTCATAGAGAGAAAGTTCCGAGATGTCTAGAGATGTGGTCATTGTGTCAGTTGTAAGTGTGTTCATAGAGAGAAAGGTTACAGATGTCTAGAGATGTGGTCATTGTGTCAGTTGTAAGTGTGTTCATAGAGAGAGAGGTCCGAGATGTCTAGAGATGTGGTCATTGTGTCAGTTGTAAGTGTGTTCATAGACAGGTCGGAGTTGTCTAGAGATGTGGTCATTGTGTCAGTTATAACTGTGTTCATAGAGAGAAAGGTCCGAGATGTCTAGAGATGTGGTCATTGTGTCAGTTGTAACTGTGTTCATAGACAGGTCTGAGATGTCTAGAGATGTGATCATTGTGCCAGTTGTAACTGTGTTCATAGAGAGAAAGGTCCGAGATGTCTAGAGATATGGTTATTGTGTCAGTTGTAAGTGTGTTCATAGAGAGACAGGTCCGAGATATCTAGAGATGTGGTTATTGTGTCATTTGTAAGTGTATACATAGAGAGACAGGTCCGAGATGTCTAGAGATGTTGTTATTGTGTCATGTGTAACTGTGTTCATAGAGAGAAAGGTCCGAGATGTCTAGAGATGCGGTAATTGTGTCAGTTGTGTGTATATATAGAGAAATATCCGAGATGTCTAGAGATGTGGTCATTGTGATAGTTGTGTGTTCTTAGAGAGAAAGGTCCGAGATGTCTAGAGATGTGGTCATTGTGTCAGTTGTGTTTTCATAGAGAGAAAGGTCCGAGATGTCTAGAGATGTGGTCATTGTGTCAGTTGTAACTGTGTTCATAGACAGGTCCGAGATGTCTAGAGATGTGGTCATTGTGTCAGTTGTAACTGTGTTCATAGAGAGAAAGTTCCGAGATGTTTAGATATGTGGTCATTGTGTCAGTTGTAAGTGTGTTCATAGAGAGAAAGGTTACAGATGTCTAGAGATGTGGTCATTGTGTCAGTTGTAAGTGTGTTCATAGAGAGAGAGGTCCGAGATGTCTAGAGATGTGGTCATTGTGTCAGTTGTAAGTGTGTTCATAGACAGGTCGGAGTTGTCTAGAGATGTGGTCATTGTGTCAGTTATAACTGTGTTCATAGAGAGAAAGGTCCGAGATGTCTAGAGATGTGGTCATTGTGTCAGTTGTAACTGTGTTCATAGACAGGTCTGAGATGTCTAGAGATGTGATCATTGTGCCAGTTGTAACTGTGTTCATAGAGAGAAAGGTCCGAGATGTCTAGAGATATGGTTATTGTGTCAGTTGTAAGTGTGTTCATAGAGAGACAGGTCCGAGATATCTAGAGATGTGGTTATTGTGTCATTTGTAAGTGTATACATAGAGAGACAGGTCCGAGATGTCTAGAGATGTGGTTATTGTGTCATGTGTAACTGTGTTCATAGAGAGAAATATCCGAGATGTCTAGAGATGCGGTAATTGTGTCAGTTGTGTGTTCTTAGAGAGAAAGGTCCGAGATGTCTAGAGATGTGGTCATTGTGTCAGTTGTGTTTTCATAGAGAGAAAGTTCCGAGATGTCTAGAGATGTGGTCATTGTGTCAGTTGTAACTGTGTTCATAGAGAGAGGGGTCCGAGATGTCTAGAGATGTGGTCATTGTGTCAGTTGTGTTTTCATAGAGAGAAAGGTCCGAGATGTCTAGAGATGTGGTCATTGTGTCAGTTGTAACTGTGTTCATAGACTGGTCCGAGATGTCTAGAGATGTGGTCATTGTGTCAGTTGTAAGTGTGTTCATAGAGAGAAAGGTCCGAGATGTCTAGAGATGTGGTCAGTGTGTCAGTTGTAACTGTGTTCATAGACAGGTCTGAGATGTCTAGAGATGTGGTCATTGAGTAAGTTGTAACTGTGTTCATAGAGAGAAAGGAGTAGTATACAATGCACGTTTCGGTTATCATTTGGAGGATTGCGGAGGATTGACCTTGACCTCGGCTGATTTTCACTCCCCCTCGGTCATATAGTTGGGTTGGTGTAAGGGGTGATATCTAGGTCATATCTAAGGGCGATAATTCTAAGATTTTATGTTTCTAAGGGCAGATAACTATTGAGTGGGTGTATAAAAATTTTAATTAATTATTAAAAAATAAAATAAAATAAATAAAAAATAAAAATAAATAACGACGGGGTGCGGGGTGGTGGAGAGGGGGTGGGCGCGTGGGGCGAGGCTAGGCGGTTCGGGTTTAAACACTATCATCACAGGGTTACAAATGAAAACCTTAAAATGTAAAGATGGTCGATATTATTGATTTTAGCGGGTATAGCTTAGTGAAATTCGTTGGTAAGGGGTGGGTAGTGATTATTAGTGGTCTGTAGAGGGTCACCGTGGCTTTTTTACTATCATCATACGGGTTACAAATAAAACCCTTAAAAAGTAAAGATGGCCGATTTTAATGATTTTAGCGGGTATAGCTTACTTAAATTTATTAAGGGGTGGGTAGCGGCTAGTAGTGCTATGTAGAGGGTCGTAGTGACTTATTCACTAACATAACACGTGTTACAAATGAAACCTTGAAAGCTAAAGATCGCTGATTGTAATGGATATAGTGTAGTATCATTCGGCGGTAAGGGGTGGGTACCAGGTATTAGTGGTCAAGCAGTGGTCAAGCAGTGGTCAAGTAAGGAAAATTTTAGGGAAAAGTGATTGTAATGATATGATGATGCTTAAAGGGTGGTAAATTAGTGGTCAAGTAGTGGTCAAGTAGTGGTCAAGTGTTGGTTAAGTGACGAAAATTTTAGGGAAATTTTAAGGAACAGTGATTGTAATGATATGGTGATGATTAAAGGATGGTAAATTAGTGGTCAAGCAGTGGTCAAGTAGTGGTCAAGTGAGGAAATTTTAGGGAAAAGTGGTTATAATGATATGGTGATGATTAAAGGGTGGTAAATTAGTGGTCAAGTAGTGGTCAACCAATGGTTATTTTTATAAGTTTGGATTTATAACTTTAGTCAGCCTTTTAGTTGTGTTGGGTACTATTTTTTCCTAGATTTTTATAAGTTTGGTCGAGATATTTCTGTATTTGGTCTAACTTTTTCCCCTTTGGCCGACAATTTTCCTACTTTTTATACGTTGGGGCGAGCTATTTCTCTCTTTGAGTGATATTTTTCACATTTGGTTATCAAGGCTTCCTACTTTTCATAAGTTTGAATGATATATTTCATTACTTGTTCAATATTAGTCTTCTTTGACTATTACATTTTCCTAGTTGTTCAATAGCTTTCCCGTTTGAATAACAATTTTCCTACGTTTTATAAGTTTGGTTGAGCAATTTCTGTATTTGGCCGACACTTTTCACATTTGGCTATCAGAATTTTCTTACTTGACCTGGGTTTTTCCCCTTTGGCTAACAAAGTTTCCTACTTTTCATAAGTTTGGGTGTTATATTTCTCTGTTTGGCCGATACCTTTTCATACTTGCTTAACAAAGTTTCGTACTTTTCCTAAGTTTGTTGGGGGGTATTTCGTTACGTGGTCAATATTTTCCCCATTTGACTAACAAATTTCCCTACTTTTCATAAGTGTGGACAAGCTATATCGTTACGTGGTCAATATTTTTTCTATTTGGCTAACAAATTTTCCTATTTGGCCAAGCTATTTTCCATTTGGTTAACATATGTTCCTACTTTTTATAAGTTTGGGTGATATATTTCTCTGTTTGGCCGATACCTTTTCATACTTGCTTAACAAAGTTTCGTACTTTTCCTAAGTTTTTTTTGGGGGGTATTTTGTTACGTGGTCAATATTTTCCCCATTTGACTAACAAATTTCCCTACTTTTCATAAGTGTGGACAAGATATATCTTACGTGGTCAATATTTTTTTTCTATTTGGCTAACAAATTTTCCTATTTGGCTAAGATATTTTCCATTTGGTTAACATATGTTCCTACTTTTTATAAGTTTGGGTGATATATTTCTCTGTTTGGTCGATACATTTTCATACTTGCTTAACAAAGTTTCGTACTTTTCATAAGTTTGGTTTGGGTATTTCGTTACTTGTTCAATCTTTTTTCTCATTTGACTAACAAATTTTCCTACTTTTCATAAGTGTGGACAAGATATATCGTTACGTGGTCAATATTTTTTCTATTTGGCTAACAAATTTTCATATTTGGCTAAGATATTTTCCATTTGGTTAACATATGTTCCTACTTTTTATAAGTTTGGGTGATATATTTCTGTATTTGACCAATAATTTTAATATTTTGTCTAACATATTTTCTTATTTGACGGTTGAAGTGGTACATAGAACATGTACTTTTGTCTGGTTGTGAAGTGTGGCACTGAGCAGGTACACTCACAAAAAACATATATTGGTCTTGGAAATAGTTTTCTGGAGAAAGATGTAAAGACACTATGGACACATAGAAAGGAAATGAAAGTGTGGCTATCTAATTTGATACGTGATAACGTCGCTGATTATGACGGCGGACATGTGACCTGTCATGTTACGTGCATTGCCTAAGGTTGAATCGGGGCAGTTTGTTGTGTTTGTGTGCATCTGTTAACACCCACTACCCACTCGTCGCTGTATGACCCGATAGTTGTTACGTACAGATACGATTTCCCCGACTAGCCTCTGTGATCACAGCTCTGTACTATGAATATGAGAAAGGCTTAGTCGGACACTGTGGTGATTTGTTTACATGCGCGTATGGGGTTTTCGAGACCAGTTTATGTTGTATTGATGCCCGAGTGTCCTTTGGTGTTACTTAATGACCTTAGAACTACACGGTTATAGAAAGGAGAGAGAAGGGTGACCCTTTTAGCCTTCGGCTGCAGTGTTGATGATGCAGTGTATTCACTCCTATACACAGTGATCATCATACGTTAGGTTCCCTGACTCGACAACCGATAGGACACCCTTTTTCTATAGTTTCCTTCTTAACCACGTGTCTCAGATGTACCATTACCCCTGTTACCGGATGCACCACCGTCATTGAACGTTTCGGTTATTAGCCACGTGTTCCACGTGTATCGTTATGCGTGTCACTGGAACCATCGCCATCTTTGACCGGTTTAGTCATTAACCCCGTGTTCTGGCTATACCATTATACATGTGATCGGAAGCAGGGAATTCTTTGATTGTTTTAGTCAGTGAGCCTTTTCTTGGATGTACCATTACACATGGGATCGACTGCAAGTCCATATTTGACCAGTTTTAGCGAATGAGACGTAGTCTGGTTGTAGCAATTACCCGTGTGTGATAGGGTGCGACACCATCTTTGACCGGCTGTAACTATTGTCCATGTGTGTCGACTGTACCACTAGGTGCTATTGATAAATACAAAATCAGTGCTCGAGGCGCTCCTGTCAGGGAAATTGCCGATAGTAAGGACATTACTTTCTGAACTTAGCAGTCGGCATAACGTCTTGATCATTTCATCGATCACTTTAACCATCATCATGTCATTACACATACGCACCCTGAACTAAACGTAAGTCCATTCCTCCTTAGTTGGATCGCTGCAGCTCTCTTCCAACGGAAAGTAGTTTTTAGATGTGGCAGTTGGACTTCGGAACCAACAACAATATATCCTGGCCTACCACAGGGATCACCATTATCTCCGGTACTGTTCAACACCTACACAGTGAGAATCACCAGTGAGCAGATCACTGGACCTGGCAGGACATTGTCATATGCCGATGATGTTTTAGTGTATCGTCAGGGTAAGGATAGAGAGGAGGTTGCTGTGGAGCTACAAACCGAACTCAATCGCATAAGTACTTGGTGTGATGAAGCTGGGGCAATGGTCAACCCAACAAAGGCAACAGTGACTTGGTTCTCGTTGAATAATCATATTGTCAACAATCCAACACCAACTGTAATGCTGTGTTCAGAGACGGTGGAAAGAACGCAGGCAATGAATTACCTGGGGATACGGTTTGATCGAAGCCTTGCTTATAATGTGCACATAGACCAGGTGATAACAAAGGCCAAGCGGGGTTTGGCAGCGATGCGGGTGATGGCGGCAGCAAACTGTGAGCAGCGCCATCTATGTCTTCTGTACGAGGGGCTGGTCATGTCTGTTTTGGAGTATGCAATGGCAATCCTGACTGTCAGCCATAAGCAGATAGAAAGGATGGAAAGGATACAGAATGAAGCTATGCGCATTATTCTTGGATGTACAAGAGATACAGCATGCAGGGCGATGCGCTACCTTCTTGATTTTCCAACCATTGAAGAGAGAATGCAAGTTTGCAGGGCACGCGCCTACCTCAGAATTAACGCAAACACACAGCATCCACTGCATAGTGAAATTAGGAAGGTGAAGGGCAGCAGGTTAAAAAGAGGACGGTCGTGGATGGGTCAAGCCGAGGACATTCTTCAACAGGTGTGTTCACTTGAGGACTTAGAACCTGGCGAGGAGTGGGTGCAAGTGCCAACAGACTTCTGCACATCCTTTTCAGTTTGCATCCAACTAGATAGAAAATGCAGACAAGAAAATCCGGCTGCTGTTGAGGCTGAAGTACAAGCGTTGATTTTCGAGAATTCGCTAGACAGTGACGCGGTCATCTACACAGATGGGTCGGTCATCCGACATGTGAGAAGCTCATGGGCCTTTACAGCTCGGGCCGGAGGGAGAATTGTGAAGGAGGACTCTGGTGCTTTCACTGAAACCACAAGTAGCCTGACCATGGAAGTCATGGCAGTAAGTAAAGCAATAACATGGCTCGAGACACAGACATTCACTAGGGCTTGTTTCCTTAGCGACTCAATGAACATGATCAAGAGGATAGAGGAGGGGTCGATCCGAAGAGAATGGTTGCTGCCTCTGAAGCGGTCTCGGCTGGCAAAGATTAGTTTCATCTTCGTGCCAGGGCATGCGGGAGTACAAGGAAATGAGCGGGCTGACAAGCTCGCAGGTGAGGCTACTGTTGAGGGCGGACGCACCATGGACCAGGCTGACATTCTGAACGCTCTACGAGAAGTGAGACTTTTGCAAGAACCAAGTGATGACTGTGAATCTACAACAATGGCCAGACTGCGAGAGCAGCAAATTAAAAGAGGGGTGGCCAAACAAGAACACTACGCAGGAAGCCAAAGAAGATTGATAAACCAACACAGAACTGGCGTCGTTAGCCGCTACACGCTGCGGGATTTGCTGAGGAGGGGATCCGAGCACTTATGGACTAGAATGGTCCGATGTGCAACGAGGATGATCTGTCGACTAACTAACTAACTAACACATACCATACCCTACAATTTAAGTGATCCTTCGACCACTTGATCACTACTTCACCAGTACTTGACCACTATTTGACTATGTCCTTACTTATTTTACCATCACCGTTTCACTACACGTACCATACCCTATAATTTAAGTGGTCATTCGACTACTTGACCACTACTTGACCACAATTTGAGCACCACTTGACCAACTCTTGATCATCACCATGTCACTATACCTACTTTCACCGACAATTTAAGTAGTCACTCGACCATTTACCACTACTTGGCCACTACTTGAGCACGTCATCGATCACTTTAACCAACACAGGTTCACTACACGTACTTTCCCTTACAATTTAAGTGGTCACTCGACCATTTGACCAGTACTTGCCCGCTACTTGATCACTACTTGACAACGTCACTACTTAATTTATCCATCTCTGTTTCACTACACGTACCATACCCTACAATTTTCTCACTTGAGCGGTTGACCACTGGTTGAGCACTACTTGACCACTGCTTGACCCCGTTGTCGACCATTTTACCATCACCGTTTCAATATACGTACTTTTCTCTACATTTTAAGTGTTCATTCGACCACTTGACCACTGGTTGACCGCTACTTGACCATGTCATCGATCACTTTAACCACTACCATAATCTTAGGGACATCGTCCTCTACAATTTAAGTGGTCACTCGACCACTTGACCACTACTTGACCATTGGTTGACCACTACTTGACCACTAATTTACCACCCTTTAATCATCACCATATCATTATAACCACTTTTTTTTCTAAAATTTCCTCACTTGGCCACTACTTGACCACTGCTTGACCACTAATTTACCATCTTTTAATCATCACCATATCATTACAATCACTGTTCCTTAAAATTTCCCTAAAATTTTCGTCACTTAACCAACACTTGACCACTACTTGACCACTACTTGACCACTAATTTACCACCCTTTAAGCATCATCATATCATTACAATCACTTTTCCCTAAAATTTTCCTTACTTGACCACCACTTGACCACTGCTTGACCACTAATACCTGGTACCCACCCCTTACCGCCGAATGATACTACACTATATCCATTACAATCAGCGATCTTTAGCTTTCAAGGTTTCATTTGTAACACGTGTTATGTTAGTGAATAAGTCACTACGACCCTCTACATAGCACTACTAGCCGCTACCCACCCCTTAATAAATTTAAGTAAGCTATACCCGCTAAAATCATTAAAATCGGCCATCTTTACTTTTTAAGGGTTTTATTTGTAACCCGTATGATGATAGTAAAAAAGCCACGGTGACCCTCTACAGACCACTAATAATCACTACCCACCCCTTACCAACGAATTTCACTAAGCTATACCCGCTAAAATCAATAATATCGACCATCTTTACATTTTAAGGTTTTCATTTGTAACCCTGTGATGATAGTGTTTAAACCCGAACCGCCTAGCCTCGCCCCACGCGCCCACCCCCTCTCCACCACCCCGCACCCCGTCGTTATTTATTTTTATTTTTTATTTATTTTATTTTATTTTTTAATTAATTAAAATTTTTATACACCCACTCAATAGTTATCTGCCCTTAGAAACATAAAATCTTAGAATTATCGCCCTTAGATATGACCTAGATATCGCCCCTTACACCAACCCAACTATATGACCGAGGGGGAGTGAAAATCAGCCGAGGTCAAGGTCAATCCTCCGCAATCCTCCAAATGATAACCGAAACGTGCATTGTATACTACTGAAAGGTCCGAGATGTCTAGAGATGTGGTCATTGTGTCAGTTGTAACTGTGTTCATAGAGAGAAAGGTCCGAGATGTCTAGAGATGTGGTCATTGTGTCAGTTGTAAGTGTGTTCATAGAGAGAAAGGTCCGAGATATCTAGAGATGTGGTCATTGTGTCAGTTGTAAGAGTGTTCATAGAGAGACAGGTTCGAGATGTCTAGAGATGTGGTCATTGAGTAAGTTGTAACTGTGTTCATAGAGAGAAAGGTCCGAGATGTCTAGAGATGTGGTCATTGTGTCAGTTGTAACTGTGTTCATAGAGAGAAAGGTCCGAGATGTCTAGAGATGTGGTCATTGTGTCAGTTGTAACTGTGTTCATAGAGAGAAAGGTCCGAGATGTCTAGAGATGTGGTCATTGAGTCAGTTGTAAGTGTGTTCATAGAGAGAAAGGTCCGAGATATCAAGAGATGTGGTCATTGTGCCAGTTATAAGTGTGTTCATAGAAAGACAGGTCCGAGATGTCTAGAGATATGGTTATTGTGTCAGTTGTAAGTGTGTTCATAGAGAGACAGGTCCGAGATATCTAGAGATGTAGTTATTGTGTCAGTTGTAAGTGTATACATAGAGAGACAGGTCCGAGATGTCTAGAGATGTGGTTATTGTGTCATGTGTAACTGTGTTCATAGAGAGAAAGTTCCGAGATGTCTAGAGATGCGGTAATTGTGTCAGTTGTGTGTATATAGAGAGAAATGTCCGAGATGTATAGAGATGTGGTCATTGTGTTAGTTGTGTGTTCTTAGAGAGAAAGGTCCGAGATGTCTAGAGATGTGGTCATTGTGTTAGTTGTGTGTTCTTAGAGAGAAAGGTCCGAGATGTCTAGGGATGTGGTCATTGTGTCAGTTGTAACTGTGTTCATAGAGAGAAAGGTCCGAGATGTCTAGAGATGTGGTCATTGTGTCAGTTGTAAGTGTGTTCATAGAGAGACAGGTTCGAGATGTCTACAGATGTGGTCATTGTGTCAGTTGTGTGTTCATAGAGAGAAACGTCCGAGATGTCTAGAGATGTGGTCATTGTGTCAGTTGTGTTTTCATAGAGAGAAAGGTCCGAGATGTCTAGAGATGTGGTCATTGTGTCAGTTGTAACTGTGTTCATCGACAGGTCTGAGATGTCTAGAGATGTGGTCATTGTGTCAGTTGTAACTGTGTTCATAGAGAGAAAGGTCCGAGATGTCTAGAGATGTGGTCATTGTGTCAGTTGTAACTGTGTTCATAGAGAGAAAGGTCAGAGATGTCTAGAGATGTGGTCATTGTGTCAGTTGTAACTGTGTTCATCGACAGGTCTGAGATGTCAAGAGATGTGGTCATTGTGTCAGTTGTAACTGTGTTCATAGAGAGAAAGGTCCGAGATATCTAGAGATGTGGTCATTGTGTCAGTTGTAACTGTGTTCATAGAGAGAAAGGTCCGAGATGTCTAGAGATGTGGTCATTGTGTCAGTTGTAACTGTGTTCATAGAGAGAAAGGTCCGAGATGTCTAGAGATGTGGTCAGTGTGTCAGTTGTAACTGTGTTCATCGACAGGTCTGAGATGTCTAGAGATGTGGTCATTGAGTAAGTTGTAACTGTGTTCACAGAGAGAAAGGTCCGAGATGTCTAGAGATGTGGTCATTGTGTCAGTTGTAACTGTGTTTATAGAGAGAAAGGTCAGAGATGTCTAGAGATGTGGTCATTGTGTCAGTTGTAAGTGTGTTCATAGAGAGACAGGTCCGAGATGTCTAGAGATATGGTTATTGTGTCTGTTGTAAGTGTGTTCATAGAGAGACAGGTCCGAGATATCTAGAGATGTGGTTATTGTGTCAGTTGTAAGTGTATACATAGAGAGACAGGTCCGAGATGTCGAGAGATATGGTTATTGTGTCATGTGTAACTGTGTTCATAGAGAGAAAGTTCCGAGATGTCTAGAGATGCGGTAATTGTGTCAGTTGTGTGTATATAGAGAGAAATGTCCGAGATGTCTAGAGATGTAGTCATTGTGTTAGTTGTGTGTTCTTAGAGAGAAAGGTCCGAGATGTCTAGAGATGTGGTCATTGTGTCAGTTGTAACTGTGTTCATAGTGAGGTCCGAGATGTCTAGAAATGTGGTCATTGTGTCAGTTGTAAGTGTGTTCATAGAGAGAAAGGTCCGAGATATCTAGAGATGTGGTCATTGTGTCAGTTGTAACTGTGTTCATAGAGAGAAAGGTCCGAGATGTCTAGAAATGTGGTCATTGTGTCAGTTGTAACTGTGTTCATAGAGAGAAAGGTTCGAGATGTCTAGAGATGTGGTCATTGTGTCAGTTGTAAGTGTGTTCACAGAGAGAAAGGTCCGAGATGTCTAGAGATGTAGTCATTGTGTCAGTTGTAAGTGTGTTCATAGACAGGTCGGAGATGTCTAGAGATGTGGTCATTGTGTCAATTGTAACTGTGTTCATAGAGAGACAGGTTCGAGATGTCTAGAGATGTGGTCATTGTGTCAGTTGTAACTGTGTTCATAGAGAGAAAGGTCCGAGATGTCTAGAGATGTGGTCATTGTCTCAGTTGTAAGTGTGTTCATAGACAGGTCCGAGATGTCTACAGATGTGGTCATTGTCTCAGTTGTAAGTGCTGGAATTATCAGAGAGCACCCGGCTGCAGAAATCTACAGTGAGACGTGTACCGCGTGGTTCGAGCTAGATGATAACACAACAAGTGTGAGCTGTCTCAAGTAGCATAAAGCTGTCAGATCTATCATCAGGGAGACTGATAACCCGCGTGTATTAACTGAGTGAACTGACACTGGTTTTGATTTTTGGTTAAAGTAATAAATAACACATGCTAAATATTTAAAATCATGTATACACACAGTGAGTAGTAAAACATCTTTCTACACGGTGTGTGGAGAATTGGGTATATGGTGCGATCCCCATATTTGTACAGAATAATCGCACACTGGCGATTACATGTATACTATATGTCACAGTACCAGATCTCACACTGGCGATTACATGTATACTATATGTCACAGTACCGGATCTCTCACTGGCGATAACATGTATACTATATGTCACAGTCTCAGATCTCACACTGGCGATTACATGTATACTATATGTCACAGTCTCAGATCTCACACTGGCGATTACATGTATACTATATGTCACAGTACCAGATCTCACACTGGCGATTGCATGTATACTATATGTCACAGTCTCAGATCTCACACTGGCGATTACATGTATACTATATGTCACAGTCTCAGATCTCACACTGGCGATTACATGTATACTATATGTCACAGTACCAGATATCACACTGGCGATTACATGTATACTATATGTCACAGTACCAGATATCACACTGGCGATTACATGTATACTATATGTCAGTACCGGATCTCACACAGGCGATTACATGTATACTATATGTCACAGTACCAGATATCACACTGGCGATTACATGTATACTATATGTCACAGTACCAGATATCACACTGGCGATTACATGTATACTATATGTCATAATCCCGGATCTCACACAGGCGATTACATGTATACTATATGTCACAGTCTCAGATCTTACACTGGCGATTACATGTATACTATATGTCACAGTCTTAGATCTCACACTGGCGATTACATGTATACTATATGTCACAGTCTCAGATCTCACACTGGTGATTACATGTATACTATATGTCACAGTCTCAGATCTCACACTGGCGATTACATGTATACTATATGTCACAGTCTCAGATCTCACACTGGTGATTACATGTATACTATATGTCACAGTACCAGATCTCACACTGGCGATTACATGTATACTATATGTCACAGTCTCAGATCTCACACTGGCGATTACATGTATACTATATGTCACAGTCTCAGATCTCACACTGGCGATTACATGTATACTATATGTCAGTACCGGATCTCACACTGGTGATTACATGTATACTATATGTCACAGTCTCAGATCTCACACTGGTGATTACATGTATACTATATGTCACAGTACCAGATCTCACACTGGCGATTACATGTATACTATATGTCACAGTCTCAGATCTCACACAGGTGATTACATGTATACTATATGCCACAGTCCCAGATCTCACACAGGCGATTACATGTATACTATATGTCAGTACCGGATCTCACACTGGCGATTACATGTATACTATATGCCACAGTCTCAGATCTCACACTGGCGATTACATGTATACTATATGCCAGTACCAGATCTCACACTGGCGATTACATGTATACTATATGCCAGTACCAGATCTCACACTGGCGATTACATGTATACTATATGTAACAGTACCAGATCTCACACTGGCGATTACATGTATACTATATGTCAAAGTCCCGGATCTCACAAGACCACGTCATCTGTCTTGAAGTCAGAAACACGACAGCCACAGACCGACACAAGGATGTAGATTCTAGCGGTCCTTCCGTCCTGCCAGAAGAAACGTGAACAAACACTGGGACAGCCCGTGTGAATGGATGGATGAGTGAATGAAAACTGGGTTAAAATCGACCAACCGCCGCGGCACAAGCCGACAACACACGGAGCCATATGCTATCTATCACTGGTATTGATCGGGTTGGATGGCGACACACAAATCGATTACCGCCAACCTTGTTTGTCTGTGCACAAGATAAGATGGACGGCTGGTGGATGAGAGAGAGAGAGAGAGAGAGAGAGAGAGAGAGAGGCGGAGAGGGAGAGAGGCGGAGAGGGAGAGAGATAGAGAGAGGGAGAGAGAGAGAGATAGAGAGAGGGAGAGAGGCGGAGAGGGAGAGAGATAGAGAGAGAGAGAGATAGAGAGAGGGAGAGAGGCGGAGAGGGAGAGAGATAGAGAGAGAGAGAGGGAGAGAGAGAGAGAGAGAGAGGGAGAGAGATAGAGAGAGAGAGAGAGAGGGAGAGAGATAGAGAGAGATAGAGAGAGAGATAGAGAGAGAGAGAGAGAGAGAGAGGGAGAGAGAGAGAGATAGAGAGAGGGAGAGAGGCGGAGAGGGAGAGAGATAGAGAGAGAGGGAGAGAGAGAGAGAGAGGGAGAGAGATAGAGAGAGATAGAGAGAGGGAGAGAGGCGGAGAGGGAGAGAGATAGAGAGAGAGAGGGAGAGAGAGAGAGAGAGGGAGAGAGATAGAGAGAGAGATAGAGAGAGAGAGAGAGAGGGAGAGAGATAGAGAGAGATAGAGAGAGAGAGAGAGATAGAGAGAGGGAGAGAGGCGGAGAGGGAGAGAGATAGAGAGAGAGAGAGGGAGAGAGAGAGAGAGAGGGAGAGAGATAGAGAGAGATAGAGAGAGAGAGAGAGAGAGAGGCGGAGAGGGAGAGAGGCGGAGAGGGAGAGAGATAGAGAGAGAGAGAGGGAGAGAGAGATAGAGGGAGAGAGAGATAGACGGAGAGAGATAGAGGGGTAAAGAAAGAGAGAGAGAGAAATAGAGAGAGAGAGAGCGAGAGAGAGAGAGAGAGAGAGAGAGAGAGAGAGAGAGAGAGAGAGAGAGAGAGAACGAACGAACGAACGAACGACCGAACTTATTATCAAAGAATCACAAATTGGGCACGCAGGTCCGTCTTACATTCAGTCCTTCCAACCACTCGCCTTTCGTTCATCTATTGTGCATGTTACATTCACATGTTAAAGAAAAACATTGTCAAATGAATGTTATAAATATAAACAATGCATAATACCATGGTGACAAACGTTTGCCACACAGTGACAAACGTCCCCCCCCCCCCCCCCCCCCACACAGCGACATATGCCCCCCACACAGCAACAAACTTCCCCTACAAAGCGACAAACTTCCCCCACACAGTGACAAACGTCCCCCACACAGCGACAAACGTCCCCCACACAGTGACAAACGTCCCCCACACAGTGACAAACATCCCCCACACAGCGACAAACGTCCCCCACACAACGACAAACGTCCCCCACACAGTGACAAACGTCCCCCACACAGTGACACACGTCCCCCACACAGTGACAAACGTCCCCCACACAGTGACAAACGTCCCCCACACAGCGACAAACGCCCCCCACAGAGTGACAAACGTCCCCCACACAGCGACAAAGGAACCCCACACAGCGACAAAGGAACCCCACACAGCGACAAACGTCCCCCACACAGCGACAAACGTCCCCCACACAGCGACAAACGTCCCCCACACAGTGACAAACGTCCCCCACACAGTGACAAACGTCCCCCACACAGTGACAAACGTCCCCCACACAACGACAAACGCCCCCCACACAGCGACAAACGTCCCCCACGCAGCGACAAAGGGACCCCACACAGCGACAAACGTCCCCCACACAGTGACAAACGTCCCCCACACAGTGACAAACGTCCCCCACACAGCGACAAACGTCCCCCACACAGCAACAAAGGGACCCCACACAGTGACAAACGTCCCCCACACAGCGACAAACGACCACTGTAGAGCGACAAAGGGACCCCAGACAGCGAAAAACGTTCCCCACACAGCGACAAAAGTCTCGCACGCAGTGAAAAACGTATTCCACACACACACACACACACACACAAACGGCTGACACACAGCAACTAACGTCCCCCACAGAGCGAAAAATGATCCTCACACAGCGAAAAACGTCCCCCACACAGTGACAAACATCCGCTATACATCGACAAACGTCTCCCACACATAGAAAAACTTTCTTCACACATCGAAAAACTTTCTTCACACAGCGACAAACTTCTTCCAGACAGCGACAAATATCCCCTGCACAGCGACAAAAGGACCCCACACTGCGATGAAAGGAACCCATGCAGAGACAAACGACCCTCACACAGCGACAAAAGTCCCAACACAACGACAAAAGTCTCGCACACAGTGACAAACGTTTCCCACACAGCGAGAAATGTCTCCCACACAACGACAAACATCCCCCACACAGCGAGAAATGTCTCCCACACAACGACAAACATCCCCCACACAGCGACAAACGTTTCCCACACATCGACAAACGTCCGACACAGCCACAAACGTCCCCCATACAGCGAAAAATTATCCACATACGCCTAGAAACCTCCCCCACATAGCAACAAACGTCCCCTTGCACAGCGACAAACGTCCCACACACAGCAACAAAAGGACCCCCACACAGCGACAAACGACCCTCACACAGCAACAAAAGTCCTCACAAAGCGAAAAGCATTCCCACACAGCGAAAAACGTCCCCCACTTGGCGGCATATGGGCACCACACAGCAACAAAAGGACCCCACAGAGACCAGACATCTCCGGGAGTGACCAGCTCGGGGTCAAGTGTCCAGACATCCCTTGAGTGACCAGCTCGAGGTCAAGTGTCCAGACATCCCAGGAGTGACCAGCTCGAGGTCAAGTGACCAGACATCCGTTGTAGTGACCAGCTCGAGGTCAAGTGACCAGACATCCAAGAAGTGACTAGCTCGGGGTCAAATGATGAGACATCTCATGTATTGACCAGCTCGGGGTCAAGTGTCCAGACATCCCATAGAGTGACCAGCTCGGGGTCAGCATCTTCAAATGTTGCATGTCCTGTGCAGAAGTTTGCCACCAACCTCAGCCCAGGTTGATCTATAAGCACATGTAACGTTCAGTAGCTTGCCAATGCTTCCTGAACGAGAAGAACACGTTGAAGTCCTGCTCATACAGTGTCACAATCTGAGCACAAATATCTCATCTCATCTCAACTTGAACTTCATACATCGAGATTCACATGGACTCTGCTAATCCCTCTGTCCATCGTTTACGTGGTCGGTCTCTTCTTCTGTTTGCATTTGGTCTGT
Organism: Cepaea hortensis; assembly: GCA_963921405.1. Classification (NCBI taxonomy): domain Eukaryota; kingdom Metazoa; phylum Mollusca; class Gastropoda; order Stylommatophora; family Helicidae; genus Cepaea; species Cepaea hortensis. Next base: position 1,865,062 of record OY992889.1, on the reverse strand, counting down.
ACATTATTGCTTGTTGTAGTATACTGTTAGTTGGTAGCCTAGTTACATGGCCAAACCATTTAATACAAGGTGTGGACTGCGCCTGGCCCTGCCTCTCACAGTAGGGGCGAAAAGTGAAATTTAGTTGCCTGCCGATGGCCCGCAGACAATATAAGCCAGCCTCACCTCACAGTGGTGTAGACCGGGAAACCATGACCGCGACTTCATGGGCCTGCAGGGCTCTGGCTCGCCAGGGGTACTGACTCCTTTTGGTCAGAATGTTGTGTCCTAAACCTGTGACTTGCCAAGCATGCCGGCAGGGGATTTTTCCTGCTCGAAGAAATGATACGAAGCTCAGGCATCAGTATAAATATGATATGTTATAAAGTAAAGGACTATTGTCACGCCAAGGTCACAAATATCTGCGTGACTATGATATGATATAACGTAAAGGACCATTGTCACGTCAAGATCATAAACGCCTGCGTCACAATGTGATATAAATTTAAGGACCATTTTCACGTCAAGATCACAAACATCTGCGTCACAATATGATATAAAGTTAAGGACTATTGTTACGCCAAGATCACAAATATCTGCGTGACTATGATATGATATAACGTAAAGGACCATTGTCACGTCAAGATCATAAACGTCTGCGTCACAATATGATATAAATTTAAGGACCATTTTCACGTCAAGATCACAAACATCTGCGTCACAATATGATATAAAGTTAAGGACCATTGTCACGTCAAAAGAATATGGTTGTAGCTGCACATCTTGAAACCAACCGCCACTGGGTGGCTGATGCGGTCACTATTGTGCCGACCGAAACGTGCGCTCGTGTGTGTGTGTGTGCGCGCGTGTGCGTGTGTGTTGTGTGTGTGTGGAAGAAATATGCAACTTAAACATTGTGAACAGCATTGACAAATGGCGTGTCCTGGGGCAGCTGTCGACGCCAGCAAACAATCGGCCTGGCAGAACAGGGGCCCGGAGTTAGACCTGCCTCATCAACTGACAGCGCATACTCACTCCTCTCCCCCCCCCTCTCTCTCTCTCTGGCCTGTTGTGTGGCTATTTCTTGTGGTTTATGTTTCACGTGAGGGAAGCGTAGTTTATGTGTCCCGCGCCGGGGACTGGTTTACGTGTCACGTGACGGACCGTGGTTTATGTGTCACGTGAAGGCGCGCTGGTTTATGTTTCACGTGTCAGGGTCGTGGTGTATGTTTCACCTGACGGGACAAACAGCTAATACATTTTGGGATTAATTGCAACGTCCTGTAAAGAAAATGCAACAATCTGGTTTATATTGTTTCACTTTCAGTGCGATGTGCAGTGTCCGGGGACTGAGAGTCGCATCATGCACATATAAATATGTCCGGGGACAGAGAGACGCATCATGCAGATATAAATATGTCCGGGGACTGAGAGTCGCATCATGCAGATATAAATATGTCCGGGGACAGAGAGACGCATCATGCAGATATAAATATGTCCGGGGACTGAGAGTCGCATCATGCAGATATAAATATGTCCGGGGACTGAGAGTCGCATCATGCAGATATAAATATGTCCAGGGACTGAGAGTCGCATCATGCAGATATAAATATGTACGGGGACTGAGAGTCGCATCATGCAGATATAAATATGTACGGGGACTGAGAGTCGCATCATGCAGATATAAATATGTCCGGGGACTGAGAGTCGCATCATGCAGATATAAATATGTTCGGGGACTGAGAGTCGCATCATGCAGATATAAATATGTCCGGGGACTGAGAGTCGCATCATGCAGATATAAATATGTACGGGGACTGAGAGTCGCATCATGCAGATATAAATATGTCCGGGGACTGAGAGTCGCATCATGCAGATATAAATATGTCCGGGGACTGAGAGACGCATCATGCAGATATAAATATGTCCGGGGACAGAGAGTCGCACCATGCAGATATAAATATGTCCGGGGACAGAGAGACGCATCATGCAGATATAAATATGTCAGGGGACAGAGAGACGCATCATGCAGATATAAATATGTCCGGGGACTGAGAGACGCATCATGAAGATATAAATATGTCCGGGGACTGAGAGACGCATCATGCAGATATAAATATGTCCGGGACAGAGAGACGCATCATGCAGATATAAATATGTCCGGGGACTGAGAGACGCATCATGCAGATATAAATATGTCCGGGGACAGAGAGTCGCATCATGCAGATATAAATATGTCAGGGGACAGAGAGACGCATCATGCAGATATAAATATGTCAGGGGACAGAGAGACGCATCATGCAGATATAAATATGTCCGGGGACTGAGAGACGCATCATGCAGATATAAATATGTCCGGGGACTGAGAGACGCATCATGCAGATATAAATATGTCCGGGGACAGAGAGACGCATCATGCAGATATAAATATGTCCGGGGACAGAGAGACGCATCATGCAGATATAAATATGTCCGGGGACAGAGAGACGCATCATGCAGATATAAATATGTCCGGGGACTGAGAGACGCATCATGCAGATATAAATATGTCCGGGGACAGAGAGTCGCATCATGCAGATATAAATATGTCCGGGGACAGAGAGTCGCATCATGCAGATATAAATATGTCCGGGGACAGAGAGACGCATCATGCAGATATAAATATGTCCGGGGACAGAGAGACGCATCATGCAGATATAAATATGTCCGGGGACAGAGAGACGCATCATGCAGATATAAATATGTCCGGGGACAGAGAGACGCATCATGCAGATATAAATATGTCCGGGGACAGAGAGACGCATCATGCAGATATAAATATGTCAGGGGACAGAGAGACGCATCATGCAGATATAAATATGTCAGGGGACAGAGAGACGCATCATGCAGATATAAATATGTCCGGGGACTGAGAGACGCATCATGCAGATATAAATATGTCCGGGGACAGAGAGTCGCATCATGCAGATATAAATATGTCCGGGGACAGAGAGACGCATCATGCAGATATAAATATGTCAGGGGACAGAGAGACGCATCATGCAGATATAAATATGTCAGGGGACAGAGAGACGCATCATGCAGATATAAATATGTCCGGGGACTGAGAGTCGCATCATGCAGATATAAATATGTACGGGGACTGAGAGTCGCATCATGCAGATATAAATATGTCCGGGGACTGAGAGTCGCATCATGCAGATATAAATATGTCCGGGGACTGAGAGACGCATCATGCAGATATAAATATGTCCGGGGACAGAGAGTCGCACCATGCAGATATAAATATGTCCGGGGACAGAGAGACGCATCATGCAGATATAAATATGTCAGGGGACAGAGAGACGCATCATGCAGATATAAATATGTCCGGGGACTGAGAGACGCATCATGCAGATATAAATATGTCCGGGGACTGAGAGACGCATCATGCAGATATAAATATGTCCGGGGACAGAGAGACGCATCATGCAGATATAAATATGTCCGGGGACTGAGAGACGCATCATGCAGATATAAATATGTCCGGGGACAGAGAGACGCATCATGCAGATATAAATATGTCCGGGGACTGAGAGACGCATCATGCAGATATAAATATGTCCGGGGACTGAGAGACGCATCATGCAGATATAAATATGTCCGGGGACAGAGAGACGCATCATGCAGATATAAATATGTCCGGGGACAGAGAGACGCATCATGCAGATATAAATATGTCCGGGGACAGAGAGACGCATCATGCAGATATAAATATGTCCGGGGACTGAGAGACGCATCATGCAGATATAAATATGTCCGGGGACAGAGAGTCGCATCATGCAGATATAAATATGTCCGGGGACAGAGAGTCGCATCATGCAGATATAAATATGTCCGGGGACAGAGAGACGCATCATGCAGATATAAATATGTCCGGGGACAGAGAGACGCATCATGCAGATATAAATATGTCCGGGGACAGAGAGACGCATCATGCAGATATAAATATGTCCGGGGACAGAGAGACGCATCATGCAGATATAAATATGTCCGGGGACAGAGAGACGCATCATGCAGATATAAATATGTCAGGGGACAGAGAGACGCATCATGCAGATATAAATATGTCAGGGGACAGAGAGACGCATCATGCAGATATAAATATGTCCGGGGACTGAGAGACGCATCATGCAGATATAAATATGTCTGGGGACAGAGAGTCGCATCATGCAGATATAAATATGTCCGGGGACAGAGAGACGCATCATGCAGATATAAATATGTCCGGGGACAGAGAGTCGCATCATGCAGATATAAATATGTCCGGGGACAGAGAGACGCATCATGCAGATATAAATATGTCCGGGGACAGAGAGACGCATCATGCAGATATAAATATGTCCGGGGACAGAGAGACGCATCATGCAGATATAAATATGTCCGAGGACTGAGAGTCGCATCATGCAGATATAAATATGTCCGGGGACTGAGAGTCGCATCATGAAGATAGAGACGCATCATGCAGATATAAATATGTCCGAGGACTGAGAGTCGCATCATGCAGATATACATATGTCCGGGGACAGAGAGTCGCATCATGCAGATATAAATATGTCAGGGGACAGAGAGACGCATCATGCAGATATAAATATGTCCGGGGACTGAGAGACGCATCATGCAGATATAAATATGTCAGGGGACAGAGAGACGCATCATGCAGATATAAATATGTCAGGGGACAGAGAGACGCATCATGCAGATATAAATATGTCCGGGGACAGAGAGACGCATCATGCAGATATAAATATGTCCGGGGACAGAGAGACGCATCATGCAGATATAAATATGTCCGGGGACTGAGAGTCGCATCATGCAGATATAAATATGTCCGGGGACTGAGAGACGCATCATGCAGATATACATATGTCCGGGGACTGAGAGTCGCATCATGCAGATATAAATATGTCCGGGGACAGAGAGACGCATCATGCAGATATAAATATGTCCGGGGACAGAGAGACGCATCATGCAGATATAAATATGTACGGGGACTGAGAGTTGCATCATGCAGATATAAATATGTCCGAGGACTGAGAGTCGCATCATGCAGATATACATATGTCCGGGGACAGAGAGACGCATCATGCAGATATAAATATGTCCGGGGACTGAGAGACGCATCATGCAGATATAAATATGTCCTGGGACTGAGAGTCGCATCATGCAGATATAAATATGTCCGGGGCTAGAGAATCCGATATCTCTCTCTTTCTCTGTCTGGTCTGTTGTGTGGCTATTTCTGTTGGTTTATATTTTACGTGAGGGAAGCATAGTTTATGTGTCACGCGCCGGGGACTGGTTTACGTGTCACGTGACGGACCGTGGTTTATGTGTCACGTGAAGGCGCGCTGGTTTATGTTTCACGTGTCAGGGTCGTGGTGTATGTTTCACGTGACGGGACAAAAAGCCAATACATTTTGGGATTAATTGCAACGTCCTGTAAAGAAAATGCAACAATCTGGTTTATATTGTTTCACTTTCAGTGCGATGTGCAGTGTCCGGGGACTGAGAGTCGCATCATGCAGATATAAATATGTCCGGGGACAGAGAGACGCATCATGCAGATATAAATATGTCCGGAGACTGAGAGTCGCATCATGCAGATATAAATATGTCCGGGGACAGAGAGACGCATCATGCAGATATAAATATGTCCGGGGACAGAGAGACGCATCATGCAGATATAAATATGTCCGGGGCTAGAGAATCCGATCATGTAGGTATATATATATGTCCGGAGATAGATCGTCGTATCATGTAGGTATATATATATATATATATATATATATATATATATATATATATATATATATATATATATATATATATATATATATATATATATATATATATATATATATATATATAAAAGGCGATGTGTGTATGTATGTATGTATGTATGTATGTGGGTCCGTTCTTTATGCGTTCGCTAACGGTCCATGCG